>CM024588.1:17340544-17940544 GCA_014182565.1 Eucalyptus marginata | reverse complement strand
CTTTCAAGATCAAGAAATTCAAAAAGCTGAGTATAAAATGAAGGAAATTCAGTGGAAGAAGACAATACAAGCAGAATGGGCAGAAAAGAACCATGAAAGAAGATGATGAGCAAGGAAATATATGCTTGATGGCACATTCGGACTCGGACTCAAATTCGGAATCGAATCGGACTCAAAATCGAGTCGACTGCAGACGAACTTAGAATCGATGAGGAAATTGAGGTAAGCCATTAAAAAATTCCTATCAAAATTTCAAAGTATATAAATGATCTTTGCTTAAATCTCAAATCTTCTCTTAAAAGGATCTCCAAACTAAAAAAATGAGAATTCTTGGCTTAGGCAACAGGATCTTTCTCGAAAAGAAAAGTTTGAAATTTTGCAAAAAGATTTTCTACAAACAAAAGAAAGTCGAGATTTACTTGTCTAAGAAAATGATTCTTTAAAAAATGAATTTTCAAATATTTCGACAAAATTTTCAAAGGGTTCAAAAACATTAGAGCATATCATTTCCAGACAAGTACCTTACTATAATAAGTCAGGACTTGGCTTCAATAAGGAAAGTGATTCTCTAATAGATTTTCATAAAGTCAAGGAGAGACTTAGACAAAGACCTCCAAAGGCATTTTACAAAAATCATTTTCAAAAAATATTTGTAAAACATGTTGGTTGAAATGCCCTTAAGTGTTCAAATTGTGGAGACCCAGAATACTTTGAGAAAGAATGTCCTAAAGTCTGGAGATCTGTTAAGAAAGATTGGGTAAAAATAGCATACTCTACTAACTCTCATGGACTCAAGAAAATATGGGTACCAAAGAAAAGGTGAGTTGTTTTTACAGGAAAATGAAGGAAAAGAATAAAGAGAATTTGGTAAGGAATGTATTTGATTTGGGCACATAATTCTCATTATACTTGATATTCGACAGATCTTCTTTATGCTTCAGTTGATTTGGATTTTATTATGACCGTATTCTATGTTTTGTTGAAGAAAGAATCTTGTGATTTTTTTTGTGATTCGAGATTTGATTTAATACGTGTGATTATTTTTGATATCATGCTTAGAGACAATTGAGTTTATTTTGGTTGATTTTATGCTCTCAGATTTTGTCATATTTTGCAAAGTGAAAATCTGTTTTACATGATATTAATTTATTATGCAAGATATTATTTCTTAGATACTCAAGGATTTTATGCTCTCTAATTTTATTGTGCTTTGACTAAGTGAGAATTTCTTTTTCAAGATATTATTGTGCATAATGTTCTTTCCTTAAATAATATGTTATGATGAGTTTAGAAAGAATATTTGATTATCTATGGAGATTTTATATTTTGCTCTAACGTCAAGGAAGGATCCAAATTGATGGATACCAAAAAGGAAATGAGTTGATTGCAGGAAATTCTATAAAGAAAGAATGATTGTGAATCTACGCAAATCATGGTGCAATCGAAAGGGGGAGAACGTGAATCCAAAAGAAAGGAAAAGAATCGTGATCACCTCAAAAAGGCAACAAATTGAGGGGGAGCATTGACCAATTTTGGAAAAGTATTTTTGAATTGATCATGATCTTGAGTATTATGGAAGGAATGAAAAGGTAAATGTGTTAGAACTTACCAAGTTCTACAAAATCCCGTTAGTGCATCTTTTATTACCTTTTGTCATTAACAAATCCCTTATTGATATTATCATTTTATTATGACAAAAAGGATAAGTGAATTTTATAATGCATCCGTGATTTTTATTGGATACTTGCCGATATATATGATCGAAGTGAGTCATATTACACATCTTTAATATTTGACTTACTTTGTAAAAGCTGATTTTTTGGAAATTATGTTTTATGTAAGATATATTTGTTATCGTTTTATATTCTCTACGTGATACTTTGTCCATTGTTATCGCTTTTTGATTATGAAAAAAAGGGGGAGAGAATATAAATATGCACATGTGTTGATTGGTTGATAATATTGAGCTACAATTATTTTTCTATATATTGTTATGCTCAATCTATTTGCTATCTTCTGCTATCTTTTGATTTGAATTACATTGCTTTGATTTATTAAAATTTTTAGAAAGTGTGATTACACATCTACATATTCAGAGATTGTTTTGTCATCATCAAAAAGGGGGAGATTGTTAGGGAAATTCCTTATGATGTTTTGAAGATAACAAAATAAATCAAAGGCTACTAACATGTTTAATGGTTGAGTAACAGACTATGCAGATGATAGAATGTGTAAATGATTTTATCAAAGTCTATACTTGGAAGAACCAAAAGACAGACTCTATGCTAAAGCTGAACTTATTCAGACTGTGTCCAGACCTTATGTCTAAATATGTTTAGAAGCAGAATATGTTTAGACTTACGTCCAGATTATAAAGTCTATTTCATATGGAAGACACTCAGACTCTACTTCAGACGGAAGACACTTAGGCTTTACTTCAGACAGAACACTCTCAGACTTTACATCCAAAACGAGAAACAAGTCCAGAATGTGACAAGGTCCAAAACGAGACACAAGTTCAGAACGAAGCATATTCACAACGAAACAACTTGACAGAACGTAACACAAGCCCCAAACATATAACGGCTAGTGATCTGGTTTGGATTCTACATCAAGATAGATTTGGTTAACTCAATCTAATTGATTGGCAATTGGATATTGAAGACAATAACTTTCTATACGAAGAAGCTCTACTTATGGAAACCAAGATTCTGTTTGTATGGGTGATCGGAATCAATTTGGGATTCTACTTCTATCACTCAACAGCTACTAAATCTTCTTGATATAGATCTGTCCAATGGGTAGATTGGAAGACGATCCTCTAGATACTATCCAACGGCTAGTTTGGAAGTGGAGAAGTATTTAAGGAGACCAAGGACCAATGAGCAAGTAAGAGACGAAGCATAGAATTTATAATTCCAAAGTCTGAGCATCCTTCGATCATACACTTGTCTCTCGTGAGCTTAAACGTTTGTGATCATGAGAGAAATACCAAAAGAGTGACTTAGTGAGATAGTGTGATCTACCACTGAGTGTTTGCACTCAAGGTTGTAATCTCTTGTTGATCACATAGTGGAATCAAGCTAGAAGGCTGTTAGCGTGGGAGAGTGGACGTAGGTTTAATCTAAGCCAAACCACTATAAATTTCATGTGCAACATTCTCTTTGTTTAACTCTTCTTCTTTAAGTCTGTTACATACTTACAGGTTATTTCAGAAGTCTGTTCCATCGCATAACAGATTCTAAACATCTACCAGAAGTCTGGTGGCTTGTTTAGTCAGACTCTGATCCTTATTCAAACTTTACTCGAAATTTATTTTATTTCGCATTTATTTGCCAAGGCTTATTTTAAACACCTATTCACCCCCCTCTAGGTGTTCGTACTAGCACTTTTAGTTTACTCTCGGAGATAGAGTGGTTACGTGACTTCCAAATATGCCGTTGAACCGCAACCACCATCTCCAGGTCTGGTAAGAGGTTCAAATTTCTTTTTGATATCTCCAAACCAGATCTCAATTCAAGTTAGGTTCTAAGGAGAGATGTGTATTTGCAGCTTTGGGTGCTCCCAAATTTCCTTCATCCAAGGGCACAATAGGAATATATGCTCAACAGTTTCCACGCCTTGATTACACAGAGAACATACTAGGTCAGGTACAATTTTTCTTCGGAACAAATTATCCTTCATTGGAAGAGGATTTTGGCATAGATTCCACATGAATATTTTGACTTTAAGAAGAGTATGTAGATTTCATATAGTTGTCCAGAGAGTCAGAGAGGGTTGGAATGGTGTTGACACTTGGTCTTCGCTTTGTTTATCCCCTATCCCATAGATATAGTTATATTTTCTTTTAACTGTGTATTTTCCTGTCTGTGTACCCATCCAAATAAGCTGGTCATTCTAAGCTTGAGGCTTAATTTGGAGTACGAGAACTTCACATACTATTTGCTCCTCAAAGCATTCTCTCAATGTTGCTTCATTCCGTTGGTTTTCCTCCCCTTAAAATAAAATTAGAGACAAGTTGGGGTTCATCCCTATTTGCAAGGTCTACTAATATTCCTCTATGCAACCATTTATCTTCTCTGGTCCTTATCCTTGTACCATTTCCTACTACCCATACCACTGAGAGTGATATAGAGTCCCTCCCTAAGATCAAACTTTGCCAACCCCACGAAGGGTGTTGACCCTTTCCAGCTGGCTAGAAATTGCCTTGGAGAAAATAGAGACCTTTGAACTATTGAATCCATAGGGATGTCAAGCTATTACTTAGTCACCAAGCCTGTTTTGCTAGCATGGCTTTGTTGAAATCGAGCAAGTCTTGGAATCCCAAACCTCCCTGATCCTTTCTCATCTTCATAATGTGCCAACTTTTCCAGTGAATGCCGATTTTAGTTCCATTCATTCTCCACTAGAATGTTGCTATTTTATTCTCAATTGCTTTGCACACTGGCATAGGGATTTTGAAAACGGACATGACATATTATGGGAGGGCTTGCACCACTGTTTTAATCATGATTTCTTTCCTTTCTTTTGACATCAAATTATCCTTCCATCCTTTGAGTTTTGCATTGACCTGTCCTAAAATCCAAGCAAACATTTATTTCTTTAATTCTCCAGAATCTGAAGGAATTACGAGATATTTCCCCGTTTTATCAATAATATGTACTCTTAGCTCCGTCATCATATTCTCTTTTAAACTTTGAGGGCCATCCCTGTTGAAGTGAATCCGAGATTTGTTTTGGTTTATAGCTTTTCTAGAAGCTACATAATATTGGTTTACAATTGCCATCAAGTTTTGACATTCCAGAATTTTCCCAGAGGAAGTCATCCACAAAGAATAAATGGAAAATGGTAGGACACCATATGTTAAGTTTAATCCATTTAATGCTGTCATTGTCAATTGCTATCTTTATGAGTGAGGATAACACATTGGCTACAAGAATGAATAAGTAGAGTGATAATGGATCCCCTTGCCTAATTCCTCTTGTTGGCTTAAAGTATTAGAGTGGCTCTTCATTAAATTTGACATTAAATGAGACAGTTGTGACACATTGCATTATCCAATCCACCCACTTTTCATCAAAACTATTTTAAGATGCACGCCTCCAAGAAATCCCACTCCACTCGATCGAATGCCTTTTTCATATCAAGTTTTAGAACCGCTTGAAATGTCTTTCTTCTTTTGTGAATTCTAATTTAATGAAGCACTTCCTGCACAATGAAGATATTGTCTTAAATTGGTCTTCTCCTAACAAATGCACTTTGTTTTGAAGCTATGAGAATCGGCAATAGTAGTTTAAGCCTATTCGCCATTATTTTTTAGATGATTTTATACCCAAAGTTGCACAAACTTATGGGATGATACTGTTCTAAGCTCTCGGGACTGGAGACCTTAGGGATAAGCGAAATATGGGTCCTATTTAGCTCTAGTTGCGGTATTGATTTGAAGACCTCAGTTTAAATTTCTATCCAATTATGCTAATAGAACAACCCACTAAAGCCATTCAACCTTTTTGACAAAAAAAAAAAAAAAAAAAAAAACAAAAAGAGCCATCCAACCTTGGTGCTTTAAAGGCACCAAGTTGGAAAACTGCACTTTTAACTTCTTCTAATGTCACTTCTGCTAGCAGCATAAGATTCATTCCTTCTGTCACTAATCAGGGGCATTGGTCTAAAACTAGGGAAAACATACAGGGGCCTACAGATTGGTATAGTTCTTGGAAGAATTGCCACATAGTTTCTTTTAGTAGATTTGGTTCTTCAACCCAAATTTCATCTAATATTTATAGCATTGAAATTCTGTTTCTTTGTTGTCATTGTATGGTGGTAGCATAAAAAATTTAGTATTTTTGTCTCACAATTTCAACCAATTTATTCTTGATCTCAAGTGTGACGACCCGTAGCCGTGACGTCCCGGCAAAAGCGTCACATACTAAGCGCAAGCGGAAATTCTACAAATTATCATCATGACAGGACCTGTCGGTTTCAATTATCGCACTATAGCATCCAAAACTAATTGGTTAGCATGTATAACATGGATATTTTATGATCTAAAGCTTTATAACACATGATCATCCTATAATAGTCCTATCATCTAGCATTAGACAATCCAACTAAGAACATATATAAGGATCATAAGAAGCTTTGTTAACTTTCATTTTTAAAACCATTCGGGCTTACACACGTCGACCTGGATTACTTACAAGTTCTTCACCTATGTACAACATATACTTACATGTTCATAACAAAAGTGTAAGTAATCAACCAAGGAAAAGGGTGAGAGGGGTTCCTAACTTCACTACCCCCACACTAGCCCACGTCCATCCAAAAAAACAAAAAATGTCTTCTCTAGCTTCATCATGATTTGGGTGCCTAAACATCTCCTGCCTCAACTCCAGGTCCCCCAACACCGAATTGAAGAGGGCCAAACAGCTCCCCTCATTGGTTTATGAACCAAGCAACGAACCTCATAGGAATCCATTCTACCCTGCCATCGTCCATCCAAAGCGTAGCCTCATATCTCGTGTAGGTTAGCTCGATATCGGGGTCATATACGTCGTGGAAAGAAACATCAATGTACGCTATCACCACATAACGAGCAATCGGTGGTACGTCCATACTAACGATCAGAAAAATAGAAAGGAATGAGCAATGTCCAGTAAAGAAATAATAAGACCCTAAGCTAGACAATCCACAGTTGCCAAAGAAAACAAGAGAACACAACCAAATAGCTCAACATACTAAGGCAGGATGGTCCTAGGTATATCTAAATGAATACTAAAATGTCACATGAATAGTCACTTCATAACAAACATGCTAAATGCACATGTATACCTCATGCTCCTAATCTGAACTATGATGAAATGCAACAGCAACAAGTGAACTCACACGCCAAGTGGAATTTACATTGTAGTGTGTATATCAAAGTCCACCCTCGATCAATTTACCCACCGGAACGCAAGCCGGCCTGATCGAGTCACTTTCGGAATCCCACATCCGGACTTCCACGATATTGCTATCATGGGCATCTCACTCCGAGGCATCCCAGTATCACACAACCGAGGCATCCCAAGATCACTCAGCATGGGGTGTCTCACTTCGAGGCATCCCAATATCCCACAACCGAGGCATCCCTGATCACAGACAGGGGTATCTCAACTTCGAGGCATCCCGGTATCTCACTCAACCGAGGCATCCAAGATCACTCAACATGGGCATCCCACTCCCCGGGGCATCACCAACATCTCAGTACCGATGGAAATCTCTTACTCATTTAATTCACACGTTCCACAATCACACCTTTGAATTATATCATATCACAGCATGCATAAGACCTCAAGAACACTCGATCACTTCAAGCAGGACTCATTGTGACATCCCAAATTTCATTGACCTTCATTAGTGTAATTGAATCATTAGGAGTTCAGATTATTTTAAATCGGGCCAAGAAGTGAACCCGATGGACCGTGAGGATTGAATGGGCTTGAGAAATAAGTGGGCCACATGATTTGGACTTGTGAGTTCGAGTGAGAGATAGTGGGCTTGGACTTGGTTTAAGTGGGCCAAGGTTCGGGATTCTTAGGTTCGTAAGTTTAGTTTAGTGGGCCGGGATTGTTATAGATTAGGCCCATTGGGCCAGGGATAGATAAATTAGGCCCAAGTAATTTTATTCTTGGTTAAGATTTATAAATCACAATTAAGATAATTTAAATTAATGATTGTGATGCTAATATAATTTTCTAACTTTAGTATTTTGTGATGGATTCTTTTTAGACTAACATTAACTAGTTGATATGTGGTATATATTACAATTTCGTGTAATTGAACCAAGCGGAAATAAAAGGGATTAATTGAAGAACATTATCAACTAATGTTATAACTAATGACATGAATTAAGACCTAACAAAAATAAAAATAAATTACAAATGATAAGGAAACCGAAGCTTGAAGCCGCGACACCCCTCCTCTCCCTCCGTTTTCTCTCTCTCCACCACCCACGGTTTTCTTCTCAAATCCATAGAACCGAAAATGGCAACTTCAATGAAGTATAATCATTAACCAAATCCAATCATTACACTAACCTAGGACTAGCTCATAGCTTATTTCCCCACATAAATTCGAAATTCTCTCTCTCTCTCTCCTCAAAACCGAACAAACTCATCTTCATCTTCTTCTCTTTTCTCTCGGACGGGCAGTGAAGAACCAGCAACAAAAACCAGCCATTTTCCTCTTGCATGTGAAGTTTTGGTGTTGTTCTTGAAGTGTTTTTGTGTTAGATTGATAGCCGAACAAGGTAAGGAAAAATAGAACTCTAAATTGAAGTGTATCCACTACTTCATCAAGAAAGCTTGTGGATCTAACCAAGCAATGAGGAATATGAGATGTAGTTGTTGTTTTATGGTTAAATTGAGTTGAGTAAGTGATGGATTAAGGATAGAAGTCATTGCATGTTATATTCGAACCATGCATGTTGCGAATTCCAAATGTAAGTGTGCTGTCTTGTGAAGAAAAGTGATGAGAAGTGATGGTTTTGTGTTGTTTTGAGCTTGATGGACCTAAGAGTGAAGCTAGAAGTCTTTGCATGTTGTTTTTGAGCTTTGCATGTCTCGAAAATTTGATGAAAGTTGGCTGTTTTGTTGAGCGAAGTGATGAAGTGGATGTCGAGTGTGTTGTTTTGGTAGAATTCGTGATCAGTGACTTACGGGGGCAACGACACTTCGAGCCGAGCTGTGGAATTGATCATTTGTTAAAGAAAGATATGTTTTGAGTTGCTGTGAGTAAGCATTGGAGTATTTTAGAAGAGATTTGTGGATAGATAAGTTGTTTCGTTGAGTTAGAAGTAAGAAAAGTGATGTATCTATTCGGTTCTAGGCGAAAACAATTATAGATTCTTTTGTTTGTGTTTAATTCTCTTTATGTATGTTAATAGAAATAAGAAAGAACCATTTTACATGATGGAACATATATAAGATTGAGTTATACATGTAGTTATAATAATATAAATATATAAAAACGTAGAAATGGAAGTGAACTTAGTAAAGTCAGTAAACTGTTTTTGTGATAAACGGTATGACCTTTACTGATTATGTGAATTTCCTGTATTTACCTAGTTAGAATTGGACTTCGAGTTCTTAATGAAAATTGTATAACACATCTTAAGGAATAACGTGTCAAAATTTGAGATTAAATGAACAAGAATTGATTAGTAAAACAATTTTCTTAGTGAATATAAAATCTGGACGTCAGTATAGGGTAATAATAAAGATTACAGTAATTTTTTTTTCTTAATACAGCAAGATTCGAAATTAAGTTTCTTCACGGAAGTTGTCAATCTATGTCTCTAGTATAACGTACTAAAATTTGGTAATATTTTGACAAGAATTGATATATTTTCCATTACCAAAACAGAAACTGTGCATTGAACTAATAATGTGTCCTAATCCGAGAACTTATATATACTGTGTTATATAATCGACTCATGAGGTATTTATATATATATATATATATAAAGTCTAATAAGCTCACGGTAGACATAGTCTTAGGCCACATACATCATTAGAAATATAAGTGCATATAGTACCATGCGAGTGTAATGTGTGCGGTGCATAGTGCTTGATTATGGGATGAATATTTGTTCGGCATGGTATGGGACATGTCGTAATGGATTTTATCTTATAATTTGGACACGCACGTGTGCTAGGATCATGAGAATTAGATACCTAGATAGATACTTTGGAGTCTTTTCTTTTGCATACGATAAATGCATTAATCAAAGGTGTGGTGGTGTGAAATGTGTGCTTAAGAGAAGTGAACGAACCCATCGGTACGGAGATACCGGTGATGCCCCCGGAAGTTTGGGATGCCCTTGCTGAGTGGTCTTGGATGCCTCGGTAGAGAGATACCAGGATGCCTCGGAGTGAGATGCCCTTGTGTGTGATCAAGGATGCCTCAGCAGTGTGTGATACTGAGATGCCTCGGAGTGAGATGCCCCTTGCTGAGTGGTCTTGGGAGGACCTTGGTTGTGTGATACCGGGATGCCTCGGAGTGAGATGCCCATAATAGAAATATTGTGGAAGTCCAGATAACATACTTTCCGGAAGTGACTCGATCAGGCCGGCAGAGTTCCGGTTATGACTGATTCGAGGGTGGATCATATGCACACTAAATAAAATTCTATTTGGTGAGTGAGTTCATGCATTATTGTTGCATTGTGTCTTGATATGAAATTGATTTTGAAAAGGTAAGTATGGAGATGGATGCATACAAGGTGATCATTTAGGTGATGTATTAATATCTAATTAACTATGCTTGTGACAATTATATTGTTATGTTCTGAATTGTTTGGATTATGATTCCCTAGTAATATTGATGGTTGTGGATTATTTAAGTTAGAGTTTTATTATTCTTTACTGGGCATAGTTTTGCTCATACCTTACATTTTTCAGATTGATAGTATGGACGTGCCGCCAGTAGCTCGTTACGGTGTGATATCGAACATTGAGGTTACTTTTACTGATGTGTATGATGATGATGTTGAGCTGACCTTCTCCAAGTACGAGGCCACGTTATGGATGGATGATGGTAGAGCGGAGATGACTCCCCTGAAGTTTGTTGCTTGGTTTATCAAGCACGATGGTGCGATGTTTGGCCCCATACCTTTTGGAAATGATGGAGCAGGAGCTGGGACGGATGGCGCCTAGACGCCTTTGATCACGAAGGAGCTGTCTAACTTTCTTTTCTTTTTGCACGTGGGCTTGTGTGGGAACTTATGAAGTAGATACCCTCACCCTCTTATCCCTGGTTTATGTTGCGCCTTACTTTTGCTATATATATGTTGTACATAAAGGTGAGGAACATGAAAGGAGTCCAGGTCGATAAAATTTTGTAGGCCCTATGATGATAAAGAAATGAAGCTTCTTGTGATCTTATCTATGTGGACTATATTAATCATTGGTAGAGTAATAGTAGGATAACCTCAAAATACAAACTATAGATACCTAAGAAGGAGGTTATAACTAAAGGAAGATAATAATATTAATTATAATTAAGTTTCCGCCTGCGCTTAGTACGTGACGCCCTGGGACGTCACACTCATGCTCACACAACATTTCATTCATGTCGCACTCATTGCACACACATGCCACAGTTGGTAACCATACAATGACCACACTTCGAATCATGGAAGAGGCATGCTCATGCACAAACTAACCATTATTACAAGACCATTAGACTCCCTATATGCCATGAAAATTAGGTACAAGAGGCACAACATCCATTGCATAGTCTTGGATCAAGGCAAGATACAAGCTGACACGAGCAGTTTCAATCACAGAAGAAGAAAGTACACCAAATATCATCGAAATGCTACGGAATTTTAGTATGTTATAAAAGAGACATAGATTAACATTTTTCATGAAGAAACCTAAGACTATATATCATTTTATAAAGAGCAGTAATTCTCTGTCTTTACCCCTAAATTCTGCAGCAACTTCCAGATTAAGTGCCTACTGGAGAAGGATAATTTCACCACTCAAATATCGACCGTTCATTCTCAAATTTTGATATGTTGTTCCTAAAGATGTTTCCTACAACTTTCATGAAGGGTTTAAGGTCCAACTACATCTAGAAAATTACAGAAAATTCATAGAACTACCTAAGGTTCTGCTGTTTTCTACAGGTCTGTTTGCTGTTCTAAGGGAGAATGCACATTTTCGCAAGAAAATTTCTACAACCAGTAGTCGAAGCCTAAAATAGTTAGTGCACCCTTAAGAAAATTAGTTATTTCCTTTAACTACATCTTTAAAACCCCAAGTGACGCATAAACTAGTAAGTTTTCCATCTCTGTCTTTCCCAAACAGAACATCCTAAGCCATTGTCCCCATCTACAGCTCAATCAGATTATTTAGTTCGTCTACAACCTCTTTTAGTACCTCAACACCTCTCCGATAGTACCCAAAAGTGATCTCATTAGCTCATCGACTACTCACAGCAACCCACAGCTTAACTCGAGGCTAGTATTCGCGTCTCGACCCTTTAAAAGCAACATGCAACACCCATCTATTACTCAGCAGTCGTCTACCCACCAACTCGACCAACTCAGCTCCCTCATGCTCAGTTCTTTGACCATCCAAAACCCTATCATGACATGCAAAGACCAACAGCTTCATTTGAGTGCCCATCTAACCTATTCCAACTCAAAACAGAAGCATCAAACCTAAATTTAGCATGCTTCGCAAGTTCCCTCAACAAACAATGAATAAATTCTAGTTTAGGACCTCATCATTTCTTTACCAGTTACTTGGCTTCATTGGTGGCTCGATGCTCTCCGAGAATCTGCTCTCGAGATCACACAAGAAGAAGAAAGAGTCGCTGGAACTAGGGGTGTGCAAAAGAACCGGGATCAGCCCGGACCGCCCAGAACTGGACCAGTAGTTCTTGAGGGAACGGGTCCAGTTCCCGGTTCCAATTTATGGGAACCGGTGGGTACCGGTTCGGTTCTCGGTTCCATGGGCGGATCCGTCCACCCGCCCACCCGTCTTGGACCGATTAATTTTTAATATTAAAAAATTGAAATTACTAATTAACAAACTCGTCGAATTTGCTCTCTCTCTCTCCATCACCACCATTTTCTAGCTTCAGCTTCATGCTCGTTAGTCAACCCATCGCCGAAAACCTTACCAAGTCTTGAGAGGCTACGGCTCTCCACGCTCCCTTCCTTCCCCAAAAACTCGAAAGATCTCAACTTTGAGGTTCCCCAGCTCGCCATCCTCCATCGACAACAGCAGTAGGTCCGTCCATCCCTTTCTTTATTCGTCCCTCCGAAAAATCGCCGTTGCCCTTGACAACAGCCGTTCGTCCATCCGTCCCTTTCCCTATTCGGCACTCCGGAAAATCGCTGTCGCCCTTGACAATAGCAAGTCCATCCATTTCTCTATTGGTGAGACCGGTTCCATGGATCCACCCGAGAACCGGACCGGACCGGCGGTCCGGTTCCCGAGTGGATCCATGCAACAAATGGGTGGATCCTGGTTCCAATTTTTCGGAACTGGTCCTTAGCGGGTGATTCCTGGTTCTAGGTTGGGAACTGCCTACCCGGACCATGCACACCCCTAGTTGGAACTACTAGGTTTCGCTTCTGCTCTAGCCGCGAAAGGAAGGAGAAGAGAGAGAATTTTGGGTTTGTTTTGGGGAGGAGAGAATGACATGAATTCTAAGGGAGTTTAGCTTGAGTGTGTAGATTTTTGTTTTCAATCCCAAGGAGAGAAGTAATCATTAGAAATGATTAATGATGATGTCTCCTCTGAAGCTTCGGGTTGGAGAGAAAACCGAAAGAGAAGAAATGGGTGTTGTGGCTCCCATGCACACCTTATTCTTCATGGTAAACACCTGGCGCTCGAGAATGGTTAACTTCTAATCCATGTCGTTAGTTAGTCTATTAGTTTCCAATGTCTTTTACTTAGTTTCGTTTCGAATCCACAAAATTTTCGATCCTCTCGTAACTATACGAATCTATGAGTTCGCACGAATCAAATTGACGCGTTAACGTCTCGGCACTAATCCACAAACAAGAATTATTACGAGAAATTACTAAAGTTAGTGGTCGACAATTGAATTACAATCACTTATAAGTTTTTAATAAAATTTCTAATTAAATCCCTCATAATGGTAATCTATAATCTTAATTGAAAATTAAAGCGCTCGGACCTAAATACCCATCTCTAGCCCACTGGGCGCATCCCACGACATTTCACGGCCCACTAGACTTAATTCACAATTTTAATGAACCCGATTGTTGGCCCGCTCTAAGCCAAGCCCAAGTCCATATCCTATCCTTTGGCCAATCGAGCCCATGCTGAATATCTTCGCGTAGCCCATTAACAACCAAAGCCCATACTTTCCTCACGGCCCATTAGGCTTGTCACCTAGCCCACTTTAAAATAATCCAAGCCCTTAACAGTCTAATTATACTTATAGGGTCGGTAAAATTCAGGATGTCACACTCAGTTCCTAATACTTCCCTTCCGTCTCCATAATGCCTCAATCTCCTCCTACAAGTGCTTTACCTTGTTCACTCTTGAATCTCCTCGATTACTATTTATGCACTGTTGAAGTTCTTTCTTTAGAATATCTATTTGTTTATGTCCATTCCCAAGCATCTTTTTACCCAATTTGGACAAGGTAGTAGCCACTACTTGTAATTTCCCAACTAGGTTCTTCTCTATCTAGGTAGGAGAGTTTCAAGTCTCTTTGATAATTGTTTTACATTCATCATGGTCAAGCCAAAAAGCTTCAAATCTGAACTCTTTTTTGCACTTAACAGGATTAGACTTCAATGATAAAAGGATGGGGCTATGATCAGAACCTACGATTGGAAGAGCAAATGCTTATGCTTTAGGGAACAACAACCTCCATTCAATGGTGCATACCACCCTATCAAGCCTTTCTTTGATAAGTTCATTCCCTTCCCTATTGTTGGACTAGGTAAACGCACATAATTTACTCTCAATATCTATCGACAAATATCCATCTAGAAAATTCCTAAAGGCTGTCATCTTGTAGTTCTCTACCATACATTTCCCCACTTTCCCCCAATGGAATAAAACTTCATTAAAGACTCCCAAGCACACCTAAGGTAAAACATTCATGAAACTAATCTGTTGTAATTCCTCCCAAAGTTGAAGTCTTCTCTAAAAGGTATATGGAGCATGAACAAAAGCGACTTATCTTCTTGCCACTCCCCATCTCTTTACATCTCGAATTCACATAATTTTCAAACTGAAAATCCATCTCTAGAGCAACTCTATCATGCCACAGGACAGCTAAGCCCCCAACAAAACCCATAGGATTCACTACCAAGTAATTTCAGAATTGAACTCTTCTATTTATTCTCTGAAAAACCTCCTCTTGATTTTTAGTCTTCATAAGGAATATCACAATGGGCCTATGTCGAACCACTAGGGCTCTTAATTTTCAAACAATCAAGGTGTCCCCAATCCTTGATGGTTCCAACATATAAAGTTCATTTTTCATTCGGTGGCTTATTAGGGTTAGCCACCAAATCCCATGCATTGCCGTCTTCAGTCATTCGAACTGGGGTTTCTAGTAATTGGGTCTTGTCCAGCTAGATGGGAGTTGGGGATGGGAATAAATTAGAGTTGGACCTCCTCTGTTTATTAATAGAGGGGGGTTTTTTGTTCTTTACCGCCTTTACTTTTTTTTTTGGCTTTCTGTGTTGGTTTGGTTCAACATTATACCTTGCCCTTTCCCTGAGTGGCTCTTGTGAGCAAAGAATTCCTTGCCCTACATCCGAACTAAATGATTTCTATGCATTGTTTTCCGCAGGTTCATAAAGCAAGTCTTCACTTTTTTGAGTTTCTCATATGCTTGGATGGACTTGATTGAACTTCCTCGACCCGCGTTTCCTGCCTTCGGTGTTTCGGAGTTTCTGGATTAAGTTCTTCCGGTTCATTTATACATACCTCCTTCTTATAAAACACTTCCCAAAAAGGGCTATGATTCAGATTTTCTGCTCTCAGCCAACCCCCAAAACAACTCCCCATCTTCGTTGTAAACTTTTCTTCATCATAAGGAATGTCGGTACAGAAATTTGCACAGTGCCCAATTCTTCCACACGAATAACAAAGGAAGGGCAATCTTTCACATTCAAAATCAAGCCAGATCTTTTTGCCTCTATGACGAGTTAAATACCCAACTCTCAATTCATTATGAATATTCAACTTCACTCTCGATTTCACAATATTTTTGTTGTTGTAGGGCTTCTAGCATCTATTTTCACATCGAGCACTTCCCTAGCAAGCTAGCAATCTTTTTCACAATTCTATAAGAGTTTCTTTCAAGTGGAAGGCCATAAATTCTGATCCAAAATGCATGAGATTGAAATTCATAATAATGGGGGTAAATCCAGCTCCCAAGGTTTTAGGAGTAGTAAATGATTTGAAAAGGACCAAGGCTCTCCCTCTAACACTCGAATTTTGTCTTCCTTATTGTTGAAAGAAAAAAAAAAAGTTAAGTCATTTGATAGGAATTTCATTATAACATTCTCATTTCTCCATGCTTTCTTCATAGCTATTTGAAAGGCTTGAAAATTGAAGCTAGGGTTTTGATACAGTTGGCTTACAAGGGTAGATTGACATTCTAGTAGCTTTTCTTCTTAAAATTCTTCATCGCAAAATAATAATTTCATGTTCGTGCAATAGGTTACCCAACTTGTTGGAAATCTAGTCGGCGGAAGACGACTTACCTTATTCCGATGCGCAAATAGCAAATAGCCCCGGAACGAACGTTGAATTGCGAATCAATCACGAACAACACCACCTCACGTTGGTTTGGATGCGATCACGAGGAAAGCACCCGATTTCCACGGCGTAAATGCAAACCATTCTTGCAAAATTGAAATGGAATGCCTTCTTCCTTTGATGATGGAAATAGAGAGAGATTTTTGGTGCAAATGATCTGACAACCTTTCCAACGGTTGTGTTCGGGAGGCTTATATACGTCTCCCTTCGTACCCCTCCATTACTGCCTTTCCATCGTAACGTTTCAACTTGAAACGGTCGCACCCCATCATGGATGTACCAGCTAAAGTACAACACAACTTATTGCAGACTTTCTAAGCGTTCTGATGCTCCACCTTCCCCTTCCATCACTGTTGCATTGCAAGTTGGGTCCAAAACAAAAAGAATCATTGAGAAGATGTTCACAGAGGGGATAATCACGAAGGAAACAAGGCAGAATGGTTAGGTTTTAAAGGGTTGAGGAGAGAGAAAGTGGGGGAACAAAATGTCACTAGAAAGTTTATGGGGGAAAGGGAGGATGGTACCTTGCGCTCGGCCAGTACGTGGGCCCCGCTTCAACGCGCTTGATAAAAGGAAGAAATTTTTTAACTATCTTTATATATATATACACACACATACGTACATATATATATATTTATATTATCGTTTGAAGTCTCTCTTCAATAAAAATGCGACATCGTCATTGGATAATCACATATTTTTTACATCTTTATACGTTATGGTGTTTTATATAAACATCACAGTAAAACATGTTTGGTTACGAGCTACGGTTTTTTCCAATGGATTATAGATGTAGAGATGACCTGTGCGGTAATTGAAGGTTTGGCCTAAATTTTCAACTAAATCTCTCGAAAGTATACATTTTGTAAATTTTCGAGTGAGACTTGACTTTATTTCGCCCTGACATATGTAAATACCTCTGATTTAGATAGGACGACAATAGTAGTATCTAGATATAAGCTGAAGATTTCCTGATTTGATGGCTTTTTTACTGTGTTGATTAGGAAAATTTGAATGGCGGAAGAAGTTCACACTTGAAGTGCAACTAAGCTAAGGAGCTTGCTAACTTTATAGTGTTGTAAGAGGATTTGAAGTGCATGCTTTCTAAGATATTCTTCTTTTATTTGCCGATCCAGGCTTCCCTTTGTACTTAATCACCGTAACACGACACTAATATTCATTGTACTTGCCTATAACAGATTACGTAGCATATGGTGACACTATTGTAAATTAGGCCAAGTATCGTAATTTACCACAATTTGCACTATTCACTTTTCACGACAGAAAGATGCCCTCATTGGCTATTGATGAATATGATTGCATTGAAAATATGGCCTATTGTGGGTGTAACTTAAACTTTTTCATTTTTAAGGATAAACAAAATACCACCAAGAAGGTTGCAAGGGGGTACCGCCCCTATGTGTATCATCTTTAGATTGAAAGCCACTCGTATACAAAAGCGTGCTCTTAAGTTCGTTTTTAACATCTCCAACTGTTGGAATTCTAGTCGGCGGAAGACGACTTACCTGATTCCGATGCGCAAACAGCAAATAGCCCCGGAACGAACGTTGAATTGCGAATCAATCATGAACAACAGCACCTCACGTTGGTCTGGATGCGATCACGAGGAAAACACCCGATTTCCACGGCGTAAATGCAAACTGTTCTTGCCAAATTGAAATGGAACACCTTCTTCCTTTGATGATGGAAATAGAGAGAGATTTTTGGTGCAAATGATCTGACAACCCCTTCAACGGTTGTGTTCGGGAGGCTTATATACGTCTCCCTTCGTACCCCTCCATTAATGTCTTTCCATCGTAACGTTTCAACTTGAAACGGTGCGTCCAATCGCACCCCATCATGGACGTACCAGCTAAAGTACAACATCTCCCACTCGGACATGATGGGCTTGATAGCGCTCTATCAAGAATATAAGGCAAGGCGTTCAACATTCATCAACTTTACAGAACAATTCATACTAGCAAGTAAGCCGTGCGACTAGTGAGTACACCTGCACTTGGGAGCTCAAATTATGCACCTGTTAGGGATGACATAATGGCTACAACCCCGAAGAAGAAATAAACAATTGATGTCTCACAGTGCCCCAGACATATTTTGTTACATCAATACAAGTATACATATCCCTTAAAGGCTATACTTGATTATCCTAAAAACACCATGTATTTACAATTATATTCGCAATCACATAAGGCGATATAATTGGTCGACCAGTAAATACATGTGATAGATGTAAAACAACAATAGTCTTCCTTCGCACTCATGTCTCTCTCAATTTTAGAACAACTACTTTCCTAGATACTTCCCATAGGCCATATCTATTCATGACCGCCCGTAACATGCTAAAGTAGCAACATTGATCTTTCATTTCGAGAACATAGTCAGAAGTAACATAGGGCACAAATTGAGGTAAATTATACCTCAAGGGCTCACATGATGAGTAAATAGGGATAATTTTACTCACCTTCCCTTGTCGGTCGAACAATGCACATGTAGTATGAATTACATGCTATAGTGGATTTCTCTTTCTATAAGAGCGTATGTCATTTCCTAAATATATCCACTATACGGATCTTAGCCTAAATATGGTCACGTGCTTCTCACGTACTCATGTTTAGCTCGAGTGCGATATTAACTCGCTTTCTATAGCGCCCAATCAAGTATTCGGATTCGGCATCTTACAGGCATACATGATTGTGGGACTATCATGTTCGGTCTTATTATAAACAAATCACAGACCTCATCTTGACTCCAATCAAGGCGACATATTTTATGTACCAGACTTGCTCTTCAACATTTATTTGTACATAACGTCTCATCTCAACGTGCTAACTATAGCACTTGAGGCGATTGCTCGTGTGAGTGAGCCAATCATTACCTGCCGACATACTTTCCAATAATATATGTGTGCTTGTGCTAGTCTCAAAATGGATTTGTACTTCTTGATAAAACATCAAGTCATTAATAAACAAACAAGTACAATACATATATCCATAAATACATAAAACAATGATTCTCTACAATAACACATATCACATTCTACGCAAACCTAGTGACATCCCGTGGGTCAAGAATATGTCTCTAGGAATAGCCTTCGTAAATGGATCAGCAACCATTCTATTGGTTGAAATGTATTGAAGAATCACTTCTTTCGCACTATAATATCTCGATGAAGTTATTCTTTATGTCAATGTGCTCCGTCCTTCCATGATACTTGGGATCTTTCACATAGGCAATGGCTGCTTGACTATCGCAATAAACTGTCACCGGTTTTGGAATCTCGGTGGACAAGTGGCTAAATTTTCAAAGAAACGTTTTAGCCATACTGCTTCTTGCACCGCAGCAGTAACACGCAATAAATTCAGCCTCCATAGTAGACAAGGCTGTGCATGTTCTGCATTTCTTGCTATTCCAAGAAATTGCACCTCCATTGAGCAAGAATGCATATCCAAGTCGATTTACGCTCATCTAGGTCTCCACCCCAATCAGCATCGAATAACCTAATAGGCGTAAATAATTCCCTTGGTAACAAAGTCGATAGTCCATGGTGCCCTTTAAGTATCTCGGGATCCTCTTCCGCTTTCCAAAGTGTGCTTGACCGGGATTTGATTGAAATCGGCTCACCAATCCCACGGCATAACATATGTCGGGTCGAGTACACATCATAGCATACATCAAACTTCCGATCGCACTAGCGTAAGGAACAGTTTCCATCATTTTAATTTCTTTTGGAGTCTTAGGACACATCTCAGTACTTAGGCTTTCACCTTGCATGACAGGGGTATCAATGGGATTACAGTGCTGCATATTGAAACGATCAAGAATCTTCATAATATAAGACTCTTGTGATAAAGTGAGGAGTTTCCTTGATCGATCTCTTTCGATCTTAACTCCTAATATATAAGCAGCTTCTCCCATGTCCTTCATTTCAAAATTGAAGGACAACCATTCTTTTATGGTGATTACCATAACCTTGTCATTTCCAGCCAACAGAATATCGTCCACATAAAGTGATAAAATCACAAATTTATCTTCGGACCGCTTGACATATACACAGTGATCTTCTTCGATCATCGTGAAACCAAAAGTTGTTATGGCTCGATGAAAACGAAGATACCACTTGTCTAGATGATTGCTTAAGGCCATATATTGAGCGATGAAGTTTGCAAACTTTATGCTCTTGACCTTTAGCTATGAAACCTATTGGTTGTTTCATATAAATTTCCTCATCTAGTTCTCCATTGAGAAATGCCATCTTTACATCCATTTGATGTAATTCAAGGTGCAAACGTGCAATGATGGCTAGAATAAGGCGTATTGAGGCAAACCTTACAATTGGTGAAAAGGTTTCCTCGTAGTCTATACCCTCTTGTTGAGTATAACCTTTCGCCACAAGACGAGCCTTATACTTTTCAATGGATCCATCCGCCCTTTGCTTAATCCTAAAGATCTATTTGTTTCCAATGGCCTTACGATTGGGTGGTAGATCAACCAAGTCCCAGACATGATTTGTCCTCATTGACTCCATCTCGTCTTCCAAAGTTTTTCTCCATTCTTCCTTATCAGAGGATGAGAGAGCCTCTTGAACAGTCTTAGGCTCGACATCATCTTTATGAGCAATCATAAATGCTTCCCCTTCAATCTCAAAACGACGACGAGGAATACTTTTACGATTACTTTTACGCAATTGAATTTCTCTTGAATTCAATTCGCCAGATGATGCAACACTCCCACTAGGTCTTTCATGTTGAGGTAAATCTTTATTTTCCTCCATAACATTAGTGGGTGTATTATTAGGATCTTCCATCTCATATAATTGGAAATCCTTATCAATCTCACCTCTACTAGGAAAATCGTTCTCCAAGAACGTGACATCTCGTGACTCCTTTTCGGTCACACTCCCATCAGCTTGTTCACCTATGAACACATACCCTTTGGAGTGTTCATAATATCTTATAAAGATACATTTCTTGCCTCTAGGGCCTAATTTGCCATATTTATGGGAAGATTCATGAACATAAGCTGCACATCCCCATGGACGTACACTACTTAAGTCTGGTTTTCTACCAGTCCATAATTCATAAGGGGTGGAAGTGACCGATTTTGAGGGCACTCGGTTAAGTACATAGGCAGAGTCAATAATGCATCTCCCCAAAAGGAGATGGGTAAATTTGCTTGCGCCATCATAGACCTAACCATTTCCAATAGGGTTCTATTCCTTCTCTCGCCTACCCCATTTTGTTGTGGAGTATTAGGAATAGTCAATTGTCGTACAATTCCCTTTTCATCACAAAGAGCCTTGAATTGCTCCGATAGATACTCACGTCCACGATCGGTTCTCAATGCCTTTATTGTTTTGTTCAACTGATTCTCTACCATTGTTATATATCGTCTAAAGCATTCTAATGCTTCGGACTTATGGGAGATCAGAAAGACATAACTGAAACGCGTGAAGTCATATATGAAAGTAATGAAATATGAGGCTCCATGCCTCGCCCTCACATTCAAAGGACCACAAATGTCGAATGTATGAGTTGCAATGGAAATTCAGCTCTAGTCCCTTTACCGAATGGTTTTCTAGTTGCTTTTCCCGCTAGACAATGTTCACATACGGGTAGATCAACATTAGTGAGTGACCCTAAAAGGCCTTCTCTAGCTAATCTTTGCATCCTTTGCAACCCAATGTGACCTAATCTAGCATGCCAAGTATTTGCATCAATTTACTAGAAGATGCAATTAAAGAAAAACAACTATTATCATTAACATTGTACTGATCATAGTCAATGTCTAACACCATAAAACCATTCAATACATGACCTGAACCATAATAAACTGTTCCACACAAAATGTCAACACTATCACCAAAAAAATTTAAAACATAACCTAGGCTAAGAAGAACAACTACAGAGACCAAGTTTCGTCGAATATCCGGAGCATAGAGGACATCATGTAGGAATAGGCTTCGACCACCACATAAAAGTAATTTACATGTGCCGATACCCTTCACTTCAACTCTTGAGTTATTCCCAACATATATCCATCTTCTTCTAGGCTGTATCCGACGATACTCCACAAATGCTTCTCGGTCTCTAGCTACGGGTCTGTTGCTCCTGAGTCTATAGTCCACATTGGATGAGATTCAGCAAGCATTACAGTACTAGAAACAAAAGCATTACTTAAAGTAATGGAGTAATAGTGTACCTCTTTCGGCTCAGTGCATTCACGAGCAAAGTGACCCATCTTGCCACAATTGTAGCACTTCATCTTGGCCTTGTCCTTCTTCCCACCACGCTTCTTGCGTTGGAAGGTCTTAGCCCTTTTAGGTGCCTCGATCGGTCTTCTTCCCTTTGTTGTCGAATTGAGAATTCCTTTTGCGCTTGAAGCCCGAAGCTTTGCGCGAACTCGATTCAGCAACATAAGCATGAGTAGAGGATCTCGCAGCCTCTAGGCGCTCATCCTCTAATTCCAAATGACGTGCTATATCATCAAAAGTGACAATATTCTCATTGGCGTCATATTGATCTTCATATGCTCCCAATTGTCAGGAAGAGACGTTATAACAGCCTGAACATGCTGTTCATCAGTAAGGGAGTGACCTGCCGACTTCAGCTCACGAATCATATTTGACATCTCCCGAAGATGCTGCCTCATCATTATATTTGGGCGCTTTCGGTATGTGTCAAACTTGATGGTGAGTCTCCTGAGCTTAGTGGCAGATGTACCCCTAAACTTATCTTTCAAGGCAACCCACATTATATGAGCTTTATCATAACTTTCAAACTCACACATGAGATCATCCTGCATACAGCTCAGCAACGTGATGCGAGCAATGCTATTCTTCTTTTTCCAAGCTTGATAAGCTTCTAGATCTCTCCTGTGTTGAGCTGAAGTTCCATGCTCAGGTTCATACATGGTGTGGTTGAGGGTTTCCAAAACCTCTTGCTCCTCAAGGATGTACTGAACCTTTCGATGCCAAATATCATAATTGTCACCGTTCAGCTTCTCACCCTTATTGAGGTCAGCCACAATGGTCTTGGATGCCGATGCCATAATCACTTGCTATAACATATTGACATAATAGACACGTAATCAATACTAGCACATTTTTCAGAGTAACACACATATTTAATTTGCAGCAAAAACAAACTAAAATAATGATAATTCAACAAAAGACACAGAAACAAAAGTTCACTATGTTCCCAATCAACTTCTATGTACGATTGTTCTATTATCATTAATTAGTTTAATTTGCACAAATTTTGAGTTCTAGATGAGAACTCCTTCGAATTCTACCAACCTACGAACTCCCACTAGGAAAAAAAACATTACATGGCCTCATGTAATTTCTACATTTTTCCATTAACACAAAAACATAGCATGATGTAAACCAATATACAAATAACAATCATGCAGCAACTCCAGTCAAAAAACACAATTCAACATGTAATGGATTTCCTACCATTGTTCGAATTTTCTAGCAACTTGAAAATTGCAAGTATATTAAACTATATACATGATATCATCGAACCAAGCTCTACACAGCATATATCACATCATTTGCACATAAGCTAGCTACTGTATTTCCTAAACCACAAGAAAATACAAGCTACAAATGAATGGACTATGCATTAAACCCCAAAAATTACGCGTACATAGGGTTCCCTACACATTTTTATACATTTATAAAATCAAGAAATGAAAAATAATTATACCACAGTGTAGGGGACATCCATACGAACCCAACGCCACCAACCACGCTCCAATCGGAGCTCACACGTGCCCCCACGCGCCGCCTGAGTGCGCAGCGCGTGTGGCGCATGCGCCAACGAGCCAAAAGGCTCCTGGCCGGTCCGACCGTTGACCGGTTCGACCGTTGACCGATCGGACCGGTAGGATCGTTGACCGGTCAACGGTCAACGGGTCGGGTCGGGGTCGGGTCGGTCGCCGCCGGTGACCGGCCGGCCAACTATCGCCGGCGGTGACGTCATTGATGATGTCATCCCAACGGTTACCGACCGTTGGATGACGCCACAGTGACGTCACCACGCACCGGCCGATTCCCGACCGGGCGCGTGACGCGCATCCGCCGGTTTGCGGACCGGCGCGTGCGCCACACGCTGGCAAGCTAGCGCTTCGGGCGCGTGGCACCCACGAGCAGCGGCCGGTTGCGCGTGTGGGCGCGTGCGCGTCGTGCACGGCGGCGCTCGACCCACCGTTGGACTCGTCTCGACGAGATCTTTCACCCCGTATATTCAAAAATTAATTTTGACCAAAAAATTATTTCGAAAAATGGCCAAAACCGTACGGGTGTACTTGACCCCTAATCCATTCTTCGCTTCGGTTCGATTTTGAGTTTCTCAGATGGCAATTCCGACCATTAGACATCCAAACAGTGTAGAATACAATCTCTTGATCTCAATATCAAATGGTAAATGAGAAAACTCAATGAAAAAACAAGGCAGAAATCACGACCGGGCTCTGATACCAATGTTGGAATTCTAGTCGGCGGAAGACAACTTACCTGATTCCGATGCGCAAACAGCAAATAGCCCCGGAACGAACGTTGAATTGCGAATCAATCACGAACAACAGCACCTCACGTTGGTCTGGATGCGATCACGAGGAAAACACCCGATTTCCACGGCGTAAATGCAAATTGTTCTTGCCAAATTGAAATGGAACGCCTTCTTCCTTTGATGATGGAAATAGAGAGAGATTTTTGGTGCAAATGATCTGACAACCCCTCCAACGGTTGTGTTCGGGAGGCTTATATACGTCTCCCTTCGTACCCCTCCATTAATGTCTTTCCATCGTAACGTTTCAACTTGAAACGGTGCGTCCAATCGCACCCCATCATGGACGTACCAGCTAAAGTACAACACCAACCATCTAGATTTATGAAATTGAATTTTCCCACTATACCAAAGGTGGATAATGTATGAACAATTATCTCCAGAACCTCTTGTTTCTTTTTCCTTTTCTTTCCAAATGAGCAAGAAGCCTAGGAGAGGAATCATCTTGGTAATTCTTTTCTCTGCAGAACATGAATTCATGGCCCCTCTAAAAGTCCAAAGCTCATGTTGCACAGTGATTGAAGTGATCCACTTCACTTCTAAAACTGGGAAACACATAGTTCAAATATGTCTTGTTTAGTTGCAATATAGCAATTATTAGAATCACTCTTTTTTCTTGCACAAAAATCATCTATTTACCAGTGTTGTCCCTGCATCTTTTTTTTTTTTTTTTAAAGCTTGTCCAAAGTGTGAACAAGTCCCCCATTTCCCAAGAGAAAAAGGAAACTCTCGAGCAACCTTGACTTTGCAAACAGATTCCCAAAGGAAGATGTGTTTATTTGCACTTGCATCTAAGCAGTGATGAGATTAGAGTAGTAGGATTTGACAGAAGAAGGAGAATAATTTCAGTGTGGACAATTGTTCTCCTCCATATATATTGCGTTCTATACAACAGCTCAAAGCAGTTTGAGAAAATTTTGAGCTCCCAACCTTGAGCCATGCATAAGAGTCAATGTCACGCTTCGAACCTCGGGCACACGCACATCCCTCGGCAGTCGACTAAAAATGCGACGTCACAGGACGCATCGCCGACCCATTCTTTCTATCTTTCATTTTAAGCACATGCGGAAACGAATTAAATAAACACTCGGCCAACAAACAGACATAGGGATAGTGAAAACATGCTAGTGATTTTTCACAAACTACGCTTTATAAACATACCAAGCTAACCCTATGAGTTTATGTACACAAGTCTATCTCAAACAGAACTCCTAGGCAACCTACACCCTGGATCCCTCAGACTTGGGCTCCGGATCCTCCACGACACCATTTGGGATGTCGATGTCCATGGGGTGACCTACCTCCCCATCCTCCATCCCGACGGACGGTCCGTCAAAACCTTGTAGGGGATCCTCTCGAGCATCGTTGCGCTCGTTGATAAACCACGCCTTGAAGCGATGAGGCACCAAATGAATGAGGCCCTCATCGACCCAAATCGTAGTCACCACTAACTCGCGAGTCCAGGTGATCCCGGGGATAGGGAAGGAGGTAGACTCTGATTCCATATCCCATGGAACCCCAAAACGGATTGGATGTATCTCCATACTAAAGACCTGAAAAAGGTTAACCACGATGGGGTGAGATAAATCTCAGTGAGTTAACAACCTAAACCCCGATTAGGACACAAATTTGCCTCGAAGGCGATCCTAAATACACACCATACAAAACTCATCTCGCCTCGGCACGTCCCTACATATTAGCATGTCACATATGCCATTATAAATACAACAAGCATAATTAATAACCGGAACACATAATTATCTCCCTTCAAACATTCACATGGGTCCCGATTATAAGGTAAAACCGTTATGACACGTCTCATACCGTGCCACACAATTTTGCCCCATAATCAAGCACAATAGCACAACCATTCAGGCGTGTTCTGATTATTACGACCCATCTGCCACGGCCAACTCAAAAGTCGGCAGTCATCCGGCGTAACCAGGCATCGTCCCGCCCCGTCGGGCATGGCAACGTCTAGCATTCTCCGCCTAGACGGCATTCCACAAAGGAGCTTCTTTCCGAAATCCATCTACAAACGGCAACATCTAGCATCCTCCGCCTAGACGGCATTCCACAAAGGAGCATTGTCTCGCATAAACACATTAGGACAGGTTCCATTTAGTGACCATGCGAGCACGTCATCACTCAAACCCATTTCTTATCTTTCGTCAATTAGCCCAAAACACCAAAATTCCTTTTGAACCAATAAACCTTGCAACTCTTTTTTTTGTTCAAAACTTTCCGAAATAAATTCGTAGGTGCTCACGTATTCAAAATTAATCCGTCAAACTCTGCACGCACCTAGTTTAAAACCTCGTTTTTTTATTGAGCAAATAAGCTTTGGTGTCCAAACCCAACACCTAAATTTTCTTTCTATTTAAATGCCCATAACACCATCTTTTGCAATAATAATGGATAATTATTATAAAACAACCAATCACATCATATTGCACGTGCAGCACTCAAATTTACGCATAATTGCATCCAAGAAAACGAGTGTAAAATTCTACAAAACGGCTAATCGGTCACTAATTGCGCTAATTACAATTAATTAAATAAATCACGATTAATTAGGTAAATTGCAATTAATTAAGCTAATCCAACTAAATTAACCTAACCATGGTAAACTAACATAACCAAGGCTAGTTAACATTAATCCATCTTAGCACTAATCTAACCATGATTAACACTAAACTAAATGCCCCTTAAGCGCAATTAATAGCCTAATCAAGGATTAGGGAGTTAACTCACTGGATTAGGATGGCGGCAGGCTCACGGTGACGGCAACGCGACGGCGGTGAGAACTCGAGACAACCACATCTTAAATGGAGGCTTGATAGAGGTTGTGATGGCCCTACAAGCTCACGGCCAAGATGGGCGGTTCGGCTTGGGCTAGTCGGAGCTATTGGGCTTCAGTGGCTGGCAGTTGCTGGACACGAGGGTGCTGGACGAGCTGGTGTTGGCGACGGCTATTCGGTGGAAGAGTTGGGCGGATGGAGAGGTGGCTGTGGCGGTATGGTGTTCTGGTGGTGGTGCGGCCGCTGGTGCTTTGTTGCTGGATCTGGTTGGTGGTGGGATGATGGATGGTGCGGCAAGAATGAAAGGGATGGTGGTGCCGATGGATGGGGTGATGATGATGGGGGGTCATGGAGGCGTTGATGGGAGGAGTGGAGTGCTGGTGGTGGGGACGGCGTAGTGGCGGGCGTGAAGATGAAATGAGACAGAGACAGAAGGACGGGCAGAGGGAAGAAAGGGACGCAGGGGAAAAGGAAGAAGAAATGAAGGCTGTTTTGCAAGTGGTGGGGGTGCACGCATGAGAGGAGGAGAGAGGGAAATGGGAGAGAGAGAAAGAGAACAACAAGTCAATGGTTCAACCAATCAAGGCCGAGGACAAATATCTAAGTCAAGAGCCCACCCAATCACAATTTAGCTCTCATTTCTCACAAGCAAAGCCATTTTGGGCAGCAAAATTCCCCCTTTTCCTCTTGATCCGAATTTCCCTTAATTTTCTTGTTTGTCTGAAAATCGATTTTCCGCAAAATTTTCGGACTTGACGAAATTTCTGTAAAAGATGAGACGACGTCCAATAATTGAATCGTGACACGCTCGAACGTCCAATTCCCGAAACCGAATTCAATTTCGTGGTTAAAATTGACCGAACGTAACTTTTGATGTGAATATTGTAATCATGTGGAACCACCCGCAATTCGACTACGTAATTCCATCGAATCGACTTATATCCGTTCGCTAATCGATTTATAACGGTGTCGTATTGACCCTTGCCGATTATTATGGTCGAGCGGTCGATTTCGATCGAATTCTCTAGTCTGTCGCGTTTATATCCCTTAATGGCCTCACCTAATAGATTAGTTAACTCGTGAGTGGCCGGCTCCGAGTAAAATGACCATAAGCATGTTGACAAAACAACCATTTCATATATTTGAATCAGGGTCAAATTTCGAGATGTCACACTCATCCTCACAATTCCCACGCCACTTCTGCATTATAAGCTTTCTAGTGATCAGCACCATTTGCTCCTTGCTTGTGTAGAAAAACCAGGAAATAATTCTCTGAATATAGTGTCTCGAAATCATCTGTCATCCCCCGACAAGTGTTCCTATCATTTTTCCTCTCTAATAGTGTTCTGCTATGGAAGTCATCCACATCCCACCCCTACCTTAGAAAAGCTTTACCAGAAGGCCTCCATTAGAAATTGACTGTTTGAAAATATTCCAATTAGACAGACATAATATCAGATTAAGGTAACTTTCTCTTATGTTCTCAAGTCTTTTTGCCATTGGAGATAAGGATTGGAAACAAATAGAGGAAGTCAAATAGAAGGTCAGAAAGCATGCTATTAAACAGCGTATGTCTACCTCCCTTCGGAGAAAAAGCCTTCTTCCACCCACTTAAACTCTTCTTAGAGCTCCAGATTGTAAGGGCCGAAATCTAGCCCTATTTGCCAATGATATTATCTGCTTTGAGCCGAAGCCTGCACAGCTTTAAATTGCATCGTTGGTAGTTAAGACCCATCCCTCATAGGACCGAGTTGTTACAAGCCCACTGGTTTCCACTTGATTTGTCCCCGAATCACATACTTTCGATTGGGCTTGGCTCTAATACCATTTGTAAGGGTTGACTTTTGGCCCCACTTGCTAATGATATTGTCCACTTTGGGCCGAAGCTCATACAATTTTAAAACGCATCATTAGTAATTAAGACAGGTGACACCTCTTATAAGGCACATCACCTCACCTTTCCCAAGCGATGTGGAATTCGATTCATTCCTTCCCTCATCGCCATCCTCACGAGGTGTGCTCCTGACCCATACCTTGCAGGACCAGGTCCTTACACAAATTATCCACTTTGGCTTTGTATGGCTATGTGGATCCCAGTGGCAAATCTTGTGGCACAATTTGACTTTTCTCTAATAAACTTTATAAAATACATAATTCCACAGCCACTAACCATGACCAGAATCATTGTGTTGTCTAACATCTGGAATGCTTCATTTACCATATATGGAGAGTCAATTGGCGACGTATTTGTTATGTTATACTTATTTTGACATAAGTCTATATATTTGCAATATCTTAGGTTTGTTTCAGTATTTGTTAATTCATGGATTTGACTCGTTCATAAGTACCAGTCAGCTAGTTTCTCTTTTCAGAAACTCTTCACCAATGAGGATAACTCTTGCAGATTACCTCTGGCATCGGAAGAGTCACCAAGAATCTTTTAATTAGGTTCTTCACTGAGGTAAAGTTGTATTTTCCCTGTTGCTCTGACCAGCAAACTTGCTTTAGCTCTAGCTATAAAAATGACTTGTAAGACTGTAAACTCAGCGCAGTTATTCCCTTCTACCTGAAGAAGAATATGCCAGGGAATGTCTCACATTTGGTGTTTTTAGCAGTTGGGTTGAATGTGATACTTGTTTAAGGAGTCCAGGCCTATATTTAGATCTAGCAATGGCAACATTTGAGGTTGTTGTCTTTTTCTTTGACCTCCTAGTCTTTCATTACTTCAACCTGCAATCCTGACACATCAATGTCCATTTTTGTTTCATATCTAGGGCGAAATCTATCTTGTTCTTTCTTGTAGATTGACGTCAACTGTACTTCTATACTTGCATAACTTGATTTTTAATGACTGTTTTCTGGGTGCCAAAACAGAAGCTCGCTTTCTGCTGCTCAGTAGTTATCATATTCATTGCGAAACCTTGTTTTTAGTTTTCACCACAACATTTGATGTTTTGTTGGGCCAAATTGAAACTTGTTGATTGAACGAAGTGTCAGCTCTTCAAATATTGTTTTTTCTTTCTTTTCGTTCGGGTTGTAGGTTGATCTCCTTGAGCCTGTATCGCACTTCCTAGAAGCTGCCCGTGAAAGTTTGGTTCCTGAAAGCGGTTCAGCAATCGAGAACAAGGCTGCTAATTTCTTCTGTGTCCCCCTTCAGGCGAGTTACACTTGGACAGATACAAAATGCACCTAATTGGTCCTCACATTTTAAACTACCAATATGTATGACTCCATAATAATGTCTTTAGAATTTTAGGGGGAAAAGTACCAAAAAGGTCCTAAACCTATTGCATTGGTACCAATTTAGTCCTAAACCTTTTAATATCGGTACCAATTCAATCCATCTAGCCAATTTTGACCAGCCGAAGGCGCGTGGACGTTGGCCGAAGGCGGACGCCGACGTGGCAATTTTAAAGATTTTTTTTTCGAATTTTTTATTAATTTTTTTTTCTATTTCCTTTCTTTCCCAGCAGCAGTGGCTGGCGAGCCTCCGGTGAGGCTCGCCGGCCACTAGGTGAGGGCCACGAAGCCCTCGCCTGCCCCCAGCGAGGGTCGCGGCCCTCGCCCGGCCTCTCCCAAGTAGCTGGCGAGGTGGCTTCACCTGGATCTAGGTGAGGCTGGCCTCGCCTAGGCCTTGCGTGGGCGAAGGTGGCCTCACCGGGCGGAGGTGAAGGCCGAGGGCCGTGACCCTCGTCGGTGGTTGGCGAGGGCTTCATGGCCCTCGCCTTCTCCTTAGCGATGGCTGCCATGGCCTCGCCGGCCATTGGGCGAGGGCCGTGAAGCCCTCGCATGCCGCCCGCGAGGGTTGCGGCCCTCACCTCCGCCCCAGCGATGGCTGCCATGGGCCTTGCCGCGGGCAAGGCTGCCTCCGCTCGCGGCAAGGCCTAGGCGAGGCCGGCCTCGCCCGCATTTGAGCGAAGGCTGCCTCGCCAGCCTAGGAGAGGTGGGCGAGGGCCGCGTCAAGTCAATTTTTAAAAATTTCAGAGACTTGACTCAAAAATCAATATTTTAGGAAAAGTCAACTAAAGAGTTGATTTTTAGTCAAATTTTTACCAAAAAAATCAAAAAATAAAAAATCTTCAAAACACTTTGTTTTAGTGTCAATTTGGCTTTTGTGTCAAAAATTTTGCCAAATCTGATGAAGAACCTTGTTTTTTGAATTTTTCAATTTTAGATTCATAATCAATTAAAAATAAAAGTACTTTTATTTTAGTCATAATTAGTTATAGTTCCTTTTACGACATTTGGTCTAGGACTATTTATAATCCATTTGTTTATTCAATTTCGAGAATTGTCACATCAAAAGGCGTGCTGCTATTTGAGCCGTAATTGGAGAATTTGAATCGATCATTCATGAGTTGCGAACATACATTTGTATTTCATTCATTCTCTTGAGATAAGTCCAAATCCGGGGTCCATTTTAAGAAATTCACACAAAAACTTCCCAATTTGAGGGATTTTGCTCTATTGAAAATAAGAAAATCAAGCTAGTAAGCTTTAATGGGAGAAATTTAAATTGACCCATTCAAGACTATGGTTCAGTTTCATAAATCAATATCCAATTTTGATATTAGATCTCGATTTATTTGTGACCTAAGTCTCGGGACTTTGATTCAAGGCCAATTTAAATGCAATAGACCATCATGAGTATGGGCAATTAGTCGAATAGGGTTATCACAATATTGATTAAATTCAATTTAAATTAATTTGCGATTTCAAGCGAGAAATTGCGAAATTGCTTGTTTTAGCCTATAATATTCAATTATATAAACTCATGGTCTAGATCCACTATTTTTCACAATAATCATTCAATTAGGTCAATAAAAACTCATAGATTGCATTTATGGGGTTTAATTGGCTTAATTTAATTAAATTCAGACAATTTCTCCCCGAATTGGATAAGTATCTCTTCGATTAGGTCCCCAAGAGATCAAATTGCATAAATTTTTGAGCCCATAAGGACTACCCAGTTGAGAACCAACCAGAGCTGGTCAAGAACCGGTTGAACCGACGTGAACCAATTCGACTTGTTTGACTGGCCGCTCACGAAGCAGGCTGGTTCAGCCCCTTATCAGTCGATTCTGGGTTGTTGATGACCAGTTTTGTGATCCTTGACGTGCCCATTTCACCCTTAGGCCCTCACATTTTCAACATTTTGCAAAATAACCCCCGAATTTTATGAATTTGCGATTTTGCCTCTAATTAGGCCCTGATCACAATTCTCATTTTAAACTCTAATTTTTTGCAAATCGAACCCATCCGATTGGTCATAGGACACATCTTAAGTGGGATTAGCCCTTAATCAACTTGATTTGGTCATTAAATTGAAATTTTGACTATCAAATTGAGCCGATGGATAAGATTCAATGATTGGACCGTAGTATAAAAGGCATTTTCCCTCCGAAATGCTAAATCTTTAGAACAAAATACATAGAGTTCTCTCATCTCTCTCTTCCTGCCGAAGACCTCTCCTGCTCTCTCTCTATATCCACAGCCATTTGTTCTCTCCGACGAGCCAATCGCCGCCAACTTAGACCCCTGCTGGTGGATCTTCACCCTCATCGACAATTAGCAGTCCCTTCCTCATGTCGCTGGCACCACCATCGCCTCCTTCAACCACTAGAACTCCCTGCCCAAGCTGCTTTTTCGATCGGCCTTTAGATTGACGTTACTAGCATCTTCGGTTCAATCGGCCTTGATTGGTGCTGTCCGGTGCTCCTTTGACAGTCTGATCTGGTTCAATCTCATCCCTTGTGTATCCCCGACCATCTAGAGGTCGGTGATTGGCTGATCAACTGCCAAGCTGTCTCTGGCGGCCCGTTTACCTCACCGAAGTTCAAGGCCGATCTATTTTTGGACCAGTTTATTTCTAGGTTGGACTGACGATATAGCCGTCCTAATTCGCTCCCTAGCTAATCTGTAGGCAATCCAATCTATCCTTTAGAGCTCAGATCGTGTTCCAGCAATGTTGATTTCGTCAGATCGCTCTTAAAATCAAAGAAAAACGCAAAAGATAGATGTTCTAACCTCAAATTCGATGAGGCGAGATTGGCATAACCGATCGGGGCTAAAATTCAAATTTAGATTTATATAATATGCTTAGATCTAAGATTGATGATGTGATTGAATGATCTACTGAAGATTGATGTTCATTGAAGATGAACTTGAGTTTATTTGAATGTGATTAGTGTTAATATGCAATTTCGTGCTTTTATGGTATGCTTACTATTTTGGCTGAAACGAGGTATTAAATGAGGTTTTCTGACCTCGATCGCTTTTAGATTTAGAAATAGGTTTCAAGAGCTACGATTTGATAGGTCACACGTCCGGGATGGATGCCATTTGGTCGTCAAAAACACCTTCGAAATCGGTCAATTCTGCAGTAGTTGAAATTCTAATTTCATTCCGACTTGCTACTTTGTTATTTTCTTACTAATTTCTGTGAGCAGAATCTGGAGAAACTTTCTTCGCAAGATTTGCACAAAATTGTTTCATTTACAACATATATTTTTTCCAAAGTTTTTGAAGGTGTTTTGGTTAAGCAAAATCATCAAAAACCAAACCTATGTTGATCTACCCTATACTAGGTCCGAATTACATTTGTGTGAATTTAGGATTGTAGATGAGCCTATTTAACTTCACGACCTTTATGAGCTTGAAATACATGCCGTGTGTGTTCCAATGATGTATGATTTACATAATTTGAAAATCATTTGATATATTAATTGCACGTACAAATATGCTTAGTTTTTGCTGCAATTAGTGCACATCATAACATGCTTTTGTTTTGTTATTTTCATATAGGATTGTTGTTGGATGTATACCCTAAAGCTACTATGTAATAGTTACATATTAGGGATTTCAGTTGTACTTTCATTATTATTATTTAATTAATGGCAATGATGTATTCATTCATTTGTCCAATTATTTTATATTTATGAATGATTCCATAAGATTAGTTGCAACTAGACCCCTATTCTTGAGACGTCAAGAATATATGTGATGGGTTCATAGTTAGACTGAATCTTTAAATCGTTCCCGGTCGATGGATTATTGAGTGGATATTAATAATCCTGTTGAGACCAGTGTGTTCTTAACTTCACCATTAAGTATTGGATACTTAAGGGAATGATGAGTCACAAGTCATTAGGTATTGTGATGCCTGAGTTAAGAACACAAGTGTTTGTATTAGACAAGTTCACTGAACGTGACGCATATGGAATGATTAGCGACATGGAAGCTTTTAGCGTGGTCAATGTCTAATTGTTCATGCTTTGGTCATGTGTAAATAATCCTTAGACCTGAGGCATAATGTTAACTTGTGTGTCAAACAACTATGGTTCACAGGTGCACGTAATGTCGGGTCGTTGATCCGTCTTTATACCTAATGGTCATAGTTTGTTCATATACGAAGTTACACTTGTGCGCAATATGGAATTTGTCACCTTGTTACGTGCAAGGTATAATAATGATGTCTTATGCGATCTAATTATGATATTGTATTGAAATCCTCAGCCGGGGTTGTAACTGAGAATAAATTGTTTATGTCTAAAATAAAATGCATGTCAATTAGATTTGTGCATATGATCGAATTAATGACTTGACAAATATTCCATGGTCTTTGTTTGATCGGGACATAGTAAGACAGAGGGATTGAATTACACTATAGCCAAAGCTGACAGGTTCATTATGTTCTTAAAGCATTCACATTATCTGGGTAGCCATGACATATTGCTACTTGTAGGACCCAAAGATTAATCGGGACAATTAATTCTTTGGGAGTACTAATGTGTTAGAACAAGTCTTATTACTAGCTTAATGATGAACCTAGGGATGTCACACATCATAAACAATTAGGATAATGTGGAACAAGAGAGAAATATAATTGCAAATGTGTTTGCAATTACTGCAATCGAATTGAGTTGATTTGAAATTAAATTAAATGAGATTTAATTTAATTTGTATTATAGTCACGAGCCTATTTGTATATGATGCACATACATGCCCAAAGTGGATACATGTTAATGTACCCCAAATGTACATATAAAGATTATGTCCTTTTATTTTTATTTTTCTTTAAGAGGATTGATTAATTAATTAGTTATTCATTTAATTAATTAATTAATTAATTAATTAATATTTTTAAATTGGGAAGCTCGAAGCATAAGCATCGTGCATAAACGTAAGGATAAGCAACAATTGCTGATTCGTGAAAAACTCTTAAAAGAAATGCCGCAAAGAGGTTGCGACGAAGATAGAGAGAGTGTGGGCATTTTTTGTGTCTTAGAGATGCGAAAAGAAAGGGAATTTCTCTATAGTTCAAGCCATGACTAAAACATCAAGGATACGGCGGATTGTCTCCACGAGATTGCTAGCACGATCAAAGTGGTGAATATTCGAAAGTTCTCTCTTCCATTCGACCTCCATTGTTGGTGTGTTTGAACTAGAGGTCCGACATTTGTGGGGCTCGAACTGTAGAACATCCGAACCAATTCGTATAAAGCGCGCTTCGAGAGGTAATTCGTTTAACTCCCTTTTTGTATTTAGATTTTTTATTAAAATGCACAAACAACGCCTTTGGAGAATCATGTAAAATATATATCATCTTTGTTTCCGCTGCGTACTTTTGTTAAATTTTACCTATACACGATTCACGAACCCCAATAGTGGTATCAGAGCCAACCTTAGGCGTTTTTCGTGCGTTTAATTGATTTATAGTTCAAAGATATTTTTACGTTCTAATGGGAAATTTATTTTTGTTAAGAGAATTGGTTCTCTTGCTCTTATGTGGCCTATAGAAGTTGATTAATTTATGTGATAAATTTAATCAACTAAGCAAAAATTAGAACTATATCAATTTTGAATCAAAAATCTGTAACTTGTTATACTTTGTGTTTATATTCTGCGAATGATTCGTGATTGTGAATTTAAAGTTGACAACGCAACTTCCATTTGGAATCACACTCATGAAATTTGTTTCATCGAAATTGATTTCTTGACATGGTTTGCGTTGTTCGACTTTAAATTTGATTAAATGCATAATTTTATTTTTGCCTTCCGGAGCTTTAAATTTTGAATTTATGGCTCGTAAGGAAGGGTGGTGATCATGGAAAAATCCATAATCATTATGATTGTTGTATGGATGAATGTATGATGATTACAGGTATTCTTTTTGGGGTTGTAATTATTAAATGAAGGCTGCGTCCTTCCTTTATATTTATTTTTATGAAATGTAATTTTAGCCTAGTTTAGTATTTCAATTGTTGATGTAAATGCTACAAGAGAGGAGGAGCCATTGGAGGAGCCATTAAGCCGGTGAGCTCTATGGGCCCGGTCTTTGAAGAGTTCAAAGATTGAAGAAGAAGTGAAGAGCAGGTTCCTATTATTAAAACATTAAAATGGCTAAATGGGTCTCTTTGGCTCGAGACCCATTGAACCATAATTTCATGATCACCACGTAGGATAGATATTTATGTGATTATTTATTATGTATATGTTATCGTGCATGTTAAACCGGTTAATGTGCAAAGTGAGACCGTTAATAACGACCCAAATCTCCTTATTAACAATATTAAGTCGAAACGGGTTTCGGACTGGTGGCCTTCCATCGTCATGGTTTGATCCAATATTATAGTGGTTAACTGACCGGTTATGGATACATAGGAGTTAATTACCATTCATAATATTGGACCACTCCATTATGCATGTGATGCTGTGGGGTTGGAGCCAAATGATTTCTAATAACTGTCAGGTGAGGAAATCGTTTGTGTTTTCAATACTTGAATGAGACGATGGGCCTGACTTAACTATGATCATGATGCCAATATCTGTTAGGTGAGGCTTTCATGGTCTAGAGGCCAAAGTTATGATTGGGACTCGCATATGATGTGTTGAACAAGTTGGTTCACTCATTAAGTTCATAGGACACCAATAACTGTTAGGTGAGGTGGACTTTGGGCTGGTGGGACTCCAATCCCCACTAGTAATCTTTACCCAACAAAGAATACCGCTTCCCATCTTAAGGAGTATGGGATTCGAATATAAATTTACTGGGAGGATCTATTTCATTTAAAGGCCAAAATGAAATAGTTATTTTGAAAGATACAACGACTAACAATTTATTTTCTGCAACAGATATATTATTACTCTAAAAATGGTGACTACAAACCCACTCGCTTCTATACTTGACAAGAATTGTTTGACCGGACCCAATTTCACTTGATCGGGTGAGGAATTTGAGAATTGTTCTCAACTCAGAAAAATTGGCTATGTGCTTGATGAAAGGATGCCAACCTCCTTTCCTGAGGGTGGGACCCAAGAGGAGCATGTCACTTATGATAAGTGGCGTGACAATGACTTAAAAGTTAGGTCATATATGCTTGCTTCTATGAATAATGAATTACATAAGAAGTATGAATCTATGGAAGATGCTAGGTAGATCATTTTGCACTTAAAGGAATACTTTGATGAGAATGGTCGAACCTCTAGATATGAGATATCTAAGGCATTGTATGGTATGAGGATGGCTGAAGGATCATTAGTTAATGATCATGCTTTGAAAATGATCTAGCACATTGAAGAATTGGCTAGGTTGAATCTCGTTATGGACAACGAGTTAGCTGTGGATTTGATCCTCCAATCTTTACCCGATTCCTTCTTTGGTTTTGTCCAAAACTTCCACATGCATAAGATGGAGAAAACTCTTGCTAAATTGCATAGCATATTGGTAGTTTCTGAGAAGGAAATGCACAACACGATGCCAAATGTAGTGGCTATGGCTAAGGCTTCTTCTTCAAGGGGTAAGGCTGTTTTAAAGAAAAAGAAATGGAAGAGGCCTGCCAAACCTGTTGTGCAACCAAAACCCAAGATTGATAAAGGGAAATGTCATTACTGTGGTGTCAAGGGGCACTGGAGGAGGAACTATAGGAAGTACCTCGTGAGCTTGAAGGTCAAGCCCAAGGACCAACCTTGTGAAGGTATGGTGTCTATGCTTATTGAAACTAATCTTATGGTTAGTGCTGAATCCAGCTCATGGGTTCTAGATTTTGCTGCAACTTCACATATCTGTATGTCTTTGCAGAATCTGGAAATAAGCAGGATGCTAGGGCGAAATGAGATTGTCTTGACATTTGCCAATGGAGCAAGAGTTGCCACATTAGCTATAGGGACTTTTCGTTTATGTTTGCCTTCTGGACATGTATTGGTTTTAAAGAATTGTTTGCATTATAAGAATGCTGTTATGAACATCATCTCTATACCTCGTCTAGGTAAAGAGAATTATGAATTTTCTTTTGCTGATGACGTATGTTCTATTTATCATAATAGAAGATGTGTTGGTTCTAGCATATTAACCAATAATCTTTATACCATTACAATGTCCGGTAATGTGATTACCGATGTCAATAAGCAAAATAGAATTGATATAAATGTCATTACTAATAAACGCCCTAGAGACGGTCCAAATAAAAAGTATGTTTGGCATCTCCGATTAGGTCATATTGGAGAAGACAGAATTAACAAGTTGAGTAATGATGGGTACATTGATCCATCAAATTTTGAGTCATACTCGACTTGTGAGGCATGTCTTTTAGGAAAAATGACCAAAGCGCCATTTGTGGGACATAGTGCGCGAGCTGCTGACATATTAGGATTAATACATACAAATGTATGTGGACTAATTAATGAAACTGCTAGAGGTGGTTATAATTACTTCATTACCTTTACCGATGATCAGTCACGGTATGGTTATTTATACCTCATGAAGTATAAATCTGAATCCTTTGAAAAGTTCAAGGAATTCAAGGCCGAAGTTGAGAAACAAACAGGAAAATGTATTAAGGCTCTTCGATCGGATTGAGGAGGTGAATACCTTAGTACTGAATTCCTGGGCTATCTTAAAGAGAATGGCATTTTATCACAATGGCCACCTCCTGGAACTCCAAAACATAATGGTGTATCTGAACGAAGAAATCGTACTTTATTAGATATGGTGCGATCTATGATGAGTTACACCGATTTGCCAATATCCCTTTAGGGATATGCCATTGAGACAGCTGCATATATACTGAACAGAGTGTCGTCCAAATCTGTTCCAACTACGCCCTATGAGATATGACATAGTAGGAAACCTAGTCTTAATCATATTAAGATTTGGGGTTGTCCAGCTTTTGTGAAAAAGCTGAAAATGGAAAAATTGGAGGCAAGATCTAAACAAGGCCGCTTCATTGGATATCCAAATGAAACTCTTGGATATTATTTCTATTTTCATTCAGACCAAAGAATTTTGGTGAGCAAGCATGCTTCCTTTTTGGAGAATCAATTCGTCCAAGAAGGTGGTGCTGGGCAGAAAATAGTCTTACAAGAAGAAAATAATGAAGTACCAAACAACTGAGTTCAGATACCAATCTCTGATTCAGTGGGAGCTTGTGATACACAACCTCTTAGGAGAAGTGCGAGAACGTCTCGCCCACTTGCTCGTTATAGACACTCGGTTGATCATATTGAACCATTATTCATTATGAATGATAGTGATCAACCTAGTGATCCTAAAACTTATGAGGAGGCAATGTCGGACATCGATTTTGGTAAATGGCTAGAAGCCATGAAATCCGAAATGGATTCAATGTATTCTAATGAAGTTTGGACCTTAATTGACCTACTTGATGGTATTATACAAATTGGTTGTAAATGGATCTTCAAGAGCAAGATGAATGCTGAAGGTCAAATTGGAACTTACAAAGCACGGCTGGCGGCGAAAGGATATTGTTAGAAAGAAGGAACTGATTATGATGAAACTTTCTCACCTGTGGCCATGCTAAAATTCATTCAGATTATGTTGGCTATAGCTGCACACCTTGATTATGAGATATTCCAGATGGATGTCAAAACGGCTTTTCTAAGTGGTTTTCTCGATGAGGACATCTATATGGAACAACCATGTGGTTTTGTGGCATCTTAAAATTTCATGGCAACCTCTAGATTCTATCCGACCTATGAAAAGGTGATGGAAGTGTTATTGATTTATGTTATGGCCTTTAGATGAAAGAATTGTAATAGATTAAGGCCGAGTACTTTAATGAAAATATATCTTATGTTCATGGGCGATCAAGATTGTGCCATGGGAAAATTTTGTTCTTGACCATGCATTTTATGGGTTTGATTTTTATGGATTAATGTTACAAAGTCTTTTGGCCCTATTAATTTACAATTAGGTATTTTGTTATAAGTGGGGATTTAGGGTAGATTATTAAAGGAAGGAGTGGGCTGATTTCTTAAGGCCCAAAACTAGCCCACAACCTCACTTTTCGACCGGCCCAAGACCGCCCCAAACCAGCCCACCACTCCCCATTGTTGGGTCGACCAAGGATGGCCCAAAGCCGGCCCAAGGAGCCCCATGGGCTGTCGACCGAAGGAGGGAGAGGCCCCGCCCATTGAGGCCCACCATCTTGCACGAAGAAGGGCAAGTGGCGTGAAGGGTCCTCCAAGTGGCTCTTGCATGCAAGTGATGATTACTAGCTAATCATTGAAGGGAAGAAATTAGTGAGGGGAGGGGCGGATTAGGCGGGGAGCAACCGAGAGAGGGAGGGGGTGTCACACGAGAGAATGAGAGAAAGAGAGAAAGGGAGGAGGAGAGTGAACCGAGAGAGAGGGGAAGCCATCGTGAGCCGTGAAGGGGAGGAGGAGACTGCCATCGAGCCGCCTTGCCCCGCCATTGTCTTGCTGTGTTTTCTTTGGATTTGAGGCAAGTAGAGTCCTTCAATCTACACTTTGTTTGCTGTGATTGTATTTATTGTGTGATTATGTATTGTGTGATGAATTTCGGAGGTGATGGAGGTGAGGATTTTCGAAATTATGGAAGCAAATGCCTTAGTCTAGTAGTCTGTTTTCTGGAAAATCAGTCCGACCTTTGGTGATTTCGTGAGCTGCATGCACATTTTTAGTTGGAATCTTACTTTGACCTCTAGATGAAAGTTGTAGAGGACATCTGGAGGAGTAACATACTAAAATGTGAGATAAAACGGACAAGTATTGGTTAGTAAAATGATTTTTCTTTGAAGAAACTAAATCTGGAAACTGTTGTGCTGACCTTTGGTGATTTCGTGAACTGTAAAGCAAATTTTTAGTTGGAATCTCACTTCAACCTCTTGATGAAAGTTGTAGAGGACTTCTTGATGTTTAACATATCAAAATTTGAGAGGAAATTAACAAGTATAGGTCGGTGAAACCATTTTTATTTGAAGAAATTGGATCTGGAAAACGTTATGTTGACCTAGCGTGATTCTGTGAGTTTTATAAAATTTTCCAGTTGAAATTTGATTGTGTCCTTGATGAAAGTTGTAGATGAAATTCTAAGGAATAACATACTGAAAATTGAGAAGAAACGGACATGTATAGGTCGGTGAAATGAATTTTCTTTGACAGGAGTTAATATGGAAAACTGTACCTAGAATAGGGAGAATTAAATCGACTATGGCTATTAATCTAGAACGAATTTGATTTCGATTTCTGCACAAAAATTTTACCTCTCGGTGTTGTCTATAACATATCAAAAATTCAGAATTTGCGGAGCTAGTTTAGGGTTTATACTGAATTTGTGCATGAAACTGTGCAAGGGCGATGTTCTGAAATTTTAAAGCCTGTGATGCATGGACTGTACCAATTTGTATGAAGTTCTTTTGATATGGTGTTCTTCATGAAATATTTTCCTCTAGGTCTCGTCTTTAACTTGTTAAATTTTCAAAATTTATTAAGACTGTTTACTAATTTTCCTAGAGTTTTAACTAAAGGAGTGCATTCTGTTTTATCCGAAAATTGCTGTATTTTCAAAAATAAATGAATTGCTCTATGTGATATAATGTCTTGAGTGGTTGCTTTTGCTGCACATGTAGTGAAATTTAGCATGTCATATAATACCAATAAGCTGGTTTAGACCTTTGACATTATTGCATCAAATGTCATGTTGAAAGTGAAACATACATGTGAATATAAATTGTGAAAATGATGATACCGTCAGACCCTTGAGTCGACGATGTCCTCGGGAGTGTTGAGATGCTCGGAGGTGTGTGCCGGATGCCCGGAGGTGTGTGCTGGATGTCCCCGGGAGTTTCGAGATGTCCGGAGGTGTGTGCCAGATGCCCGGAGGTGGGTGCCGGAGGCTTCTCGCGATGCCAGGTTAGGTGCGAGCGATAAATGAGGGATGCAAACACTGATCCCTGGGAAGAAAGATGAAATGAGATCCTCCTTGAAAACTAAAATTGAAAATTGAATCATGTGCATGGGTGAGTGCATATGACATGATGCATGATCTGCTTGTGAAAGTAAATTGATACTATATGATAATGAGAATGCGATCATGAAGGTTTGAATGGATCTCATGGGGATATACACATGATTATGTAAGTGCATATGGCATGGAATGAACCTCATGGAAACACAAGCATGGCTGCATGGTGATGTATGCTCGATAGCATGGATGATATATACTTTACTTGTGATATCTTGATTGTTTTGCTTGCTACACTGTGTAGTTTGGTGGATCTTTGTTGCTGAGTGCTTGTACTCACCCCTTTGGGGATTAACATTTCAGATTAAAAGATGCCTCTGCCATTGGTCGTGCGTGGTACTTTCTATGGCTTACCATCTGATGTTGAGGTTGAGTGCGCGGAGCATATCTGTATTAGTGTTCATGGTTTGGTGTTTGTTAGAGTTCGTGTGTTGGTTATGTACGATGTGGGTCTGGCTGAGGGCCCTGAAGTCCAAGAGTTCTTGTCCATCCATGTTCGACGCGACGGGGTTATGCTAGGGATGCTGCCGCCGCCACCGCTCGATGCACCGGGTTGGTTGTGATGGCACGTACGACTGGTAGAAGATGACACTTTTTGGTTGGCCGACACTTGATGATGTATAGGTGTACATGTCTGATGTAGGGTCGAGTTTCTTTTGAGTTGTAGCCAAGCATAGTCAAAAGTCTTGGCTTTTTGCTGTACCGACCCAAGATGTCCATCTTAAATATGTAAATAAAAGTGACTCGGCTTTATCTTTTATCTGATGCGTAGCTGGTGTGCATTTCATTATTGTTATTGGAGTAGAGGATAATGAGACTTGATTATGCTTCCATTGTTGAACTGCGCTGGGACCTTTTAAAAAAAAACATATTTATTTGATTAACCCTCATGAATTATGGATCCACTATAATTAAAAGGTGTCAGACTAGTATGTAATAGGATAAGTGATTAGTACTTGTGGCGACCCTAACGGATCAGGGGCCGTGCCGAGGGGGTGCCACAGTGGTTGGTATCAGAGCTAAAGGTTATATGTGGAGTGATGAGGAGCCTCATTTGGAAATTGAGGAAGATAATGACAATGCACACCTTAGAATGCTAGCTAAGAATGATTGAGTAACTTTTAACAACGGGTGATGGGTATTCACTCGTAGATCCCTAGTTTGTTTTATGAGTTGCTTTTAGGTGCCAGTAACGTGGTTATGTTACTTATTTTCATAGTTGCAGTTGCTTTAAATGGAGACATTGAGTCACAGATTATTTCTGAGGCAAATGCTTGGAAATTGCAAGAAAATCATGGTACGAACTGGAGGTCATCATCCATCGAGGGCTGAAGCCTCTGCAGCAAGGGCTGAACCCCGAATGGAAGATATCCTGCAGGCATTGGCCAATATAGGAAATCTGATGGAAAGACAAGCGTAGCAACAACCCAGAGCAGAACGCCGTACTCAAGGACTGGTGGAGCAATTCCTGAAGTTGAAACCACCTAAGTTTAGTGGAATGGGAAGTCCTGACGAGGCAGAGCATTGGATTGATGGGATGGAACAAATTTTCCGGGTGTTGAACTGCAATGATACTGAGAAGATAACTTTGGCAGAGTACTAGCTGGAGGGAAATGCAAAGTTTTGGTGGAGAGCTTCGAGGGACACGATCTTTCCACCGGGTACTGACGTAAATTGGGATGAGTTTGTCAGAGCTTTCAATAAAAAGCATTTCTCTAATTGTGCTAGGGATAAGAAAATTACAGAATTTGTTCAGTTAGAATAAAAGGAGCTGACAGTGGATCAGTATGAGGTGAAATTTTTTGAACTGTCTAGATATGCTCCCAGGCTGATTGAAGATCGAGAAGAAAAAGCTAAGAGATTCTTGAAGGGAATGAGAACTGATATCAGGAAACAACTGGTGCATTTGAATATAAGAGATTATAATGAGATTTATGAAAGGGCACAGTTGGTGGAGCAGGAGTTGGTAAGAGAGCAATTAGAGTATAAGAGGCAGTCGACTTTTAATGATATTAGACGGGGTAAGAGACCCTATACAGGTCAAGGTCAGACCTGGGAATCTAAGAAGAAGAACAATTTCGAGAATTTTGGAAAAGCCAGGGATGGCTTGAATATGGGAAAAGCACCGTATCGGAATGAAGAATGTCAAAGGTGTGATGGGCGACATGGCCCAGGACCTTGTAATGGGCGGCTGAAATGCTATGGTTGTGGACAAGTAGGACACCTTAAGAAGGATTGTCCACAAGAGAGGTCGCAGACAAGTATCAACCCAATGCGACGAGTACCACAATGTACTGCAGGACCATATCCACAAAGGAATCCACAGAGACCACTAGCACAAGGAAGAGTGTATGCGGTCACCCAAGAGGAAGCGAAAGCTTCCAAAAACGTTATCTCAGGTACAATTTTCATAAATGGCAAGAAGGCATATGCATTGTTTGATACGGGTGCTACGCATTCATTTTTATCTGAAAGATATAGACGGTTGAGTAAAATAGAAACTACGTCTCTTGAGACACCTCTTTATGTTTCTACGCCTTTAAAGAATATGGTGTTGTCTACGCTGGTGTGTGGAAAATGTAAGATAACAATAGGAGGAAAGGATATGGAAATAGACTTAGTCGTAATGGCTATGTATGATTTTGATGTTATCATAGGAATGGATTGGCTCCATAAGTATCGGGCCAAAATGGATTGTCATGGGAAAGTGATCCAATTTGTTTTACCTGATCAGTCTAGTTGCGAATTTTTTGGAAGTCAGACCAACCTATCTATAGCACTTATTTCAGCAATAGAGGCCCATGTATTACTTGACGAAGGATGTCAAGGGTACCTGGCAGTGGTTAAGGATTATACTAAGGAAGAGTCTAAGCTCGATGAAATTCGAGTAGTTAGTGAATTTCAAGATGTATTTCCTGAGGAGTTGCTTGGATTACCGTCGGAACGAGAAATTGAGTTTGAAATTGAACTAATGCCTGGAACAGGACCAATATCGAAAGCCCCGTATAGGATGACCTTAATGGAACTGAAGGAGTTGAAAGTGCAATTGCAGGAGTTGCTTGATAAAGGATTCATTAGGCCAAGTGCTTCACCTTGGGGTGCACTAGCCTTGTTTGTGAAAAAGAAGGACGGGTCGATGCGTTTATGTATTGACTATAGGCAACCGAATCAAGTGACCATTAAAAATAAATATCCCTTGCCTAGAATTGATGATCTATTCGACCAACTATAGGGAAGTTCGGTCTTCTCTAAGATTCATTTGAGATTGGGATACCATCAGCTAAGGATTAAGAAAGAAGACATTCCTAAGACTGCATTTAGGACTCGTTATGAACACTACGAGTTCCTCGTCATGCCTTTTGGATTGACGAATGCACCAGCTGCATTCATGGATCTAATGAATAGGGTATTTAAGCCTTATTTGGATTAGTTTGTGATTGTCTTCATTGATGTATCTTGATATATTCTAGAGGGCCTGAAGAGCACGAGCAACATTTGAGGATAGTTTTGCAAACTCTGAGAGATCATAAGTTGTATGCCAAATTTAGCAAGTGTGAGTTTTGGCTGGACCGGGTAATATTTTTGGGACACGTGGTGTCAGGAGGAGGAATTGCAGTGGACCCGGCGAAAGTTGAGATGGTAATAAATTGGCCGAGACCGACAACACCCACTGAAATACAGAGTTTCTTAGGACTGGCTGGTTATTATAGAAGATTTATTGAAGGGTTTTCACAACTGGCGGGCCCCTTAACGAAATTGACTCTGAAGAATGTAAAGTTTGAATGGAGTGGAAAATGTGAAAGGAGCTTTCAGGAGTTTAAAAGAAAATTGACCACACTCCAATCCTGACTATATCATATGGGTCTGATGGATTTACAGTGTATAGTGATGTGTCTCACAAAGGACTGTGATCTGTTTTGATGCAACACGGCAAGGTCATAGCCTATGCATCCAGACAATTGAAACCTCATGAACTGAACTACCCAACGCATGATTTAGAATTGGTAGCTATAGTGTTTGCTTTGAAGATATGGAGGCACTATTTGTATGGAGAGAAGTTTGAAATCTATACAGATCATAAGAGCCTAAAGTATTTGTTTTCACAAAAGGAGTTGAACATGAGACAAAGGAGGTGGATGGAATTGTTGAAGGATTATGATTGTGAGATACGGTACCATCCAGGGAAGGCAAATAAGGTAGCGGATGCCCTTAGTCGTAAGTCAGCTATGGAGATAGCCAGTTTAAGAATGGCAGAATGGAATCTATTAAAGTCTGTAGAAGACTCAAAGTTTGAATTGAAAGTGGATCGCCTCACCGGTATGCTTACTACATTAAGGATTGAACTCGAAATTATTCAGAAAGTTAAGAATCTGCAAGAGTCTGACCCAGAAATTGTGAAAGTGAGAAATGTAGTGTCTTTAGGAAAAAGACTAGAATTTCAAGTCTCTGAAGATGGGGTGGTAAGATGCCAAGGACGACTCTGTGTTCCCGACAATGAAGAAGTGAAGAGGGAAATTCTGTCGGAGGCACATAGGGGTAATTATAGTATTCATCCGGGTAGTACAAAGATGTACATAAATTTGCGTCAGCAATTTTGGTGGAATGGCATGAAGGTAGATACGGCTAGACATGTTTCTCAATGTTTAACGTGCCAACAAGTGAAGGCGGAACATCGCAAACTTGCAGGACTATTGAGACCATTAGACATACCAAAATGGAAATGGGAGCATGTAACGATGGACTTTGTGCAAGGACTGCTAAGGACATCAAATGGTCACGATTCGATTTGGGTGATAGTGGATCGCTTGACTAAATCTGCCAATTTCCTAGCGGTTCGCATAAACTATTCAATTAATAAACTTGCTAAGATATATGTAAGCCGGGTAATATGCTTACATGGTATTCCTGTAACGATCACCTCTGATCGAGACTCTAGGTTTACTTCAAATTTTTCGCGAAGTCTCCAAATTGCCTTAGGGACAAAGCTTCAATTTAGTATTGCCTTTCATACTCAAACAGATGGACAAACAGAAAGAGTGATCCAGACTCTAGAAGATATGCTGAGAGCCTGTATTATTGAATTTAGAGGAAATTAGGATGAAAATTTGCACCTGATAGAGTTCGCCTATAACAACAGTTTTCATAAAAGTATAGGCATGGCTCCGTATGAAGCATTATATGGAAGAAGGTGCAGGACCCCTATTTGTTGGAATCAAGTAGGTGAAAGAAAACTGATAGGACCCGAGTTAGTGCAAGTTACTACAGAAGCGGTCGAGATAATCAGGAAAAGACTTAAGACAGCCCAAAACCGATAAAGAGACTACGCGGATAGGCGTAGAAGGCCTTTGGAGTTTAGTGTGGGAGATCACGTATTTCTTAAAGTATCTCCAATGAAAGGAATATCACGATTTGGAATTAAAGGAAAGTTAGGTCCTACATTTATTGGACCCTTTGAGATACTTGAAAGAATAGGAGACGTAGCTTATCGTTTGGCGTTGCCTCCTAAATTGGGAAATTTGCATGATGTGTTTCATGTGTCGATGCTAAGGAGATATCAGCCGGATCCTAGTCACATACTCGATCATGAAGCCATCAAAGTGGATGAGAAAGTGAGATACATCGAAGAGCCTGTGCAAGTGTTAGATCGAAAGGAGCAAATTCTTAGGACCAAGAAAATCCCATTGGTAAAGATATTATGGCGACACCACGATGTGGAGGAAGCCACATGGGAGAGTGAAGATAAGATGAAGGAAAAGTACCCTCACTTGTTTCAAGAGACATAGGTAACGTCTAATTTCGAGGACGAAATTCTCTAAGGAGGGGAGATTGTGGCATCCTAAAATTTCATGGCAACCTCTAGATGCTATCCGACCTATGAAAAGGTGATGGAAGTGTTATTGATTTATGTTATGGCCTTTAGACCAAAGAATTGTAATAGATTAAGGCCAAGTACTTTAATGGAAATATATCTTATGTTCATGGGTGATCAAGATTGTGCCATGGGAAAATTTTGTTCTTGACCATGCATTTTATGGGTTTGATTTTTATGGATTAATGTTACAAAGTCTTTTGGCCCTATTAATTTACAATTAGGTATTTGTTATAAGTGGGGATTTAGGGTAGATTATTAAAGGAAGGAGTGGGCTGATTTCTTAAGGCTCAAAACCAGCCCACAGCCTCACCTTTCGACCGGCCCAAGACCACCCCAAACCAGCCCACCACTCCCCATTGTTGGGTCGACCAAGGATGGCCCAAAGCCAGCCCAAGGAGCCCCATGGGCTGTCGACTGAAGGAGGGAGAGGCCCGGCCCATTGAGGCCCACCATCTTGCATGAAGAAGGGCAAGTGGCGTGAAGGGTCCTCCAAGTGGCTCTTGCATGCAAGTGATGATTACTAGCTAATCATTGAAGGGAAGAAATTTTTGAGAGGAGGGGCGGATTAGGCGGGGAGCAACCGAGAGAGGGAGGGGGTGTTGCATGAGAGAAGGAGAGAAAGAGAGAAAGGGAGGATGAGAGTGAACCGAGAGAGAGGGGAAGCCATCGTGAGCCGTGAGGGGGAGGAGGAGACCGCCGTCGAGCTGCCTTGCCCCGCCGTTGTCTTGCTGTGTTTTCTTTGGATTTGAGGCAAGTAGAGTCCTTCGATCTACACTTTGTTTGCTGTGATTCTATGTATTGTGTGATGAATTTCGGAGGTGATGGAGGTGAGGATTTTCGAAATTATGGAAACAAAAGACTAGTCTAGTAGTCTGTTTTCTGGAAAATCAGTCCGACCTTTGGTGATTTCGTGAGCTGCATGCAACTTTCTAGTTGGAATCTTACTTCAACATCTTGATGAAAGTTGTAGAGGACATCTTGGGGAGTAACATACTAAAATGTGAGATAAAACGGACAAGTATTGGTTAGTGAAATGATTTTTCTTTGAAGAAACTAAATCTGGAAACTGTTGTGTTGACCTTTAGTGATTTCGTGAACTGTAAAGCAACTTTTTAGTTGGCATCTCACTTCGAGCTCTTGATAAAAGTTGTATAGGACTTCTTGAAGTTTAACATATCAAAATTTGAGAGGAAATTAACAAGTATAGGTCGGTGAAACCATTTTTCTTTGAAGAAATTGGATCTGGAAAACGTTCTGTTGACCTAGCGTGATTCTGTGAGTTTTATAAAATTTTTCGGTTGAAATGTGATCTTGTGTCCTTGATGAAAGTTTTAGATGACATTCTGAGGAATAACATACTAAAAATTGTGAAGAAAATGACATGTGTAGGTCGGTGAAACAAATTTTATTTGAAAGGAGTTAATCTGGAAAACTGTACCGAGAATAGGGAGAATTAAATCGACTATGGCTATTAATTTAGAACGAATTTAATTTCTATTTCTTCATGAAAATTTTACCTCTTGGTGTTATCTATAACATATCAAAATTTTAGAATTTTCGGAGCTGGTTTAGGGTTTATACCGAATTTATGAATGAAACTGTGCACGGGCGATGTTCTGAAATTTTAAAGGCTGTGATGCATGGACCGTACCGACTTGTATGAAGTTCTTTTGATATGGTGTTCTTCATGAAATATTTTCCTCTGGGTCTCGTCTTTAACGTGTTAAATTGTCAGAATTTATTAAGACCGTTTACTAATTTTCCTAGAGTTTTAACTAAAGGAGTGCATTATGTTTTATCCGAAAATTGCTGTATTTTCAAAAATAAATGAATTGCTCTAATTGATATAATGTCTTGAGTGGTTGCTTTTGCTGAACATGTGGTGAAATTTAGCATGTCATATAATACCAATAAGCTGGTTTAGACCTTTGACATTATTGCATCAAATGCTATGTTGAAAGTGAAACATACATGTGAATATAAATTGTGAAAATGATGATACCGTCGGACCCTTGAGTTGACGATGTCCTCGGGAGTGTCGAGATGCTCGGAGGTGTGTGCCGGATGCCCGGAGGTGTGTGCCGGATGTCCTCGGGAGTTTTGAGATGCCCGGAGGTGTGTGCCGGAGGCTCCTCGCGATGCCAGGTTGGGTGTGAGCAATAAATGAGGGATGCAAACACTGATCCCTGGGAAGAAAGATGAAATGAGATCCTCCTTGAAAACTAAAATTGAAAAAAATTGAATCATGTGCATGGGTGAGTGCATATGACATGATGCATGATCTGCTTGTGAAAGTAAATTGATACTATATGATAATGAGAATGCGATCATGAAGGTTTGAATGGATCTCATGGGGATATACACATGATTATGTGTGGCACCCCCAAACAACTAAGGTCGCCACAGATACCTATCACTCTACCTATTGAATACCAGTTACATAACTTTGATTAAAGGGGTTAAAGAAGAACTGTAGTTCATAGGCATTTTTTTTTTTTTGAAAATAATTTAGCGTAGCTTATAGCGAAAATAAAGACGAGTCTCACCATCCCTCTACTCTCATAACGATGATACAATGCACACCAACTACACGTCAAAGGAAAACATAAAGCCGAGCCACTTTTATTTACATTTTTATGATGGACATCTCGGGTCGGTACAACCAAAAAGCTAAGGCTTTTCACTAAACTTTGCTACAACTCAAAAGAGAGATCTCGACCCCATATATCGATCATGTATAACCCTCCATCTACAAGTGTCGGCTATCTCCAAAAAGTGTCAGCTCCCACTCCTCACGCGGGCCATCACACCCACCCTGGTGCATCTGGCGGTGGTGGCGGCAACATCCCCAGCATCACTCCGTCACAACAGATGTGGACGGACAAGAACTCCTGGATGACCGGGCCCCCAGCCAGGCCCACGTCATACATCACCAGCACACGAACTTATATGAACACCAAACCAGGGATGGTGACACAAATATGCTCCATACACTCGACCTCCACATCAGATGGAAGGCCGTAAAAGGTACCGTGCGTGACCGGAGGGAGAGGCATCTTTCTAATCTGAAATGTTAGTCCCCAAAGGGGTGAGTACAACCACTTAGCAGGTAAAAGATCTATTAAACTACTCAATGCATCAAACAGAACAATCATGACATCATAGTAGAGTACATATGGTTCATACATGTTAAACATGTCTTACCTTTCAGCCATGCACATTTCATCAAAACAGCCATGTATATAAGTCACCATGTCATGTGCATATACCACCATGCACTTGTGCATGTAACATCATACTACCTTGCATACATGTCACCATACTATATGCACATACCACCATGCACTTATACATATTATATCATACAGCCATGCATAAATGTCACCATACCATCATGATTCAATTTCAGCTTTTATCTTTCAATTAGGTCACCACATTTTTCTTTCCCGGGACTAGTAATTGCATCCCACATTTTATCGCTCGCACCTAACCTGGCATTGCGAGGAACCTCCGGCACACACCTTCGGGCATCCGGCACACACCTCCGGGCATCTCGAAACTCCCGAGGACATCCGGCACACACCTCCGGGCATTCGGCACTCACCTCCGGGCATCCCGACACTCCCGGGGCATCATCGGCTCACACCTCCGACGGTATCCTCATTTATCATAATTCATGTTCACAATTGTGTCTCAATATCAACATGGCACATGATGTGATGGCAACAAGGTCAATTTCAGCTTTTGATTTTATATGTAATGCCAAATATCATCACATGTGCAGCAAGATCAATCACTTAAAAACAATATAATTCATGGGGCAAACTCATGGATTATTACTATTATTTTAGAAACATAATGCATTCTTTTTTAATTTACACTTCTTAAAATTTAGTGATTGGCTCTAATAATTTCTAAGAATTTAATACATCATAGACAAGCTCTAGAGGCATTTATCTCATGAAGAACACAACACCACCAGAATTTCATACAAAACAGAATAGTCCATGCATTACAGCTTTTGAAATTCGCACAATCTAGCTTGCACAGTTTTAGAAAACATTTTAATTAAATACCCAAATGACCTTTAAAAATTATGAAATTCGAACATGTGATAGTCATGATATAAAAGCAGATATTTCATGCAGAACACTACACCAAAAGATCCCCATATAATTCGGTATAGACCATGCATCACAGCACTACTATTCTAACAGTACAACTTGCACAGTTTTTGAAACATTTTTAGTTAAATAGGCAAATGAACTTTAAAAATTACAAAATTTGAATATGTTGTAGGCAAGACATAAAGAGAGATATTTCATGCAGAACACTTTTCCAAAAAAACCTCATACAAAACGATATAGTCCACGCATTGCAACTTACAAGGTCCGAACACATCAGATTGCACAGTTTTAGAAACATTTCTGATTAAATACCGAAATGACCTTAAACAATTATGAAATTCGACTATGTGATAGCCAAGACCATAAGGTAGATACGTCATGAAGACATCAAAGTCAGATTCGTCCTAGGTAATTAAATATGGACAATTAAAACCCCTGTTTCTAGTACCGAAATTTCCAGATCTAACCATCTTCAAAGGACCACAATTTCACCTACCTATTCTTGTTTGTTTTCTCTAAAGTTTTGATATGTTAAACCTCAGGATGTCCTTTACAACTTTTGTTAAGAAATCGAAGTGAAATTTCAACAAAAAGATTGCCTTGCCGTCCATGCATTCATCAAGGGTCGGTACCAAAATTTCCAGATCTAGTCTTTCCAAAGAACAACGGTTTCCCCTACTTATACTTGTTTGTTTTGTCCCAAATTTGAGTATGTTATACTCCAAGAAGTCCTTTACAGCTTTCATTTAGAGGTTGAAGCCAAACTTGAACTAGAACATCACATGCAAGTCACTAGAACATCCTAGGTCAAGCTGTTTTTCTCAAGAACATCACACTAGACTAGAGCACCACTCTTATAACTTCAATTCTTCACATCCTATACCTCCGAAAATCATCACCAATCAATCACACACACCAAGCACAGCATGTAAGAGTAGATCAAGGGATCCCACTTGCCTCCAAACCAAGCAAACGGCGAGCACAACAGTGAGACACGGCGGCGACGGATGGTAGTGAGCAAGGCGAACGATCGACGGACGGCCCTCCTCCTTCCTCTCTTCCTTTCTTCCTTTCCTCTCCTTCCTCTCTTTCTCTCCTCTCTCTCTACCATGCGACACACCTCTCTCTCTCTCTCAGTTCCTTTAGCTTCATCCGGTCACCTTTCCCCCTAATTTTCTTCCCTCCATCATTAGCCATCATTAATCTTGCATGGCTTGACACTTGGCCAACTTCTTAGGACAAATGGGGGAGGCATGCAAACCGGTCTCCCCCCCTTCTTCGTGCGGTCGACGGCCCCTCGTGGGCCTATGGGCCGGCCATTTTGGCCCATCTTAGGCCCAACACTCTTGGGCCTACGACCCAAGCTTAATTGACCCAAGATTACCCTTAAAGAAAACAACTTAATCCTTATTTATACAGAGTACTAAGTTACTAATTTAAAAAGGCTATAATACTTTGTAACATAGATTAATAAAATCCAACTTATAAAATTTATAGCCAAAGACATAATTTCCTCATAAAATAAATCTTGATCTCACATGGGCGTGGAACATGTTTCCGACAAAATATTCACCCATTAGGTGCTTGGCCATTAATCTATTACACTTCTTTTGGTCTAAAGACCACAACATAGGTCATTGATATGTCCATCGCCCTTCCATAGGTTGTAAGGCATCTAGAGGTTGCCATGGAGTTTTAGGATGCCACATTATGTAAGTGCATATGGCATGGAATGAACCTCATGGAAACACAAGCATGGCTGCATGGTGATGTATGCTCGATAGCATGGATGATATATACTTTACTTGTGATATCTTGATTGTTTTGCTTGCTGCATTGTGTAGTTTGGTGGATCTTTACTACTGAGTGGTTGTACTCACCCCTCTAGGGATTAACATTTCAAATTAAAAGATGCCTCTGCCACCGGTCGCGCGTGGTACTTTCTATGGCTTACCATCTAATGTTGAGGTTGAGTGCGCGGAGCATATCTGTATTAGTGTTCCTGGTCTGGTGTTTGTCTGAGTTCGTGTGTTGGTTATGTACGATGTGGGTCTGGCTAGGGGCCCTGTAGTCCAAGAGTTCCTGTCCGTCCATGTTCGACGCGACGGGGTGATGCTAGGGATGCTGCCGCCACAACCGCCCGATGCACCGAGATGGGTGTGATGGCACGTACGACTGGTCAAAGATGACACTTTTTGGTTAGCCGACACTTGATGATGGATAGGTGTAGATGTCTGATGTAGGGTCGAGTTTCTTTTGAGTTGTAGCCAAACATAGTCAAAAGTCTTGGCTTTTTGTTGTACCGACCCGAGATGTCCATCTTAAATATGTAAATAAAAGTGACTCGGCTTTATCTTTATTTGATGCATAGCTGGTGTGCATTGCATTATTGTTATTGGAGTAGAGGATAGTGAGATTTGATTATGCTTCTGTTGTTGAACTACGCCGAGGACCTTTTCAAAAAAAAAATATTTATTTGATTAACCCCCATGAATTATGGATCCACTATAATTAAAATGTATCAGACCGGTATGTAATAGGATAAGTCATTAGTACTTGTGGTGACCCTAACGGATCGGGGGCCGTGCCGAGGGGGTGCCACAGGTTTTGAATCCAATAGTGATAAATGGAAGGTGTGTAAGCTTAAGAGATCCATTTATGGACTCAAACAAGCCTCCAGAAGTTGGAACATCCGTTTTGATGAGGTAGTCAAATCGTTTGGCTTCATAAAAAATCCGGATGAACCTTGTGTATACAAGAAGATTAGTGGGAGTGCAATTGCATTTCTAGTTTTGTATGCCGATGATATACTTTTGATTGGAAATGATGTACCAAGATATCATTGATAAAACTATTCGTCATAGAAATTCTCCATGAAAGATTTAGGAGAGGCAACCTACATTTTAGGTATCAAGATCTATAGAGATAGATCAAGACGATTGATTGGCCTCTCACAATCTACGTACATAGACAAAGTGTTAACACGTTTTAACATGCAATGTTCCAAGAGAGGATTATTGCCTTTTAGGCAAGGGATCCGTCTTTCTAAGAAGATGTGTCCCAACACTCCTAAAGAAAGAAAGCGGATGGCGAAGATACCATATGCATCCGCTTTTAGAAGCATAATGTATGCTATGTTATGTACTAGACATGATATTGCACATGCTATAAGTATTACTAGCAGATATCAGTCTGATCTAGGAGAAGAGCACTGGATAGCAATCAAGAATATTCTTAAGTACATACGAAGGACTAAAGATTTATTCTTGATATATGGAGAAGGAGAATTTAAAGTTGTAGCTTATACTGATTCCGATTTTCAATCAGATCCTAATGATTATAAGTCTACGTCTGGGTTTGTGTTTACATTCAATGGTGGTGCAGTTAGATGGAAAAGTTCCAAACAAAGCATAACTGTCAATTCCACCACTAAGGCAGAGTATGTAGCTGCTTCTGAAGCAGCAAAGGAAGCCGCTTGGATGAAGAAGTTTATTTATGAACTTGGAGTCGTTCCTTCAATTGAGCAACCGATTACATTGTTTTGTGACAACAATGGGCCGATAGCTCAAGCTAAGGAACCAAGGTCTCACCAGAAGTCCAAGCACATTGAGAGACGCTTCCATCTCATCAGAGAAATTGTTGGGAGAGGTGATATTGCCTTGCAGAAAATTTCCTCAGCGAGAAGAACGTGGCAGATCCCTTCACTAAGGCCTTACCTCAGTCTTCTTTTGAAAGACATATTGACAAAATGGGTTTGAGGTACCAGACAAGTTGGCTTTAGTGCAAGTGGGAGATTGTTGGATGTATGCCCTAAAGCTACTATGTAATAGTTACATATTAGGGATTTAAGTTGTACTTTCATTATTATTATTTAATTAATGGCAATGACGTATTCATTTATTTGTCCAATTATTTTATATTTATGAATGATTCCTTAAGATCAGTTGCAACTAGACATATTCTTAAGACGTCAAGAATATATGTGACGGGTTCTTAGTTAGACTGAATCTTTAAATCGTTCCCGGTCGATAGATTATTGAGTGGATATTAATAATTCTGTTGAGACCGGTGTGTTCTTAACTTCACCATTAAGTATTGGATACTTAAGGGAATGATGAGTCACAAGTCATTAGGTATTGTGATGCCTGAGTTAAGAACACAAGTGTTTGTATTAGACAAGTTCACTGAACGTGACGCATATGGAATGATTAGCGACATGGAAGCTTTTAGCGTGGTCAATGTCTAATTGTTCATGCTTTGGTCATGTATAAATAATCCTTAGACCTGAGGCACAATGTTAACTTGTGTGTCAAACAACTATGGTTCATAGGTGCACATAATGCTGGGTCGTTGATCCATCTTTATACCTGATGGTCATAGTTTGTTCATATAAGAAGGTACACCTGTGCGCAATATGGAATCTGTCACCTTGTTACATGCATAGTATAATAATGATGTCCTATGCGATCTAATTATGATACTACATTGAAATCCTCGGCCGAGGTTGTAACTGAGAATAAATTGTTTATGTCTCAAATAAAATGCATGTCAATTAGATTTGTGCATATGATCGAATTAATGACTTAACAAATATTCCATGGTCTTTGTTTGATCAGGACATAGTAAGACAGCGGGGTTGAATTACACTGTAGCCAAAGCTGACAGGTTCATTATGTTCTTAAAGCATTCACACTATTTGGGTAGTCATGACATATTGCTAGATATCAATCATGGCTTGTAGGACCCAAAGATTAATCAGGACAATTAATTCTTTTGGGAGTACTAATTTGTTAGTACAAGTCTTATTACCAGCTTAGTGATGAACCTAGGGATGTCACACATCATAAACAATTATGATAACGTGGAACAAGAGAGAAATATAATTGCAAATGTGTTTGCAATTACTACAATCGAATTGAGTTGATTTGAAATTAAATTAAATGAGATTTAATTTAATTTGTATTATAGTCACGAGCCTATTTGCATATGATGCACATACATGCCCAAAGTGGATACATGTTAATGTACCCCAAATGTACATATAAAGATTATGTCCTTTTATTTTTATTTTTCTTTAAGAGGATTGATTAATTAATTATTTATTCATTTAATTAATTAATTAATTAATCAATATTTTTAAATTGGGAAGCTTCATGTACGAAGCATAAGAATCGTGCATGAACGTGAGGATCAGCAACGGTTCCGATCCCACGATCAGCAACCGTTGCTGATTCATGAAAAACTCTTAAAAGAAATGCCGCAAAGAGGTTGCGACGAAGATAGAGAGAGTGTGGGCATTTTTTGTGTCTTAGAGACGCGAAAAGAAAGGAAATTTCTCTATAGTTCGGGCCGTGACAAAACATCAAGGATACGGCGGATTGTCTCCACGAGATTGCTAGCACGATCAAAGTGGTGAATATCCGAAAGTTCTCTCTTCCGTTCGACGTCCATTATTGGTGTGTCTGAGCTAGAGGTCCGACATTTGTGGGGCTCAAACTGTAGAACATCTGAACCAATTCATATAAAGCGCACTTCGAGAGGTAATTCGTTTAACTCCCTTTTTATATTTATATTTTTGATTAAAACGCACGAACAACGCCTTTGGAGAATCATGTAAAATATATATCATCTTTGTTTCTGTTGCGTACTTTTGTTAAATTTTACCTATACATGATTCACGAACCCCAACAATTGTGTGGTCAAAATTGAAACTCGATGTCTTCACAAAAAATGTTTAATCATAACGCATTCCGTATGTGGAATTTTTCCTAAGATTTTTACATGTCATTAGCTCATCGAAAGTAAACATGTTCTGTGATGTTTGTGTTAGTCTAGAGGCTTATCACAAGCATGCTAAAACACATTCGTTAGGGTCTTTTAGAGACCAAACCATACGTCAATGCCCTCTCGACATTTGAAGTGTATATTACAAGCTTCACGTCTATACATGACATGCCATATTTGAACCTCATTTGACATGTAAACATCAAGCATCAATTAGGCTAAAAGCAATTGAAAATCATTGAACATGTCATTCCTAGTTCTAAGTCATTTTGCTATATTGATGAATCGTGTGATTTATTTGCTTCCCAACCTACAGTTAAATGCTTTACCCAAACCATTATTGTATTCAATCCTTTGTCATATGCAAGTTTCATACTGTTCACGCATTATTTCAGTAGTCTTTTGAACTATTAAACATGCATCACGTTCTAATTTGCAAATGGCTAGTTTGCATGCTTTCACGAATCTTGATTTTCGAACATCAATTTGACCTCGATTGGATTTGAACCCTTCTCGGAAGTCGTAGGGCTTGTCTAAATCTTTCCAATGCTGCTGATTTGTGAGATTTGCTTACCATTTGACCCTTTTTCCATTTTTTCCAAATTAGGTTAGAAATTTGACTTAGGAAAAATTTGGAACCTCCATTTTACCCCTATTTAGCCAGGCTTTTGTTATTTTTGTGTGATTTTCTAGGTATATATTCTTTAGTGGAACCTTGAAAGAACTTTGTTTGTCACTCCTTTGACTACGTTGTAATGAAATGTCGCATTTTTTAGGGCCCGTTTTTTTTTTTTTTTTTTGGGTTGAAACAGCGGTTTTATATATTAACGCACGGATGAACAACCACTATATAAAGCTTTAGAATACAGAAGATCCAAAAGAAAATGGGAAGGAGAGACAGCCCAATTAGAGGGAAGTAAGGAAAGCCCATGGGCTTTGGCAACCCAGTCGGCGATGAAGTTTGATGCCCGTCGACAGTGCTGGATCCTGGAGATCGGGAAATAGGGTAGGTATGCCATAGCTTCAGCAAATAGAGCTCTATGTTTCCAAGGAATCATATTAGGGTTTTGTACAACATCCACAAGCACCGAGCTGTCGGATTCCAACAGGATGTGATATTGAGTCTTCCCTTTCTCCAAATTAGGTATGGCATACCTGTTCTCGATTAAGTCTGCTAGCCAAGCGTCGATTCTGTTAACCCCATGACATTGGGACGTCAGTTGAATTTATGGATGAGACCATATGGCTTGCGTCTAAGTACATGATAGAAATATATGTTTTGTAGATTCCGGCACCTGTTCTATACATAGTTGGCAAACTAAGTTTGGGATAATATGCCTTTGGAAAAGATTTTCCCTTGTAGACAAGGCATTTTGGCAAAGGGACCACATGAAAATGCGAAGCTTGGGGGGGCACTGCATGTTCTAAATTTTATTCCATACCTTTCGAGGGGTTTGGTATGATGAGGAAGAAGAGCTATGTATACTACTGTTGGTTTGTGCTCTGATAGAATTATAGCCACACTTTACTGTATACTTACCATTGAGTTGCCCCTTCCAAATGATTCGGTTAGCAGTGTAGGGAGGTCGAATCTGTACTGAGAGAATTTCATCTACAGTCCGGTCATCGAAGCTGTGTCGAAGTAGAGATTCATTCCATGCATTTTGGTCCGGGATTATAAAATCCACCACCTACTCTGGTTCGTCTCTACATGTAGGCCTGCCGATAATTCTGCTAGAAAGCCATTTATTGTGGCATCCTAAAATTTCATGGCGATCTCTAGATGCATTACGACCTATGGAAAGGTGATGGAAGTGTCATTGACTTTTGTTGTGGCCATTAGACCAAAGAATTGTAATAGACTAAGACTGAGTACTTTAATGGAAATGTGTCTTGTCTTCATGGGTTATCAAGGTTGGTGCTATAGGACAATTTGATAAGGAGGCTTTTTGTTCTTGACTATGCACCATTATAGATTTGATTCTTATGGTTTAATGTTGCAAGTTTATGGCCATATTAAATTGCAATTAGGTATTTTTTTAAAGTGGGGATTTAGGGTAAATTATTAAGGGAAGAAGTGGGCCGAAATTCTTAGGCCAAGCCAGCCCAAAAACCAGCCCACAACCCCATCGAAATCCCCCGTTGTTTCTCCCCATTTGGTCGGCCAAAAAGCTGGCCCATGCTCGGCTCAAAGAAGCCTAATGGGCTGTCGACCAAGGCTGGCCCAAGCCCAACTAGATGAAGCCCATCATATTGCATGAGAAAGATGACAAGTGGCATGAGGAAGCAACCAAGTGGCCATTGCATGCAATCTAATGATTGTTAATCATTGAGGGGAGGAAATTAGTGAGGGGGAGGGGGCGGATTAAGCAAGGAGTAACCGAGAGGGGGTGGGGGTGTCGCACAAGAGAGAAAGAGAGAAGGAGAAGGAGAGGAAGAGAGAAAGAGAGAAAGGGGGGCGGGGGCGTGCGAGAGAGAAGAAGGAGGAGAAGACCGGCCACCGTGCGTCCGCCTAGCCGCCGTCGTTGAGCCCGCCTCACCCCACCGTTTGCTTGCTGCGATTTGCTTGGACTAGAGGCAAGTAGAGTCTGTTAATCTACCCTTTGCTTGCTGTGATATGTGTTGTGAGGGATGGTAAACTTGGGTTGTGGTAGAAGTGAAGAAATTTCGAAGCTTTGGGGAGAAATATGTTAGCCTAGCATTCTGTTTTCTAAAAAGGCAGTTCGACCTTGATGAAAGTGAGCTGCATGTAACTTTTTAGTTGGAATCTCACTTCGATCTCTTAATGAAAGTTGTAGAGGACATCTTGAGGAGTAACATACTAAAATTTGAGATGAAACAGACAAGTATTGCTTGGTGAAATGATTTTCCTTTGGAGAAACTAGATCTGGAATCTGTTGTGCTGCCCTTTAGTGATTTCGTGAACTGTAATGTAACTTTTTAGTTGGACTCTCACTTTGACTTCTTAATGAAAGTTGTAGAGGACTTCTTGAAGTATAACATATCAAAAATTGAGAGGAAATGAACAAGTATAGGTTGGTGAAACCATTTTTCTTTGAAGAAGCTGGATCTGGGAAATGTTACATTGACCTAGTATGATTCTGTGAATTTTTATAAAATTATCCAGTCGAAATTTGATCTTGTACCCTTAATGAAAGTTTTAGATGACATTCTGAAAAATAACATACTGAAAATTGAGAAGAAACGGACATATGTAGGTCGGTGAAACGAATTTTCTTTGAAAGGAGTTAATCTGGAAAAACAGTACCGAGAATTGGAGGAATTAAATCGTCTATAGCTATTAATCTAGAACGAATTGGATTTCGATTTCTTCATGAGATATTTACCTCTAGGTGTTATCTATAACATATCTACATTTCAGAATTTTCGGAGTTCATTTGAGTATTTAATCAAAATTATTTCTGAAACTGTGCAAGGTGTAGTGCTGAAATTTTAAAAGCTGTGATGCATGGACCGTACGGAATTGTATGAAGTTCTTTTGATATGATGTTCTTCATAAGATATTTGCCTCTAGGTTTCGACTATAATGTGTCAAATTTTCAGAATTTATTGAGACCGTTTACTAATTTTCCTAGAGTTTTAACTAAAGGAGTTTATTCTGTTTTATCCGAAAATTGCTGCATTTTCAAAAATAAATGAATAGCTTTATGTGATATAATGTCTTGAGTGGTTGCTTTTGCTGCATATGTGGCGAAATTTGGCATGTCATATAATATCAAAAAGTTGGTTTAGACCTTTGACATTATTGCATCAAATCCCATGTTGAAAGTGAAACACACATGTGAATATAAATTGTGAAAATGATAATACCGTCGGACCCTTGAGTCGACAATGTCCTCGGGAGTTTTGAGATGCCCGGAGGTGTGTGCCGGATGTCCTCGGGAGTTTCGAGATGCCCGGAGATGTGTGCCGGAGGCTCCTCGCAATGCCAGGTAGGGTGCGAGCGATAAATAGAGGGATGCAAACATTGATCCCTGGGAAGAAAGATGAAATGAGATCCTCTTAAAAATTGAAAATTGAATCATGTGCATGGGTATGTGCATATGGCATGGTGATATATGCATGATTGTACGGTAATGTATGCATGACTGCATGGTAATGTATGCTCGATAGCATGGACAATATGTACTTTACTCGTGATATCCCGATTGTTCTACTTGCTGCACTGTGTAGTTTGATGGATCTTTACTGCTGAGTGGTTGTACTCACCCGTTTGGGAATTAACATTTCAGATTAAAAAGATGCCTTTACCACCGGTTGCACGTGGTACCTTCTACGGCTTACCATCTGATGTCGAGGTTGAGCGTGCGGAGCACATCTGTGTCATTGTTATTGGTTTGGTGTTTGTTCGAGTCCGTGTGCTGGTTATGTATGACGTGGGCCTAGCTGGGGGCCTTGTTGTCCAAGAGTTTCTGTCTATTCACGTTCGACGCGATAGGGTGATGCTAGGGATGCTGCCGCCGTCGCCGCCCGATGCACCAGGTTGGGTGTGATGGCACGTATGACTGGTGGGAGCTGACACTTTTTGGGATAGTCGACACTTGTTGATGGATGGGTGTACATGTCTGTTATGGGGTCGAGTTCCCTTTTGAGTTACTGCCAAGTACAGTTAAAAATTTTGGCCTTTTGTTGTACCGACCTGAGATGTCCATCTTGAAAATATAAATAAAAGTGACTCGGCTTTATCTTTTCATTTTGGTGTTTAGTTGATGTGCATTGCATTATTGTTATTGGAGTAAGGGATGGTGAGACTTGTTTATGCTTCCGTTGATGAGTTGCGCTGGGACCTTTTCAAAAAAAATTAATTGATCAACCCCCATGAACTATGGTTCCACTTTAATTAAAAAGGTATTAGACTGGTATGTAGTAGGATAAGTGATAGGTACCTGTGGCGACCCTAACGGATTGGGGGCCGTGCCGAGGGGGTGCCACATTTATCCTCTTTGATTTTGATCCATTGTCCATCACCTACTGACCACTGTAGATTGTGTAATATAGATTCTCGGCCTAGCAATAAGCTTTGCCATCCCCAGGAGGGTTTAGACCCTCTTTCAGCATGCCAGAATTCAGTAGAATGGAAGTATAGTCCTTTAAAGAGTCTGTTCCATAGTGAAAGTGGTTGTTGTATTATACGCCAAGCCTACTTATCCAGTAAAGCCTTGTTGAACGCAATGAGATCTTGAAAGCCCAATCCCCCGTGGTCCTTTCTATTCTTAAGGGTGTCCCATTTCTTCTAGTGTATACCAGATTTACTGCCATGAGGTTGCCACCAGAATCTAGCAATTTTCTATTCTATAGATTTGCATAGAGACTTAGGGATTTTAAAGATTGACATAGCATATTGCGGGAGTGCTTGTACAACTGTTTTAATCAGAATTTCCTTATTGCCTTTTGAGATAGTTGTTCTTTCCACCCTTCCAACTTAGAGTTTACACTTCCCAAAATCCATGCGAACATCTCTCTTTTTGATTTCCCCCAATTTGACGGTATGCCAAGGTATTTACCTGTCTTTGCTAACACAGGAACTTGGAGTTCTCTTGCCAAATTCTCCTGAAGGCTATTAGGACAAGCTTTACTAAAGAAAATTTCAGATTTATTTCAGTTCACCTCTTGTCCTGTAGCTAGGCAATATTGGTGTAGTATATTGGCTAAGTTCTGGCATTCCAGGAGTTTTCCATCTAAGAAAAATATAGCGTCGTCTGCGGAAAAAAAGATGGGATAGGGTAGGACACCACCTGTTTAATTTTATGCCTTTAATGTTGCCCATATTCATAGCTTGAGTAATAAGTGTAGACAGGACGTTTGCCACCAGAATAAACAGGTACGGTGAAAGAGGATCTCCCTGTCTTAATCCCCTAGTTGGATAGAAGTAGGGTAGGGGTTCGCCATTGAATTTGACACCAAGGGAGACCGTTGTTATGCATTGCATCACCCAATGAACCCATTGTGCATGAAAGCCAAGCTAAATGAGGTAGTCCTTTAGGAAATCCCATTCCACCCTATCGTAGGCCTTTTGCATATCTAGATTAGGATAGCTTGAAAATTCTTTTTCCTCTTTCGTATCCCGAGTTGATGTAGAACCTCTTGGACCACTAGAACATTATCCTGGATTTGACGTCCACTAACAAAAGCACATTGCTCCGTGGCTATCAACTCGGGTAACCATGGCTCCAGTCTATTCGCAAGAACCTTTGATATGATTTTATATATAAAATTGCAAAGACTGATAGGTCGGTATTGGTCAAGCCGTTTTGGGTGAGGTGTTTTTGGTAGTAGGGAGATAAATGTCCTATTGAATTCAGGTCGCATCAATCCTGAGTGGAAGAAATCTTTCACAGAGTGGAATATGTCTTCCTGTAAAATATCCCAATAAGATTGGAAAAATTGTCCGTTCAAGCCATCAGGTCCTGGAGCCTTAGTTGCTCCCATTTGAAAGGTAGCTATTTGGACTTCCTCTAGAGTGACTGCTTCTACAAGAGTAGCATTCATTTCCTCTATCACCACATATGGGCATTGCGCTAGAATAGGCCTATAGTCACGATATCCCACAAAATTGTACAATTTTTAAAGAAGCCCAATGTCATTTCTTTCAAAATGTTAGGGTCACGTATTGTTGCTCATTTTGTAACATGCTGATACGATTGCGCTGTTGCCTTTGGATAGTGGTGGCATGGAAAAATTTTGTGTTCTTGTCCCCCCATCTAAGCCAGTTGAGCCTTGAACGCATTGCCCAGTATTGTTCCTCCTGTTGCCATAATAGCTATATTTTCTCTTTTAGTTTGGTAGCCATCGTTTGGTTATACTGACCATTGGGTTGATTGTTCAGATTTTGGAGCTATTGCTTTAGAATATTGATTTGATGATGACCATGAGAAAACTTTGATCGACTTTAGCTAGCAAGGGCCTCAGAAAACAACCTTGAACTTCTAAGGTAGAGTCATACCTCTAACTTGGAAAGATTGCCATGAATCTGCAATAATTGTGCGACACTCTTGATATTGTAACCAAAAGCATTCAAAGGTAAAAAATTTTCTTCTTTTACCAGGAATAGTTGCAGTAGTTAAGAGGATCGGGCTGTGATTAGAACCAAGTGCAGGTAAGGCAAGAACTTCAACGTCGGGAAAGGTAATTCGCCCCTCCATAGTACAAAGCACTTGGTCCAATCTTTCCTTTATAAATTCGTTGCCGTCTCTATTGTTAACCCACGTAAATGCACAACCTTTGCTTGCCACATCCATCAAAGAGCAGTCATTTAATAGTTCACGAAAGGAGTGCATGCGATTTTGGTCTGCTGGATGCTTGCCAACTTTCTCCCAAGGATAAATTATTTCGTTGAAATCTCCAGCACACACCCATGGTAATGTGTTGTAGTGACTGATTTGTCTCAAATCATCCCATAAGAGTTGTCTTAGTTGGTACACAGCCGGCGCATGTAAACAAGTAATGCGCATTGTTGTTCCCTGCTCACCATCCGTACACACATATCAATAAGAGCCGAAGTCTGCCATTCCACTGTCAAAGAAATCCTCTCATTCCAAAACACCGCTAAGCCACTAGCCAAGCCAATAGGGTTTTGAATAACACAGTTAGGAAATCTCAACCTCTTTTGCAGTCATTGAATCATCACTTCCTGGTTTTTAGTCTCCATCAAAAAGAGAACGTCGGGCTTTTCTTGGGTCACCATGGCCCGTAGAGCTTGAATTGTCAGGGGATTGCCCAGACCCTGACAGTTCCAACTAAGTAGCTTCATTTGTTACTTGGTGGCTATTTAGGGCTAGCCACTAAAGCCCAACTATCGGGTCCTGCTGCCGCAAAGATTGGGGTATCCTGTAGTTGACTTTCATCTGGTCCCTCTGGCATCAGTGTGCGTAGATCATACGGGTTATATCGCTTTGCCTTCTTGATGGGTCCCGCTTTTGGGGTCAAATGAGTGTGTGTTAGTTTCTTGGGTTTTGAAGAACCGTCTACTACTTCCTTCATTTTATTAATCTGATCTCCTACAACAGATTTTGCAGATTCTTGTATGGGTGCTTGCCATGTGAGTGGTGCTGCCACTATAATGATTTGCCCCTATGTTGGGAATTCCATTACTTCCTTTTGTTTATTGGTTCTTGATTGATGTACAGGTATCAAATTGGTAGGCGACTGAGGAGTCTCCGGAATGATCTCATCTACCTTCTCCTGGGAAGGATGTGTCTCATAAAAGGTACGCCAAAACGGATTGTGTTCCTGAACCTCAGCACGTAGCCATTGTCTGTAATATAATTTATCCTTACCTTCCATTTTTTCTACATCGAACAGGAAGTTTTTACAGTACATTGCATAATGGCCTAGAATACCATAAGAGTAGCAGTAGTGGGATAGTCGTTCATAACGAAAATCCAACCATATAGTTTTCCCATCCAATCTAAGAATCTGCCCTCTTTTGAGCGGTTCCTGTAATGTCATTTCTACCCGGGCTCTTCCTGCTCTAAGAGTTGTGCCTTCTCTCTACTCTACTTTAACTTCCAACACCCGACCTACACATCGCACAGCTTTGCTTATCATATGTTTAGTGCACCATTCTAACGGAAGCCCGAAAACTTGGACCCAAAAAGCACAGGTGGTGAAATCATAGCAATGCAATGGAGTGTCGGGTATCCAGGGTTTTAAAATAACCAAATGGTTCGAGAAAAGCCAAGGTCCATTATCCAGAATCCTCTGTTTTTCCCCTTCCGAATTGAATTTAACAACATACAATCCTGCTTCACTTTGGGAGATATCTACTTGATCAGTACGCCATGCCCGCTTCATAGTATTTTGAAACGCCTGAAAATTAATAGTTGGGTTAGAGAGAATCTTACCCACCAAGATCAATTTGCATTCCTCTAATTTTTCCATTGGGGCGACATCATCCCATACTTCAATTGTCAGTGCTGACCATAGTTGTCCCATTTTGTTACACAAGGCAGCGAGGCGAGCATTGTCACTTTGGTCAGTGTGGTCCATCCCGGAAGATGCCGCAGCAGAATGATGAGGTTGCTCTTTGCGGTCGAAATTTTCCATCAACAAACTGGCGTTAGGGAATCTTCAAAAAGGGGCAAGTGGGGCGAGCCTGTCCATATGCATTGTGGCTGAAGCGAACCTGAAATTGAACAACGGGAAGCAAAGATAACTGTAGAGGGGAAAAGGACATGGAACGATGAGGAGATGAATAGAGATTGAAGCTAAAGGCAAGTCGTGTAGTGAAACAAGAGGAGGGATGATGGGTAGAAATGGGTCATCGGAGAATTAAGAGCTACAGATGAGAAACTAAGATGAAACAGGAGGGGAATCCGAAATCGAACAACGGAATGGAATTAGGGTTCGGACAAGGAAATGGCTACCATGGAGGTAGAGAAAGCTCTACATAGCGAGAGAAAAAAGCCAAATTGTCCATTTTTAGGGCCCGTTTACTAGGTCAAATCTCTGTAGTTGTATCATGTTGTCCCGTTGTTCTGTTGAATTTCTGATGTGACTTTAAATTTCATTGAATTTTTAAAAATGCCCACGTGGCTCGTTTCAGAAAATTTAATCAATGAAATTCGTTCCACGTGATTTTGTGTAAGTTGTATAATTTTCTTGAGATGATTTATCGATGGGTCCTCTTCTAATTTTGCTGATTTTGTTTGACTTGTCTGTCATGTTTCGTTGGAAATTCTTGCTGTGATTTTCTATTATGATTTTTTTAGGATAACTCGCATGTCGAATTAGGATTCATCTTCTTCATGAAATCCATTCCAAATTCCCTAATCTTCATGGAAATTTTTTTTCGATAAATGAAATGATCTTTTAATGACATTGTCCCTAAAATTGATTTGCAATGTTGATTTTGCGTATCAAAGTGAATTTGGTATATGTGATGCTTCCAACATTAATTGTTTAGAATCTTTCAAATTGTTGATTTGATATTGGAATTGTCAAGGTTTGGACTATATTTGATATACCTATGATGTTTGTGAGTGCATGATATGCGCCTCAAACTAATCTTGGCAATTAAATACGTTCCATAACTGAGATGTTCCTTTGTCTAAATGTTTTGCTTTCTTTGCTCAACTTTTTAAACACATTCAAATCTTTTGAAGCATCACATAAACCACACATGCACGAAATCATTCCATTTGTTAGAAATGCCTATGATTGTGTTTGGCGCCTGTCATCTGAATAATTGATCAAATGTTGGCTCACTAATTTTTTTTTTTTGATTGTTTGGAAAATAATGCTCATGGGCCTGCCTACATGTTTGATTCTTGTTAATGCCTGTGGTTATTAGATGTATGTTTAGGTGTGATGCCTAATTCGGTGGGTGGATCCGGGGATTCACTTAGCATATGTCCTAGGGACTTATGAGCGTTAGTAACCATGCGAGAACACAAATGGTCACTAATGGCCGTAAGTCATGAACATAAATTAGGGGATAGGCGTCTAGAGGGACCAATGCATGAATTGCAAAGGCTAATCCCGAGGCCCTATTTGTTCATTTGTTTGATCATTCTTGATTGTTTCAAGTGTTTTTTGTGTATTTTGTCATGAAATGATTGTTTCCTTCCTATTGTATGTACCTAGTTTTAGATTTAGGCTAGGGTTAGATTAGACCTTTGGGGGTGGAGGTCCTTCAAGACTTGAAGATGATGGAAGGTTGATGTCCACTCCGACCATATTCTTGTACCATTTTTACTTGATTTATGTTTCAGATCATTTTTGTGTTGTATAGACACCCGACGAGGCATGGGTTTTCTTTCTTCTGCTTTGTTTTTGTCTATCACCTAGGGTTGCATGTTAGATTTATTGTTTTCCCTATAATTGTTCACTTGATTGTTTACTTCTTGTCTCATCTTTAAATTTCAATTGTTTGCTTTCTTTTCCTTCCTTAGAAATAGAAATTGCATGAAAGTAATCATCCACGCATGATCACTTAGGAAGTTTTAACAAATCAAAAAAGTAAAAAGAAATGTATTGACACCTTAAGAAACACGATAAACCGTTAGGTACCAAAAGGGTGCTAATAGAAACATTAGCGTAACCTAAGTCCCCAAACTTAGAATCTTTAGTTGCGTAGAAATCAAAGGACAACTCTCGACCCTAGATTGCGTTTTTTAACTAACCCTCAAAACCAAGGCTAGTCGCGACTCCCGTTTTTATTAGGTTGTCCTAAACAACTAAATAATCAAATCAACCCGTAATGAGGGCTATGAGCCTCAATGAGACCCACCATGATTTACCATACTTGATATGGTAGTAGCCCAAAGGATGAAGTGATGACATCCTTATGGGTGAAACGTACTATTCAGAGGGCTATTATGGTAAAAATGTCTCTACATTCAATACTCACTGTCACACCCCGATCCTCGAGCGCGTGCCCATCCCTTGGTGGTCGATAAATTTGCGACATCCCAGGACGCGTCGCCGACCCATTCATTTTAATGCGCATGTGGAAGCAAATTACTAATCCCCTGACAGCGAACAACACGGGATAGAAAGCAGGACAACAAATTTCAAATCAATCAACGTAGCTTTTATAAACAATTTGGTTTACAAACAGTGGCCAACTCTAAGGTTTAAGTACATGAGGTCTATCTCTAAAAAGAACTTTTGAGCCACACATGCTCCTGTGTCACGCCCCGGTCCTCGAGTGCACGCCCATCCCTCACCGGTTGATTTAATAGCGATGTCCCAGGATGCATCGCCGACCCATTCATTTTAATACGCATGTGGAAGTAGATAAAAAATCTCCAAACAATAAAACAATGGGATAGGAATATAGGACTAAAGATCTCGAACCTGAAAAACCAACACACTTACATACATATATAACAACTGAGTCATATATATACATACAGTACACTAATAGGTCAGGTTCTATTCAAGCTAGTTCAGTACACAAGTCTTGCAAACAGGGGTGGGGTTTCAATCCTCACCTGGATCCTCCTCTAGGTCCTCCTCTCGATCCTCCTTCGGGTCCTCCTTGACGATCTCCCATTCTTCCTCTCTCGAGCTGGAGCCCATGGCTGAGTACACCGAAGAGTCAGAATCGTCCTCGAGCTTGGGATCCTTCGCATCCACCGATCCACCCTTAGGATCTACTGTCCACTTCCCAAACGCAACCTCCAAAGGGTACAGAGGTACATCAGATTCCGGTACAGGGCCCACCCTTCATCCATCATTGTAATGGCAATACCATGCCCGGTATTCATGGGGCACCTTGTAGGGTTCACCCACGTCAACCCAGACGGTAGATTTCACCAAAACATACTCCAATCCTTCAGGGTGATGGTGTATCGGAATGTGATAACCTATCTCAGTGAACTTATTGGGCTGCCCAAATTGTTCGGGAGGAGCTAGAGGGGCGGCCATCCATGGACCTGAAATGTTGTCCCACAACGGGGTGAGACTACGTCTCAGCGAGTTCTACCCCCTAAGATTCGATTAGGAAGAAGATACGCCTTAAGGGCTACCTAAGTACCACACGGGTCAAAGGACTTACCTTGGCCTCAGTCTCTTTCTACAAGTCAGTCTATCTCATAGATACACAAATCACATCAATCAATCGGATCGTTCACTCAGATCAACTCATCAATCAATCGACCTAGTCAATTACATGTCAATCAAACCATTCCCCGGTCATTCCAGTTAATACTATCTATTCTCCAAGATGACATATCAAGTCATCGAGCCGATATAATACTATTCATTCTCCAAGATGACATATCAAGTCACCGAGCTGACATAATAGAACGTCTTTCTCCGAGATGACATACCGAGTCACCGAGTCGACATAATATAACATCTTTCTCCAAGATAACATACCGAGTCACCGAGCCGACATAATATAACGTCTTTCTCCGAGATGACATACCGAGTCACCGAGCTAACATTCTTATCGACCAACGATTTTTGACTTTTTATCATACCCAATAAAATAGCTATGTGTGGGTACACAGTTGGCCTTAGCCAAAGTATAATAATTTCCTTTTCACAAATCCCACCATTTCATATTGTTCACCAAAATATTTTTGGCGTTGTAAATTGACGCTCGGTTATTTTCCAATTAAATACTAAAAATAAATAAATTTAGGAATAAATTCCCAAAATGCAAATCACCCACAATCGGCACAAATTAAAGCTCAATTAAATAAGTAGAATGCACCTACACAATCAGCATAAAATTCCGATCACCGACTATCCCCGTCTAATTTCTGGAAATTAATTAATTAATTAAATAATTACGAAAAATATTAAATAAATGCCAATAAATCCAACTTAGGCTTGTAATGCCTAATTGAACGTCGAAACGGACCTGGAAAATTTCTGAATCACTCTAGATAAATACTAGAGCCTATTTACTTGCTAATTGCACTAACTATCCACCTAACATGCATCGGCAGTTAATTAATTTCACTAATCTAATCTAACTAGCCGCCTAATCTAGCTTAGCCTAAACTAAACAACCCTTAAGCGTCATTAACCTACTAAGCGAGGATTAGTGAGTTAAACTCACTTGTTTGGCGATGTGATCGGCTCAAATCGTTGTGGATGCAACAAGACTCACTTCTCTTCAAAGCGCGCCTAGCTTTCGGGGCCAGGAAACGGGCCAAAACGGGCCTAAAGCATCGATGGAAACCCACACTTTTCTGATATGGTATTGGCTAAAATAGAGGGCAACAAGCTCGGTTTAAGGCGGGGATGGACCGAGGAAGGTTGAAGGGGCCAAACCGGGTTTAAGTAGGGACTCACGATGGCTGAACAAAGGCGGGACAGCTCCAGTTGAGCCTCATGGTGCTGGACGGCAAGGCTGGACGGTGGAACAGGTGGCTGGAAGGGTGAGGACACGCGGGGCAAGGACGGCGCTGCTCGGGTGGTCCGGCGGTCTTAGCGGCGTGCGGCATGGATGGGGGCTTCGGACGGCTTCTCTCTAAGTCTCCTCGCAAGTTGAAGTCTTCAAAGCACAATGAGGAAGGGGAATAGGCTGGTCAATGGCTAGGGGTGAGCAGTTCCCGATTCCTTACTGATTTCGCTTGGAACACGGAACCTACCCTCGGGTACGGGTTCCTCATTTTTGGAACACGGAACCTACCCATCGGAACCAAGAACCTAGAACTTATCTGTCACGGGTTCCGGGGTCGGTTCTAGGTTCCAACGGGTCCTTTTTTTTTCATTTTTAGTTAAAAAAATGGAAATGAATGCAACAATAATAAACAAACTTGTCATTCATCAAAGAGAATATAACACAAACAGCAAACAGCATTTTAGAAGCAATAATAAACAAACTATTTTTACACTCATGAACAATCCAGTAGTTCAAGCACATGATGGATGAAACGTGCTCTCATAGTGACCATAATTGCATTGCAGGCATAAGAGGCAGACTTAGCTTCATCTACTTATAATGAACACAGAGTTCATTTCATCACTCGCACATTTCTATCAAATGATGTCGTGGGAAAAATTGTGCATTCCCTGCTATCCTACTAACTTTATGCAGGTGGCATACCTAGGAAAACTTGTTTAAATCAGCAAAAGACTCATAGCTCATGCTTTGATGCAGCTTCTGATAAAGTGTCTTCAAGTTCCCAAAGATTTTCGCCAAAGTCAGCACTCCTCTCTGTTGTCCTTGTCTTTGCGCCATTATCAGCAAGCTTTAGATCATCCTGGCGTAAAAAATTCAGAAAACAGAGATTTTAGCCTCTGAAGGAGCAATATGTGAACTTACTTGCCAATGTGATTTCATTCACACTTTATAATTAATGGGATAACAGGTGATATTTTGCAGGTATGTGAGTGCATCCAGGGAATATGCGGTGGGATAAATGTCGTGATAGAAAAATAAGCAAGAGAAATCTGGTTCTTACAGCATTAGAATCATCAACTGGTGGAAGCTCTCTCAGTAAAATTGAGTCTACTGTTGCTAGATCCTAAAATTAAGAGAGAAAGGCACTAAATTTATGATCAAAATCCATCTACCATTATATACTTTTTTTAGCAAAAGAGTAAATGACTGGATAAATCTAAGAAAGGGATAGACCTTAAATGGCATTCCCAGGACAAGCTTTGTAGCAAGAGAACGATAGAAATTTTCTGGGGCTGCACTAACAAATTCGTGATGAAGACCACTTCACCAAAACTTACAACATACTTGCATCCTCCCCCCACCCAAAAAAAGAGAGAGAGAGAAGAGAAGTACACCCAAGTGGAAAGGTTCTCAAATATTTTATGTTTTGTGAAAGTTCAAGGAGACGGACATGAGAACGGAACCATCACGGTGGAGGACACCTCTGTAATCCACCTCCTCGCCTTACTCCCATGTTAAGTATGGTTGTTAGAAAATGGAACTATCTAAAATTTTATGGCCAATGTCCTTTTCAAGTTGATGACCAACCTCCTTTTGCATTGGCAATTGACCCGATCGTCATTTGGAAGTCAAAATAATGTACGTGCTTTTCCTCAAATGGTGCCTGATGGTAATTAGAAATAAAGACGGGGTGAATAAGAATCCCAAAATGGTCGACTAATGCAGAATGATACAATAAACTAAATTAAAAACCTACCACCCCCTTCTAAAGGTCTGTTGCTCTCATATCGAGATTTGCTAGCCTTCTACAGGGATCTATCTCCTCTTTAGGTGGTTCAATAAGACAGACTCTGATTGTATCACCTAAACCATCCTACATTAAAATGCTCCATGAACTTTAAGGTCTAATTAGGGTATAAAGAGCATTTCAAATATCACCAGCAATGGCCCGTTATGCGCAGTCCACCAAAAACAAAATGACTCCAATCATTCAAAAATATAAATGAAAACAGAATTTTGCAAAGCATTTTAAACCACCCAATCACTGAATTGCAGTGTGATACATCTAGATCAACAAGGGTTCTACTCATGTTCAGGACAGTTGCACCGAGCAAGTAGGTGTAAAGGAGACTAGAATAAGGGTTCTGGGGCACGGCGAAGGGAGAGCAGCGGCGTCGCAGGCTTCGGGGCACGGTGAAGGGAGAGCAGCAGCGTCACGGGCTTCGGGGCACGGCGAAGGCAAAGCAATGGTGTCGTGGGCTTCGGGGCACGGCGAAGGCAGAGCAGTGGCGTCGCGGGCTTTGGGCGCGACTTCGGGGCAAGACGAATGTGGCATCCTAGAATTTCATGTCGATCCCTAGATGAACTATGAGCCATGGATAGGCGATGGAAGTACCATCAAGTTATGTTGTAACCATTTGATCCATGATTTGCAATAAGTTTAAGGCCAAGCTTTTAATGGATAGTTATTTGATGGAAAAATTCCATTCTTGGCTATGTGTTTTATAATTTAGAATTTATTAATTTTTGTCGCAAGTTTTATGGCCAAGTGAATAAGTGTAATTAGGTAATTATATGATGGGTAATTAGGTGATGATTAAAATGGAAAGATTAGAAGAGGGTGGGTTGAATTTTAGGCCCAAGACCAGCCCCACCATTCGGCCCTTTTGGCCTGGCCCGCAAAGCCCAAAGGAAAGGAGCTGCCGTCGACCAAGGGGAGGAGGCCCAGCCCATCTTCTAGCCCATCATGTGCATGAGAAATGCTAAGTGTATTTCCCCTAGAGCCAAGTGGCATTAGCCATGCAAACCAAATGATTGCAAATGATGAAGGGGAAAGAGAGAAAGGGAGAGTGGGCAGATTGAGAGAGAGAGAGAGAGAGAGAGAGAGAGAGCGTGCGAGAGAAGAAGGGGAAGAGGGAGGCTGTTCGCTGCTGTTCGTCGCCGCCGTCGAGTCGCCGAGTCCCACCTTGTCCTGCTGTATTTGCTTGCTGTGTTGTGCTCGGATTAGAGGCAACTGGGGTCCCTTGATCTACCTTTACTTGCTGTGTTTTGTGTGTGATTGAATGGTGAATCTCGGATGTGGATGAAGTGTGAAATTTCGAAGTTATAAGAGTTGTGTTCTAGCCTAGTATTATGTTTTTGGGAAAAACAGTCCGACCTTTGATGTTCTCGTGAGTTGCATGCGATGTTCTAGTTGAAATCTGACTTCGGCTTCTTAATGAAAGTTGTAAAGGACTTCTTGGAGAATAACATACTAAAATTTGAGACAAAATGGACAAGTATTGCTTGCGAAATGATTTTCTTTTGGAGAAACTAGATCTGGAATTTGTTGTGCCGACTCTTGATGATTTCGTGGACTGTAAAGTAGCCTTTTTGTTGAAATCTCACTTTGATTCCTTAACAAACGTTGCAGAGGATATCTTGAGGTATAACATATCAAAAATTTAGAGGAAATGAACAAGTATAGGTCAGTGAAATCGTTGTTCTTTGAAGAAAACTAGATCTGGAAAATGCTACCTCAACCTAGTACGATTCTGTGATTTTTATAAACTCATCCAGTTAAATTCTGATCTTGTGTCCTTACTGAAAGTTGTAGATAACATTCTGAGGAATAACATACTGAAAATTTAGAAGAAACGGACATGTGTAGGTTGGTGAAACGAAATTGTTTTGAAAGAAACTAATCTGGAATATTGACACCGAGAACAGGAAGTATTAACCGCCTATATCTATTTATCTAGAACGAATTGGATTTCGATTTCTTTACAAGATATTTACCCCTAAGTGTTTTTTATAACATATCAAAATTTCAGAATTTTGTGAGTTTATTTGGGTATTTAATTGAAATTGTTTCTGAAACTGTGCAAACTGAAATGTTAGAATTTTGAATGCTGTGATGCCTGGACCGTACTGAAATGTATGGTGTTCTTTTGGTGTGGTGTTCTTCATGCGATATCTGCCATTAGACCTTTTCTATAACATATTAAAATTTCAGAATTTTTGGAGTTCATTTGGGTATTTAATCGAAATTATTTTTGAGATTGTGTAAACTGAAATGTTGAAATTATAAAGATTGTAATGCATAGACTCTACTGAAATGTATGATGTTCTTTTGGTGTGGTGTTCTTCATGAGATATTTGCCTCTAGATCTTGTCTATAATGTGTTAAATTCTTAGAATTTATTAGGGCCAATTACTAAATTTTTAAGAGCGTTAACCAAAAGAGTGCATTCCGTTCTATCTAAAAAGAATTTACTGCATTTTCAAAAATAAAAATCAATGAATTTGCTCCATGAGATATAATGTCATAAGTGATTGCTCTTGCTGCATATGTGATGATATTTAGCATTACATACAATATCAGAATTAGACCTTTGTTACCATCACATCATATGCTATGTTGATAATGAGACATATATATAAAGATAAAGTATGGTAATGAGGATACCGTTGGAGGTGTGAGCCGACGATGCCCCGGGAGTGTCGGGATGCCCGGAGGTGTGTGCAGGAAGCCCTGGAGGTGTGTGCCGGGGAAATTCCTCGTGATGCCAGATGGGGTACAAGATGCCCGGAGGTGTGTGCGGAGGCTCCTCGCAATGCCGGGTTGGGTGCGGCGATAGATGAGGGATGCAATTGCGGTCCCGGGAAAGAAAAAATGTTGTGATCCAATTGAAAGATAAAATTTGAAATTGAATCACGCATATGGATGTGTGCATATATGCATGGCTGCTTGATGATATATGTACAAGTGCATTGTGATATATGCACGTTGCATAGTGATATATGCACGGCTGTTTGATGGTATATATATATATGTAAGTGCATTGTGGTATATGCACGTTGTATGGTGACATATGCATGGTTGTAAGGTGAGGTATGCTCAAATGTATGAATGATATGTACTTTTCATGATATCTTGATTGTTCTGCTTGATGTATTGTGTAGTTTGATGGATCTTTACTGCTGAGTGGTTGTACTCACCCCTTTGGGGACTAACATTTCAGATTGAAAAGATGCGTTTACCACCAGTCGCGCGTGGTACCTTTTACGGCTTACCGTCTGTCATTGAGGTCGGGTGCGCGGAGCACATCTGCGTCACTGTTCTTGGTCTGGTGTTCGTTCGAGTCCGCGTGCTGGTCATGTATGATGTGGGCCTGGGTGGGGGCCCGGCTATCCGGGAGTTTCTGTCTGTCCACGTCCGTCGCGACGAGGTGATGCTGGGGATGTTGCCGCCGCCGCTGCCCGATGCACCGAGTTGGGTTTGATGGCACGTTTGACTGGTTGGAGCTAACACTTTTTGGGATAGCCGACACTTGTAGATGAAGGGGTATACACGTTCGATGTAGGGATCGAGATCTCTTTTGAGCCGTAGCCAAGTATAGCAAAAAATCTTGGCTTTTTGTTGTACCGACCCAAGATGTCCATCGTAAAAATGTGAATAAAAGTGACTCAGCTTTATCTTTTCCTTTCGTGCGTAGTCAGTGTGCACTGTATCATTGTCATGAGAGTATGGGATGGTGAGACTCGTTTATACTTTCGCTGATGAGCTGCACTGAAACCTTTTCAAAAAAAAAAGAAAAAAAAATTTCCTATGAACTATGGTTCCTCTTTAAAACGAATGAAAGATATTAGACTGGTATCGAGTAGGCAGAGCGATAGGTGTCTGTGGCGACCTTAGCAAATCGGGGGTGTCATAGCGGTTGGTATCAGAGCAAAAGGTTTATATGTGGAGTGATAAGGTGCCTCATTTGGAAATTGAGGAAGATAATGACAATGCACACCTTAAGATGCTGACTAAGAATGGTTGACTAACTTTGAATAACGGGTGATGGGTATTCACCCGTAGATCCCCAGTCTATGTTATGAGTTGCTTTTAGGTGCTAGTAACATGGTTATGTTACTTATTTTCCATAGTTACTGTTGCTTTTAATGGAGACATTGAGTCACAGATTATTCCTGAGGCAAATGCTTGGAAACTGCAGGAAAATCATGGTATGATATGGAAGCCATCATCCATCGAGGGCTGAAGCCTCTGCAGTAAGGGCTGAACCCCGAATGGAAGATATCCTGCAGGCATTGGCCAATATAGGAAATCTGATGGAAAGACAAGCGTAGCAACAACCCGGAACAAAACGCTGTAGTCAAGGACTGGTGGAGCAATTTTTGAAGTTGAAACCATCTAAATTCAGTGGAATGGGAAGTCTTGAGGAGGCGGAGCATTGGATTGATGGGATGGAACGAATTTTCCGGTTGTTGGTCTGCAATGATGTTAAGGAAATAACTTTGGCAAAGTACCAGCTGGAGGGACATGCAAAGTTTTGGTGGAGAGCTTCGAGGGACACGATCTTTCCACCAGGTACTGATGTCAATTGAGATGAGTTTGTCAGAGCTTTCAATAGAAAGCATTTTTCTGATTGTGCTAAGGACAAGAAAATTACAGAATTTGTTCAGTTAAAATAAAAGGAGCTGACAGTGGATCAATATGAGGCAAGATTTTCTAAGCTGTCTAGATATGCTCCTAGAATAATTGAGGATCAAGAAGAGAAAGCTAAGAGGTTTCTAAAGGGATTGAGAACTGACGTAAGGAAGCAACTGGTGCCTTTAAATATAAGAGATTATAATGAGATCTATGAAATGGCACAGTTGGTGGAGCAGGAGTTAGTAAGGGAGCAGTCAGAGTATAAGAGGCAGTCGACTTTTGGTGATATCAGATGGGGTAAGAGACCTTATACAGGTCAAGGTTAGACCTGGGAGTCTAAGAAGAAGGGCAATTTCGGGAATTTTGGAAAAGCTAGGGATGGCCTGAATCTGGGAAAAGCATCTTATCGGAATGAAGAATGTCGAAGGTGTGATGGGCGACATGGCCTAGGACCCTGTAATGGACGGCTGAAATGTTATGGTTGTGGGTAGGTAGGACACCTTAAGAATGATTGTCTGCAAGAGAGGTCGCGGACAATTATCAACTCAATGCGACGAGTACCACAACGCACCGCTGGACCATATCCACAAAGAAATCCACAGAGACCACCAGCACAGGGAAAAGTGTATGCTGTCACCCAAGAGGAAGCAAAAGCTTTCAAAAACGTTATCTCAGGTACAATTTTCATAAATGGCAAGAAGGCTTATGCATTGTTTGATACGGGTGCTACGCATTCATTTGTGTCTGAAAGATATAGACTGTTGAGTAAAATAGAAACTACGTTCCTTGAGACACCCCTTTGTGTTTCTACACCTTTAAAGAATATGGTGTTGTCTACGCTGGTGTGTGGAAAGTGTAAGATAACAATAGGAGGAAGGGATATGGAAATAGACTTAGTTGTAATGGCTATGTATGATTTTGATGTTATCACAGGAATGGATTGGCTTCATAAGTATTTGGTCAAAATGGATTGTTATAGAAAAGTGATCCAATTTATTTTACCAGATCAGTCTAGTTGTAAATTTTTGGGAGGTCAGACCAACCTATCTATAACACTTATTTCAGCGATAAAGGCCCGTGCGTTACTTGACAAAGGATGTCAAGGGTACCTAGCAATGGTTAAAGATTATACTAAGGAAGAGCTTAAGCTTGATGAAATTCGAGTAGTCAATGAATTTCAAGATGTATTTCCTGAGGAGTTGCCTGGATTACCGCCGGAAAGAGAAATTGAGTTTGAAATTGAACTAATGCCTTGAATAGGACCAATATCGAAAGCCCCGTATAGGATGGCCTTAATGGAACTGAAGGAGTTGAAAGTGCAACTGCAGGAGTTGCTTGATCAAGGATTCATTAGGCCAAGTGCTTCACCTTGGGGTGCACCAGTCTTGTTTGTGAAAAAGAAGGATGGGTCAATGCGTTTATGTATTGACTATAGGCAATTGAATCAAGTGATAATTAAAAATAAATATCCCTTGCCTAGAATTGATGATCTATTTGACCAACTCTAGGGAAGTTTGGTCTTTTCTAAAATTGACTTGAGATCAGGATACCATCAGCTAAGGATTAAGAAATAAGACATTCCTAAGGCTGCGTTTATGACTCGCTATGGACACTACGAGTTCCTCGTCATGCCATTTGGATTGACGAATGCACCGGCTGCATTTATGGATCTAATGAATAGGGTATTTAAGCCTTATTTAGATCAGTTTGTGATTGTTTTTATTGATGATATCCTGATTTATTCTAGAGGGCCTGAAGAGCATGAGCAACACTTGAGGATAGTTTTGCAAACTCTAAGAGATCACAAGTTGTATGCCAAATTCAGCAAGTGTGAATTTTGGCTGGACCGGATAATATTTTTGGGACACGTGGTATCAGGAGGAGGAATTGTAGTGGACTCGGCGAAAGTTGAGATGGTGATAAATTGGCCGAGATCGACAACACCCACTGAAATACGAAGTTTCTTAGGATTGGTTGGTTATTATAGAAAGTTTATTGAAGGGCTTTCACGACGGCGGAGGTCCTTTAACAAAATTGACGCGAAAGAACGTGAACTTTGAATGGAGTGGGGAATGCGAAAGGAGTTTTTAGGAGCTTAAAAGAAAATTGACCTCGGCTCCAATCCTGACTATACCATCTGGATCTAATGGTTTTACAGTGTATAGTGATGCATCTCACAAAGGATTGGGATGTGTTTTGAAGCAACATGGCAAGGTCATAGCCTATGCATTTAGACAATTGAAACCTCATGAACTGAACTACCCAACGCATGATTTAGAATTGGTAGCTATAGTGTTTGCTTTGAAGATATGGAGGCACTATTTGTATGGGGAAAAGTTTGAGATTTATACAGATCATAAGAGCCTAAAATATTTGTTCTCACAGAAAGAGTTGAACATGAGACAAATGAGGTGGATGGAGCTGTTAAAGGATTATGATTGTGAGATACAGTACCATCCAGGGAAGGCGAATAAGGTAGCGAATGCCCTTAGTCGTAAGTAAGCTATGGAGATAACTAGTTTAAGAATGGCGGAATGGAACCTGTTAAAGTCCGTAGCGGACTCAGAGTTTGAACTAAAAGTGGATCATCTTACCGGTATGCTTAGTGCATTAAGGATTGAACCTGAAATTATTCAGAAAGTTAAGATCCTGCAAGAGTCTGACCTAGAAATTATGAAAGTGAAAGATGCAGTGTCTTTAGGAAAAAGACCAGTATTTCAAGTCTCTGAAGATGGAGTGGTAAGATGCCAAGGACGACTCTGTGTTCCCGACAATGAAGAAGTAAAGAGGGGAATTTTGTCGGAGGCACATAGGAGTAATTATAGTGTTCATCCCGGTAGTACAAAGATGTATAGGAATTTGCATAAGCAATTTTGGTGGAATGGTATGAAAGCAGATACGGCTAAGCACGTTTCTCAATGTTTGACATGCCAACAAGTGAAGGCGGAACATCGCAAACCTGCAGGACTCTTGAGACCGTTAGACATACCAGAATGGAAATGGGAGCATGTAACAATGGACTTTGTGCAAGGACTGCCAAGGACATCTAATGGTCACGATTCTATTTGGGTGATAGTGGATTGTTTGACTAAGTCTGCCCATTTTTTAGCAGTCCGTATAAACTATTCAATGAATAAACTTGCTGAGATATATGTAAGCCAGGTAATACGCCTACATGGTATACCCATAACGATCACCTCTAATCGAGACTCTAGGTTTACTTCGAATTTTTTGCGGAGTCTCCAAAATGCCTTAGGGACAAAGCTTCAATTTAGCACTGCCTTCCATCCTCAGATAGACAGGCAATCAGAAAGAGTGATATAGACTCTAGAGGATATGCTAAGAGCATATGTTATTGATTTTAGAGGAAATTGGGATGAGAATTTGCACCTGATAGAGTTTGCATATAATAATAGTTTTCAGAAAAGTATAGGCATGGCTCCATATGAAGCGTTATATGGAAGAAGATGTAGGACCCCTGTCTGTTGGGATGAAGTAGGTGAAAGAAGATTGACAGGACCTGAATTGGTACAAGTTACTGCTGAAGCTATCGAGATTATCAGGAAAAGACTTAAAACAGCCCAGAGTAGACAGAAAGACTATGCAGATAGGCGTAGAAGGCCTTTGGAGTTTAGTGTAGGAGATCACGTATTTCTTAAAGTATCTCTAATGATAGGAATATCTTGATTTGGAATGAAAGGAAAGTTAGGTCCCAGATTTGTTGGACCCTTTGAGATACTTGAAAGAATAGGAGATGCAACTTATCGTTTGGTGCTGCCCCCTAATCTGGGAAACTTACATGTTGTGTTTCATGTGTCGATGCTAAGGAAATATCAACTGGATCCTGGTCACATACTCGATCATGAAGTCATCAAAGTGGATGAGAGAGTGAAGTACATCGAAGAGCCTGTGCAAGTGCTGGACCGAAAGGAGCAAGTCCTTAGGACCAAGAAAATCCCACTGGTTAAGATATTATGGCGACATCATGATGTAGAGCAAGCCACATGGGAGAATGAAGATCAGATGAAGGAAAAGTACCCCTATTTGTTTCAAGAGGCTTAAGCAATGTCTAATTTCGAGGACAAAATCCTCTAAGGAGGGGAGAATTGTGGCATCCTAGAATTTCATGTCGATCCCTAGATGAGCTATGAGCCATGGATAGGTGATGGAAGTACCATCAAGTTATGTTGTAACCATTTGATCTATGATTTGCAATAAGCTTAAGGCCAAGCTTTTAATGGATAGTTATTTGATGGAAAAATTCCATTCTTGGCTATGTGTTTTATAAGTTAGAATTTATTAATTTATGTCGCAAGTTTTATGTCCAAGTGAATAAGTGTAATTAGGTAATTATATGATGGGTAATTAGGTGATGATTAAAAGGGAAAAATTAGAAGAGGGTGGGTTGAATTTTAGGCCCAAGACCCGCCCCACCATTCGGCCTTTTTGGCCTGGCCTGCGAAGCCTAAAGGAAAGGAGCTGCCGTCGACCAAGGGGAGGAGGCCTGGCCCATCTTCTAGCCCATCATGTGCATGAGAAATGCCAAGTCTATTTCCCCTAGAGCCAAGTGGCATTAGCCATCCAAACCAAATGATTGCAAATGATGAAGGGGAAAGAAAGAAAGGGAGAGTGGGCAGATTGAGAGAGAGAGAGTGACCATCCGAGAGAGAGAGAGAGAATTCGAGAGAGGGAGAGAGAGAGAGAGAGAGCGTGCGAGAGAAGAAGGGGAAGAGGGAGGTCGTTCGCTGCTGTTCGTCGCCACCGTCGAGCCGCCGAGTCCCGCCTTGTCCTGCTATCTTTGCTTGCTGTGTTGTGCTCGGATTAGAGGCAACTGGGGTCCCTTGATCTACCTTTGCTTGCTGTGTTTTGTGTGTGATTGAATGGTGAATCTCAGATGTGGATGAGGTGTGAAATTTCAAAGTTATAAGAGTTGTGTTCTAGCCTAGTATTCTGTTTTTGGGAAAAACAGTCCGACCTTTGATGTTCTCGTGAGTTGCATGGGATGTTCTAGTTGAAATCTGACTTCGACTTCTTAATGAAAGTTGTAAAGAACTTCTTGGAGAATAACATACTAAAATTTGAGACAAAACGGACAACTATTGCTTGGTGAAAGGATTTTCTTTTGGAGAAACTAGATCTGGAATTTGTTGTGCCGACTCTTGATGATTTCGTGGACTGTAAAGTAGCTTTTTTGTTGAAATCTCACTTCGATTCCTTAATGAAAGTTGTAGAGGATATCTTGAGGTATAACATATCAAAAATTTAGAGGAAATGAACAAGTATAGGTTGGTGAAATCGTTGTTCTTTGAAGAAAACTAGATCTGAAAAATGCTACCTCAACCTAGTACGATTCTGTGATTTTTATAAAATCATCCACTTAAATTCTGATCTTGTTTCCTTAATGAAAGTTGTAGATAACATTCTGAGGAATAACATAGTGAAAATTTAGAAGAAACGGACATGTGTAGGTCGGTGAAACGAAATTGTTTTTAAAGAAACTAATCTGGAATATCGACACCGAGAACAGGAAGAATTAACCGCCTATATCTATTTATCTAGAACGAATTGGATTTCTATTTCTTCACGAGATATTTACCTCTAAGTGTTTTTTATAACATATCAAAATTTCATAATTTTTTGAGTTTATTTGGGTATTTAATTGAAATTGTTTCTGAAACTGTGCAAACTGAAATGTTAGAATTTTGAATGCTGTGTTGCCTGGACCGTACTGAAATGTATGATGTTCTTTTGGTGTGGTGTTCTTCATGAGATATCTGCCATTAGGCCTTGTCTATAACATATTAAAATTTCAGAATTGTTGGAGTTCATTTGGGTATTTAATCGAAATTATTTTTGAGATTGTGTAAACTGAAATGTTGAAATTATAAAGATTGTAATGCATAGACTCTACTGAAATGTATGATGTTCTTTTGGTGTGGTGTTCTTCATGAGATATTTGCCTCTAGATCTTGTCTATAATGTGTTAAATTCTTAGAATTTATTAGGGCCAATTACTAAATTTTTAAGAGCGTTAACCAAAAGAGTGCATTGCGTTTTATCTAAAAAGAATTTACTGCATTTTCAAAAATAAAAATCAATGAATTTGCTCCATGAGATATAATGTCATAAGTGACTGATCTTGCTGCATATGTGATGATATTTAGCATTACATACAATATCAGAATTAGACCTTTGTTACCATCACATCATATGCTATGTTGATAATGAGACACATATATAAAGATAAAGTATGGTAATGAGGATACCGTCGGAGGTGTGAGCCGACGATGCTCCGGGAGTGTCGGGATGCCCGGAGGTGTGTGCTGGGGAAATTCCTCGTGATGCTAGATGGGGTACGAGATGCCCGGAGGTGTGTGCCGGAGGCTCCTCGCAATGCCAGGTTGGGTGCGAGCGATAAATGAGGGATGCAATTACTGGTCCCGGGAAAGAAAAAATGTTGTGATCCAATTGAAAGATAAAATTTGAAATTGAATCACGCGTATGGATGTGTGCATATATGCATGGCTGCTTGATGATATATGTACAAGTGCATGGTGGTATATGCACGTTGCATAGTGATGTATGCACGTCTGTTTGATGATATATATATATATATATATATATATATGTAAATGCATGGTGGTATATGCACGTTGTATGGTGACATATGCATGGCTGTAAGGTGAGGTATGCTCAAATGTATGAATGATACGTACTTTTCATGATATCTTGATTGTCCTGCTTGACGCATTGTGTAGTTTGATGGATCTTTACTGCTGAGTGGTTGTACTCACCCCTTTGGGGACTAACATTTCAGATTGAAAAGATGCGTTTACCACCAGTCGCGCGCGGTACCTTTTATGGCTTACCGTCTGACGTTGAGGTCGAGTGCGCGAAGCACATCTATGTCACTATTCCGGGTCTGGTGTTCATTCGAGTCCGCATGCTGGTCATGTATGATGTGGGCCTGGCTGGGGGCCTGGTCATCCAGGAGTTTCTGTCTGTCCACGTCCGTCGCGATGGGGTGATGCTGGGGATGTTGCCACCGCAGCCGCCCGATGCACCGAGTTGGGTGTGATGGCACGTTTGACTGGTGGGAGCTGATACTTTTTGGGATAGCCGACACTTGTAGATGGAGGGGTATACACGTTCAATGTAGGGGTTGAGATCTCTTTTGAGCCGTAGCCAAGTATAGCTAAAAATCTTGGCTTTTTGTTGTACCGACCTAAGATGTGAATCGTAAAAATTTGTATAAAAGTGACTCGGCTTTATCTTTTCCTTTGGTGCGTAGTCGGTGTGCATTGTATCATTGTCATGAGAGTATGGGATGGTGAGACTCGTTTATACTTCCGCTGATGAGCTGCGCTGAAACCTTTTCAAAAAAAAAAAGAAATTCCTATGAACTATGGTTCCTCTTTAAACTGAATGAAAGATATTAGACTGGTATCGAGTAGGCAGAGCGATAGGTGTCTGTGGCGACCTTAGCGGATCGGGGTTGTCACAACGAAAGGCAGAGCAGCGGCGTCGCGGGCTACAGACGAGGCGCGGCAAAGGCATCAGCGAGCGGAGTAGGAGCGATGTCGATGCGGGCTGCAGGCGAGGCATGGCGAGGATGCTACTTGGTGGCGTCGGCGAGAGGGCGAAGAGAGAAAGTGAGTGTCGTGAGAGACTGAGAGTGAGAGTAATTCTAATTTGGGGCTTTTTTAGCCCTAACCGGACCGGTTCCGGTTCCCAATGCCGGTTCTGGTTCTGGTTCCGAGAAAAGGGAACCGAGGACCGGAACCAGTCCCCTTAGAATCGGGAACCAAACTGGAACCTCCGGTTCGGTTCCCCGGTTCCCGGTTCTACCCGGGAATTGCGCTCACCCCTATCAACGGCCAGGTGAAGGGAAAGGGAGAGATGGGGGACAAAGGGGGCCACTTGGTCTCTTATCCTCATCTTCTTGTCCCACATTTGCCCACCAAGCTTGGTTGTCTTCCATAGACCAAAATCAACCACCAAGCTTCCCCAATAAGCTAGGGAAATGGTCCATAAGTCATGGTGGTGGGGCTGTTGACACCTAAATTTTGGCGATTCGTTTAATCATATATTAGGGGTTAATTTTATTTCTAAAAAATTTTGCATAGCATATAGATTTAGGTGCATTTATTTTGTTATTTGCATTTTTTGCATTTTATTGGACCAGTGGCGAATGAGTTCAAATTACTTGGATTGAGCCCACGAAGCGAGCAAGTTGGCCTAAGCCCATGTTTTTTTGAAAATTATCTTGTGAGAAATTTGAAATTCGAAATTTTTTCGGGATATAATGATTGTTTTTTTTAGATAGGGCAGATGGGTAAAAAATATTGCGATTTGTCTTTGAAAGATTTGGATTTAGAAACAATTTTATCTTAATCTAGAATCCTTATCAGTATGGGATGAATTTTGTGAAAAAGATTTGCAAAGGTTGATTCTAGGAAGAATTTGAAAATCCAATTCTTTTCCCTATAAAAGGCCGGGCGTGCGAGAGGTTTAGGGGTTCTTTTCTCGATTGAAAAAAGAAATCAAGCACAACAAAAAGGAGAATATAGTGTTCGAGCTCTAAAGAGAAGAAAAGTCAACAGGGGCTTTGGGTTTTTCTCGCTGAAAGCGAAGACAGAAAAGTACGAGGCCAACAGAGGAGACGTGCAACAGAAAAGGGGGAAAAACAGCAGCAGAAAAAAAAACAAAACAAAAGTGGTTCATCTTCTCCGGAGCTACTTTGTCGTGTGGCCGCTCCTCTGAATCGCTGGTCTCCGCGTCCTTGTAGGCCACCGCATCGCAGCCACCGAGCCCTCACACCGGCTGCCACACGAGTACCCTCGCTCATCCCCTGTGCCAGTCGCTGGCCTGCAGCTGGAGCTTGGTACCTACTCGCCGCGTCAACACCGCCATGACCCAGCATCGACACCCAGCCCTTGCTACCTTTCTTTGCTGCTCTGAGATCTGCCGGCTACAACAACTGCGTCTCGCGCCCGTCACCGGTTCGTTCACCTTTGTCCCCGAATCACCTCTATCCCTTCGCAACCTTCACTGTCCATCCGCAACCCAGCCATGCCAAGCCTCGCCGTGACACCGCACTGCCACTTGCAAAGCCGCCCCAGCGTCCCTTGCTGCCCAAAGCCGACTGACTCGAGCCAGATCTGCCCGAAGCCGACTAACTCGAGCCAGATCCGCTCGACGCCTGGCCCAACGACCGTCTCCCCTTGGCTGCTCATTAGCCCCGCGGTCGTGACACATCTCAGCCCCGTTGCTGCCATCGCCGGGTCCTGCCGCCGCGGTTTACCCTTGTCGGAGCCCCGCCGGACCGATCCGACTGGCTGCCCTTGGTGAACCCCCCACAAAAATCAATTTAGGTAGCTTTTTCTTCCTTTTATTTATTTGCCTAATTTTACTTTTTACTTTATTTTATTTGTTCATTTTTAATGTAATTATTCATTAATGTAAGATTGAGCTCCCGACATGAAATTGCCTCAAATTAGGGATTGTCGGTCCGATTTTCGCGCCCGAAATCCAACTCGCAATCCCTTGCAAAAAAATCGACAATCCGATCTCATGCCCGAGATTCGATTCGCGATTTAATTTTAAAATTGGACAACCCGATCTCATGCGCGAGATATGGTTCGCGAATTTTCGAATATCGATCTTATCTTGTTTGATTTAATGTCGTGGTGTTTGAGTCGGTTTTATTTTCATAAAAAAAAAAGTTTGAATTAGGATTAGGTTTGTTTTTTTTTATTATTTTGCATGCTTAGAATAGGGATTTTATTTTGAATCATGAAAAAGAAAAAGAAAAAGTGCATTCATTTAGGATGGTTTTTTTTTTTTATTCTATTATTATCTGAATTGCATGTTTAATTTTAATTTTGAATTTCATAAAATTAGAATTAGGGCATTCTCTGCACGTCATTGCATATTAGATGAAATTGCATGTTTGATTTTAGGTCTAAGTAGATATTTAGATGAATTGCATGATAGGTTATTTTTTTAAAATGCATGTTTAGAAAGCATTTAGAATAGATAGTATTTCACTTTAATTTGATTTTCATTTTTAAGTGATTTTAATTACGAATTTTCGTTAAATAAAATCATGAAATGCACGTCATTTAGTCGTTGTTGCTAGGTTCATTTAATTAGAAATTTCCTATCATTAGAATTAGGTCATTTTGGTTAATTTAGATTGCATATTTAATTATTGCATGTTCATTAAGAAATCATTAGTTTTTTTTTTTTTTACTCATTCATATAGTTTAGGACATTTTGCCATGCCATATTATTTCATTTTATATTAGAAGCACTGCATTGCATTGCATATGGACTATATTCTTGTTTAAAAGTGAAAGCAAAAATTGAGTGATTGCTTGTTAATTAGAAATCATATCTAGGATTGCTGATGTGAATTACGATCTAACACTTTGCGCAGATGCTTTCGTTGCTTTGAGGTAAGTTCTGCATTATTTAATTGCTTTCCTAAGTGTTAAATTGGTGGTATGTGCACCCGTATGATCGCCTCACATGTTAGGAAAGTGAATTAAAATCAATTTAAGCTGATTGCAAAACATTTTTTCGAAATAAAAAAAGAAAGGTACCGAAAGGGCACTAGGATAGTCTAGTGTAACCAAGTCTCCGTATCCAAAGTTTCTGGTTCATAGGAGTAAAATAATTCTCCCATTATTTTACTTAGGTGTCTAATTGACCTACCACAAATTGATTAGTGGCGACTCCCTTTGCATGCTAGATATTTGAATTTAAGTCGCGAGTTGGTATGGGCTTGGGAGAGCCCGAGCTAAGTCTAGGTTTAGCAATCCATTAGCCAAATCATAGGTGGTGCACCCGAAAATTTGGTCGCGACAACTTGGCAACTCCACTGGGGACTTGAGTTGAAACTCTTAGTAGACTTAGGCCAATTTTCTTTTTTTGAAAAATGTTTTTGTTTGGCGCGAGGATTCAGTACGTGCCTAACATTTAAGGTGTTAAATGTTTTGCAGATTGGGAGGTATAAGGGAAGTGTTTGATAACCCTTGTTTTGTAGGGAGGTGTAGGAATGAATGGTTTACTTGCACATATGAAGTGTTGCTTACTATAAACTGTTGTGCATGCTTTGCATTTACACTACACTTTCGCACACACAACCTACCGCCGGACCTGGGCCACATAGGATCATTTAGGATGGTGTTGAGATGGATATCACTCCGACCGCATGCTCGCGGTACAAGTCGTTCATCTCAATCTCGAAGTTTCTTTCATGGTGTCAAGCGTACCCACCTCGGTCCGCATGCCCGCGACCTGGGTCAGCTCTTTGACCAAGCCGGAGTCATGAGAACCCGACATAGTCCACAAGCCCGTGGCTAGTCTGATTATCCTTGTGGCTCCACCTTGTTAAAACTTATAGATTAGAAATCGAGCCACTTACCATGTGCATGTCTATGTGATTGCCCACCATTGGTAAAGTAAGTTCTCTAATTTTTTTTGCTTTTGTGATTTACTTACTTTATCACATTATTTTGTTGGTCCATGGCATTAGGGTTGTCACGAGTCTTGATTAATATACAATGGGGACGTCGGACATTCGAATTATTCTCCCTCCAAAAGAAGAGCTTAGCACTTGGTGGGACAAGTTAGACCAAGCTGGCCGCCAATTTGTAGAGTCGCATATAGCTCGACTACTTCCACTATTGCGTATCAACATCCATGGCGGCATCATCCAAGCACTTGCCCATTGTTGGTGCCTCGAGACTTCAACTTTCATCTTTGGCGGTAAGCATGAGCTCACTCCTACCTTGGAAGAATATAGCATTGCCACAGGAAAATCTTCGAAAGTTGAATTGATTAGTCCACCTATTGGAATTGATCCCGTTGTGGCCTTATCTGATTTTTAAGAATCAAAGAGGACAACATAAGAAAAGTTTTGAAGGCTCACCGCCATACTTGCCCATTATCTTTTCTAAAAGAATGTTTCGAAAATGGCACTTCATTTCAAATGCGTAGGGTTTTCCTTTTAGCTTTCTTTGGGTTCATAGTTAGTCCTTACTGCAAAAATGCTATTAACCCTTTGATGGCTCATTTACTTAAGCAAGAGTTGGAAGGGAAAAATTTTGTAAACACTATTCTAGCCGAAACCTTTCTTTCCCTCACTCGATTTAAAAGAGGCGGTGATAAGACCTTCCGTTCCTCTCCTGAGCTTTTGCAAATTTGGTTTCTTTCTCATATAAAGGGATTTGGTGGTTTAATGACTATACATGATGTTAGTCATTCTAATCACCCTATTATAAAATTTGAGAACAACCAAAAACATGCACCGGATTACCATTATTCTAGGTGGCTAGCTTTCATGAAAAAACCAACTTTCAAGGGTTTCCTATGGCATGCTAAATAGTTCCAAGTTCGTGTGGCGAGACTCACATGTGGAGGTGTTGGCCCAATCCCTCTACTAGGATTCACTAGAGCATTGGAGTACTATCTGACTAGAGTGACTCGTCAATACCAAGTCGTGCATGAGCTTCCCCTGGCATTACAAGCAGATCCACTCCAAGTCAGCTTCGTTGATGGAAACCAAGACCATGAAGACTCTATTCTCACTATCAAATCAATGTGGGACATGTGCCATCCACGAAAACTCAAATGGCCCGAGGAAGAGCTGAAGGATAAAGAAAGGAAGTACTATGCCTCGACTAAGTACATTCAACAACACAAGATTCCAGAGGAGCTGTTTCCAAAGATACCAGAGGTGCCGCTGAAGATCACCAATCGTGCTGAGAATAAACGCCTCAAAAGAGTTGTTGAAAAAGCTCAGGAGGAGAACAAGCGATTGCGCCAAATGGTGTCCTGAGTGTATATTGATCAAGCTAGATGAAGTGCTTGAATCAATCTTGCTATTTTCATTTCTAGATTAATGTTTAGGAAGTTGAGTCATTTACTTTCCTAGTTCACTTGTTTAGGGCATTTCGAGTTTCCATTTCGTTAGGTTTGTCAAAGCTCCATTAATGAACAAAAGTTCTAGAACATTGCCATGGATCGGCGTATTTCATATGAGATACTTATTTTTGTTCATTTCTTAATTAGGTGATAACGGATCCTTCACGTTCACCCATCATTACACGATTGAGAGCTAGAATGGCCGACCAAACTGAAATGCGTGATCGTATGTCCGATGTGGAGACGCAACTCCAACAAGTGCTTGCTTCTATACAGCTTATGACGGATCAACTCCAATTCCTCCGAGCGAATTCGACTCCTTCACCTGCTCTCCCCGAGATAGTAGTTTCAAAGCTGACAAACAGGGCCCAAATGATTGATGATGACATGCCTAGGCTGGAAGATGACCCACCGTTGATCACCGCCGAAAAGGCTAAGCTTGACAACGTCCCTAAGACGGAGCAAGATGAACGCGTTGCGAAACTCGAGGAGAAAGTGAAGCAATTGCAAGAGTCACAGAGTTCACTGCCGTTTGACTTGTCCGTGTATGAAAAGGTCAAGATGCCGAAGAAGTTCAAAATATCGGACTTCGAGAAATACGATGGTACTTCCTGCCCAAAAGCTCATTTGCAGATGTACCACGTATGTATGGCCCAATATGTCAAGAATGAGCCCCTCATGATTCAATCATTCCATGCGAGTTTGACTAGGCCTGCACTGAACTGGTACATAATGAAGAATGTAAACCTCCTTGAAACTTGGAATGAAGTGACTGATGCATTCCTCAAGCAATATAAGTTCAACATGGACATTACACCTTCCCGAGAGGATCTTAAGTGGATGGAGAAGAAGAATAGTGAGTCATTCAAGGAGTATGCTATGAGGTGGTGAAATCTGGCCGCTCAAGTCACTCCGGAGCCTGCTGACAAGGAGTTGATGAAGTTGTTCATCAAGACTCTCCCATTTGAGTTTCACAATCGGATGGCTAGCACTTACGTTGAGAACTTCAACCAACTTATCCCGGTAGGTGAACAGATCAAAGTGGGGCTAAGAGATGGATGGTTCAATGAACCAACCCATCAAGGCAAAAGGTTCACCATGAAGAAAGACAAAGAATCTAGCACGGAAGTCAACATTGCATATGCACAGTCTGGCAAGCCTTCGATTGTTCATGTCCCTAAGAATCAACAAGGTAGAGATCGACTGATCGCGCCTCGACAGTCTATTAAGAGGCAGTTCACTCCTCTTCCTGGCCCTTTGTCTCAGGTCTTAAAGGTCCTTCAAAAGAAGGAATTGCTGTCTTACGAACCAAAACGACCCAATGCTAAAAAAATTTCTAACTACAACCCCTTTAAGAAATGCGAGTATCATATGGGGGAAGTAGGGCATTCGACTGATGAATGCATGATTTTGAAGCATAAGGTCCAAAACTTACTGGACACCAAGGCGTTTGCCTTCAACACCACCCAACCAAATGTCAAGAAGAATCCTCTACCCGAGCATGAGGATAGGGTGAATGCTATCTTCGAACATGTTGACGGTCGAATCAAGGACTCGAAGGTGCATGTGGCGGATGCTTATAATGGGTTGGTGAGAGCTGGATACCATCCATGTCATGAGGACATTCCATTATCACTGATGAGAGAAAGGGTCGCCAAAATGGTAGATAACGGTGTCATCATGTATGCTGACTATAACTGCATAGTTTCTACCATTTTCCACATCATTATCAATTGGGAGGAGGAGTAGACTGCTTTCGATGATGGCAAGGAAGAAGTAGATCCATCGCTCGCAGATATGCCCCCACTAGAAGATGCATCTGATGAGGAGATTGTGATCGAGATACCTCAACCATATGAGTATGTCGACAACAAAGCCATGCCTTGGTCCTATGACTTGGATATTGACCTCATTACGAGGTCTGATCGGACTTACGCTCAAGCCAATGCTCAACCCGCAAAGCCTGTTATTGACGAAGAAGCTAAGGAATTTCTAGCTTTGATTAAAGCAAGTGAGTATAATGTAGTTGAGCAATTGCAAAAGATGCCCGCTCAGATCTCTTTGCTCGAGCTCCTCCAAACATCCTCTGTGCATCAAAAGTTGCTGATGAAAGTGCTGAGTGAAATTCATGTACCTGAAACAGTTGAGGCAGATAAGCTGGAGAATTTTGTGGGATCGGTCCTTCTCAAGGATATGATTGCTTTTTCTGATGAGGAATTCCCTCTTGAGGGTAGGGGGAATAATAAAGCACTCTACATATCGGTCAAACACAAGACTTCTCATGTGTCCCGAGTGCTCATTGGTAATGGGTCTGCCCTAAATATATGTCCGTTGGCCACTCTTCACCGCCTTAAGGTAGACCCGTCCAAGATACATGCTGCAAAGACTTTTGTGCGAGCTTTTGATGGCACAACGAAGGAGGTGCTCGGAGAGATTCATCTCGATGTGCAAATTGGGCCGGTTGTCTTCAATGTCCCCTTTCAAGTAATGGATATCCCTATCGCATTTAATTTTCTGCTAGGTCGTCCCTAGATTCACACTGCTGGAGCGGTGCCTTCAAGTCTACATGAAACTGTGAAGTTTGTGATCAAAGGGAAGCTAGTCACTGTCTATGAAGAGGAGGATCATCGAATTTACCATGAGACGGGCATCCCCTATGTGGAGCCAGATGTTGAATTCGAATCGAGTTACCACTCATTTGAATTGGTGTCCACCATACAGGCTTCTTGAGATTCGTCACCGCCCACTCCTGACGTTTCAAACGCTGCCCTTATGGTAGGAAGGGTGATGGTCGGGAATGGCCTTGTGCTTGGTATTCGAAACCCCATTGAAGCTCCTCAGAGGTCCCGATCTACTGGATTAGGGTACCATGGAAGATGCAGAGGAAGTTCTGGATGGGGAAGGCACAACTCGCCACCTGAATAAGGGCGAGGGAGGCAAAATTTACCACCTCCAAACATTCGCAAGACGTTCCCTGGTCCTCCAATTATGATGAGAGATGAAGCGGAAGTCATGGATGCTCTGGGGTAGCCAAGTGGAAAATTCAACTATATGGTGAAGTATTCGGCTCCTCCTAGCTCTTATATTGACCCCCGCACCATAATTCCAAGTGGATGGGATGGCATGGATGATTTGACGCCTCCAAAGATCGAGAATTCTGATGACACCTTGGAAGGAATCACAATTCTATTCGATGACCTCGTCATAGGAGCTATTGATGGAGAACTTCTGGAAGAAATAGGCCCTGGCCCACAAGAGTAACCCATTTATCACTTTCACACATTCCCCTGCGTGGGAATGTTTATTGCTTTCTAGGGATTGTTTTCGGTTTCTTCTTTTTCACTTTCTTCTTAGGACTTGAATTGCATTTTCCATTCAATAAATTATAATTGATTGATGAATTTCAATAAAATTACAACCTTTATTTCGAGAGCATGATGAGGCACACCAAACTAGCCCGATGATGATATCCAACCGATAAAACAAATGAAAAGTCCAAGGAGAATTCTGAGGCCTGGGTTTCATCATGCTTTCTTGTGTCAAAATGTTTAAAAAAAAATGTTTTTCCAATTGCTTTTTTTTTTTAATTTCAAAAAAAATCTTTCAAAAAATCTTTCAAAAAAAATAAAATATGATTTACCCCGTTTGTCTTTTTGATCTATCTACATTCTGTTTCAGGGATGATCATATAGCATGCAAAGGTGTGGAGATGATCCAATCCAATGCAACAAGTGCTGATAATGATGATATCAAAGACTCGATCAAGGATTCCATTGAGGTGCAACGTAGCTGGGAACAACATGAAAAAGCCAAGGCTCTTACATCCGAGCAGACCGTCACTATTAATTTAGGTGACACTGAAGAAGCCAGGGAGGTGAAAATTGGGGCAAGTCTCCCCAAAGATGAGGCCGAGCGCCTAATTTAGCTACTGAATGAATATCAAGACATCTTTGCATGGACCTATGCTGACATGCCTAGTTTAGACCAGTCAATCGTGGAGCATTGTTTGCCTACTAACCCAAACATGCCACCTAAGAAGCAGAGGTTGCGGAGAACTAAACCCAAGCTCTCGAAGAAGATAGAGGAAGAAGTGATGAAGCTTTTGAAAGTGGGATTCATTGAAGTCTCACAATACCCAGAATGGGTAGCTAACATTGTACTAGTGATGAAGAAGGACAGTCGAGTCCGAGTTTGTGTCGATTATCGGGATCTGAGCAAGGCTAGCCCGAAGGATGATTTCTTGTTACCTCACATAGATGTCTTTGTGGATAGTACTGCCGGATTTGAACTATTTTCATTTATGGATGGTTTTTCCGGGTACAATCAAATAAGGATAAAGGAGGAAGACAAGGAGAAAACTGCATTTATCACCCCGTGGGGGACCTTTCATTATAAGGTTATGCCATTTGGACTCAAGAACGCGGGGGCAACTTACCAGCGAGCCATGGTAGCATTATTCCATGATATGATGCATCAAGAGATCGAAGTCTATGTTGATGATATGATCGCAAAGACTCGATCTAGGAGAAGCCATGTCGAAACCTTGAAGAAGTTGTTTGATCGACTCCGTGAATTCAAGCTTCGTCTAAACCCCGCTAAATGCGTGTTCGGAGCAACATCCGGTAAATTACTCGAGATTCATTGTGAGCGATGGGGATTAAGATCGACCCATCCAAGGCTAAGGCTATATGTGAGTTGCAACCTCCGTCAACAGTGAAAGAAGTCCGGAGCCTTCTAGGGAGATTGAATTACATAGCTCGGTTCATTTCCCAACTTTCTGAAACTGCCAAGCCATTCTTCAAGCTCCTAAAGAAGAATGCAAGAGTCAATTGGGACGATGAATGCCGAGAAGTGTTCGACAGGTTAAAGCATTACTTGATAAATCCACCGGTGCTTGTCCCGCCATCGCCGGGGCATCCATTGATTCTCAACCTCACCATTCATAGTGAATCATTGGGTGCAATGTTGGCTCAGGAAAGTCCTGTCGATAAAAAGGAACGAGCCATTTATTATCTAAGTAAAAAATTCACGGTATCAGAATTGAAATATTCTAATGTGGAAAAAACTTGTGTTGCATTGGTGTGGGTATTGCATAGATTGCGGCAGTATACATTGCATTACCAGATATTCCTCGTGACTGAGAACAACCCCATCAAGTACTTACTTGATCGGCCAGCTTTGGTGGGTAAGTTGGCTAAATGGTAGATTTTAATTTCCGAATTTGATGTGCAATTTATGCCACAAAAGTCGGTTAAGGGTCGAGTGATTGCTGATCTATTGGCTGAGAATTCAGGAGTCTCAAATGACGATGACTGTTTCTTAGATGACCATGTTTTAAGTGTAAATGAAGACTCATGGACAATGTTCTTTGATGGAGCTGTGAATTTGTCAGTTACGGCTTTGGGGTAGTTCGATATCCCAGGATGGACAACATCATCCAGTAGCTGCGAAATTGATCTTCCCATGCACTAACAATGTAGCTGAGTATGAAGCTTGCATCCTTAGGCTTCAAGCCGCAATCGAGATAGGTGTGGCCAAGCTAAAAGTGTTCGGGAATTCCGCGCTAATCATACTACAGACTGTAGGTGAATGGAAGACTAAAGATGCCAAGCCGCTCCCGTATCACGAGTATCTAGAGGATCTAATCAAAGAATTCGATGAAGTTTCATTGAATACTTATCAAGGTCTCACAACCAATTCGCAGATGCACTCGCAACTTTAGCTTCTATGTTGCGAGTCACTGACGGATTAGAAGTTGAGCCTTTGAAAATAGAGGTTCTACCGAAGCCAGCTTATTGCATTCCCTTCACCAATTAACTCACTTTGGAGGCCAAAAATCCCTTCAATTTGAGCCCTCCGAATTTCATTTCTTTTCCGAATTGTCCGAATTGATTTACCATAAAAATCCCGAGCTAGTCGAAAATTCTTTGGAAGATGAGTCGACGTTCCTAAAATGAATTGTGACATGATAGAACTTTCAATTTCTGAAATCGAGTTCAATTTCGTGGTTAATTTCAATCTGATGTGATTTTAGTGTGACCTAACCTACTGGGTAGCTTTTAGGAATTTTTAGTGCAATTGACCCGTGGTCGATTTATTTCGAGTCACAATGTACCTCTTCGACACATTAGCGACTCTCGATGGTCATGAAAATCTTGAGGTTTCAAATACAAGCACAGGGTACCAAAATGATAGAAAATCGGTCTAGTGCCGATCGGTAAGAATTTTGCAATTTGGTGGAATCACCCACACTTTGATCACATATCCCAGTCAATTGACCTATCTCTGATCTCTGATTGATTTTTAATTGTGCCGTAATGATCTCTGCAGATGAGCACGGTAGAGTAGTCGATTCCTGATCGAATTCTCAAGTCTATCGCATTAAAATCCCTTAATAGCTTCACCTGATAGGCTAGTTATCTCGTGAGTGTTCAATTGAGAGAAAAGAACTATAGGCGCGTCGATGAAAAACCCAACTTATCTAATCGAAAACAAAACCTGAAATTCAGGATGTCACAACTCTTCCCCTCTTATAAAAATTCCGTCCTCGAAATTTAAACCATTACAAATCTTAAACCAAAAAGGTCGGGGTATAGTTGTCTCATCGAGTTTTCACTTTCTCAGGTTGCTCCTTCAACCCCGTGGTGTTGCCAAACCACTTTGACCAAGGGGATCGTCTTGGTATGCAAAATCTATTCTTTCTGATCCACAATATGAACCGGGCTTTCCACGTACGACAATCTGTCATCCACGTCTAATTCTTCAAGATTTAGCACGTAGGTCGAGTTAGGCTTATACGTCCTCAACATCGACACGTGAAAGACGTCATGCACTTGCGCCAACCTTGGTGGCAATGCAAGACAATACGCTAGGATCCCTATTCTTTCTATAATCTCAAAGGGACCTATGTACCTCGGACTCAATTTCCCTTTCTTGCCAAAGCGCGAAGTACCCCTCATTGGTGATACCATCCGAAAGATGTGATCACCAACTTGGAATTCCAAGGGCCTTTGACGCTTACCGGCGTAACTTTTCTGGCGACTCTGAGCGGTCTTTAATCTGTCCCTGATGACTGCAACTGCATCCACTGACAACTGAACCAAATCTAGGCCTGTAATCTTTCGTTCTCTGACTTCATCCCAACACACTGGCATTCTGCACACTCTGTCATACGACGCTTCAAAAGGAGCCATCTGAATGCTCTGCTAGTAGTTGTGAACCTTGGGTCTCGGTCTGATTAATCGTCACCGGCACTCCATGCAGATGAACAATCTGATGCACATACAACTCTGCATGCCTATCCAAATCAAGGTCATTTCATACGGCGATGAAGTTGTTGGAGAAAACCCCTTTACTATTTTAAAGTTGACAAAACCTTTCCACAGTCTAGTCTGAAGACTTCCAGACTGAAGTGTCAAAGTTTGAAGACCGCCAGACTTTAGGTTCAAAGTCTGCTCACACTGTGCAGATCCCGGACCGAATGCTGCGAAAAATGAAGACTTATCCGGATACGAGATTATCTTTATTTCTTCAAGGATTCGATTCATATGGCTTATGGATGATTCTCTGGTTGGATATAGCACCTACATGATTGATTATCCTTAATGGTATCAATTCCGATGATCAAATCTTTTGGAAGGCAAGCAAACTTGGAAAGTTCTACTTATGGAAACCAAGATCCTGATTGTATGAGCGAACAGGATTGACGGGCTTTCATCTCAATCAATCAATCAACTCAAGATCCTCTTAATTGATTCTGTCTAACGGGTAGATTGGAAGAATTCCTTTGGAAAGTGTCAACGGTCGTCAAGGCATGAAGGAGTATTTAAGGCGGATTCTCTAGTTGTTTGAGATAGTGCGTGAAAGAGAAATTTCAAAGTCTTAAGCTTCCTAGTTCCTTGCTATTTCATTTACTGAGCTCAAAGTTGTATACAAAAGAGAGAAACTCATAGTGAGACTTTGTGTGAGACCAGTAGAGGTTCTTCACTATGAAGTCGTGACTGCAAGACTGTAAAATCTCTTTTGTTTCTTAGTGAAATCTAGCCAGTAGGCTGTCGGTGTGGGAGAGTAAACGTAGGCTTGATCTAAGCCGAACCACTATAAACCTTGTGTTCTTATTCTCTTCCCTCAACTCCTTTATTTTGACTTGTAGCTTTTTTAACTGTTTAAGTTTAAACTCCTTTATTTTGTATAAAGTTTTATCTAACTGCTAAAGTCTGAATTCGTCTGCTAAAGTCTGAATTCATCTTTTCTCTATCTTTTTCTAAAAGCAATTATTACTTCTGAATCTTGCAAGAATTTTTTTTACACCTATTCACCCCCCTCTAGGTGTTATTACTAGCCATTTTAATTGGTATTAGAGCTTGTATGCTTATTCTATTGAAGTGTTTTTACTTCTAAAGCTAAAGATCTATGGCTAGCATTTTTGCTCCAAGTTTGGTTGAAGGCCAAAGCAACACTAGACCTCCTTACTTTGATGGGAAGGAGTACAATGTATGGAAAAACAAGATGAAAGCATTCCTAAGATCGAAAGATCCCCTAGAATGGGATGTGGTAGAAAAATGGATCAATCCCAAAGCTACGTCAACCTCAGAAAGATAAAAGGAAGTTGTAGATGCTGGCGAAATGACACAAAAAGAATTAACCAAGAGACGAACTCTTGATGCTAAAGCTATCTACTCTTTATACTGTGCCTTATCTCCTACTGAGTATAATCAAATTTCTTCTTGTGAAATAGTGAAAGAAGTCTAGGACAGGTTGCGTGTTACCTACGAAGGAACTGATCAAATAAAGCAAACAAAAATCAATATTCTACTCATACAGTATGAAGCCTTCAAGATGAAGCCTGAAGAATCCATCACTGATATGTTTAGTCGCTTCACAAAGATTGTAAATGGCCTGACATATCAAGGACAGCCAATCTCAGGACCAATGAAGGTCAATAAACAGCTGCGTGGGCTCTCTAAAGACTGGAATCATGTGAAGACATCAATTAGAGAAACTCAGAGGATCATGTTGAAAGGGGCTAGTGAATACACATAGAGGGGAGTGAATAGGTGTATATAAGAATTTTCACAGGACTTAAAAAGATATTTTTGGTTTCAGTATATGTGGACAATAAGACAGAATTCAACTTTTAAATGAATAAACAATTCGTAAGCATAAATAAGAAGTTCAGGGATAAGAGAAAATAAACACAGAGTTTATAGTGGTTCGGCTTAATCCAAGCCTATGTCCACTCTCCCGCACTGATAGCCCACCGGCTGGATTTCACTAAGAATCAAAAGAGTCGTTACAATATCACGTCCTTGATTCCACACTATAGAGACTTTACTACACTTCCTCAAGGTCTCACAAGTATCTAATCTCTCTTTTGAGTACAGATTTCTCGCTCAACAATTGAATCAACAAAGAACAAGGAGCTTCAGACTTTGGAATTTCTCTATCACGCACATACTTGAATAACTAGAGCTTCTTCATTATATATTCCTTCATGCCTTCATATCCGTTGGCACTTTCCAAAGGAGTTCTTCCATCTATCCGTTGGATGGAATCAATTAGGAGGATCTTCAAGTTACTTAAGGAATGTGATGATAGCCCACCAATCCTGCTTGCCTATACAATCAGGATCTAGGTTTCCATAAGTAGAACCTTCCAAGTATACATTGCCAATCAACGAATCCAATTTACTCGTATCAAATTCAAAACGAATAAAAGATCTCGAGATGCTATCTCCAGCCGTGAGAAGCTTCTTTAGCCGCTCGAATCAAATCCTTAAATAAATACTTAATTCTAGATAAGTCTTCTTCGACGGTCTAGTAACTATCAATGAGGGCAGACTTTAAAACTTGAATCTGACGGTCTTTAGACTTTGACGAAAGAGTTTGCAAGTCTTCAGACTAGATTGATGGAAACGTTTTGTCAACTTCAAAACACATAAGGAAGTTTTCTCCAACAATCTCTCCCTTTTTGATGGTGACAAAACTTTCCTGTAGATTTGGAAATTTTTGACCTGCAAGACAATACTCAAGCAAACAAGGATATCTCATAAAAGATGAATGAGTTAGGATAAATATAGTATCGAATCTGCATCCACAGGAAATAGATTAGTCTTGTAAAAACAACTATCTTTGCCATGAGTACCAACAATGCTTAAGATACTGCAATGCAAACATTTAAATGGTCAAATGGTCAAACCACAATCCAAAAACCACAACAATCCAAAAGTCACAACCTCACAACCAGACAAAAGTTTAAATGCTTAAAAACAAGTCTGAGTTTAAATCAAGTCTGCACTTCTCCCCCTTTTTGTCAGCATTAAAAAGGTAGAGACGAAAACAAGAATTAATTTAAGATTGTTTTGGAACGCGAACAAGCTGGAAATCTCCCATCGACTTGACAGTCTCCTCTAGCTTTCTTAGATCCTCCTTCAGATGTGCTAATTCCTCACCCTTGGTAGTTGCTTGAATTTGAAGATTAAGGGCCTGAACTTGATTGAGCAAAGATTATAAAGAGGCTTAATAAGCATTCTGCATATTCTGAAATTCGCATCCTAAGGCATAAATTTAACCTCGCATCTCCATGAGAATATCAAGCAGTCTTCTAAAGTCCTTTGTGTTGTCGATTTGAGTGCTTGCTTCAAAGCATGATCAGATTGTGGAGATGATGGCACATCAGCATGAGCATCAGTTCGGAGAAGACGCCTCATGACCTTCTTCAGGGAAGTGAGAGGCATATACATCTTCTGGATTGGCAGGAGAACGACTGGCATCATCATTAGTAAAAGCAAGTGAAGGAGTACCTTTTTTCTCAGCAGCTCCCCCTATTTTAGTGCCTTCAGGTGGAGAGAAGTATTCTTCATGTTCTGTTTCTTCTTCAGTGACAGGATGGCCTTGTTCTCCTTGTTGCTCTTTGTCTGCATCTCCTTTTTCCTCTGTTTCCTTCCTTATCGATTCCCTCTCTTCACTCCTCTTCTCTGTCTCTTTTGGGTCTTCTCTATCCTCTGTCTCTGGAACAGAAGGCTGCAACTTCCTTAAGGCAAGAGCGGAAATGGTAACATCATCATCATCATCTTCTTCATCCTGCAAGATGATCGCTCTTCTTCTTTTAGATGGAGTTGTCACGGGCTCCTTTCCTTTTTGCGTTGCAGCAACAGAGTCTTGATGAGATTGGAGAGGAGTTTTTTCCTTGAATTTTTCTAGAGCCTTGTTTAGCTCTTTCAGACGCATCTTAGAAACCATCTTCAGCCCTACCGCCATTTGATCACATGTCCAAACACACAGAATTCTTGGAGGCTGAATGTTAAAGTGTCTGAATAGCTTAGTAACAAGTGCTGAATAGGGAAGTTGACCCTTGTCCTTCATCATTGATCTATACATGTGAAACATGATAGTATGCGGCAGAGAGAACTTTTTACCAGCATTGATAGCATACATCAGCTTTGCTTCTGAATTGGAGACGTCAGTCTTTGACGTGGATTTGGGTCTAAGACAGTTGATCACAATCTTATGAAGTAAGATATTCGAAGCATTCATCCTCGAATAGGAAATTTGGCCTTCTGACATTCCATCTCGAACAAGCTCCACTGTTGCACGACCAATAGACACACTAATTGATTGAAATAATCCTCTTTCTACGCCAATCACATCAGCCAGAGTGTCCATGTCAACCACATAATGTGGCACCCCCAAACCCAGTAAGGTCGCCACAGATACCAAACGCTCTACTTATTGCATTACTAGTTACTTATCTTTGATAAAAAGGGGAGTTGTGAAGAAGGACCGAGGTTCGCAGGCTTTTTTTTTTTTAAAGGAGTCTAGCGCAGCTCAAGCGAAAATTAGAGACGAGTCTCACCATCCCTCTACTCTCTTAGCGAAGATACAATGCACACCGACTACACATTGAAAGAAAAACATAAAGCCGAACCACTTTTATTTACATTTTCAGGATGGACATCTTGGGTCGGTATAACCAAAAAAGGAAACCAAGGCTTTTCACTATGCTTGGCTACATCTCAAAAGAGATCATCGACCCCCTATATCGAAACATGTAAGACCTTCCATCTACAAGTGTCGGCTCCCTCCCCAATAAGTGTCAGCTCCCTCTCCTCCCGCGGGCCATCACACCCAGCCAGGTGCATCGGGCGGTGGCGGCGGCAACATCCCCAGCATCACCCCGTCACGTCGGACATGGACGGACAGGAACTCCTGGATGACGGGGCCCCCAGCCAGACCCACATCGTACATCACCAGTACCCACACTCGTAGAAACACCAACTCGGGGATGGTGACGCAAATGTGCTCCATGCACTCTACCTCCACATCCGAGGGAATGCCGTAGAAAGTGCCACGCGAGACTGGAGGGAGAGGCATTTCTCTAGTCTGAAATGTTAGTCCCCAAAGGGGTGAGTACAACCACTCAGCAAATTTTAAGATCCATTACGCTACTCAATGCATTAAACAGAGCAATCAAGGCGACATTGAGTGCATATAGAGCATACACATCAATCATATCTCACCTTTCGGTCATGCATGTTACATCAAGGTAGCTATGTGTACCTATAGATCACCATATCACGTGCAAAATCCACCAATGCACTAGTACACACATCATATAGTTATGCATACATGTCACCATACCATGTGCACACATCACCATGCACTCATACATGTTACATTATGCCATCATGCATACATATCACTATACCATGTGCACATATCATCATGCATACATGTCACTATACCATGTGCACATATCATCATGCACCTATACATGTCACTATACCATGCATGATTCGGTTTCAACTCATGTTTTTCTTTCCCGGGACCAGTAATTGCATCCCACATATCTATCGCTCGCACCCAACCTAGCATCGCGAGGAACCTCTGGCACACACCTCCGGGCATCCGGCACACACCTCCGGGCATCTCGAAACTCCCGAGGACATCCGGCACACACCTCCGGGCATTCGGCACACACCTCCGGGCATCCGGCTCACACCTCCGGGCATCCCGACACTCCCAGGGCATCGTCGGCTCACACCTCTGACGGCATCCATATTCTCACACATCTCCTTTTTTCAATTTCACATTTGAAATTTACAATGCAGTTGGTTTAAATCACTCTTTTGAAATCATGCAATATGCATTAGGAAAATGTCCTTTGATGCAATGGTTTAAATGAAATCGTTCTTTGAGATCATGGAAAATTCATCATTTCTTTAATGTCATATGAAATGCATGAAAGCCATCACTCCATTGAATGAATAATAATCTAAAGTATCATGATTCACACAATAATTCATACAGATCACACATCACAGCATAGTATAGGCCATGCATTCCAATAATAGCCTGAAATTTTTATAGCAAGCAAAAGCAAGTAATAAATGAATTGCTTCTAACCTTGCCACTAGTGCGTAAGTTTTATCATAGTCTATCCCTTCTTCTTGTGTATATCCCTTGGCCACGAGTCTTGCTTTGTTCCTTATGACTTTTCCTTTTTCGTCCATCTTGTTCCTGAAAACCCATTTAGCTCCAATAATAGATTTACCTTTTGGTGTAGGAGTTAATTCATAAACATCGTTGACACTGAACTATCTGAGTTCTTCTTGCATAGCTTCAATCCAGCTTTCGTCTGTTAAGGCTTCTTCTATGCTTTTGGGTTTTATTTCAGAAATAAGAGCCATAGCGCTAGACTCTTCATGTCTTTTGGATATTGTTCGTATCCCTTCATCGATGTTACCAATGATGAGTTCTTTGGGATGACTAGACTTGTGCTTCCAGTTGCTGGTTGGTCTGACAATCTGCTCATCTTTTTCTTCATTTGATTCTTCAAAATTCGTTCATTGTCGACCTTCTGTAGTTTGAGCTGCTTCAGAGGAATTAGACTTTATAGAGTTTGGAGTAAGTTTAGATTCTTCAGGTTGAGTCTGAATCAATTGATTTTGTAAAAAGTCTTGAAATTTGACATTCATTTATTCTTTCACGGATTAAGTCTTCTTGTTGTATACTCTTTAGGCTTTGCTGGTGGTTGAATATCCAAGGAAGATTCCTTCGTCTGATTTTTCTTCAAACTTACCAATGCGATCATTTGCATTTTTCAAAATAAAACATTTGCAGCCAAACACATGAAAATAGGAAACAATTGGCTTTTTTCCTTTGAACAACTCATAAGGAGTTTTCTCAGTGGCCTTAAGAAGACTCTGTTAATGATATACCATCTGTGCGCTTCGGCCCAAAAACGAGAAGAAATGTTACTTTCAATTAAGAGAGTTCTTGCCATTTCTTGCAATGATCTATTCTTTCTTTCCACGACTCCATTTTGTTATGGAATATATGTCGAAGAGAAAACATGCTTTAAACCACATTCATCACAAAAATTTGCAAAGTCTTGATTCTCAAACTCACCTCCATGGTCTGTCCGAATGCTTGTTATAGTATATCATTTCTCATTTTGAATTTTCTTAGCAAATTTTGAGAAATGAGAGAAAGCTTCAGACTTACTTGATAAAAAGAATACCCAAGTATAGTGAGAATAGTCATCTACGATTACCAAGCAATATTTCTTTCCACCAATGCTTTGTGTTCTGGTTGGTCCAAAGAGATCCATATGCAGAAGATGCAAAACATGATTAGTTGAAACTTGATTTACAGGTTTAAAGGAATTTCTTACCTGTTTTCCCAAAACACATGGTGTGTATAACTCTGACTTTTGAAATCTTAGGTTGGGCAGTTCACGAACAAGCTTTTTGGAGGAAATTTTGGCTATCTGCTTCATATTGATATGGCCAAGTTTTCTATGCCAAAGATTCTCTTCATCTTGAATAGAAATTAAACAACGAGAGCTTTCGATTTGATATCCAGCAGATAAATGTTTACATGTCTTCGACCAATAAAGGATTGAGACAAATCCTTACTAGTTCCTGAACATATGTCTTCTTGAAAATTGATTTTAAATCTAGTGTCACATAATTGGCTTATACTGAGAAGACTATAGTTTAAGCCTTCCACCAAGGAAACATTTTTGATTGTGAGACTCCCAATCTTGACATTTCCACATCCAATAATTCTTCCTTTGCCATTTCCACCAAAAGAAACTTTTCTACGATCTATTTGGGTAAGCTTTATGAAGCAATTTGAATCTCCCGTCTTGTGTCTCGAACAGCCACTATCCAAATACCATTTGATCTTTTTCTTGATAGTGACCTGCAATTATGAAAAGATTTCAAGTTTTCTTTGGTACCCATATTTTCTTGGGTCCAAGGGAGTTAGTTCCAAAAATAGTCTTTGCCCAGTTTCTCTTAACAGGTTTCCAAACTTTAGGACAATCCTTCTCAAAATGTTCCAAGCTGTTACACTTTGAACATTTAAGAGCACTTTGACCAACAGATTTTACAAAAACTTTTTGAAAATGATTTCGTAAAAAGTTTTAGTAGGTCTTTATTTGATTCTTTCCTTTACTTTTGGGAAATCAATTAAAGTAATAGGTTTCCGGTGTCATTCCCAAACCCGATTTATAAAAATAAGGTCTTTGAATTGAAAGAATTTTATCAAGCTTTTCAGATCCATTTAAAAACTTTTTTGAGATATTTGAAATGTCTTCTTTCAAGAGAATGTTTTGTTTTGAAAGAGAATCTTCATTTTCTTTTGAAGTTCTAAAATTGTTGTTCAGACTTTCAAATCTTTCCTTCCAAGAAATTTCCTGTTGCCTCAGTATAGAATTTTCCTTTTTTAGTTTGGAAGTTCTTTTAAGAGATACCTTAAGGCTAAGACAGAGTTCATCAATATACTTTGAAACTTTAATAGGAATTTTAAAGTTACTTACCTCAATTTCCTTGTCCGAATATGAGTCTGAGTCTATTTCAGAGTCTAAGTCTGATTCTGAGTTTGCCATCAAACAAATGTTGGCATATTCTTCATCACTCTCTTCACATTCTATGTCACTCCAAGTCTCTGCTTTGAGAGCTTTCTTGAATTTCTCTGTATTTCCTTTCTTTTTCTTCAAAAGAGGACAGTTGGGTCTGATGTGTCCTTTCTTCTTGCATTCGAAGCAAATCACACCTTTGTTGAACTCATTCTCTTCAGTTGCTTTATTCTGAGATCTTTGAGTATTTTGATTCCTCTAGTTGTACTTTCTTCCTTTTCTGTTTAACTTTCTGAACTTCCTTATCATGAGTGCTAATTCTTCATCACCTAGATCATCTTCTGTATCTGTAACATCAAAATCATCATTAGACTTTAAAGCAATTGACTTTTTACCTTTAGGACCTTCTTCTTCATCGATTTGCTCCACTTCGTAAGATTGAAGTGTGCCCACTAATTCATCGACAGATAAAGGTGCAATCCTTTGTGTTTCTCTAATGGAAGTCTTGATGTGATTCCAGTCTTTAGAAAGTCCTTGCAGCAACTTGTTGACTTTCATTTGCCTTGAGATTGGTTGACCATGATATGCAAGACCATTTACAATTTCTGTAAAACGGCTAAACATATCAGTGATGGTTTCTCTTGTCTTCATTTTGAAAGCTTCATATTGCCCATGAAGAATGTTGATCTTTGTTTCTTTGACTCGATCGGTTCCTTCATAAGTAATGTGCAACCTGTCCCAGACTTCTTTTGCTGTTTCACAAGATGAAATTATGTTATACTCAGTAGGAGATAAAGCACAGTATAAAGAATAGATAGCTTTTGTGTCAAGAGCTTGTCTCTTGGTTATCTCTTTTTATGTCATCTCTCTAGCATCCGTCACTTCCTTCCTTCTTGATGAAGTTGAAGTTATTGTAGGAATAACTCCTTTTTTCACCACATCCCATTCAAGGGGATCTTTCGATCTTAGGAAAGCTTTCATCTTGTTCTTCCATACGTTGTATTCCTTTCCATCAAAGTAAGGAGGCCTGGTGTTGCTTTGACCTTCAACTAGTCCTGGAGCCAAAATACTAGCCATAGATCTTTAGCTTAAGAAGTAAAACACTTCAATAAATAAGCACATAGGCTCTGATACTAATTGAAATGGCCTAGTGAATACACCTAGAGGGGGGTGAATAGGTGTATATACGAATTTTCGCAGGACTTAAAAAGATATTTTTGGTTTCAATATATGTGGACAATAAGACAGAATTCAACTTTTAAATGAATAAACAATTCGTAAGCATAAATAAGAAGTTCAGGGATAAGAGAAAATAAACACAGAGTTTATAGTGGTTCGGCTTAATCCAAGCCTACGTCCACTCTCCCACACTGACAGCCCACTGGCTGGATTTCACTAAGAATCAAAAGAGTCGTTACAATATCACGTCTTTGATTCCACAGTGTAGAGACTTTGCTACTGTAACGAGCTGTGACGTCCCAGGGCGTCACGTACTAAGCGCAAGCAGAATTTATTTATTATTGTAATCTTTAAAAATTGTGAATTTTATTTATAGTGATTACTATTGAAGGTTAGCATGTATAACATGGGTTATTTAAAATCTATAGTTTATATTATGAGTTTACCCTGCAATTACTCTACCAATTATTAATATTGGCCAATTTGTTCATGCACATAGACAAGATCACAAGAAGCTTCATTTCTTCTTACCATCATTAGGGCCTACAAAATTTATCAACCTGGACTCTTTCCATGTTCATCGCCTATATATACAACATATCTATGACAAAAGTAAGGCGTAACAAAGGCAGGGATAAAAGGGTGAGGGTGTCTACTCCAAGAGTTCCCACACAAGCCCACGTTCAAAAGAAAACAAAAGATAGTCAGCTTCTACGTGATCAAAGGCGTCTAGGCGCCATTCGTCCCAGCTCCTGCTCCATCATTGCTAAAAGGGATAGGGCCAAACATCGCTCCATCGTGCTTGACAAACCATGCAACAAACTTCATAGGGATCATCTCAGCTCTACCATTATCCATCCACATCGTGGCCTCATATTTGGAGAATGTCAGCTCAACATCAGAGTCATACACATCAGTGAAAGTAACCTCAATGTTCGATATCACTCCATAACGAGCTAATGGTGGCACGTCCATACTATCAATCTGAAAAATGTAAGGTATGAGCAAAACTATGCCCAGTAAAGAATGATAAAACTCTAACTTAAACAATCCACAGCCATCAATATTACAAGGGAATCATAATCCAAGCAATTTAGGATACTAAAATAGAATTGTCACAAGCATAAACAATTGGATATTAGCACATCATATATGTAATCACCTTATATGCATCAACTTCTATACTTACCTTTTTCAAAGTCAATTTCACATCAAATACAATGCAACAATAATGAATGGACTCACTCGCCAAGTTCAATTATATTTAGTGTGCATATAATCCACCCTCGATCAGTCACTAATCGGAACTTTGCCGGCCCGATCGAGTCACTTTCGGAAGTTACCTTATCCAGACTTCCACAATATTTCTATTATGGGCATCTCACTCTGAGGCATCCCGGCATCACTCAACCGAGGTCCTCCCAAGACCACTTAGCAAGGGGCATCTCACTCCGAGGCATCTCAGTATCACACAACTGAGGCATCCTTGATCACACACAAGGGCATCTCACTCCGAGGCATCCCGGTATCTCTCTACCGAGGCATCCAAGACCACTCAGCAAGGGCATCCCAAACTTCCGAGGGCATCACCGGTATCTCTGTACCGATGGGTTCATTCACTCACTTAAGCGCACATTGCACACCACCACACCTTTAATTAATGCATTTATCGTATGCAACAGAAAAGACTCCAAAGTATCTAACAATATATCTAATTCTCATGATCCTAGCACACGTGCGTGTCCAGATTATAAGATAAAACCCATTACGACATGTCCCATACCATGCCGAACAAATATTTATCCTACAAAGCACTATGCACCGCACTCATAGCACTCGCATGATACTATATGCACTTATATCTCAAATGATGTATGAGGCCTATTCTTACATGACTAATATCTATTATGAGCTTATTAAAACGGTACGTTCATTCCGCTGTTTGCTGCCGAATGGTGAAACTGAACAAGGGTAATGTTGTATCGTTTCCAATTTTACGATCCTTGAGGATTCATGTACTAACACATTCCCTTTTGTTCTTCATAGGGTCGCCTAACTACTAAGGCACAGGTAAGTACCCTTCTTCTCAAAATCAAATGGAAAATAAATGGAGAATTTCCATCGCCAAAAAAAAAAGAAAAGAACATTTAGTGTTTTTCTAGAAATAAGCACAAAAAAAATGAAAATTGAAAAAACAAATTTTCCACAAAGTTTGCAAAAGTCTTCTTTACTTTTAAATTGTCCATCCACTAGGCGGATCACTCCTACAACATTAAAATTTCCTTTCTCTACTGAGCTTGCTAGCTACTTGGAGGGTAAAAAAAAAATGGAAATTGAAAAAACAAATTTTCCACAAAGTTTGCAAAAGTCTTCTTTACTTTTAAATTGTCCATCCACTGGGCGGATCACTCATTTTGAATCAAAATTCCCTATGGAGATTAATCCACCCAGATGATCTCAACACAAATGAAAGGCGATGTTACTTATGCCAAGCGAGAAACACTTAGGATGAGGAAAGGCAACCCATTTCCAAACATGTCCTTTCAGCACTCTGGGATTCGAGCGAAAAGAAAACCCGTGTTGTTTAAGGTCAATGAATTCATTCGCAAGTGGTACATAGATCAAGATGATAAGAGGCATTTCTTTCCTCTATCATATACATTACAGGTGACAATAGTTAGCCCATTTGAGCCTTTTATTGTGAAGAATTTTCTACAAAATACCCCTGTCAAGAACCACCCCACGATGGGGCAATTACGGAGGTTTGGGTTGACATTATTTGGAGAGGAAAGATGAGAAAGGTTTCTTTGCTCTCACTTGCATAAATCTTTTTGCGGTAACTTTAGGTGAATTCTTATGGAAGCTCGAAGCATCCCAAGATGAAGAAGAGCATTTTTCTCTACCCAAACACCTATACCCATTGCTTAAACCATATTGAGCCTGACTATTCATTTCTAAAACCTGAGTGGTGATTATCTCCCCACATTGGGGGCAGGGCACATGATTTACCAATGCAATTGGTGTTTTTATGAGAATATGAAAAGCATCTCGAAAGTCTTAAGAGCTCAAAAAGTTCAAAGGAGCAAAAGTCAAGTGAAAATTAAGGGGCATGAAAAAGCGGTGTGCTTGGTAAAAGCAAGGCCAATGCCCGAAAAAAGAAAAAAAAAGGAGAGAGAGTGGAAGAAAAACAATTACATCAAGAGGAATATCTCTATGAAAGCAAAAATGGCAAAAAATAAAAATAAAAATGCCTACATTGAAAAGAAAATCATTGCAAATGTAAAAGTCATTATGTTAAGATGATTAGTCAAAAGACTTTCGAGACAATTTGAATTTTAAAAGTGAAGTGCTTAAAAAAAAAAAAAAGAAAAAAAAAGGGGGATGATATGGTAATGATGCCATGATAATCACCAACTCTCAAATCCCCCATCGACAAAAAGATCTAAGCCTTTTGAGCTAAGCCTTTTGAGCCTTTCACCGAACCAACATTACAACCTATTCCTAAAGTCTCTTTGATTGGGATAATTCGAGTGGAAATTAGGATTTCTAAAGAAGATGCCGCTTGAAGAAGTGAGGGCAAGGTTGTCTTATCTCATCTTAAGGTTTCTTGACTTGTAAACTGGCGAAGATGTCGATCAGTGATCAATTCATTTCATAGCCAATGATGCTTATCCATTGCTAAAACCATGACCAAACCTGCACTACGGTCCTTCTAAAAGACCTCTTAGATTGGTCAATGTGTACTTATTGCGAATGATTCAAAGCCTTGCACACTTTGGAAGAGTGAGATTGAGTGATCGGTTTATTTCCCACATGAATAGATGGGATCAAACAGCCATTTTCTTGAGAATATGCAAGAAGCCCTTTCTGACTAGGTGTCCTCGCTCGGCATACTTAATAGACCTTTCTCATAAGTCAAGGTCATTTCAACAAGGATTTTTCTCCCAAGGGAATTTGACGATTAATGATATCATCCGAGCGTGATGATAGTTTTGTGAGTTTGTCAAGTGGTCGGGATTAGTTTGATTTGTTTATGCAATCATTGCCTTCTCATTACCGATACACTTTTGATATTGTTTCTGATGACATGTGCTGAAATTGATCTCATCTAGTATGCTTTCGCTACTAGAGTACTTGTTATAATGAATTCTATTTGATGTGCAGTACCCATTTCAGAATATTCTCAAATGACAGGTTCCTCCAAGTAAACCATACATTTTCAAAAGGTTCTTGGTTATCCTTAAACCTTATAATTTCAAAGGGTTCATGGGTTAGCCTTAAACCATGCATTTTCAAAAGGTTCTTGGTTATCCTTAAACCTTGCAATTTCAAAGGGTTCATGGGTTAGCCTTAAACCATGCATTTTCAAAAGGTTCATGGTTATCCTTAAACCTTGCAATTTCAAAGGGTTCATGGGTTAGCCTTAAACCATGCATTTTCAAAAGGTTCTTGGTTATCCTTAAACCTTGCAATTTCAAAGGGTTCATGGATTAGCCTTAAACCATGCATTTTCAAAAGGTTCTTGGTTATCCTTAAACCTTGCAATTTCAAAGGGTTCATGGGTTAGCCTTAAACCATGCATTTTCAAAAGGTTCATGGTTATTCTTAAACCTTGCAATTTCAAAAGGTTCATGGGTTAGCCTTAAACCATGCATTTTCAAAAGGTTCATGGTTATCCTTAAACCTTGCAATTTCAAAGGGTTCATGCGTTAGCCTTAAACCATGCATTTTCAAAAGGTTCATGGTTATCCTTAAACCTTGCAATTTCAAAGGGTTCATGGGTTAGCCTTAAACCATGCATTTTCAAAAGGTTCATGGTTATCCTTAAACCTTGCAATTTCAAAGGGTTCATGGATTAGCCTTAAACCATGCATTTTCAAAAGGTTCATGGTTATCCTTAAACCTTGCAATTTCAAAGGGTTCATGGGTTAGCCTTAAACCATGCATTTTCAAAAGGTTCATGGTTATCCTTAAACCTTATAATTTCAAAGGGTTCATGGGTTAGCCTTAAACCATGCATTTTCAAAAGGTTTTTGGTTATCCTTAAACCTTGCAATTTCAAAGGGTTCATGGGTTAGCCTTAAACCATGCATTTTCAAAAGGTTCATGGTTATCCTTAAACCTTGCAATTTCAAAGGGTTCATGGGTTAGCCTTAAACCATGCATTTTCAAAAAAGTTCTTGGTCATCCTCAAACCATACACTTTACGGTTAGTGGGACTGCCTTAAACCACATGGTTAGTGGGACTGCCTTAAACCACAAGGCTCGTGGGACTGCATTAAACCACATGGTTAGTGGGATTGCCTTAAAACCACACGGTTCGTGGGATTGCCTTAAACCACACGGTTAATGGGACTGCCGTAAACCACAAGATTCGTGGGACTGCCTTAAACCACAAGGTTAGTGGGACTGCCTTAAACCACATGGTTAGTGGGATTGCCTTAAACCACACGGTTCGTGGGATTGCCTTAAACCACACAGTTAGTGGGACTGCCTCAAACCACAAGGTTAGTGGGACTGCCTCAAACCACAAGGTTCGTGGGACTGCCTTAAACCACACGGTTAGTGGTAAACGCCTTAAACCACAAGGTTCGTGGGACCGCCTTAAACCACAAGGTTCGTGGGGCCTTAAACCACAAGGTTCGTGGGTATATCCTTAAACCACACTTTTCAAAGTATTCATAAGTACATCCCTAAACTACGCTCTTTACATTAAGCTCACTTGCATTTTCATTTTAATATTGTAAAAAAAAAAAAAAAAAAAAAAAAAAAACAAAAAACAAAAAAGAATTAGGTGTTACCTTATCTTTGAAAGAAATCTCTTTGAGCTTCCTTCCAAAGAAAAGAGGGCATTTGTTGACACCTAAATTTTTATTCAAAATCATTTCCGAAAAAATGGGAACTTGTTTTTCCACAAAAATATTTCATGTCAAATTCTTGCATATAGATTATCTAGGTGTTTAGTATAGTTTTTTTAAATGGGATATGTTTTTCCTTCAAAAAAAATTTTTTAATTAAATTAAATATATAAAAAAGATAAAAAAAGATAAAAACGAAAAAAAAAGAAAAAAAAAGTTGGGGCCAATGATCTAAATGTGACTAGCCAAGCCCAGGAGGTCAGATTGGAATTCAAATGGCAAGTTGGGGCCAAAATGCAATTTCCAAAGTTGAGGGACCAATTCGCAAATTTTGCAAAATTTTGCCCGAACCCCTAAATCATCATCTTGGTCACCAATTAAGTTGAAATTGAACTTGGGCCAACTCGAATCAATTAAATCGGGCCAAAAAGACAAAGTTTGTATTGAAATTGGTATTTTTGGATAAGAAAATGGCCAACTTTGAGGGACTTTCTTGCAAAATTGAGTGAGTACAATTGTGAAAAATGGCCAAGATCTTAAACTACTATACATGAGCTTGCTAATTGATAAAAAAACGCAGCCAAATTGATGGATTAAAGCGCTCAAACGAGCTACCAAAACCCAGCCCACGGTTTGGTCTGATTTCGGAGTTGCTGAGTAAGCAACTTGGTGGCCCCACCATATCCTCCTCAGCTGCCCAACCAGCCAGATCTCTGCACGTGATGGAAGGTCATTATTGGTACTGCAAGTGGACAAACATTGGTCAGAGATAAGCTTCTGAAGGCACGGGAAAATCGCACCAAACCCGGACACTCAACATCTGCAGAAATTGAAAATCTGGCTAAGTCAGAAAGTTGTTGAAGTAACCCTGTTGACAGGCTTGGTAGGTGGACAAAAGACCGACCAAAACTCCTCTAATTCGGTGGATAACATTTATGAAGCAAGCTCTTTCAGGTCATGAGAGGGAGGAGACGAGAAGGAGAGGAGAGAGCACACGGTCGTCCCCCAAAGAGGCCATCAGAAGCAACTCCAGAAAAGAAAACCCAGAAATTCCAGACCAACCTTCGGGGAGAAAAGTGCAATTTGCACAAACTTGCAGCCAAAATTAGCCAAAACCTTCAACTAGAGAGTTAAACTTCACTCAAAGATCTTTCCAACCATAGGTCGCACGTCCCAAATGGAGATCGGGAAGGCCTCCTAAAGCCCCCGAAAACCACCCTCCTGGCGGGCCAAGAAAGTCCGAAAAGTTTCTTAAGTGTTGAGCCCGGTTGGCCACGGCTGAGAGAAAGCAAGTGTGTTTGAGAAAATTGAGAGACAAATGAGGAAAAGCTTGACTTTTACCCCAAACTAGAATACATGTAGTTTGGTTTGGTGTTAAGTTTTCCAACAAAAGAGGTTTTGAAGTCTAATGTTAGAGATCAACGAAAACCTTCGTTGTCAGTTCTTTTCTTTGCAGATTTTGTTTTCCAGTTAAAGAAGCCAACTTCCACGGGCCCCCGAAGATAATTTCTTGGTTTCTTGAGCGAAGAACCACTTGAAAGGGAAACTAAGAAGCAAGGTAAGCATCCTAGATGTATTTTCTTTCGAGTTTGAGTATGTTTTGATCATGAAAATCAAGAGGAAAAGCAGCCCGGAAAACTGATTTCTGAGGCTGAAATTTTTCTTAAGTGTTTGAAATCTCTTCAAGAGTCTTGCAAGTGTGCTTCTTGGAGAGGTCGTTTCGATGTTTTTCGGTGGTCATTCTCTGTGATGTTTGTTGCTTTTGAAAGCTCATGTTACCTACTTTCACTCGGATCAAGTAGTGTTTCCCGTAGATCTTGCATGTGATGAGTGTCGGGGCTTGAATATGGGCATATAACCTGTTTGCTTGACTTGGGTTCAAACCCAGATTTGCAAAATCAGCTCAAACCCGTGTATTTGAGGACGATTTTAGCTTGGTTCTAGTGTGTTTTAAGCTATGATTTCTATCTAATCTTGTTCTTTGTATGTGGTAGTATAATCTTGATGCTTTAGTTCCACATAATATTGCTCATGGGTGAAGATTGAAGGCCACGAACATGGCCCGAAGAAGCCGTTTTGAGGTGTTTTGATGCAAGCCAAGTGTTCGATGAAATGTTCAAACCAAGTTTCGATCTTAAAACGGTCGATTTGAGCTTGATTATTGTGATATTCATGTGCTGTGTTACTCCATGTTAGCATAGATCGGTTTAAGGAATTATTATTAATATTTTTTAAAAAATAAAAAATAAAATAAAAAATATGAAAATTTCAAAAATATCAAAAAATGTTGGATGTTATCAAATTAAGCCAAAAATGACATCTAGGAGATTTTCCTAATTTTAAAAGGCCATTTTCTTAATTTAATGATATTTTGGTATTTTATAACCATTTTTGTAAATAATCTATTTTGCGTAGATTAAAATTATTTAAAGTAATTTCATGCATCTAGAGTAATTTCATGCATATTTAAATTCTCATTTTGCTCACGGGGTCCTGTCCCGGGCGTGATAACAAGGCCATGTAATATTATTTGCCCGACTTGTATCGGGTTTTCCTTTTCTGCATTTATTTTCAAGTTATTTCAATTTCTTGGATGTTTACTTATGCACCGCTTTTCATTAATTTGAGTGTAAATTTCTCTTCTAAATTATGTTAGGATTAGTCTAGACATTAAGGAAAACAAACCTACAAAAACATTTGCATGGACATTTAGCGGTTTCATAAAGATTATAATTGGTAATCAAGATTGTGTGGCCATTTAGATTAAAACCTTCCAAGTTAGTGGTACCGCAAGGGCGCTAATAGAAACATTGGCGTAAACAAGTCCCCGTTCCTAGAAATCTCTAGTTGCGTAGGAATTGAGACAACACTCCCGTGTCTTGATTGGTTTCTAGCCGACCCCAATAGGCTAGTGGCAACTCCTAGAAATACATAGGTTGTTAAGAACTAAAAAAAACAAAATCCAACGTCGCGCGAGGTATGGGCTTGGGAGAGCCCGCGCCTAGTCTAGGGCCATTGGTCCGCCTCTTTAGGCAAATACCCCTAAACCAATTCTTTCTTTTCCCCCGAACGAAAAAAAGAGGTCGTGACAAAGTATATAGATGAATTCTGTCTAAACCTCAAAACATCTCTTAAAAGGATTTCCGAGCTAAAGAGGGAAAATTCTAAACTAAGGCAACAGGAAACTTCTTGGAAAGAAAAATTTGAAAATCTGGATAAAAGTTTTGTTGATTTGAAAGAAAATTCAGATTCTCTTTCGAAAGAAAATGCTGTTTTGAAAGAAGATATTTCAAATATCACAAAAAGATTTTCAAAAGGATCGAGAAGTTGGAGAAACTTCTTTCTGTACAAAGACCTTATTTTAACAAAACTGGTTTGGGAATGACTTCAGAAACTATTCCTTTAATTGATTTTCCTAAAGTAAAAGAAAGAATTAAACAAAGACCTACAAAGTCATTTTACAAAAATCATTTTCAAAAGGTTTTTGTAAATCCTGTTGGCCGAAATGCTCTCAAATGTTCAAAGTATAACTGCTCATAACATTTCGAGAAGGAATGTCCCAAGGTTTGGAGACTTATTAAGAGAGATTGGGCAAAGACTGTTTTTAATACTAACTCTCTTAGACCCAAGAAAATATGGATACCAAAGAAAGCTTGAGTTCTTCTTTTGATCACAGGTCACTATAAAAAGGAAAATCAAATGGTATTTAGATAGTGGCTGTTCGAGACACATGACTAGAGATTCGAGTTGTTTTATAAACCTCATTCAAATAAATGATGGAAATAACAAAGGAAGAATTGTTGGATGTGGAACCATGAAGATTGGAAGCCTGACTATCAATAATGTCTCCTTGGTGGAAGGACTGAATTACAATCTACTCAAAGCATAAGTCGCCCTTGCAATACTTGGATTCAAAATTAATTTCCAAGAAGGCATCTGCGTTCGGGAACAAGTAAAGATTTCTCTCAATCTTTCATTGGGCGAAGACATGGAAACATTTACCTTCTGGATATAAAACCATAAAGTTCTTTGTGTTTTATATCCATTCAAGATGAAGCAACTCTTTGGCATCAAAAGCTTGGTCATATTAACATGAATCAGATTGCCAAGATTTCATCCAAGAAGCTTGTTCGAGGTCTCCCAGCCTGACTTATCAAAAATCGGAGTTATGCACTCCATGTGTTTTGGGAAAACAAGTTAGAAGTTCATTTAAACCTGTAAATCAAATTTCTACTAATCGAGCTTTGCAGCTTCTGCATTTGGACCTCTTTGAACCAACCATAACTCAAAGTATTGGTGGAAAGAGATTCTACTTAGTAATCGTGGATGATTACTCTCGCTTTACTTGGGTTTACTTTCTGGCAAATAAGTCTGAAGCCTTCTCTCACTTCTCAAAGTTTGCTAAGAAGGTTCAGAATGAAAAAGATACGCTATTTCAGGCATACGAACAAACCAAGGATGTGAGTTTGAAAATCAAGACTTTGCAAAGTTCTGTGATGAATTTGGTTTCCAGCATGTTTTCTCTTCTCCATACACTCTAGAGCAAAATAGGGTTATGGAAAGAAAGAATAGATCCTTGCAGGAGATGGCAAGAGCCCTTTTAATTGAGAGAAAAATTTCCTCTTGATTTTGGGTTGAAGCAGTTTCTACTGCTTGCTACATCATCAACAGAGTGTTCTTAAGGCCTATTATAGAGAAAACTCCTTATGAAATGTATAAAGGGAAGAAACCAAATGTTTCTTACTTTCATGTGTTTGGCTGTAAATGTTATGTTTTGAAAAATGCAAATGATCGAACTGGGAAGTTTGAAGAAAGATCAGATGAAGAAATTTTCCTTGGCTACTCAATCTCAAGTAAAGCATACAGAGTTTTCAACAAGAGGACTCAATCTGTGAAAGAATCTATGAACGTCAAGTTTCAAGATTCTATGCAAAATCGATTGGATCAAACTCAACTTGAAGAATCTGAACCTGCTCTAAACTTTACAAAGTCTATTTCCCCCAAAGTGGTTCAGACTTTTGGAGATCAACTTCAAGCAGAACTAGGAGACTCAACTGAAGTAGAGGATCAGTAGACTCTCAGACCAACTAGCAATTGGAAACATAAGTCTAGTCATCCCAAAGAACTCATAATTAGAAACATTGATGAAGGAGTTTGAACCAGATCCAAAAGGCGAGAAGAGTCGAGTGCACTAGCACTTGTTTCTGAGATAGAACCCAAAAGTGTAGAAGAAGCCCTGTCTGATGAAAGTTGGATCGAAGCTATGCAAGAAGAACTCAGACAGTTCAGCATCAATGATGTTTGGGAACTAACTCCTAAACCTAAAGGTAAGTCTATTATTATAACTAAATGGATTTTCAGGAACAAGATGGATGAAAAAGGAAAAGTGACCAAGAACAAAGCAAGACTTGTGGCCAAAGGATATATGCAAGAAGAAGGGATAGACTATGACGAGACCTATGCACCAGTAGCGAGATTAGAAGCAATTAAACTACTACTTGCTTTTGCTTGCTATAAAAATTTCAGGTTATTCCAGATGGATGTAAAGAGTGCCTTCTTCAATGGATTTATCCAAGAAGATGTCTATGTGGAACAACCACCTGGATTTAAAGGTCCAAGAAAGCCAGACTAAGTCTACAGACTGAAAAAAGCTTTGTATAGACTGAAGCAAGCACCTGGAGCCTAGAATGAAAGGTTAAGTAAATTCCTAACCCAAAATGGTTTTGTTAAGGGAAAGGTAGATACTACTTTGTTTATAAAAAGAGATGGTAAAGACTTTTTACTGGTTCAAATTTATGTTAATGATATTATCTTTGGATCCCCTAATGAAATTCTATGCAAGAAATTCTCTAGATGTATGTAGGATGAATTCGAGATGAGTATCATGGGTGAGTTAACTTTCTTTCTGGGATTGCAAGTTAGACAATCGAAGAAAGGTATCTTTATTCACCAAGAGAAGTATGCAAAAGATCCTATCAAGAAATTTAGATTGGAGAATTGTAAAAAGACAGAGACGCCAATGTCAAGTTCTTCGAAGCTGGACAAAGATGAAGGAGGAAAGAAAGTAGACCAAAAGCTTTATAGGAGCATAATCGGTTCTCTTCTTTATCTTACTGCATCTAGACCTGACATTTTGTTTAGTGTTTCCATCTGTACTAGATTCCAATCAAATCCCAAAGAATCTCATTTAAGTGCCGTAAAACGCATGTTGCGACTACTTGAAAGCTAGGTCTGTGGTATCTCAAAGAATGAGACTTTACTTTTCTTGGATATTCAAACGTAGATTTAACAGGTTGTAAGGTCAATAGAAAGAGTACTTCAGGTACTTGTCAACAGCTGGGTAGCATGTTGGTGTCTTTGTTTTCAAGGAAGTAGAGTACTATGGCTCTATCAACTGCAAAAGCAGAGTATGTGACTCTTGGGAGTTGTTGTTCTCAAATTTTGTGGATAAGACAACAGTTAAGAGACTTTGGAATTGAAGAATTATGTACTGAGATCAAATGCGACAACACCAGTACTATTAATCTCACAAAGAACCCAATTCTTCATTCAAGGGCAAAGCATATAGAGATTCAACACAATTTCATAAGAGATCATGTTCAAAATGGGGAGAATATGATTTAGTTCATTGACTCGAAGAATCAGTTGGTAGATATATTTACAAAGCCTCTGGAGAAAAATCTATTTGAGTCTATTCACACCAGACAGAATAATTTACCTCTTACTAGTTAAAGTCTAGAGTTGGTCAGACTCAGACTTTCCAGACTCTACTTCAGTAAAAAAAAGTCTCGAATCTAGGTATTTTATTTTTGGAATGAAAATGAATGTTTATTCGAATCGTTGTTTATCTATTTTATTTTTGGAAGTTATCTTTTTTGAATTTTTTAATCTTTGGCAGTTTTTATTATTGAAAAAGACAGTTTTTATTTTCAGTTATTTTGAAAATGGTAATTCGCTTTGTGACTGTTCATTTCCTTTTATTCGTGACCGTTCATTTTCCTTATATACCTTTGTATTCCTTTCGAGCATTTTCACCAAACCCTAGCAAACAGTCTTTCTATTCTCTTCTTTCTACTCATTTTCACTCTCGAGCTTGTTCTACAAGTTTTCATCTCTTTCATTCAAACGTGTTTGTGGAATCCTCCTCGACTATGAAGATGTCTTTCCAAAGAAAGTCGTCTCGGATCGCAAGCAAGGGACCAAAGAATATGCTAGAGGGTCCTACTCATTTTGACTTGACCGAGGAAGAAGATTCTCCACAACAACATTCTCAACAGCGTTATTCTCCACAGCATGCCACTTAAAATCCTCCACGTCATCAAGTGGAAAAAAGGATCTTGGAAGATGTAGAACCTATAAGAACGTCAAAACCCTAGTTTATTTTTAAACTCTACAATCAGTTAAAGCAAGGTGCTTTTGTGATGACGTTTATTGATGAGTTTCTGCGAGAACAAGGATATCGGAATGAGTCTCAATTCTTACGAACAATGGAAAAGTTAGGTATTGCACCTGAAAAAACGGCAGACAGGACGTTTGTTAACTTTCCCGCTGATTCCCAGTTTAGTTCTTTTAATTAGCCAGAGGTGAAGGATGATGATGAGAAAATGTACGCAAATTTTCTGCCTAGAATGGGCGTTGCTACTAATGTGCGTGTTGAAGGAACGAGTTTGTTTCATTCTAAAAAGCAAAAAAATACTTACTAGAAATTGTTGAAAAGAGGGGTGATGATCCCTCGATCTGTGGATTTTGATTTATTGGATTATTTGAAGGTGAATCTGAGGGAGAAGCTGACTCTCCTTCAACTTGAAAGATTTTGCTCAGAGACTTCTGTCGCTTACCCTGAATTAACTGCATATTTCTATTCAACCTTGTCATTTCTTGACGCGAATAGATTTCGTTTTACTGTGAGGGAAAAAGATTTTGTGATGGATGTGGACACATTGGCGGATATTATTGGTGTGGAAAGAGGGAGTTTTTGTGGCAGCCTCTCGACACGACCCCCGATCCGTTAGGGTCGCCACAGTACTCTGACACTTCAACTGTCCTAACAACATGCCACTCTAATACTATTGAATTATAGAGGATCCATAAGTCCTAGGGGTTTGTATTATTCAAATCGGCCCCAGCGCAGTTCATATGGCGGAAGCATAATCAAATTTCCCATCCCATACTCCAACAACATAATGCAATGCACACCAACTACACATTTTCATAAGATAAGCCGAGCACTTTTGTTTACATCACTTGACGGACTACATGAATTGGTACATCAAAAGGCCAAGGCTTTTCCAAAACTCGGCTATAACCAAAAGTGTCCAACTCCACAACAGTCATAAGCTCTAGTCCATCAGATAGTGCCGGCAGTCCAAAAAAGCTTCCTCAGCTACCCATCACCCACGGTCGATCACACCCAGCCCCGGTCCATCGATTGGCGGTGGCGGCAGCATGCCCATCATAATCCCATCATGGCGAACGTGCACGGACAGGAACTCTTGCACCACGGGGCCACCAGGTAGACCCACATCGTACATGACGAGAACTCGTACGTGGACAAATACCAAACCGCGGACACTAACACAAATGTGCTCCGAGCATGAGCACTCGACATCTATCAGAACGCCGTAAAAAGTGCCTCATGAAACGGGTAGCAGAGGCATCTCTCACAATCAGAAATGTTAGTCCCCAAAAGGGGTGAGTACAACCACTCAGCTGTAAAGATCCATCAAACTACAAAATGCAACCAGCCAGACAACCAAGGCATCACAAGTAAAACACATATCATTCATGCAATCAAGCATACATCACCATGCAGTTATGCATATATCTCCATGCAGTCATGCATACATCTCCATGAGATCCATTCAATGCCTTGGTGATCACACTTCCAAAATCATGCAATACCAATTCAAGTTCAAAGACAATTTATACACCAGGCCATGTACACACATGCACATGATTCAATTCCCATATTGATTTTTCAAGAGGATCTCATTGTTCTTCCAGGGACTAGTGTTTGCATCCCTCATATCGCTCGCACCCAACCTGGCATCGCAAGGAACCTCCGGCACACACCTCCGAGCATCTCAAAACTCCTGAGGACATCCGGCATACACCTCCGGGCATCGTCGACTTAGCCATCCGACAGTATCATCATTATCATTTCACATGGATATATCTCACTTTGCAAGCATGCCATTTGATACAATAGTGCCAAAATTTCATTTAATTTTACATGTCATGTGAAATTCATAATTGTCACCATGCATGCTACATAGATAGCAACTCAGAATACCACATCCCATAGAGTAATGTATTTGTTTTTAAAAAAATAAGAAAATTTTCAAATAAAACATAATGTATTCCTTTAATTAAAATTCTGGAATCAGTAAATGATATTAATAAATTCTGAAAATTTAACATGATGTAAACAAGACCTAGAGAAAGAGATTTCATGAAGAACACCATGTCAAGAAAGTTTCACATCAATCACATAGGTCCATACATCACAGCAAAAGAAATTCCAGCACCACATTTTGCACAGTATCGGAAATAATTTCAATTAAATGCACAAACGAACTCTGAAAATTCTGAGATTTTAATATGTTATAGCTGAGACCTGGAGGTAAAAGTCCCATGAATAAATAAATCGAAGTCCAATTCATTACGTATTAAAAGAGATGATTATTACAACTCACCCTAACCCTCGGCTCAATCTCCAGATTTAATCCCTTTCAAAGAAAAATCATTTCCCTAACCAATACTTGTCCGTTTATTCTATAATTTCAGTATGTTGTTCCTCAAGGTGTCATCTACAATTCTTATCAAGGACACGAGATCAAATTCGGACTGGATAATTTTACAAAATTCACAGAATCGCAAGGGATCAACATGACAGTTTCCAGATCTAACATCTCTGAAGAAAAATGGTTTCACCATCAAATACTTATCCGTTTCCCCTCAAATTTTGATATGTTAAACTTCAAGAAGTCCTCTACAACTTTCATCCAGAACACGAAGTGAGATTCCAGCTCCAAAAGTGCCTTACAGCTGACGAAATCACCAAGGGTCAGCACAACAGTTTCCAGATCTAGTTCCTTCAAAGAAAACTCATTTCACCGACCAATAATTGTTCGTTTCATCTCAAATTTTAGTATGTTAATCTTCAAGAAGTCATCTACAACTTTCATTAAGAAGTCAAAGTGAGATTCCAACTAGAAAATTGCATGCAGCTCACGAAATCACCAAAGGTCGGACTGTTTTCCAGAAAACAGATTACTAGACTAAGGCATTTACTCCCATAACTTCGAAAATTCTCACCTCCACCACCTCCGAAATTCAACATACAACACACACAATCACATCAAGCAAAGTGTAGATCAAAGGACTGTACTTGCCTCAAATCCAAAGAAAATCACAGCAAGCACAACGGCGGGGCAAGGCGGGCTCGACGGCGGCGGCTAGGCGGATGCATGGCGGCGAGTCTTCTTCCTCCTCTCTCGGCTACACTCTCTCTGTCTCTCGGCACCTAGCTCCATCCGCCCCCTCCCCTTTTCCTTTTGGTTGATTAAAATTCTTGCATCATTCAATTTTTTGCATGGAGGGACACTTGTCTCCAAGAAGGAGACAAGTGTCTTCTTGTTGAAGACACATGGAGGTGGCCCATCCGGCTCGTCCCCGCCCCCCTCCTTCGGTCGACAACCCATGGGGCTTCTTGGGCCGGGCCTCTTGGCCCACTTTGGGCCCAACACTCTTGGGCCTTGGGCCCAAAGTCCAAACTTAAATGGCCCAAAAAAAAAATACTAAATAAGCCCATGTTTGCTTTTAACAATTTACTTTAATCCCCACTTAATTTCATAATCTCAATTACTCACATGGCCATATAAAATTGCAACATTAATCGATGAAAATCCAACTTTTAGAGTATACGGCCAAGAACATAAAATTCCTTGTCAAAATACCCTTTAGTACAATCCTTGATCACACTTAGATATAGGATACAATTCCAAATCAAAACAATAGTCCTTTAGTGCTTCCGATACCTTCTCAAGGGTTGCAGTGTATCTAGAGATCGTTATGAAATTTTAGGATGCCACAATTCTCCCCTCCTTAGAGAATTTCGTCCTCGAAATTTGACATCACTTATGCCTCTTGAAACAAGTGAGGGTACTTTTCCTTCATCTTATCTTCACTTTCCCATGTGGCTTCCTCCACATCATGATGCCGCCATAATATCTTAACCAATGGGATTTTCTTGGTCCTAAGAACTTGCTCCTTTCAGTCCAGCACTTGCACAGGCTCTTTGATGTATCTCACTCTCTCGTCCACATTGATGGCTTCATGATCGAGTATGTGACCAGGATCTGGCCGATATCTCCTTAGCATCGACACATGAAACACATCATGTAAATTTCCTAATCTAGGAGGTAGCGCCAAACGATAAGCTACGTCTCCTATTCTTTCGAGTATCTCAGAGGGTCCAACAAATCTGGGACCTAACTTTCCTTTCATTCCAAATCATGATATTCCTTTCATTGGAGATACTTTAAGAAATACGTGATCTCCCACACTAAACTCCAAAGGCCTTCTACGCCTATCTGCGTAGTCTTTTTGTCGGTTTTGGGCTGTCTTAAGTCTTTTCCTTATTATCTCGACCACTTCTATAGTAACTTGTACTAACTCAGGTCCTGTCAGTTTTCTTTCGCCTACTTCATTCCAACAAACAAGGGTCCTGCACCTTCTCCCATATAATGCTTCATACGAAGCCATGCCTATGCTTTTCTGAAAACTATTATTATAGGTGAACTCTATCAAGTGCAAATTTTCATCCCAACTTCCCCTAAAATAAAAAATGTAGGCTCTCATCATATCTTCCAGAATCTAGATCACTCTTTCCGTTTGTCCATTTGTTTGAGGATGAAAGGCAGTACTAAATTGAAGCTTTGTCCCTAAGGCATTTTGGAGACTTCGCCAAAAATTTGAAGTAAACCTAGAGTCTCGATTAGAGGTGATCGTTACAGGAATACCATGTAAGCGTATTACCTGGCTTACATATATCTCAGCAAGTTTATTCATTGAATAGCTTATGCGGATAGCTAGGAAATGGGCAGATTTAGTCAAACGATCCACTATCACCCAAATCGAATCGTGACCATTTGATGTCCTTGGCAATCCTTGCACAAAGTCCATCGTTACATGCTCCCATTTCCATTCTTGAATGTCAAACGATCTCAATAGTCCTGCAGGTTTGCGATGTTCTGCCTTCACTTGCCGGCACATTAAACAGTAAGAAACATGTTTAGCCGTATCTGCTTTCATGCCATTCCACCAAAATTGCTGGCGTAAATTTCTGTACATCTTTGTACTACCCGGATGAATACTATAATTACTTCTATGTGCTTCCAACAGAATTTCCCTCTTTACTTCTTCATTGTCGAGAACACAGAGTCGTCCTTGGTATCTTACCAGTCCATCCTCAAAGACTTGAAATTCTAGTCTTTTTCCTAAAGACACAGCATTTCTTACTTTTACAATTTCCGAGTCAGACTCTTGCAAGATCTTAACTTTCTGAATAATTTCAGGTTCAATCCTTAATGCAGTAAGCATACCGGCAAGGCAATCCACTTTCCATTCAAACTCTGAGTCTGCTACAGACTTTAACAGGTTCCATTCTGCCATTCTTAGACTGGCCATTTCCATAGTCGACTTACGACTAAGTGCATCCGCCACCTTATTCGCCTTCCCTGGATGGTACCGTATCTCACAATCATAATCCTTCAACAATTCCATCCACCTCCTTTGTCTCATGTTCAATTCCTTTTGTGAAAACAAATATTTTAGGCTCTTATGATCTGTATAGATCTCAAACTTCTCTCCATACAAATAGTGCCTCCATATTTTCAAAGCAAACACTATAGCTGCCAGTTCTAAATCATGAGTTGGGTAGTTCAGTTCATGAGGTTTCAATTGTCTGGATGCATAGGCTATGACCTTGCCATGTTGCATCAAAACACATCCCAGTCCTTTGTGAGACGCATCACTATACACTGTAAATCCATCAGACCCAGATGGTATAGTCAGGATTGGAGTCGTGGTCAATTTTCTTTTAAGTTCCTGAAAGCTCCTTTCACATTCTCCACTCCATTCAAACTTTACATTCTTCTGAGTTAATTTCGTTAAGGGGCCTGCCAGTCGTGAAAACCCTTAAATAAATCTTCTATAATAACTAGCCAGTCTTAAGAAACTCCGTATTTCAGTGGGTGTTGTTGGTCTCGGCCAATTTATTACCATCTCAACTTTCGCCGGGTCCACTGCAATTCCTCCTCCTGACACCACGTGTCCCAAAAATATTATCCGGTCCAGCCAAAATTCACACTTGCTGAATTTGACATACAGCTTATGATCTCTCAGAGTTTGCAAAACTATCCTCAAGTGTTGCTCATGCTCTTCGGGCCCTCTAGAATATATCAGGATATCATCAATGAAGACAATCACAAACTGATCCAAATAAGGCTTAAATACCCTATTCATTAGATCCATGAATGCAGCTAGTGCATTCGTCAATCCAAAAGGCATGACTAGGAACTCATAGTGTCCATAGCGAGTCCTAAATGCAGTCTTAGGAATGTCTTCTTTCTTAATCCTTAGCTGATGGTATCCCGATCTCAAGTCAATCTTAGAAAAGACCGAACTTCCTTATAGTTGGTCGAATAGATCATCAATTCTAGGCAAGGGATATTTATTTTTAATGGTCACTTGATTCAGTTGACTTTAGTCAATACATAAACGCATTGACCCATCCTTCTTTTTCACAAACAAGACTGGTGCACCCCAACGAGAAGCACTTGGCCTAATGAATCCTTTATCAAGCAACTATTGTAGTTGCACCTTCAACTCCTTCAATTCCATTAAGGCCATCCTATATGGGGCTTTCGATATTGGTCCTGTTCTAGGCATTAGTTCAATTTCAAACTCAATTTCTCGTTCCGGTAGTAATCCAAGCAACTCCTTAGGAAATACATCTTGAAATTCACTGACTACTCGAATTTCAACGAGCTTAGACTCTTCCTTAGTATAATCCTTAACCACTGCCAGGTACCATTAACATCCTTCGTCATGTAATGCACGGGCCTCTATCGCTGAAATAAGTGGTATAGATAGGTTGGTCTGACCTCCGAAAAATTCACAAGTAGATTGATCATGTAGAACAAATTGGATCACTTTCCTATAACAATCCATTTTGGCTCGATACTTATGGAGCCAGTCCATTCCTATGATAACATCAAAGTCATACATAGCCATTACGACTAGGTCTATTTCCATATCCCTTCCTCCTATTCTTATCTTACATTTTCCAGACACCAGCGTAGACAACACTATATTCTATAAAGGCGTAGAAACACAAAGGGGCGTCTTAAGAGACGTAGTTTCTATTTTACTCGACTGTCTATATCTTTCAGACACAAATGAATGCGTAGCACCCGTATCAAACAATGCATATGCCTTCTTGCCATTTATGAAAATTGTACCTGAGATAACGTTTTTGGAAGCTTTCGCTTCCTCTTGGGTGACCACATACACTCTTGCTTGTGCTGGTGGTTTCTGTGGATTCCGTTGTGGATATGGTCCAACAGTACGTTGTAGTACTCGTCGCATTGGGTTGATACTTGGCTGCGACCTCTCTTGTGGACAATCCTTATTAAGGTGTCCTACCTGTCCACAACCATAGCATTTTAGCCGTCCATTACAAGGTCCTGCGCCATGTCGCCCATCACACCTTCGACAATCTTCATTCCGATAAGGTGCTTTTCCTAGATTCAGGCCATCCCTGGCTTTTCCAAAATTCCCGAAATTGCTCTTCTTCTTAGATTCCAAAGTCTGACCTTGACCTATATAAGGTCCCTTACCCCGTCTGATATCACCAAAAGTCGACTGCCTCTTATACTCTGATTGCTCTCTTACTAACTCCTGCTCCACCAACTGTGCCCTTTCGTAAATCTCATTATAATCTCTTATATTCAAACGCACCAGTTGTTTCCTGATATCAGTTCTCAACCCTTTTAGGAATCTCTTAGCTTTTTCTTCTTGATCTTCAATCAGCCTGGGAGCATATCTAGACAGTTTAGAAAATTTCGCCTCATATTGATCCACTGTCAGCTCCCTCTGTTCCATTGAACAAATTCTGTAATTTTCTTATCCCTAGCACAATCAGAGAAATGCTTTCTATTGAAAGCTCTAACAAACTCATCCCAATTTTTGTCAGTACCCGGTGGAAAGATCGTGTCCCTCGAAGCTCTCCACCAAAACTTTGCATTTCCCTCTAGCTAGTACTCTGCCAAAGTTATCTTCTCAACATCATTGCAGTTCAACACCCGGAAATTTTGTTCCATCCCATCAATCCAATGCTCCGCCTCCTCAAGACTTCCCATTCCACTAAACTTAGGTGGTTTCAACTTCAGGAATTGCTCCACCAGTCCTTGAGTATGGCGTTCCGCTCCGGGTTGTTGCTGTGCTTGTCTTTCCATCAGATTTTCTATATTGGCGAATGCCTGCAGGATGTCTTCCATTCAGGGTTCAGCCCTTGCAGCAGAGGCTTCAGCCCTCGATGGATGATGACCTCCAGTTCGTACCATGATTTTCCTGCAATGTCCAAGCATTTGCCTCAGGAATAATCTATGACTCAATGTCTCCATTTAAAGCAACTACAACTATAAAAATAAGTAACATAAACATGTTACTGGCACCTAAAAGCAACTCATAAAAAGGACTAGGGATCTACGAGTAAATACCCATCACCCGTTGTTTAAAGTTAGGCAACCATTCTTAGTCAGCATCCTAAGGTGTGCATTGTCATTATATTCCTCAATTTCCAAATGAGGCTCCTTATCACTCCACATATAACCTTTCGCTCTGATACCAAAGCCGCTGTGGCACCCCCTCGACACAGCCCTCGATCCGTTAGGGTCGCCACAGTACTCTCACATTTCAACTGTCCTAACAACATGCCACTCTAATACTATTGAATTATAGAGAATCTATAAGTCTTAGGGGTTTGTATTATTCAAATCGGTCCCAGCGCAGTTCATATGGCGGAAGCATAATCAAATTTCCCATACATACACCAACAACATAATGCAATGCACAACAACTACACATTTTCATAAGATAAGCCGAGCACTTTTATTTACATCACTTGACGGACTACATGAGTTGGTACATCAAAAGGCCAAGGCTTTTCTAAAACTCGGCTATAATCAAAAGTGTCCAACTCCACAATAGTCATAAGCTCCAGTCCATTAGATAGTGTCGACAGTCCAAAAAAGCTTCCTCAGCTACCCATCACGCACGGTCAATCACACCCAACCCGATCCATCGGCTGGCGGCGGCGGCAGCATGCCCATCATAATCCTGTCACGGCGAACGTGCACGGACAGGAACTCCTGCACCACGGGGCCTCCAGGTAGACCCACAACGTACATGACGAGAACTCATATGTGGACAAATACCAAACCGTAGACACTAACACAAATGTGCTCCGAGAATGAGCACTTGACATCTACCAAAACGCCGTAAAAAGTGCCTCGTGAAACGAGTAGCAGAGGCATCTCTCTCAATCTGAAATGTTAGTTCCCAAAAGGGGTGAGTACAACCACTTAGCAGTAAAGCACATATCATTCATGCACTCAAGCATACATCACCATGCAGTCATGCATATATCTCCATGCAGTCATGCATACATCTCTATAAGATCCATTCAATGCCTTGGTGATCACACTTCCAAAATCATGCAATACCAATTCAAGTTCAAAGACAATTTATACACCAGACCATGTACACACATGCACATGATTCAATTCCCATATTGATTTTTCAAGAGGATCTCATTGTTCTTCTAGGGACTAGTGTTTGCATCCCTCATATCGCTCGCACCCAACCTGGCATCGCGAGGAACCTCCGGCACACACCTCCGAGCATCTCGAAACTCCTGAGGACATCCGGCACACACCTCCGGGCATCGTCGACTTAGCCGTCCAACGGTATCATCATTATCATTTCACATGGATATATCTCACTTTTCAAGCATGCCATTTGATACAATAGTGCCAAAATTTCATTTAATTTTACATGTCATGTGAAATGCATAATTGTCACCATGCATGCTACATAGATAGCAACTCAGAATACCACATCCCATAGAGTAATGTATTTGTTCTTAAAAAAATAAGAAAATTTTCAAATAAAACAGAATGTATTCCTTTAATTAAAATTCCGAAAAAATTAGTAAATGATATTAATAAATTCTGAAAATTTAACATGATGTAAACAAGACCTAGAGAAAGAGATTTCATGAAGAACACCATGTCAAGAAAGTTTCACATCAATCACATAGGTCCATACATCACAGCAAAAGAAATTCCAGCACCACATTTTGCACAGTTTCGGAAGTAATTTCGATTGAATGCTCAAAAGAACTCCGAAAATTCTGAGATTTTAATATGTTATAGCTGAGACCTAGAGGTAAAAGTTCCATGAAGAAATAAAAGTCCAATTCATTATGGATTAAAAGATATGATTATTACAACTCACCCTAACCCTCGGCTCAATCTCCAGATTTAATCCCTTTCAAAGAAAAATCATTTCCCTAATCAATACTTGTCCGTTTATTCTCAAATTTCAGTATGTTGTTCCTCAAGGTGTCATCTACAATTCTTATCAAGGACACAAGATCCAATTCGGACTAGATAATTTTACAAAATGACAGTTTCCAGATCTAACATCTCTGAAGAAAAATGGTTTCACCATCAAATACTTATCCGTTTCCCCTCAAATTTTGATATGTTAAACTTCAAGAAGTTCTCTACAACTTTCATCAAGAACACAAAGTGAGATTCCCGCTCGAAAATTGCCTCACAGCTCACGAAATCACCAAGGGTCAGCACCACAGTTTCCAGATCTAGTTCCTTCAAAGAAAAATCATTTCACCGACCAATACTTGTCCGTTTCATCTCAAATTTTAGTATGTTAATCTTCAAGAAGTCCTCTACAACTTTCATCAAGAAGTCAAAGTGAGATTCGAACTAGAAAATTTCATGCAGCTCACGAAATCACAAAGGACGGACTATTTTTCGAGAAAATAGATTACTAGACTAAGGCATTTACTCCCATAACTTCAAAAATTCTCACCTCCACCATCTCCGAAATTCACCATACAACACACACAATCATAGCAAGCAAAGTGTAGATCAAAGGACTCTACTTGCCTCAAATCCAAAGAAAATCACAGCAAGCACAACGGCAGGGCAAGGCGGGCTCGACAACGGTGGCTAGGCAGATGCACGGGGGTGTGTCTTCTTCCTCCTCTCTCGGCTACACTCTCTCTCTCTCTCGGTCTCACTCTCTCTCTCTCTCTCGGCACCTAGCTCCATCCGCCCCCTCCCCTTTTCCTTTTGGTTGATTAAAATTCTTGCATCATTAAATTTTTTGCATGGAGGGACACTTGTCTCCAAGAAGGGCCCAACACTCTTGGGCCTTGGGCCCAAAGTCCAAACTTAAATGGCCCAAAAAAAATACTAAATAAGCCCATGTTTGCTTTTAACAATTTACTTTAATCCCCACTTAATTTCATAATCTCAATTACTCACATGGCCATATAAAATTGCAACATTATTCGATGAAAATCCAACTTTTAGAGTATATGGCCAAGAACATAAAATTCCTTGTCAAAATACCCTTTAGTACAATCCTTGATCACACTTAGATATAGGATACAATTCCAAATCAAAACAATAGTCCTTTAGTGCTTCCGATACCTTCTCAAGGGTTGCAGTGTATCTAGAGATCATTATGAAATTTTAGGATGGCACAGTTTCCAACCAATAAATGTTTCTGTTGGTCATGCAACAATGTCTCTTGTTCGGGACAGACTTGTTGAATGCAGCATTACATATTCTAGATTGTCTACTTCAAACATCTTGCTGCACAAGGTTGTGATCAATTGCATCCGACCCAAGTCAACCTCCAAAACAGATGTCTCTCGTTCTAAAGCAAAACTGATGTTCGCCATCAGTAATGTAATGAAGTTCTCGCTGCCACACACAATCCTTATGCACATGTACAGGACTATTGTGAAGGTAAGGGACAACTCCCTTACTCAGCGCTCGTCACCAAGTTGTTCAGACACTTTCAAATTCAGCTTCTAGCATCTCTCTGTTTTCGAACCATTGCTCCTATGGTTATAGGATTAAATATGGTATCAAAAATGAGACTGAAGGAGCTGAACAAAGCTTTGGAGCGCTTGAAGGAGAAGTCCCCCAGCAAAACAAAATAAGACTCTGCTGCAAGGAAAAGGAAAGACAAGGAACCTATGAGTGCACCTATCAAGAAGAGAAAAGCCCTTATCCTACAGGACGAAAAGGATGAGGATGATCTCACTCTCTCTGCATTTGCCTTGAAAAATCTTCAGAGTTTTGTTAGTTTTGAGCAGCTGTAGGACAAAGAGGAAAGAGGTCGAGAAGAAATAGAGCAGAGAAGTGAAGAAAGAGGAGAGAAGAGAAGAAAATGAAGAAAGAAGAGTAGAGGAAAGAGCAAGTGAAAGAAGAGAAGCATAAGAGAGAGAGGGTCAAGATGACTCTGTTGAACCCACATTTGCAATACCCTTGTCAGAGGATTCTGAGAAGACTAGGAGTAGAACTGTAGGAGATAGAAGAGAAAAGGAACATCACTTGGAAGCTAAAACTGAGAAAGAATAAGAAGAAATTTTTCCTTCTCCAACTGTAGGCATGGAAACAGGGGGAGCTGCTGAGAAAATAGGTACTTCTTCTCCTATTTTTACCAGTGATGATGTTAGCAAATCTCCTGCTGATCTAGAGGATGTTTATTTCTCTCAATTTCCTAAAGCTGATATTGAGGCATCCTCTCCAAGTCTTGGTGATCGACGTGCTGACATTCCCTCAAATCTCACAACTCCTGGAATTAATTTGGTTGGACTAAGTGCATCATCAAAAACAAATGCAGACTTTCAAAGGTTGTTAGAGCTCCTTTTAGAGTTAAAGGCACAGTAATATGGTATGGAGTTTGAGATCAAGAACCTCCAATCAGCTTTGAAATCTACTTCAGACTCTCTACATGAGCAGGTACAGGCCCATAAGCTTCAAGTTCAAGAGATTGCTGAGGGTGAAGATATTGAGAAGCTTAATGAGATCGTGAGAAAGCTGGAGGAGACAGTTCAGTCTATGGGGGATTTCCAAATCGTTCGCATTCTAAAAAACACCTGATTTGATTGAATTTTTTTTTTTAATCTTTCTCCATTTTTTGCTGATGACAAAAAGGGAGAGAATGTGTAGATTTAACTTTTGTTTGACTTGACTTGTTTGACTTATATTTTGGTATTGTTGGACCTTTGTTAAACTGTTGAACTTTTTGTTTGATTTTTGTTTGACTGTTGAATTTTTTGAACTTTTTGACATCAATTTTTGGTGATACTAATTATGGTTGGATAGTTATTTGTCTTGTCTTTTCAGGGTTAACATGTTTTCTGTGATTGCAGAATCGATGCTATCCAGACCCTGATCAACTTATTTTTATATGATATCATGTATTGCTTAAGAGTTGTTTTGCAGGTCAAAAGTTCTTAAATCTGCAGGAAAGTTTAGTTTTGTCACCATAAAAAATGAGGAGATTGTTGGAGAAAACTCCTTTACTGTTTTGAAGTTGACAAAATCTTTCCACAGACTAGTCTGAAGACTTCTAGACTGAAGTGTCAAAGTCTAAAGACCGCCAGACTTTAGGTTAAAAGTCTGCTCACACTGACAGATCCTAGACTGAATGTTACTAAAGAATGAAGACTTATCCAGATGCGAGATTATCCTTATTTCTTCAAGGATTCGATTCATATGGCTTATGGATGATTCTCTGGTTAGATATAGCACTACATGATTGATTATCCTTAATGGAATCAATTCCGATAATCAAATATTTTGGAAGGCAAGTAAACTTGAAAAGTTCTACCTATGGAAACCAAGATCCTAATTGTATGGGTGAATAGGATTGAGGAGCTTTCATCTCAATCAATCAATCAACTCAAAATCCCCTTAATTGATTCTGTCTAACGCGTAGATTGGAAGAATTCCTTTGGAAAGTGCCAACAGTCTTGAAGGCATGAAGGAGTATTTAAGGCGGACTCTCCAGTTGTTCAAGATAGTGTGTGAAAGAGAAATTTCAAAGTCTGAAGCTTCCTAGTTCCTTGCTATTTCATTTACTAAGCTCAAAGTTGTATACAAAAGAGAGAAACTCATAGTAAGACTTTGTGTGAGACCAGTGGAGATTCTTCACTGTGAAGTCGAGACTGCAAGACTGTAAAATCTCTTTTGTTTCTTAGTGAAATCCAGCCAGTAGGTTGTTAGTGTGGGAGAATAGACGTAGGCTTGATCTAAGCCGAACCACTATAAACCTTGTGTTTTTATTCTCTTCCCTCAACTCCTTTATTTTGACTCGTAGCTCTATTTAACCGTTTAAGTTTAAACTCATTTATTTCGTTTAAAGTTTTATCTAACTACTAAAGTCTGAATTCGTCTTTAGTCTACTTTTTCTAAAAGCAAGTATTACTTATGAATCTTGCAAGAATTTTTTTTACACCTATTCACCTCCCTCTAGGTGTTATTACTAACCCTTTCAGAAGTGAGTTGACTTCATCAGTCCGCCGACCACTACCCAAAGGGAATCATTACCCCTCTAACTCCTTGGTAAGCCTGTCACAAAATCCATTGTGATATGTTCCCATTTCCACTCGGGAACCTTGAGAGGTTGCAGAAATCCTCCCGGCTTACAATGCTGTGCATTTACTTGTTGACACGCCAGACAGTTGGCGACTTGCTTGGTGATGTCCTTCTTCATACCGAACCACCAATAGTGTGGACACAGATTCTGATACATCTTTGTACTGCTAGGATGAATGCTGTAACTGCTACAATGAGCTTCTGATAAGATCTCCTCTTTAAGCTCTACATCGTCAGGCACACACAATCATCCTCGGAACATTAGTATTTCATCTTCATAAATCTGGAAATCATTCTTTAAACACTCGGTTCATCAGATTTATAAAAGCAACTGGAGTGTTCATCAAACCAAACAGCATTACAGTGAATTCATAATGGCCGTATCGAGTACGAAACGCTGACTTCGGTATATCCTCATTTTTTATTCACAACTGATGATACCTTGTCCTCAAGTCAATCTTTGCAAATATCGACGCTCCTCGCAACTGATCAAACAAGTTGTTGATCCTTGTCAGTGGATACTTATTCTTGATCGTCACCTAATTGAGTTGACAATAGTCGATGTATAGGCACAACGAACCATCTTTCACTTTCACGAATAGAACCGGTGCTTCCCAAGGTAATGCACTGAGACGGATGAATTCCTTATCCAACAACTCTTGAATCAGCACCTTGAGTTCTTTCAACTCAGACAACGATATCCGGTAAGGAACCTTAGAGATTGGCTCTGTCTCAAATGCTAACTCGATCATGAACTCTACCTCTCTTTCTAGTGGTAGACTCGGCAATTCTTCTGGAAACACCTCAGAAAACTTCTGTACCATGGCTATGATCTCCATATTCGGTTCCTCAACTGTCGCATCTACTACAGCTGCCAAATAAATTTGGCAACCTACATCCAGAACTTGGTCACCTTAAGTGATGAAATAAAAGGGATTGAGGGTCCTTTTCAACTCCCAGTAACTTGAAACTTTCACATGCTAACGGATTAAACTGGATTACTTCACAACAACAATTCATTACAACAAAAAGCCCCTCGAGCCAAACCTTTTCATAAGTAACATCAAAGTTATACATAAGCAAACTAGTTAAGTACAACTCTAGCTAGTAATTCTTCTTTCTATAGCTTTATTACCACCAATTGAAGTCCTACAAACTTAACCAAAACTCTGCTGCGCTACACTGATAAAATCACCCCAAAAACACTCTTCCTATGATCAGTGGATGGTTCGGTTCATCCCCGTTCCTTTCGCCATCCTAACGGCGTCCTATCTGCGGTAGGGGTGCCTGTGCTCCCCTGGACCTGCGCGAGCAATCCTTATATTGGTGGTCGTCCTGGCCACATTTAAAACAAGCTCCTGTCCTAGTATAATATAGAGCTAAACCATGTCTTTTCCTACAAACTCGGCACACGTCTGGTGAGTCCTCTGACTCCTGTCGGGTGACTACATGCAGCCTTCCTTGCACTAGAGGCCTGTTCCAAATACCCCACTGAACGTCCTGCGGCACATTCCCTCTGTTATGTTCTATCGGCGGCAGTGGCAACTGCTGTGGTCCCATTTGCCTGCGTGGACAATCCTTGAAATGGTGGCCTTGCTGGCCAAATTTAAAACAGGCTCCTGTCTTTTTAAAACGTGGGGCAGATCCATGTCTTTTCCTACAGACATGACACCCACCCTTCTAGTTGGGAGGGGTGAAATACCTTTCTTCTAACATCGGTTTCTTCCCCAATCGATTGCCATCTCTGTTGGATCCTAACCTCAATTTAGACGCAATGGCTCGCTCCCCCATCACAAATCCAAGTTGGGCCTCAGCGGGTGCAGCAACAACAGCGATTACGACACTAGCGGTGGTAGTTATAGCGGCAACAACGGCGGCTTGGTCTTGTGCTCGCTGACCCAACAAGTTCCCACGGGTCACCAGCGCCTATACAATCCCATCGATTCTAGGATCCCCAAGTGCTACTACACCAGCACCGACCTACGGCGACGCTAATCCGCTTGTGTTGGCCTGAGTCGACAGTCTACCATGACCACCTCGGGTACCGATTCTTGTCGGCATTCTACCCTGAGTCATAGAGGCTACTGCCCTCTTACTAGGAGTCCTCTGCTCTTGATCACTCATTATGCAAGATTCTTACAGAACCTACTTTCCAATTCCACACTGAATTAGAAACTGAGTGATCTCCACAAACAAGCTACCAATCAGCTATCAATCACATGCATTAGCATGAAATAGAGGTCATTCCTACTAACTATCTCATAAACTATCTCACCTTATCACTCCAACTATTGACCAGCTCTAATACCACTCCGGGTGGGGATGTCACGCCCCGTTCCTCGAGCGCGTGCCCATCCCTCGGTGGTCGATAAATTTGCAACGTCCCAGGACGTGTCCCCGACCCATTCATTTTAATGTGAACACGGAGCGAATTACTAATCCCCGACAACGAACAACACGAGATATAAAAGCAGGATAACAAATTTCAAATCAATCAACGCAACTTTTATAAACAATTTGGTTTACAAATAGAGGCCAACTCTAGGGTTTAAGTACAAGAGGCCTATCTCAAAAAAGAACTTCTGAGCCACACATGCTCTTGACCCTTCTGCCTCAACCTTTGGGTTATTCACACTAGGGACCTGAAAAGTTAAGTCTACGACGGGGTGAGACAATGTCTCAGTAAGTTCACCCCATAAACTCTAACTAGGAAGAAAATATGCCTAAAGGCTACCTATGCACACACAAGGTAGAGGACTTACCTTTGCCTCGATTCCTTCCTGCAAGTCAGTACTATTCATATATTCAACCAATCACTTCAATTCAAGTTAAATCATTGATCAATCGATCCACTCGATTCCATACCATCAATACCATCCATAAAATTCGATGGATTTGAACACTGCTCACCAAAGCTGATAGATATATAATAATGCTCACCGAAGCTGCTATATATCTATATTGCTCACCGAAGTTAATATATAATAGATGCTCGCCAAAGCTGATAGATATCTATAATGCTCACCGAAGTTGCTAGATAATATAGCTCCTTGAAGCTCATAGATATCTATAATGCTCACCAAAGCTGCTAGAGTATACTGCTCACCGAAGTTGACATATCAAGGCCCACAAGCTGATATAGTATACTGTTCTCACCAACTGACAATTCACCATTTTTATCATACCCGATAAAAATAATCGTATGTGGATACACGGTCGGCCTAAGCCAAAATACATTATTTTCCTTTCCAAAAATCCCACCATTTAATATAGTCCACAAATATATTTTTGGCATTATAATTCGATGCCCGATGTTTCCCGATTAAATACTTAAATTACTCAATTTTGGGATAAATTCCAAAAATTACAAATATCACTCAAATAACACAATTTAGCATTCAATTAAATAAACCAAGCACACCATTGCAATCGGCACGAAATTCCCGTCATCGGCTATCTCGATATAATTTCCGAAAAATAATAAATAATTAAATAAATACAATTAAATACCATAAATGCAAACTTAGGCCGGAAAAGCCTAATTAAATACCGAAACGGGCCCGAAAAATTTCCGAACCTATCTAGATAAATAATACAACCTATCTAGTCGCTAATTAAGCCGATCTAACCACCTAATATACATAAACGAATAATTAAATCGCTAATCTGTTCTAACTAACCACATAAACCATACTTAGCCTAAACTATTCAACCCTTAAGCATCATTAACTCCCTAAGCAGAGTTTAGTGAGTGGACTCACCGGTTTTGCGATAGAGTGAGTCCACGGCGACGGCGACGCGATGGCGGTCGAAACTCGAGCTTACGACGGCACCAATGGAGGCTCGGACCGAGACGAAAATGGCCAAGGAAGCTCATGGTTGAGCTGGTCTTGTTGCTTCGATCCTGAGGGAGTGAAACAGTGGCTGGACGGTTGCAGTTTGGGTTGGTTTTAACGATCATGGGTGGTGGTGTGGGCCATGACTAGAATGGCCAGGAAGACAAGGCTAAGTTGCGGTTGGTGGGCTCGCTGGAACGCTGGAGCAAAAGTTGGAGAAGGGCTGCTGCGGGGCTATGACGTCAATGTTGGGGGCTTCGCTGGTGTTTAAGAAGCTGCTAGGCTCATGGGGGTCTACTAGCAGCGAAATGGAGGATTTGTGGAGGCGCTGGAGTCAATGCTAAATAGTTTCGGTGGGGAGCCGTTAATGGTGGTTCACTCGGCAATTGCAAAGGGGGACGGATGTGTGGTAGCTGGGATGGAAATTCAGTGGGGTTTATGGTGGTCTTGACAGAGGCTGGTGGAGCAGGGAAAACGAAGCGAAGATGGGGGTTGACTCAATGGGGTGCTTCTGGCGTGAGCTGTTGGGTTTGAATGGACTTGGTTGTGGATGAACGATCGATGAAGACAAAAGATGGGGGGGGGCAGCGAAGATGACACCGGCGCGAGCTGCTGGCGAGCTTCGAAGGAAATGAAAGGAAAGCGAGAACGAGACGGGGCGGTGGGAGATGGCGTGCGAAGGAAGGAGGGGAGAGAGAGAGGGAGGGACCAAGGCCTTTAAGTCAAAGAAAATATCACAAATTCATCATTCCCTTGGTCTCAAAAGTCTTCATGTATATCCCCTTTGTGTGGCACCCCTCGACGTCCCCCAAACCGTTAGGGTCGCCACAGTTCGATTACCATTCTCTTGCTTGACCTGAAGGTCTATCAATCCTGGGGGTTTATATCTTTTAGGTTGGTCCTTGCGCAATTTTATATGGCGGGAGCGTATCCAACAACTCCCTTCCCTATATTCAGAAAATGATGCACACCAACTAAACATTTTATAAGTTAAAGCCGAACACCTTTATTTACATAAAGCAGACGGACATCTTATCTAGGTACATCAAAATGCCAAGGTCTTCTATACTCAGCTATACTTGCAAAAGATGACTAACATCTTTTCCAACAGTCGTATACTTAAAGCCCATCGTTCAGTGTCGGCGTCCAAAAGTTCCTTCCTTTGCTATCCTCCTCCTCGCGGTCATATCCAACCACTCGATCCATCTACCGGTGCCAGTGGCAGCAGAAGTATCTTGTCTAGTCTGAAATGTTAGTCACTAAACAGGGTGAGTACAACCACTCAGCAGTAAAGATCCATCAAACTACACAATGCAACAAGCAAGACAACCACAATTTCATGTGAAACACACATATCATCCATGCAATCATGCTTATATATTCTCATGAGATCCATTCAATGCCTTCATGATCGCATTCTCAATGCCATATAGTATCAACTCAATTTCATAGGCAATTACATCCCATGCCATATGCACACACACACGTGCATGATTCAATTTTCGATTTTAATATTCGAAAGGATCTCATCTTTTTCCCAGGATCCAATGTTTGCATCCCTCATATATCGCTCGCACCTAACCTGGCATCACAAGGAACCTCCAGCACACACCTCCGGGCATCCGGCACACACACTCCGGGCATCTCGAAACTCCTGAGGACATTCGGCACACACCTCCGGGCATCTTGAAACTCCCCAGGACATCCGGCACACACCTCTGAGCATCTTGAAACTCCCCAGGACATCCGGCACACACCTCCGAGCATCGTCGACTTAGCCGTCCGACAGTATCATTATTATCATTTCGCATGGATATATTTCAATTTGCAACAATGCCATTTGATGCAATAGTGCCAAAATCTCATTTAATTTTACATGTCATGTGAGATGCATATTTGTCACCATGCATGCTACATAGATAGCAACTCAGAATACCACATCCCATAGAGTAATGTATTTGTTCTTAAAAATAAGAGAATTTTTAAATAAAAACAGAATGTATTCCTTTAATTAAAATTCTGGAAAAATTAGTAATTGGTATTAATAAATTCTGAAAATTTAACATAATATAGAAAAGACCTAGAGAAAGAGATTTCATGCAGAACACCATGTCAAGAAAGCTTCACATCAATCACATAGGTCCATTCATCACAGCAAAAGAAATTCCAGCACCACATTTTGCACAGTTTCGGAAATAATTTCGATTAAATACTCAAACGAACTCCGAAACTTCTGATATTTTAATATGTTATAGCTGAGACCTAGAGGTAAAAGTCCCATGAAGAAATCAAAGTCCAATTCATTCTGGATTAAAAGATATGATTATTACAACTCACCCTAACCCTCGGCTCAATCTCCAGATTTAATCCCCTTCAACGAAAAATCATTTCCCTAAACAATACTTGTCCGTTTATTCTCAAATTTCAGTATGTTGTTCCTCAAGGTGTCATCTACAATTCTTATCCAGGACACGAGATCAAATTCGGACTGGTTAATTTTACAAAATGCACAGAATTGCAAGGGATCAACATGACAGTTTTCCAGATTCTAGCATCTCTGAAGAAAAATTATTTTACCATCAAATACTTGTCCGTTGTCCCTTAAATTTTGATATTTTAAACTTAAAGAAGTCCTCTACAACTTTCATCAAGAAGTCGAAGTGAGATTCCAACTAGAAAGGTGCTTTACAGTTCACAAAATCACCAAAGGTCAGCACAACAGTTTCCAGATCTAGTTTCTTCAAAGAAAAATCATTTCACCAACCAATACTTGTCCGTGTCATCTCAAATTTTGTTATGTTACTCCTTAATATGTCCTCTACAACTTTCATCAAGAGGTCGAAGTAAGATTCCAACTAGAAAGTTGCTTTACAGTTCACGAAATCACCAAAGGTCAGCACAACCGTTTCCAGATTTAGTTTCTTCAAAGAAAAATCATTTCACCAACCAATACTTGTCCGTTACATCTCAAATTTTAGTATGGTACTCCTAAAGATGTCCTCTACAACTTTTATCTAGAGGTCGAAGTAAGATTCCAACTAGAAAGTTGCTTTACAGTTCACGAAATCACCAAATATCAGCACAATAGTTTCCAGATCTAGTTTCTTCAAAGAAAATTCATTTTACCAACTAATACTTGTCCGTTTCATCTCAAATTTTAGTATGTTACTCCTCAATATGTCCTCTACAACTTTCAGCAAGAGGTCGAAGTAAGATTCCAACTAGAAAGTTGCATGCAGCTCACAAAATCACCAAAGGTCGGACTGTTTTTCCAGAAAACATACTACTAGACTAAGGCATTTGCTCCCATAACTTCGAAAATCCTCACCTCCACCACCTCCGAGATTCACCACACAACACATACAATCACAGCAAGCAAAGTGTAGATTAAAGGACTCTACTTGCCTCAAATCCAAAGAAAATCACAGCAAACACAACGGTGGGGCAAGGCGGGCTTGAGGGCGGCAGCTAGGCGGATGCATAGCGGCCGGTCTTCTTCCTCCTCTTTCTCTCTTTCTCTCTTTCTCTCCTTCTCTTGCACGAACACTCCTCTCTCTCGGTTGCTTCGTCCATTCTGCCCCCTTCTCTCTCTTTTTCTTCCTTTCACCCTCATGATTACTAGCTAATCATGAGGTTTTGCATGGCATTGGACACTTGGCTTAAATGGAAGGACATGTGGCTTCTTCCATGGGACAAATGGAGAGGCATGCAATCCGGCTCTCCCTCTCCTCCTTCGGTCGATGGCAGCCCCTTTGGGCTTCGTGGGCCAGGCCTCTTGGCCCACTTTGGGCCCAACACTTTTGGGTCTAAAGTCCAACTTTTAAATGGCCCAAAAATAATACTAAATAAGCCCATCATTGCTCTTAACAATTTACTTTAATCCCCACTTAATTTCATAATCTCAAATACTCTCATGGCCATAAAATTGCAACAATAATCAATGAGAATGCAACTTATAGAATACACGGCCAAGGACAGAAAATTCCTTGTCAAATTATCCTTTAGTACAATCCTTGATCACACTTGGACATAGAATATATTTCCAACCAAATAATTGTCCATTAAAATGCTTGGCCTTAATCTATTGTAATTCATTGGTCTAATGGCTATAGTAAAATCCGATGGCGCTTCCATCACATATTCATGGTTCATGGTATATTCAGGAGTTGCTATGAAATTTTAGGATGCCACACTTTGTCCCCCACATTACTTTCTTGCACAATATTTCACAAATAACTCAATTTTGGTGCCAAAAGTTGCAGCCCCACACAAGCCACGAATTTCACCTCTAGAGCTCCAATTTCTTCATCAATTTCCTCAATTTGATGTCCAATTTTGTTGAGGAAGAATCCCTCACCATTTTCTACAATTTCCCTTCACCAATTAGCTCACTTTGGAGGCCAAAAATCCCTTCAATTTGGCCCCTTCGAATTTCCATTGTTTTCCGAATCGTCCGAATTGATTTTCCGTAAAAATCCCGAGCTTGCCGAAAATTCTTCGGAAGATGAGTTAACGTTCCTAAAATGAATTGTGACATGACAGAACTTTCAATTTCTGAAATAGGGTTCAATTTCACAGTTAATTTCAATCTGACACGATTTTAGGGTGACCTAGCCTAACATGTAGCTTTTAGGAATATTTTTTGCAATTGACCCGTGGTCAATTTATTTCGAGTCACAATGTACCTCTTCGACACATTGGCGACTCTCGGTGGTCGTGAAAATCTCGAGGTTTCAAATATGGGCACAGGGTACCAAAACGACAGAAAAATCGGTATAGTGCCGATCGGCGAGAATTTTGCAATCTGGTGGAATCACCCACACTTTGATCACTTATCTTAGTCAAATCGACCTATCTCTAATCTCTGATCGATTTTTAACAGTGATGTAATGATCTCTGTAGATGAGCACAATCGAGTAATCGATTCCCGGTCGAATTCTCAAGTCTGTTGCGTTAAAATCCATTAATGGCTTCACCTGATAGGCTAGTTATCTCGTGAGTGGCCAACTCAAAGAAAAGAACTATAGGTGTGTCAATGAAAAGCCCAACTTATCCAATCGAAAACAGAACTTGAAATTCAAGATGTCACACTCACATCCAACCTCCTCTTCTAAGGTGTGTCGCCCGTGTGGGTACAATTAGACACCCTCTACTGTTACGTGAGGTACGAGCTTAAGAGAGCTTGTGATCTTGATTGAGCGAAGTCATAAATGGTTCATCCCAAAAGATGACGTGATGACATCTTTGTATATGCGAACTGTGAGGGAGCTCTTATGGTCAAGTAACACTAAACCCAAACTTTCCCCCTTCTTAGCTCTTGAGGTCGAGTAGCGACATTCCCAAAAATGAGACTAGTGATGACTCCCGTCTTTTATAGGGTATTTTAAACAATTAGATGATAAATGAATCCGTTGTGAGGAGTATGGGTCTTGAGGAGACTCATCGTAGTTTAACATACCCACTGTGGAAAGTTCCTCATTGATTAAGTGTTGCCATTTATGGAGAGTGAGTACTATTAGGAGGGCTACTATGGTAAAGATATCCTTAAATTTGATATTCACACCCGATCTCTTCTTTCGAGGTGTATCGCCCATGTGGGTACAAGTCATGACACTTTTCGCTATCACGTGAGGTACAAACTTGGGATAGATCACAATCATAAATGAGGGAACTCACTATAGTTCATCCCGAAAGGCATGGTGATGACATACTTTGAGGGCTCAGACCATGAAGGAACTCTTATGTTCAAGTACCCCTAAACCCAACTTTCTTCCCCTCACCGAGGGGCCTAAGGGGGGTCAGGTAATAATGACGATCGCTAACTATTCTAAAATTTTAAACTATTAGAGGAAGGTGTCGCTTAATATTTATATATTTTATCATTCACCCTCATGATTAGTTTGGTCTTTTTTACCGAATACAAAATGTGGAAATATTTCATTGGGAGGGAAATAAAAACCTAGAAAGATTCAAAAACTCCTCCTATGATACCATGTAAGATTTTATGGGACTATTACCAACTACTTTATAAGTTTAAATTGTTATATACAAACATAGATTATTATTTAAAAATTCTAATAATTTTCATTCAAAAGCGTAGAATCCAATCAACATGAGGATGCTAAAGAGCGACCCGATGTTATGCTTTACCTTTTTTCTTTGGTCGGATGTCATGCTTTACTTTTTTGGTTTTTTGGTTAGAGGATGTTATGCTTGACTTTTTTTTTTTTTGGTCGGAGGATGTTATGCTTTACTTCACCCAGCGATCATGAGGCCATTCTTTAGTACAGAAGAAGAATGTACAAAAGGACTTTGAAGTGCTTTCATATATTGAAGCGAAATGTCATATCACTCTTTTCCTTTTCCTTTTCCTTCTTGGAAAATAGAATGACGAGCACAAATGCAAAACGAAGTCACATTGCATCTCTTTTCTCCTATTGCTTTTCTTGGATAGACCATGAAATGTACAAATGAAAGATTCAAAAGGGACACGGTTCTATATTGACGAAAGTGAGAATGCTTACTTGATGTTGTAGAGGATTAAACTGGTCATTATCGACAAGGCCACATGGCTTTATGTATTTAAATGTAAGACTAAGGATTATAATCGATCCTAATAGACCTTTTTTTGGCCTTCTTGCCCACATGATACCATTTAAGATTTCGTGGGACTATTACCAACGACTTTATAAGTTTAAATTGTTATATGAAAGTGTAATTTATTATTTAAAAATTCAAATAATTGCAATTCAAAAGTGTAGAATGCAATCAACATGAGGATGATAAAGAGCAATCTCATGTTATGCTTTACCTTTTTTCTTTGGTCGGATGTCATGCTTTGCTTTTTTTCTTTTTTTTTGGTCGGAGGATATTATGCTTTACTTCACCTGGTGAGAATGTGATCATTCTTTAGCATGCATGTAGAACATACAAAAGGACTTTGAAATGTTTTCATATATTGAAGCGAAATGTCATATCAATCTTTTTCTTTTTCTTTTTCTTTTCCTTTTGGGAACAAAGAATGACGAGTAAAAGTGGAAAACAAAATCACATTGAATCTCTTTTCTTCTATTGCTTTTCTTGGATAGACCATGAATCATACAATTGAAAGATTCAAAGGGGACGCACAGTTTTATATTGACGAAAGCAAAAGTACTTACTTTATGCTGTGAAGGATTAAACTAGTTATTATCCACAAGGCCACATGGCTTTATATAAGGAAATGAAAGACTAGGGAGAATAATTGATCTTCATAGAACTTTTTTGGCCTTCTTGCCCACATGATACCATGTAAAATTTTATGGGACTATTGCCAATTGCTTTATAAGTTAAAACTATTATATGAAAGCGCAGTTTATTATTTAAAAATTCTAATAATTTTCATTCAAAAGTGTAGAATCTGGTCGACACGAGGATGATAAATAGCGCTGCCATGTTATTATGCTTTAACTCTTTTCTTTGGTCGGATGTTATGCTTTAGTTCTTTTTTGTTTTGGCTGGAGGTTGCAGTGCTTTACTTCACCCGGTTATCATGAGGTCATTCTTTGGGGTACATGAAGAACGTACAAAAGGACTTTGAAGTGTTTTCATATATTGAAAAGAAATGTCATGTCACTCTTTTCTCTTTCCCTTTTTATTTCCTTTTCCTTTTGGGAATAAAGAATGACGAGTAAAATTGCAAAACGAAGTCACATTTGCTTTTCTTCGATAAACCATGAAACATACAAATGAAAGATTCAAATGAGACACAGTTTTATATTGACGAACGCGAGAATCCTTACTTGACGCTGCGGAGAATTAAACTGGTCATTATCGACAAGGCCACATGACTTTATTTATGTAAATGTAAGACTGAGGATAATAATCCATCTTCATAGAACTATTTTTGGCCTTCTTGCCCACATGATATGACGTAAGATTTCGTGGGACTATTACCAATGACTTTATAAGTTTAAATTGTTATATGAAAGCATAGTTTATTAGTTAGAAATTCTAATCGTTTTCATTCAAAAGAGTAGAATCCTGCCAACATGAAGATGATAAAGAGTGATGCCATGTTTTGCTTTACGTTTTTTCTTATGCTTTGCTTTTTTATTTATCGGTTGGAGGATATCATGCTTTACTTCACCCGCTGATCATGAGGTCATTCTTTCGTATACGTGAAGAACGTACAAAAGGACTTTGAAATGTTTTCATATTGAAGCAAAATGTCATATTACTCTTTTCCTTTTCCTTTTCCTTTTCCTTTTCCCTTTCCTTTTCTTTTTGGGAATAAAGAATGACGAGTAAAAGTGCAAAACGAAGTCACATTGCATCTCTTTTGTCCCATTGCTTTTCTTGGATAGACCATGAAATGTACAAATGAAAGATTCAAAAGGGACACGGTTCTATATTGACGAAAGTGAGAATGCTTACTTGATGTTGTAGAGGATTAAACTGGTCATTATCGACAAGGCCACATGGCTTTATGTATTTAAATGTAAGACTAAGGATTATAATCGATCCTAATAGACCTTTTTTTGGCCTTCTTGTCCACATGATACCATTTAAGATTTCGTGGGACTATTACCAACGACTTTATAAGTTTAAATTGTTATATGAAAGCGTAATTTATTATTTAAAAATTCAAATAATTGCAATTCAAAAGTGTAGAATGCAATCAACATGAGGATGATAAAGAGCAATCTCATGTTATGCTTTACCTTTTTCTTTGGTCGGATGTCATGCTTTGCTTTTTTCTTTGTTTTTGGTCGGAGGATATTATGCTTTACTTCACCTGGTGAGAATGTGATCATTCTTTAGCATGCATGTAGAACATACAAAAGGACTTTGAAATGTTTTCATATATTGAAGCGAAATGTCATATCAATCTTTTTCTTTTTCTTTTTCTTTTCCTTTTGGGAACAAAGAATGACGAGTAAAAGTGGAAAACAAAATCACATTGAATCTCTTTTCTTCTATTGCTTTTCTTGGATAGACCATGAATCATACAATTGAAAGATTCAAAGGGGACGCACAGTTTTATATTGACGAAAGCAAAAGTACTTACTTTATGCTGTGAAGGATTAAACTAGTTATTATCCACAAGGCCACATGGCTTTATATAAGGAAATGAAAGACTAGGGAGAATAATTGATCTTCATAGAACTTTTTTGGCCTTCTTGCCCACATGATACCATGTAAAATTTTATGGGACTATTGCCAATTGCTTTATAAGTTAAAACTATTATATGAAAGCGCAGTTTATTATTTAAAAATTCTAATAATTTTCATTCAAAAGTGTAGAATCTGGTCGACACGAGGATGATAAATAGCGCTGCCATGTTATTATGCTTTAACTCTTTTCTTTGGTCGGATGTTATGCTTTAGTTCTTTTTTGTTTTGGCTGGAGGTTGCAGTGCTTTACTTCACCCGGTTATCATGAGGTCATTCTTTGGGGTACATGAAGAACGTACAAAAGGACTTTGAAGTGTTTTCATATATTGAAAAGAAATGTCATGTCACTCTTTTCTCTTTCCTTTTTATTTCCTTTTCCTTTTGGGAATAAAGAATGACGAGTAAAATTGCAAAACGAAGTCACATTTGCTTTTCTTCGATAAACCATGAAACATACAAATGAAAGATTCAAATGAGACACAGTTTTATATTGACGAACGCGAGAATCCTTACTTGACGCTGCGGAGAATTAAACTGGTCATTATCGACAAGGCCACATGACGTTATTTCTGTAAATGTAAGACTGAGGATAATAATCCATCTTCATAGAACTATTTTTGGCCTTCTTGCCCACATGATATGACGTAAGATTTCGTGGGACTATTACCAATGACTTTATAAGTTTAAATTGTTATATGAAAGCATAGTTTATTATTTAGAAATTCTAATCCTTTTCATTCAAAAAAGTAGAATCCTGCCAACATGAAGATGATAAAGAGTGATGCCATGTTATGCTTTACGTTTTTTCTTATGCTTTGCTTTTTATTTATCGGTTGGAGGATATCATGCTTTACTTCACCCGCTGATCATGAGGTCATTCTTTCGTATACGTGAAGAACGTACAAAAGGACTTTGAAATGTTTTCATATTGAAGCAAAATGTCATATTACTCTTTTCCTGTTCCTTTTCCTTTTCCTTTTCCCTTTCCTTTTCTTTTTGGGAATAAAGAATGACGAGTAAAAGTGCAAAACGAAGTCACATTGCATCTCTTTTTGTCCCATTGCTTTTCTTGGATAGACCATGAAATGTACAAATGAAAGATTCAAAAGGGACACGGTTCTATATTGACGAAAGTGAGAATGCTTACTTGATGTTGTAGAGGATTAAACTGGTCATTATCGACAAGGCCACATGGCTTTATGTATTTAAATGTAAGACTAAGGATTATAATCGATCCTAATAGACCTTTTTTTGGCCTTCTTGCCCACATGATACCATTTAAGATTTCGTGGGACTATTACCAACGACTTTATAAGTTTAAATTGTTATATGAAAGCGTAATTTATTATTTAAAAATTCAAATAATTGCAATTCAAAAGTGTAGAATGCAATCAACATGAGGATGATAAAGAGCAATCTCATGTTATGCTTTACCTTTTTCTTTGGTCGGATGTCATGCTTTGCTTTTTTTTTTTTTTTGGTCGGAGGATATTATGCTTTACTTCACCTGGTGAGAATGTGATCATTCTTTAGCATGCATGTAGAACATACAAAAGGACTTTGAAATGTTTTCATATATTGAAGCGAAATGTCATATCAATCTTTTTCTTTTTCTTTTTCTTTTCCTTTTGGGAACAAAGAATGACGAGTAAAAGTGGAAAACAAAATCACATTGAATCTCTTTTCTTCTATTGCTTTTCTTGGATAGACCATGAATCATACAATTGAAAGATTCAAAGGGGACGCACAGTTTTATATTGACGAAAGCAAAAGTACTTACTTTATGCTGTGAAGGATTAAACTAGTTATTATCCACAAGGCCACATGGCTTTATATAAGGAAATGAAAGACTAGGAGAATAATTGATCTTCATAGAACTTTTTTGGCCTTCTTGCCCACATGATACCATGTAAAATTTTATGGGACTATTGCCAATTGCTTTATAAGTTAAAACTATTATATGAAAGCGCAGTTTATTATTTAAAAATTCTAATAATTTTCATTCAAAAGTGTAGAATCTGGTCGACACGAGGATGATAAATAGCGCTGCCATGTTATTATGCTTTAACTCTTTTCTTTGGTCGGATGTTATGCTTTAGTTCTTTTTTGTTTTGGCTGGAGGTTGCAGTGCTTTACTTCACCCGGTTATCATGAGGTCATTCTTTGGGGTACATGAAGAACGTACAAAAAGGACTTTGAAGTGTTTTCATATATTGAAAAGAAATGTCATGTCACTCTTTTCTCTTTCCTTTTTATTTCCTTTTCCTTTTGGGAATAAAGAATGACGAGTAAAATTGCAAAACGAAGTCACATTTGCTTTTCTTCGATAAACCATGAAACATACAAATGAAAGATTCAAATGAGACACAGTTTTATATTGACGAACGCGAGAATCCTTACTTGACGCTGCGGAGAATTAAACTGGTCATTATCGACAAGGCCACATGACTTTATTTATGTAAATGTAAGACGAGGATAATAATCCATCTTCATAGAACTATTTTTGGCCTTCTTGCCCACATGATATGACGTAAGATTTCGTGGGACTATTACCAATGAGTTTATAAGTTTAAATTGTTATATGAAAGCATAGTTTATTATTTAGAAATTCTAATCGTTTTCATTCAAAAGAGTAGAATCCTGCCAACATGAAGATGACAAAGAGTGATGCCATGTTATGCTTTACGTTTTTTCTTATGCTTTGCTTTTTTATTTATCGGTTGGAGGATATCATGCTTTACTTCACCCGCTGATCATGAGGTCATTCTTTCGTATACGTGAAGAACGTACAAAAGGACTTTGAAATGTTTTCATATTGAAGCAAAATGTCATATTACTCTTTTCCTTTTCCCTTTCCTTTTCTTTTTGGGAATAAAGAATGACGAGTAAAAGTGCAAAACGAAGTCACATTGCATCTCTTTTGTCCCATTGCTTTTCTTGGATAGACCATGAAACTCACAAATGGAAGATTCAAAAGGGACACAGTTTTATATTGACGAAAGCAAGAATGCTTATTTTGTGACATCCTGATTTTCTGATTCTGTTTTTGATTGAATGAGTTGGGCTTTTCATCGACGCGCCTATAGTCTTTTCTCTGAGTTGATCACTCACGAGATAACTAATCTATCAGGTGAAGCCATTAAGGAATATAAACGCAATAGACTTGAGAATTTGATCAGAAATCGACTATTCGACCGTGCTAATCTACAAGGGTCAATACGGCATTGTCAAAATCGAACAAAGATCGGAGATAGGTCAGTTCGATAGAGGCATGTGATTAGAGTGTGGGTGATTCCACCTAATTACAAAATTCTCATCGAACGGCACTAAATTGATTTTTCTATCATTTCTGTACCTTGTGCCCATATTTGAAACCTTGAGATTTTCACGACAACCGAGAGTCACCAATGAGTCGAAGATTTACAATGTGGCTCGAAAATAATCCACCACGGGTCAAATGCGCTAAAAATTCCTAAAAGCTACCCGATATGTTAGGTCACGCTAAAATCGTGTCCGGTTGAAATCAACTATGAAATTGAACCCAATTTCAGAAATTGAAAGTTCTGTCATGTCACGATTTATTTTAGGAACGTCGACTCATCCTCCGAACAGTTTTCGGCAAACCGAGTTTTGGCGAAAATTCAAGATTGGGCACTTTTGGACCGAGAAATTTAAAGGACCTTTTTTGTGTGGACTTTTGGCATTCAAGATGGATCCATTGGCAAGGAAAAATGTGGAATTTGATGTGGGCATCCTCCTTGACCTTTTGGCCTTTGAATTGAGTCCAATTGGAGAGGATTTGAATTGGAATTGGAGGGGAAATGTTCAAAATTTGTAGGTCCATGTGGGGTGCACATTTTAGCTGCTTCCATGGCTTGTTGAGGAAGATTTGAGAAGGAAATAGCTGCTGTGGATATGGCTAAAGTTGGTGGGGCAACAACTTGAGTTCATTGGATATTTTGTGAAGACTTTGAGGGCTTGTGGTCCCCCTTCAGCTACAGCTCTTATTCTTCTTCCTTCTTGCCTCACCTTTCTCCATTGTTGTTGTGTTTGAGAGCCAAAGAACCAGAGGAAATCGAGCCAGCCTTGCTGTCGACCGCCCAACCTCCTCGTGGCCCGTCCGAGCAACCGCTGCCGCTCGTGCACGGCCGCCGGTCGCCCGCTTGCCCGTCCTGCTTGCACACCGTCCCAGTGAGCCCAGCCCGTTGTCCCGAGCTGCCCCTGCCGTCCAAGCCATCCCCAAGCCACCAGACTCCCGTCGCCCACCTACTAGGACCCGCTGCATCCGCCGTCGTTCCGCCTGGCCGTTTCCAGCCAAAGCCAACCGCTCGACCAGCCTCTTTAGCCCCAGCACGAAAGCCGAAATCTCAGCCCACAGCTGAGACTTCATGGCCCGTTTATGGCCTTTTCTCGGCCTCCCTTGGCGTCGCTCCGGGCTTGAGTCTCCGACTTGGCGTTGCCGTCACCGTGAACTCACCGGTCCGCTAATCCAATGAGTTTACTTGCTAAACCTTGCTTAGGAGGTTAATTATGCTTAGTAGGTAATTAGCTTAGCCTAAGATTTGATTAGCGATCTAGTTAGTTAATTAGGCCAATTAGGTGGTTAGATTAGATTAGTTAAGGGTTAATTAGATTGCTTGATTTATGTAGATAGGTGGATTATTTTTCTAGGTGCAATTAGATGGTTAAATTAGTGTTTTAGGCTTAAGTAAGCATTTATTGATTTAATTAGCATTTATTTAATTAATTTTGCAATTTATTTAATTATTTAATATTTTCCGAAAATTATACTGAGATAGCCCGTAGTCAGAATTTCGTGCTGATTGTCGTGGTGTGATTAGTTTATGCAATTGAATGATAATTTGTGTAATTGAGTGGTGATTGTGATTTTTGATTAATTATTTCAAAATTGTGAAATTTTGGTATTTAATTAGAAAATACCGAGTGCCGGGTTTTGACCTCGAAAATGTTTTTAAATACTATATAAAATAGTGGGATTTTAAAAGGAAGGATATCAATTTTTAAGGTTCGATCTGACCGTGTACCCACACACGATTATTTTCACCGGGTGTTTTTAATACGAAGAAAATAGGCCAAGCACATTATCTTAATTGAGACATTTGAGTGCAATGCACGGTGTCCTTGGCCGGAATTGAATGATCGTGTGATGGTTATGAGAACCCATCCCCGATGTGCGTCGAGTGGACGTTGCCCCTATATGGGATGCCCTTAGACAACGGATGCCGGTCGTAGTAGAGGCTGGCCGATGCTCCTTCGGGATTGCCATCTAGTGTAGACGTTGCCGTGCTAAATGGGGTGAGATGATGCCTGGTTACGCAAGAAGACCGCCGAACGTCGAGTAGGCCTGCCCATGGGGCCATAACAAATTGGAACGTGTGAATGATTGAGATAAACGCGTTTGATTATGGGACAAAATTTTGTGGCACGGAATGAGACGTGTCATAACAATTTGGCCTTATAATCGGGACCCCTGTGATTGATTGAGTTATAAGTGAGACGTTCTAATTGATGTGTGCATTTATTATATGCATTTGTTGTGGCATCCTAAAATTTCATGGTGATCTCTAGAGGCATTACGACCTATGGAAAGGTGATGGAAGTGTCATTGACTTTTGTTGTGGCCATTAGACCAAATAATTGTAATAGACTAAGACCGAGAACTTTAATGGAAATGTGTCTTGTGTTCATGGGTTATCAAGGTTGGTGCTATAGGACAATTTGATAAGGAGGTTTTTTGTTCTTGACTATGCACCATTATAGATTTGATTCCTATGGTTTAATGTTGCAAGTTTATGGCCATATTAAATTGCAATTAGGTATTTTTTTTAAGTGGGGATTTAGGGTAAATTATTAAGGGAAGAAGTGGGCCGAAATTGTTAGGCCAAGCCAGCCCAAAAACCAGCCCATAACCCCACCGAAATCCCCCGCTGTTTCTCCCCATTTGGTCGGCCAAAAAGCTAGCCTAAGCTCGGCCCAAAGAAGCCCAATGGGCTATCGACCAAGGCTGGCCCAAGCCCAACCAGATGAAGCCCATCATATTGCATGAGAAAGATGACAAGTGGCATGAGGAAGCAACCAAGTGGCCATTGCATGCAATCTAATGATTGTTAATCATAGAGGGGAGGAAATTAGTGAGGGGGAGGGGGCGGATTAAGGGAGGAGTAACGAGAGGGGGTGGGGGTGTCGCACAAGAGAGAAAGAGAGAAGGAGAAGGAGAGGAAGAGAGAAAGAGAGAAAGGGGGCGTGCGAGAGAGAAGAAGGAGGAGAAGACCGGCCACCGTGCGTCCACCTAGCCGCCGCCGTCGAGCCCGCCTCACCCCACCGTTTGCTTGCTACGATTTGCTTGGACTAGAGGCAAGTAGAGTCCGTTAATCTACCCTTTGCTTGCTGTGATATGTGTTGTGAGGGATGGTAAACTTTGGTTGTGGTAGAAGTGAAGAAATTTCTAAGCTTTGGGGAGAAATATGTTAGCCTAGCATTCTGTTTTCTAAAAAGGCAGTCCGACCTTCTATGATTTCGTGAGCTGTATGTAACTTTTTAGTTGGAATCTCGCTTTGATCTCTTAATGAAAGTTGTAGAGGACATCTCGAGGAGTAACATACTAAAATTTGAGATGAAACGGACAAGTATTGCTTGGTGAAATGATTTTCCTTTGGAGAAACTAGATCTGGAATTTGTTGTGCTGACCTTTAGTGATTTCGTGAATAGTAATGTAACTTTTTAGTTGGAATCTCACTTTGACTTCTGAATGAAAATTGTAGAGGAATTCATGAAGTATAACATATCAAAAATTGAGAGGACATGAACAAGTATAGGTCGGTGAAACCATTTTTCTTTGAAGAAGCTGGATCTGGGAAACGTTACATTGACCTAGTATGATTTTGTGAATTTTTATAAAATCATCCAGTTGAAATTTGATGTTATGCCCTTAACAAAAGTTGTATATGACATTCTGAGGAATAACATACTGAAAATTGAAAAGAAACGGACATGTGTAGGTCGGTGAAACGAATTTTCTTTGAAAGGAGTTAATCTGGAAAAACAGTACCGAGAATAGGAGGAATTAAATCGTCTATAGATATTAATCTAGAACGAATTGGATTTAGATTTCTTCATGAGATATTTACCTCTAGGTGTTGTCTACAACAATCACAATTTCAGAATTTTCAGAGTTCGTTTGAGTATTTAATTGAAATTATTTCTGAAATTGTGCAAGCTGTAGTGCTGAAATTTTAAAAGCTGTGATGCATGGACCGAACCGATTTGTATGAAGTTCTTTTGATATCGTGTTCTTCATGAGATATTTGCCCCTAGGTCTCGACTATAATGTGTCAAATTTTCAGAATTTATTAAGACCGTTTACTAATTTTCCTAAAATTTTAACTAAAGGAGTGCATTCTGTTTTATCCGAAAATTGCTGCATTTTCAAAAATAAATGAATTGCTCTATGCGATATAATGTCTTGAGTGATTGATTTTGTTGCACATGTGGTGAAATTTGGCATGTCATATAATATCAAAAAGTTGGTTTAGACCTTTGACATTATTGCATCAAATGCCATGTTGAAAGTGAAACACACATGTGAATATAAATTGTAAAAATGATGATACCGTCGGACCTTTGAGTCAATGATGTCCTCAGGAGTTTCGAGATGCCCGGAGGTGTGTGCCGGATGTCCTCAGGAGTTTCGAGATGCCTGGAGGTATGTGCCGGATGCCCGGAGGTGTGTGCCGGAGGCTCCTCACGATGCCAGGTTGGGTGCGAGTGATAAATAGAGGGATGCAAACATTGATCCCTGGGAAGAAAGATGAAATGAGATCCTCTTAAAAATTAAAAATTGAATTATGTGCATGGGTATGTGCATATGGCATGGTGATATATGCATGACTGTACGGTAATGTATGCATGACTGCATGGTAATGTATGCTTGATAGCATGGACGATATGTACTTTACTCGTGACATCCCGATTGTTCTACTTGCTGCACTGTGTAGTTTGATGGATCTTTACTGCTAAGTGGTTGTACTCACCCCTTTGGCGATTAACATTTCAAATTAAAAAGATGCATTTACCACCGGTTGTGCGTGGTACCTTCTACGGCTTACCGTCTGATGTCGAGGTTGAGTGCGCGGAGCACATCTGTGTCGGTGTTCCTGGTTTTGTGTTTGTTCGAGTCCGTGTGCTGGTTATGTATGACGTGGGCCTGACTGGGGGCCCTGTTGTCCAAGAGTTTCTATCTATTCACGTTCGACGCGATGGGGTGATGCTAGGGATGCTGCCGCTGCCACCGCCCGATGCACTGGGTTGGGTGTGATGGCACGTATGATTGGTGGAAGCTGACACTTTTTGGGATAACCGACACTTGTTGATGGATGGGTGTACATGTTTGTTATAGGGTCGAGTTCTCTTTTGAGTTACTGCCAAGTATAGTTAAAAATCTTGGCCTTTTGCTGTACCGACCCAAGATGTCCATCTTGAAAATGTAAATAAAAGTGACTCGGCTTTATTTTTTCATTTTGGTGCATAGTTGGTGTGCATTGCTTTATTGTTATTGGAGTAAGGGATGGTGAGACTCGTTTATGCTTCCGTTGATGAGCTGCGCTGGGACCTTTTCAAAAAAAATTTAATTGATCAACCCCCATGAACTATGGTTCCACTTTAATTAAAAAGGTATTAGACTGGTATGTAATAGGATAAGTGATAGGTACCTATGGCGACCCTAACGGATCGGGGGCCGTGCCGAGGGGGTGCCACATTTGTGATATGAATTGTACTGACATGTAGAAAGGAACTAAGGCGATGTCACGCCCCGATCCTTCGAGCGCGTGCCTAGGTGGACGATAAAATTGACGATGTCCCAAGATGCATTTCCGACCCATTCATTTTAATGCACATGCGGAAGCGAATTACTAATCCCTTGACAATAATAAACGTGGGATAGAAAAGCAAGACCACTAATTTCAAATCAAACACATTATTAAAAACCACAATCTGGTTTACAAACAGAAGCCAACTCTAAGGTCTAAGTGCAGGAAGTCTATCTTCAAAAAGGACTTCTGAGCCATCCGTGCTCCTAACCCTTCTGCCTCAAGCTTTTGGGTTTTTCATCCCTAGACCTGAAAATATTATCCCACAACGGGGTGAGACAATGTCTCATCAAGTTCACCCCCTAAACTCCAACTAGGAAGGAAATACGTCCCAGGGCTGCCTAAGCACAAGCACAAGCACAAGCACAATTGAAAGGACTTACCTTTGCCTATTGTCCTTCCTACGAGTCAGTATAATTTATAAATTCAACGAACCACTTCAAACATCAAAGCATCAAATCAGATTGAGTCATCGATCAATCGACCCTGTCGATTCCATGTCAGCAAGACCATCTCTCGGTCAACTCAATCAATACTATCTATAAAGTCTAATCACATCAAGGACTGCTCACACTAAGCTGAAGATAGATAGTATAGCTCACTCTAAGTTGAATATAGATAGAAATGCTCGCCAAAAGCTGATACCAACGTATACTGCTCACCCTAAGCTGATATATCGAAGCCCTCAGGCTGATGTAGTATACAGCTAATGCTCACCAAAGCTATGCAATACTTAATTTCTCACCGAAGCTGTGCGATTCTTAATGCTCATCGAAGCTGTGCGATTCTTAATGCTCACCGAAGCTATATGATTCTTAATTCTCACTGAAGCTATGCGATTCTTAATGCTCACCGAAGCTGTGTGATTCTTAGGGTATACTGCTCACTTTAAGCTGATGTATCAAGCCCACAGGCTGATACAGTATACCATTCTAATCAATAAACAATTTCACAACTTTTATCATACCCGATAAAAATACTCGTGTGTGGGTACATGATCGACCTTAGCCAAAATATCAAATTTTCCTTTCCGAAAATCCCACCATTTTCAATAGTCCACAAAGATATTTTTGGCATCATAAACCCATGCCTGGAATTTTCTAATTAAATACTGAAATTATTAAATTTTGGGATAAATATCCAAAATTACAAATCACACTCAATTCGCACAAATTAACACTCAATTAAATAAACCAATCATACCATTGTGATCAACATAAAATTCTGGTCACCAGCTATCCCGGTCTAATTTTCGAAAAATAATAAATAATTAATTAAATTCGAAAATTAATTAATAAATACCAATAAATAGCAAAAAAATGCACACTTAAGCTGGAAAAGCCTAATTAAATACTGAAACGGACCGGGAAAAATTCCGGACCTCACTAGATAAATACTACAGCTTATCTAGGCTCTAATTACACTACTTTAACCACCTAAGAAGAGATTAGTAAGTAAACTCACCGGTTTAGCGCGAAAATCGGTTCACGGCAACGGTGATGTGATGGCGAGCGATAAACTCCAAAGCAGCGACACCAACGGGGATCAAACCGAGGCCGAAATCACCCCCCCCCGAAGCTCACGGTTGAGCTGGTCTTGCTACCTTAGTTATGCGGAGATGGAAATAGTGGCTGAACGGGCGCAGTTTAGGTTGGATTTGACAACTGCGGGTGGAGGTACGGCTGACGTGCAGGCTGCTCGGTGGACTTCACTACTAGAGGGAATGAAATGGAGAGACGGTGGGTTGTTCGATGAGTGGAAATCGTGGGCAGTTGGAGTCAACACCAGGAGGAGAACGTCACTGGGTTGACCGGTGGGGATACATGGACGAGCTGCAGGGAAGATCGGGCTGCTGCAGTGAGTGGGGAAGATCGTGGGTGTTGTCAGTGGATAGATGGGGCAACGTTGGAGGAGCACTTCGGTGGGATGGCAGAGAAACATGCAAAGAAGAATGAAAAAGAAAGAGAAGCAAAGGCGGCCAAAAGGGGGGGATCGACATAGTTGGCATGTGCAGGATGGAAGGAGAGAGAGAGAGAGAGACGCGCATGGATGGATAAGGAGGGGAGGGGAAAAACGTGCGAGAAAGGGAGAGATAAGGATGATTAAAAGTCAAAGGAAATAAAGCAAGGGAAAAGAAATGGTAGAGGGTGGTCGGCTGAAGGAGGAATGTGCAAGAGAGAGAGAGTCGTGCGCGAAGAGGGAGTCCGGTGGGGGAAAGAAAAAGATAATCAAACACAATTATCTTTGACCACTTGGGTGATGAATCAACCTTATCTTCAACTAACAATAACAATTGGTCATCCAAGACCAATTTCAACACCAACTTGCACAATTTGAAGTCCAATTGAAGACCAAAATAAGACAGCCCCTCTAGCCAACGAATTTCACTCAATTTGATGTCCAATTTGGCTAAGGGATAAGCCCACACGATTTCTGCAAGTTCCCTTCACCACACCGCTCGGTTTGGGAGCCATAATTCCCTTCAATTTGGCTCATCTGAATTTCCATTCTTTTTCGAATCGTCCAAATTGATTTTCTGTAAAAATCCTGAACTCGTCGAAAATTCCTCGAAAGATGAGTCGACATTCCTAAAATAAATCATGAAATGACAAGATTTTCAATTTCTGAAATCGGGTTCAAATTCGTGGTTAATTTCAATTAGATGCAATTTTAGCGTGACCTAACCTACTAGGTAGCTTTTATGAATTTTTTTGTGCAATTGACTCATGGTTGATTATTTTTTAGCCACAATGTACATCTTCGACACATTGGCGACTCTTGGTTGTCGTGAAAATCTCAAGGTTTCAAATACGGACACAGGGCGCTAAAACGACAGAAAAATTAGTCTAGTGCTGATCTACAAGAATTTTACAATTTGGTGGAATCACTCACATTTAGCCACACATCTCAGTCGAACTGACCTATCTCTAATCTCTGATCAATTTTTAACTGTGCTGTAATGACCCTTGTAGACTAGCACGATCGAGCAATAGATTCCCAGTCAAATTCTCAAGTTTATTGTGTTTATATTCCTTAACGGCTTCACCTAATAAGCTAGTTATCTCATAAGTGGCCGTTTTAGAGAATAGCACTATAGGTGCGTCGATGAAAGGCCCAACTTATTTGTGGCACCCCCTCCACACGGCCCTCGATCCGTTAGGGTCGCCACAGTGCGCTAACCCTTTAACTGTCCTAACAACATGCCACTCTAATACTATTGAATTATAGAGGATCCATAAGTCCTGGGGGTTTTCATTATTTAAATCGGTCTCAGCTACCCATCACACACGATCAATCACACCAATCCCGGTCCATCGGCTGGCGGCAGCAGCAGCATCCCCATCATAATCCCGTCACGGCGAACATGCATGGACAGGAACTCCTGTACCACAGGGCCTCCAGGTAGACCCACATCATACATGACTAGGACTCAAACGCAGACGAATACCAGACCCTGGACACTAACACAGATGTGCTCCGAACATGGGCACTCAACATCTACCGGGACGCCGTAAAAAGTGCCTTATGTAACGGGTAGCAGAGGCATCTCTCAATCTGAAATGTTAGTCCCCAAAAAGGAGTGAGTACAACCACTCAGCAGTAAAGATCCATTAAACTACATAATGCAACAAGCAAGACAACCAAGGTATCACAAGTAAAACACATATCATTCATGTACTCAAGCATACATCACCATGCAGTCATGTATATATCACCATGCCGTCATGCATATATCTCCATGAGATCCATCCAATGCCTTGATGATCACACTTCCAAAAATCATACAATACCAATTCAAGTTCAAAGACAATTTATACACCAGGCCATGTACACACACATTTGCATGATTCAATTTCCATATTGATTTTTCAAAAGGATCTCATTTTTCTTCCAGGGACTAGTGCTTGCATCCCTCATATCTCTCGCACCCAACCTGGAATCATGAGAAACCTCCGACACACACCTCCGGGCATCTCGTACCCCAACTGGCATCACGAGGCCTCCGGCACACACCTCCGGGTATCTCGAAACTCCCGAGGACATCCGGCACACACCTCCGGGCATCCCACACACCCGGGGCATCGTCAACTTAGCCGTCCAATAGTATCATCATTATCATTACACATGGATATATCTCACTTTGGAAAAAAATGCCATTTGATGCAATAATGCCAAAGATTTCATTTAATTTTATAAAATTTCATCAATTTTGATGTCATATGAAATGCATAATTGTCACCATGCATGCTAAATAGATAGCAACTCAGAATACCACATCCTATAGAGTAATTTATTTGTTCTTAAAAATAAGACAATTTTCGAATAAAACAGAATGCATTCCTTTAATTAAAATTCTGGAAAAATTAGTAAACGATATTAATAAATTCTGAAAATTTAACATGATGTAAACAAGACATAGGGAAAGAGGGTTCATGCAGATCAACATGTCAAGAAAGTTTCATATCAATCGCATAGGTCCATACATCACAGCAAAAGAAATTCCAACACCACTTTTGCACAGTATCGGAAATAATTTCGATTAAGTCCTTAAATGAACTCTGAAATTTTAATATGTTCTAGTTGAGACCTAGAGGTAAAAGTCCCATGAACAAATCAAAGTCTAATTCATTCTGGATTAAAAGATATAATTATTATAATTCACCCTAACCCTCGGTTCAATCTCCAGATTTAACCCTTTCAAAGAAATATCATTTCCCCAATCAATACTTGTCCGTTTATTCTTAAATTTTAGTATGTTGCTCCTCAAGATGTCTTATACAACGCTTATCAAGGACACAAGATCAAATTCGGACTGGATAATTGCACAAAATTCACAAAATCACAAGGGATCAACATAACAGTTTCCAGATCTAGTATCTTTGAAGAAAAATGGTTTCACCAACAAATACTTGTCTGTTTCCCCTCAAATTTTGATATTTTAATCTTCAAGAAGTCCTCTACAACTTTCATCAAGGACACAAAGTAAGATTCCAGCTAGAAAATTTCCTTACAGATCGCGAAATCACCAAAGGTCAACATAACAGTTTCCAGATCTAGTATCTTTGAAGAAAAATGGTTTCACCAACAAATTCTTGTCTGTTTCCCCTCAAATTGTGATATGTTAATCTTCCAGAAGTCCTCTACAACTTTCATCAAGGACACAAAGTAAGATTCCAGCTAGAAAATTGCCTTACAGCTCGCGAAATCACCAAAGGTCAACATAACAGTTTCCAGATCTAGTTTCTTCAAAGAAAAGTCATTTCACCGGCCAATACTGGTCCGTTTCTTCTCAAATTTGAGTATGTTACTCCTCAAGATGTCATCTACAACTTTCATGAAGGAGTCAAAGTAAGATTCGAACTAGAAAAGTGCATGTAGCTCACGTAATCACCAAAGGTCGAACCGTTTTCCAGAAAACAGATTACTAGGCTAAGGCACTACTTCCATAACTTTGAAAATCCTAACATCCAACACATCCAAAATTCACTATACTTCACACACAACCACAGCAAGCATAGTGTAGATCAATGGACTCCACTTGCCTTAAATTCACAGCAAGCTAACGGCAACTTGAGGTTTTCGGCGAGCTTGATCGACGGCGGAACTAGGCGCATGCACGGCGGGCCGGTCTTCTTTCTCCTCTCGCCGATGAACCCTCACAAAACTCTCTCGGTTTCACTCTCTCCCTCTCTCTCGACTTCACTCTCTCCCTCTCTCGATCAATCCGCCCCTCTCTCTCCCTCTTCCTTCGGTTGCTTCAAGGCTAGCAATCATTGGGTTTGCATGCTAGGACACTTGGCTCCAAGAGGGAGGGAGACATGTGTCTTCAACAAGAAGACACATGGAGGAGGTGGCGTGGGGCTTCCATCCAGTTCCCCCCTCCCCATGGCCGACGGTTTTTGTGGGCCTCTTGGCCTACTTTGGGCCCAAAAATTTTTGGGCCTAAAGTCCAAATTTAAATGGCCCAAAAAATAATGTTAATAAGCCCATATTTTCTCTTAATAATCTACTTTAATCCCCACTTAATTTCATAATCTCAAATATTCACATGGCCATATAAAATTGCAACATTAATCAATGAAAATCCAACTTATAGGGGGTACATGGCCAAGGACAGAAAATTCCTTGTCAATTTATCCTTTAGTACAATCCTTGATCACATTTAGATATAGGATACATTTCCTAATCAAAACAATAGTCCATTAAATGTTCGGCCTTGTTTAATTGGAATCCGTCGGTCTAATGACTACAATATAGTCCGTTGGTGCTTCCGATACCTTTTTCAGGGGTCGTAGTGTATCTTGGGATCGTTATGAAATTTTAGGATGCCACAATTCTCCCATCCTTAGAGAATTTTGTCCTCGAAATTTGACATCACTTATGCCTCTTGAAACAAGTGAGGGTACTTTTCCTTCATCTTATTTACACTTTCCCATGTGGCTTCCTCCATATCATGACGTCACCATAATATCTTAACCAATGGGATTTTCTTGGTTCTAAGAACTTGCTCCTTTTGGTCTAGTACTTGCACATGCTCTTCGATGTATCTCACTCTCTCATCCACTTTGATGGCTTCATGATCGAGTATGTGACCAGGATCCGGCCGATATCTCCTTAGCATCGCCACATGAAACACATCATGTAAATTTCCCAATTTAGGAGGCAGTGCCAAACGATAAGCTATGTCTCCTATTCTTTCGAGTATCTCAAAGGGTCCAACAAATCTGGGACCTAACTTTCCTTTCATTCCAAATCGTGATATTCCTTTCATTGGAGATACTTTAAGAAATACGTGATCTCCCACACTAAACTCCAAAGGCCTTCGACGCCTATCCGCGTAGTCTTTTTGTCGGTTTTGGGCTATCTTAAGTCTTTTCCTTATTATCTCAACCGCTTTTATAGTAACTTGTACTAACTCAAATCCTGTCAGTTTTCTTTCACCTACTTCATTCCAACAAACAGGGGTTCTGCACCTTCTCCCATATAATGCTTCATACGGAGTCATGTCTATACTTTTCTAAAAACTATTGTTATACGCGAACTCTATCAAGTGCAAATTTTCATCCCAACTTCCCCTAAAATCAATAATGCAGGCTCTCAGCATATCTTCCAGAGTCTGGATCACTCTTTCCATTTGTCCATCTGTTTGAGGATGAAAGGCAGTACTAAATTGAAGCTTCGTCCCTAAGGCATTTTGGAGACTTTGCCAAAAATTTGAAGTAAACCTAGAGTCTCGATCAAAGGTGATCATTACAGGAATACCATGTAAGTGTATTACCCGGTTACATATATCTCAACAAGTTTATTCATCGAATAGTTTATGCGGACCGCTAGGAAATGGGCAGATTTAGTCAAGCGATCCACTATCACCCAAATCAAATCGTGACCATTTGATGTCTTTGGCAGTCCTTGCACAAAGTCCATCGTCACATGCTCCCATTTCCATTCTGGTATGTCTAACGGTCTTAATAGTCCTGCGGGTTTGTGATGTTCCGCCTTCACTTGCTGGCATGTTAAACATTGAGAAACGTGTTTAGCTATATCTACCTTCATGCCATTCCACCAAAATTGCTTGCGTAAATTTCTGTACATCTTTGTACTACCCGGATGAATACTATAATTACTCCTATATGCTTCCGACAGAATTTCCCTATTCACTTCTTCATTGTCGGGAACACAGAGTCGTCCTGGCATCTTACCACTCCATCCTAAGAGATTTGGAATTCTGGTCTTTTTCCAAAAGACACAGCATTTCTTACTTTCATAATTTCCGGGTCAGACTCTTGCAGAATCTTAACTTTCTGAATAATTTCGGGTTCAATCCTTAATGCAGTAAGCATACCGGTAAGGCGATCCACTTTCAATTCAAACTTTGAGTCTGCTACAGACTTTAATAGGTTCCATTCTGCCATTCTTAGACTGGCCATATCCAAAGCCGACTTACGACTAAGGGCATCCGCCACCTTATTCGCCTTTTCTGGATGGTACCGTATCTCACAATCATAATCCTTCAACAATTCCATCCACCTCCTTTGTCTCATGTTCAATTCCTTTTGTGAAAACAAATATTTTAGGCTCTTACGATCTGTATAGATCTCAAACTTCTCTCCATACAAATAGTGCCTCCATATTTTCAAAGCAAACACTATAGCTACCAATTCTAAATCATGAGTTGGGTAGTTAAGTTCATGAGGTTTCAAATGTCTGGATGCATAGGCTATGACCTTGCCATGTTGCATCAAAACACATCCCAGTCCTTTGTGAGACACATCACTATACACTGTAAATCCATCAGACCCAGATGGTATAGTCAAGATTGGAGCCGCGGTTAATTTTCTTTTAAGTTCCTAAAAGCTCCTTTCACATTCTCTATTCCATTCAAACTTTGCATTCTTTCGAATCAATTTCGTTAATGGGCTTGCCAGTCGTGAGAACCCTTCAATAAATCTTCTAGCCAGTCCAAGAAACTCCGTATTTCAGTGGGTGCTTTCGGTCTCAGCCAATTTATTACCATCTCAGCTTTCGCCGGGTCCACTGCGATTCCTCCTCCTGACACCACGTGTCCCAAAAATATTATCTGGTCTAGCCAAAATTCACACTTGCTGAATTTGGCATACAACTTATGATCTCTTAAAGTTTGCAAAACTATCATCAAGTGTTGCTCGTGCTCTTTAGGCCCTCTAGAATATATCAGGATATCATCAATGTAGACAATCACAAACTGATCCAAATAAGGCTTAAATATCCTATTCATTAGATCCATGAATGCGGCCGGGGCATTCGTCAATCCAAAAGGCATAACTAGGAACTCATAGTGTCCATAGCGAGTCCTAAATGTAGTCTTAGGAATGTCTTATTTCTTAATCCCTAATGATGGTACCCTGATCTCAAGTCAATCTTAGAAAAGACCGAACTTCCTTGCAGTTGGTCAAATAGGTCATCAATTCTAGGTAAGGGATACTTATTCTTAATGGTCACCTGATTCAGTTGTCTATAGTCAATACATAATCGCATTGACCCATCCTTCTTTTTCACAAACAAGACTAGTGCACCCCAAGGAAAAGCACTTGGCCTAATGAATCCTTTATCAAGCAACTCTTGTAGTTGCACCTTCAACTCCTTCAGTTCCATTAAGGCCATCCTATACGGGGCTTTCGATATTGGTCCTGTTCCAGGCATTAGTTCAATTTCAAACTCAATTTCTCATTCCGGTGGTTATCCAGGCAACTCCTCAGGAAATACATCTTGAAATTCACTGACTATTCGAATTTCATCGAGCTTAGACTCTTCTTTAGTAGAATCCTTAACCACCGCCGGGTACCCTTGACATCCTTCGTCCAAGTAATGCATGGGCTTCTATTGCTGAAATAAGTGCTATAGATAGGTTGATTTGACCTCTGAAAAATTCACAACTTGACTAATTAGGTAAAACAAATTGGATCACTTTCCTATAACAATCCATTTTGGCCCGATACTTATGGAGCCAGTCCATTTCTATGATAACATCAAAGTCATACATAGCCATTACGATTAGGTCTATTTCCATATCCCTTCCCCCTATTGTTATCTTACATTTTCCACACACCAGCGTAGACAATACCACATTCTTTAAAGGCGTAGAAACACAAAAGGCGTCTCAAGAGACGTAGTTTCTATTTTACTCAATTTGTCTATATTTTCAGACACAAATGAATGCGTAGCACCCGTATCAAACAATACATATGCCTTCTTGCCATTTATGAAAATTGTACCTGAGATAACGTTTTTGGAAGCTTTCACTTCCTCTTGGGTGACCGCATACACTCTTCCTTGTGCTGGTGGTCTCTATGGATTCCTTTGTGGATATGGTCCAGCAGTACGTTGTTGTACTTGTCGCATTGGGTTGATACTTGGCTGCGACCTCTCTTGTGGACAATCCTTCTTAAGGTGTCTTACCTGTCCACAACCATAGCATTTCAGCCGTCCATTACAAGGTCTGGGCCATGTCACCCATCACACCTTTGACAATCATCATTATGATAAGGTGCTTTTCCTAGATTCGGGCCATCCCGGCTTTTCCAAAATTCCCAAAATTGCTCTTCTTCTTAGATTCCCAGTCTGACCTTGACCTGTATAGGGTCTTTTACCCCGTTTGATATCACCAAAAGTTGACTGCCTCTTATACTCCGATTGCTCTCTTACCAATTCCTGCTCCACCAACTACGCCCTTTCGTAAATCTCATTATAATCTCTTATATTCAAAGGCACCGGTTGTTTCTGATATCGTTCTCAACCCTTTGGGAATCTCTTAGCTTTTTCTTCTCAATCTTCAATTAGCCTGGGAGCATACCTAGACAATTTAGAAAATTTCGCCTCATATTGATCCACTGTTAGCTCCCTTTGTTCCAACTGAGCAAATTCCGTGATTTTCTTATCCCTAGCACAATCAGAGAAATGCTTTCTATTAAAGGCTCTCACAAACTCATCCCAATTTATATCAATACCTAGTGGAAAGATCATGTCCCTCGAAGCTCTCCACCAAAACTTTTCATTTCCCTCCAGCCGGTACTCTGCCAAAGTTATCTTCTCAGCATCATTGCAGCTCAACACCCAGAAAATTTGTTCCATCCCATCAATCCAATGTTCCGCCTCCTCAAGACTTCCCATTCCACTAAACTTGGGTGGTTTCAATTTCGGGAATTGCTCCACCGGTCCTTGAGGACGACGTTCCGCTCCGGGTTGTTCTTTGCGCTTGTCTTTCCATCAGATTTCCTATATTGGCCAATGCTGCAGGATGTCTTCCATTCGAGGTTTAGCCCTTCTTTGCGAGAGGCTTCAGCCCTCGATGGATGATGACCTCCAATCGTACCATGATTTTCTTGCGGTTTCCAAGCATTTGCCTCGGGAATAATCTGTGACTCAATGTCTCCATTAAAGCAAGCGCAATTATAAAAAAGAAGAAAAAGGACTAGGGATCTACGAGTGAATACCCATCACCCATTGTTCAAAGTTAGTCAACCATTCTTAGTCAGCATCCTAAGGTGTGCATTGTCATTATATTCCTCAATTTCCAAATGAGGCTCCTTATCACTCCACATATAACCTTTCGCTCTGATACCAACAGCTGTGGCACCCCCTCGACACGGCCCCCGATCCGTTAGGGTTGCCATAGTGCTCTAACCCTTCAATAGTCCTAACAACATGCCACTCTAATACTATTGAATTATAGAGGATACAAAAGTCCTAGGAGTTTGCATTATTTAAATTGGTCCAAGCACAGTTCATATAACGGAAGCATATTCGATATCTCCCTAACTCATACTTAAAAAAATAATGCAATGCACACCAACTAGACATTTTCATAAGATAAACCGAGCACTTTTATTTACATAACTTGATGGACAACATGAGTTGGTACAACAAAAGGCCAAGGCTTTTCTAGAACTCGGCTATAACCAAAGCGTCCAACTCCACAACGGTCATAATCTTCGGTCCATCGAGATAGTGCCCGCAATCCAAAAAAGCTCCCTCGCCTACCCATCACACACGATCAATCACACCTAGCCCGGTCCATCGGGCGGCGGCAAGCATCCCCATCATAATCCTGTCACGGCGAACATGCACGGACGGGAACTCTTGTACCACGGGGCCTCAGGTAAACCCACATCATACATGAGTAGGATTCGAACGCGGATGAATACCATACCCCGGACACTAACACATATGTGCTCCGAACATGAGCACTCAACATCTACCGGGACGCCGTAAAAGTGCCTCGTGTAACAGGGTAGCGAGAGGCATCTCTCAATCGGAAATGTTAGTCCCCAAAAAGGGGTGAGTACAACCACTCGGTAAAAGATCCATCAAACTACATTATGCAACAAGCAAGACAACCAAGGTATCACAAGTAAAGCACATATCATTCATGTACTCAGGCATACATCACCATGCAGTCATGCATATATCACCATGTAGTCATGCATATATCTCCATGAGATCCATTCAATGCCTTGATGATCACACTTCCAAAAATCATACAATACCAATCAAGTTCAAAGACAATTTATACACCAGGCCATGTACACACACATTTGCATGATTCAATTTCCATATTGATTTTTCAAAAAGGATCTCATTTTTCTTCCAGGGACCAGTGTTTGCATCCCTCATATCTCTCGCACCCAACTTGGCATCACGAGGAACCACGGCACACACCTCCGGGCATCTCGTAATCCAAGCGGCATCACGAGGCCTCCAGCACACACCTACGGGCATCTCGTACGGGCATCACAAGGCCCACACCTCCGGGCATCTCAAAACTCCCGGGACATCCGGCATACACCTCCGGGCATCCCACACACACGGGGCATCGTCGACTTAGCCATCCGACGGTATCATCATTATCATTACACATGGATACATCTCACTTTGGAAAAAAATGCCATTTGATGCAATAATGCCAAAAAATTTCATTTAATTTTGATGTCATATGAAATGCATAATTGTCACCACGCATGCTAAATAGATAGCAACTCAGAATATCACATCCCATAGAGTAATTTATTTGTTCTTAAAAATAAGACAATTTTCGAATAAAACATAATGCATTCCTTTAATTAAAATTCTGGAAAAATTAGTAAACAATATTAATAAATTCTGAAAGTTTAACATGATGTAAACAAGACCTAGAGAAAGAGGTTTCATGAAGAACACCATGTCAAGAAAGTTTCATATCAATCGTATAGGTCTATACATCACAGCAAAAGAAATTCCAACACCACTTTTGAACAGTTTCGGAAATAATTTCGATTATGTCCTTAAATGAACTCTGAATATTCTGAGATTTTAATATGTTATAGTTGAGACCTAGAGGTAAAAGTCCCATGAAGAAATTGAAGTCTAATTCATTCTGGATTAAAATATATAATTATTATAACTCATCCTAACCCTCGGTTCAATCTCCAGATTTAACCTTTTCAAAGAAAAATCATTTCCCCAATCAATACTTGTCCGTTTATGCTCAAATTTTAGTATGTTGCTCCTCAAGATGTCATCTACAACTCTTATCCAAGACACGAGATCAAATTCGGACTAGATAATTGCACAAAATTCACAGAATCGCAAGGGATCAACATAACAGTTTCCAGATCTAGTATCTTTGAAGAAAAATAGTTTCACCAACAAATACTTGTCCGTTTCCCCTCAAATTTTGATATGTTAATCTTCAAGAAGTCCTCTACAACATTCATTCTCCTCTCGCCGATGAAGTAAGATTCCAGCTAGAAAATTGCCTTACAACTCACGAAATCACCAAAGGTCAACATAACACTTTCCAGATCTAGTTTCTTCAAAGACGGCTTCTTTCTCCTCTCGCCGATGAACCCTCACAAAACCCTCTCGGTTTCACTCTCTTCCTCTCTTGATCAATCCGCCTCTCTCTCTCCCTCTTCCTTCAGTTGCTTCAAGGCTAGCAATCATTGGGTTTGCATGCTAGGACACTTGGCTCCAAGAGGGAGACAAGTGTCTTCAACAAGAAGACACATGGAGGAGGTGGCGTGGGGCTTCCATCTAGTTCCCCCCTCCCCATGGCCGACGGTTTTTGTGGGCCTCTTGGCCCACTTTGGGCCCAAAAACTTTGGGCCTAAAGTCCAAATTTAAATGGCCCAAAAAATAATACTAATAAGCCCATATTTGCTCTTAATAATCTACTCTAATCCCCACTTAATTTCATAATCTCAAATACTCACATGGCCATATAAAATTGCGACATTAATCGATGAAAATCCAACTTATAGGGTACACGGCCAAGGACAGAAAATTCCTTATCAATTTATCATTTAGTACAATCCTTGATCACATTTAGATGTAGGATACATTTCTAACTCAAAACAATAGTCCATTCAATGTTCAGCCTTGTTTAATTGGAATCCGTCGGTCTAATGACTACAATATATTCCGTTGGTGCTTCCGATACCTTTTAAGGGGTCGCAGTGTATCTAGGGATCGTTATGAAATTTTAGGCACGCATCGTCTCATGACCTTTGAGCACAGCTACGTCTCTCAAAGACGGCTTTCCCGAAGGAGCATAGGTGCAGAATCTTTGCGACCCGAATCTCATTGAGTGGGTATCCCATATAGGGTAACTTCGAGGCATAAACGCTCGGGACGGGTTCTCTTAACCAACACACGACCCTTCATTATTGACCCAGGACACCATCCATTGCACTTAAATGCCTCAATTAAAAAAAGTGATCCTGGCCTATTTTTTTGTATTAAAAACATCCGGAAAATAGTCATATGTGGATACATGGTCAATTCGAACAAAAAAAACTGATACCTTTCCTTTTCAAACCTCACTATTTGATACGGTACTTAAAACCCTTTTTGGTGTAAAAATCCGACATCCGGGACTTTCTGAATAAATAGCATATTTTCACAATCACCACTCAATTTCACAATCCAACAATCAATTGCATAATCTAACCACCCCACAGCAGTCAACACGAAATTTCAATCACCGGCTATCCCAGTATAATTTCCGGAAAATAATAGATAATTAACTATATTACAAAATTAATTAAATAAATATTATATTATATTGATATAAAATAAATAAATAATATATATAAATTGAAATAATTAATGAATACAAATAATTAATTAAGAGCCTAATTAAGCTTACACTAATCTAATTGCCTAATTAGCTCTAATTAATTATCCACTAAACTAATGAAATCTCATAATCTAATTAGCTTCTACTAAACTAATCTAGCCACCTAAACCATACTTAGCCTAAACTAAACAACTCTTAAGCATAATTAACCTCCTAAAGAAGGTTTAGTGAGTAAACTCACTGGATATGCGAGCTGGTGAGTCCACAGTGACGGCAACGCCAAGGTGGGTGACAAACCTCCTAGAGGCAACACCAAGCGAGGTCGGGAAGGGCTCGGAAACGGGCCATGAAATTCCGATCTTGTTGGAAGCTTATTTCTCGCTTCTTTGGTCGAGGGCTGAACAGGGAGGAGGCGGGTGGCTATGGGTGACGGCGGACCGAGATGGAGGTGACGGCTGGGACGGAGACGGTGGAGGAGGCTCATGTGGCGGGGGCGACCAAGGTGTACGGCGGACCAACAACCAGACACGAAACACGAGCAGGAGGCAGAGTCGGTGTTGGTGGGCTCAAGTGGCAGTAGCTGGACGTGTAGGCAGCAAGGGCAGTCGACGGTGGCTAGGGTTGAGCTGGCTGGCTTCTAGGCGACCTGAGGGAGCCTGACGACTTAGGTAGGTGGCCTGGTGGATGACGAACGACGGCTTGGACGTTCGGTGGGAGCGGCCGGCGGACGAGTGGCCTCGAGCGGGCGTGCGACGTTCGGTTGGCTTGCTACTGTCTTGGCTGGTTCTCTCTGGTTCTTGAGCTCACAAAAGACACAACAATGGAGAAAGGCAGCCTAAGGAAGAAGAAGAAGCTTCTCAGCTGAAGGGGGACCACCTCTTTGCTTCCAAAGTCTTCAATCTTAGCCCCAAACACTCATCACAAGCCCCCACCATGTCAGCCCTTGTCCTTAGCCACTTCTCTCTCCTGAATCTTCCTTAGGAAGCTTCCCTTCATGGCTGAAATGTTGCACCCCTCCAAGGCTACGAATTTTGTACAATCCATATCCAATTTGTTTCAATTCCTCTCCAATTGGACCTAAATTGGAGTCCATAAATCCAACCAAGATGTCCACACTTAATTCCACATTTTCCTTGTCCAAAGATCCCATTTGTCGACCAAAAATGCGACAAAAAACAGCCTATGAATTTCTGGTCCAAAAGAACCTTACTTTGAATTTTCGTCGAAAATCTCTGTTTGTAGAAAAATCTTCGGAGGATGAGTTGACGTTCCTAAAATGACTCATGACATAATAGAACTTTCAATTTCTGAAATCGGGTTTAAATTCGCGGTTAATTGCAATCTAGCGGGATTTTAACGCATCCTAGCCTACCGGGTAGCTTTTAGGAATTTTCAGTGCAATTGACCCGTGGTCGATTACTTTCGAGCCACAACATACATCTTCGACTCATTGGTGACTCTCGGTTGTCGTGAAAATCTCGAGGTTTCAAATACGGACATAGGGTACGGAAAAGACAGAACAATCAGTCCAGTGCCGTTCGACGAGAATTTTGCAATCATGTGGTATCACCCACACACTAATCACATATCTCAGTTGAATCGACCTATCTCTAATCTCTGATTGATTTTGAAAGTGTTGTATTGACCCTTGTAGATTAGTACGGTCAAGCAGTCAGTTTCGGGTTGAATTCTCAAGTCCGTTGCGTTAAAATTCTTTAACGACTTCACCGATAGATTAGTTAACTCGTGAGTGGCCAACTCGAGAGAAAAAAAGGCTATAGGCGCATCGATGAAAAGCGACTCATTCAATTGAAAACAAAATTGGAAAATCATGATGTCATAACTCTTCCCTCTTATAAAAATTTCGTCCTCGAAATTTAAACCATTACAAACTTTAAACAAAAAGGTTGGGGTATAGTCGTCTCATCGAATCTTCACTTTCCCAAGTTGCTCCTTCAGTGCCGTAGTGTTGCCAGACCACTTTGACTAACGGGATGGTCTTGGTGCGCGGAACCTGTTCTTTTTGATCCACAATATGAATTAGGCTTTCCACGTATGACACTCTGTCGTCCACGTCTAAATCCTCAAAATTCAGCACGTCGGTCGGGTCAGGCTCATACTTCCTCAACATCGACACGTGAAAGACGTCATGCACTTGCACCAACCTTTGCGGCAATGCAAGACGATATGCTAAGATCCCGATTCTTTCTAGAATCTCAAAGGGACCAACGTACCTTGGACTTAGTTTTCCCTTCTTGCTGAAGCGCGAAGTACCGCTCATTGGTGACACCTTCAGAAAAATGTGATCACCAACTTGGAATTCCAATGGTCTTCGACGCTTATCAGCATAGCTTTTCTGGTGACTCTGAGCAGTCTTTAATCTGTCTCTGATAACTGCAACTGCATCCACTGACTGCTGAACCAACTCCGGGCCTGTGATTTTCCATTCTCTAACCTTATCCCAACAAACTGGCGTTCTGCACGCTCTACCATACAACGCTTCAAAAGGAGCCATCTAAATGCTTTGTTGATAGCTATTGTTGTAGGCAAACTTAACAAGGTGAAGTTTGTTCCTCCCACTTCCCTTGAAATCCAACACGCAAGCTTGTAGCATGTTTTTGAGGTCCGAATCATCCTCTTAGCGGCCATCCGTCTGAGGATGATATGTCGTACTATACAGCAGCTTCATTCCTAAAGCAGTTTGCAAACTTTCCCAAAAGGTAGCGGTGAACCTCAGGTCTCAGTCTGAAGTAATTGTCATCGGCACTCCATGTAGACGAACAATCTGACGCATGTACAATTCTACGTGCTTGTCCAAATCAAGGTCCTTTCGTACTGCATGAAGTGAGCCGACTTCGTCAATCTATCAACCACTACCCAAATGTAATCATTACCTCGCTGACTCCTTGGTAAGCCCATCACAAAGTCCATTATGACATGTTCCCATTTCCACTCGGGAATCTCGAGAGGTTGCAGAAGTCCTCCCGACTTACAATGCTGTGCCTTCACTTGCTGACACGTCAGACATTTGGCAACATGCTTAGCGATATCTGCCTTCATACCGAACCACCAATAATGTTGACGCAAATTTTGATATATCTTCATACTATTAGGATGAATACTATAACTGCTATGATGAGCTTCTGACAAAATCTCTTCTTTAAGCTTTGCATCATCAAGTACACACAATCGTCCTCGGAACCTTAGTGTTCCATCATTAGAAATCTAAAAATCAGCCTTTCTCTTTTCGGTATTCTCTTGTAGGATCTTCTGAACATCTGGATCTGTCGGCTGTAGCGTCTTGATTCTGATCTGCACTTCCGGTGCAATTCTGAGGGTGGCAATAAGATTTGAAAGGTGGCCTATCTCAAACTTGAAAACCAAATTGCGAGCTCTCTCAAGTAAAATCCATTCATTGACCATCATTTGAGAGACTGAAGACTTCCGACTCAACGCATCTGCGATTTTATTAGCCTTTCTAGGATGATACAGGATGTCGCAATCATAGTCCTTCAAAAGTTCCATCCAGCGACGCTGTCTCATATTCAACTCCTTCTGAGAGAATAGGTACTTAAGACTTTGATGGTCAGTGAAGATTTGGAATCTTTCTTCGCACAAATAATGTCTCCAAATCTTCATAGCGAAAATGATTGCTACGAGTTCCAAGTCATGCGTCGGGTCATTCAGCTCGTGAGGTCTCAACTGACGGGACGCGTATGCAACAACTCTACCATGCTACATTAACATGCAACCCAGAATGACACATCATTGTAGATCTCGTATCCTTTAGGACCAGATGGAATGGTCGGCCACAGTGCGCGCGGTCGGCTTCGCTTAAACTCTTAGAAACTACACTCACACTTGTCTGTCCACACAAACTTTTCTTCCTTCTTCAGTAGTCGAGTCAACGGCGACACTAACATTGAAAATTCCTCCACGAATCTTCTGTAATACCCTGCTAAACCCATAAAACTTCTGATCTTTGTCACTGTCGTCAGTCTTGGCTAGTTGATCATTGCTTCTATCTTGGTCGGGTCCACGGAGATTCCTTCACCTGAAATCACGTGACCTAGGAACGCCACACGAGTTAACCAAAACTCGCACTTACTGAACTTAGCGTATAGCTTATGATTCATCAGAGTTTGAAGTACTATCCTCAATTGTCTTTCGTGCTCCTCAGGGCTTCTCGAATACACCAGGATATCGTCGATGAACACGATCACAAACTGATCCAGATATTCTTTGAACACTCGGTTCATCAAATCCATAAAAGCAGCTGGGGCGTTCGTCAATCCAAACGGTATTATAGTAAATTCATAATGGCTGTATCGAGTACGAAATGCTGACTTCGGTATGTCCTCTTTTTTGATCCTCAGTTGATGATATCCCGTCCTCAAGTTGATCTTTGAAAATATCGACGCTCCTTGCAATTGATCAAACAAGTCGTCGATCCTCGATAGTGGATACTTGTTCTTTATTGTCACTTGATTGAGTTAACAATAGTTGATGCAACGACGCAATGAACCATCTTTCTTCTTCACGAACGTAAGCGGGTGCTCCCCAAGGTGATGCACTGGGACGTATGAATCCCTTATCCAACAATTCCTGCATCTGCACCTTCAGTTCTTTCAACTCTAACAAAGCCATCTGGTAAGGAGTCTTAGAGATTGGCTCTGTCCTAGGGGCCAACTCAATCACAAACTCTATTTCCCTCTCTGGTGGCAGACCTGGCAACTCTTTCGAGAACACATCTGGAAACTCTTGGACTACTGTGATATCTTTGATCTTATGCTCCTCAACTGTCGTATCCACAATAGTCACTAAGTAACCTTGACAACCCCCGTCTAACAAACGGGTTGCCTCTAGCGACGAGATTAAAGTAATCGAAGGTCCTCATCGACTCCCAATAAACTCGAAGCTCTCACCTGTTAACGGGTTAAACTGAATCGCTTTGTGATAATAGTCCATCTGAGCTCGTTGCTTGGTGAGTCAGTCCATGCTAATTATCACATCAAAATCATACATGGCTAGGACTATCAAGTCTATCTTCCCCTCTCGCTCACCAATCACTAACGTGCAACCAAGACAACCCACTGCAGCTAACACCTTATCCTTTAACGGTGTAGATATGCTAACCACTAACTCCAACAACTCAAGAATCAATCCTACCAACTTAACATACTGCTTAGCTATAAATGAATGAGTAGCTCCAGGATCAAATAAAGCATAAAGCGTGCGTGGTTGTTCAACGAGATCGTACTTGTGATCACATTAGGTGAGTCCTCAGCCTGTCCTCTAGTGATAACGTACATCCTTCCTTGCACTAAAGGTCAGTTCAAACCACCCTGTGGTGCATTCGGTGGCGTGATTCCTCGGTTCTGACCCATCGGTGGTGGCGGCAGTAACTGCAGTCCTGTTTGTCTTCTAAGACAATTCCTAGCTATGTGATTCTGCTGGCTACACACAAACAAGCACCCATCCTAATAGGGCACGGGGCTGACCCATGTCGTCTCCTGTAGGAGCAACACACTCCATTCTGGCTCGACGCTGACTTTCCTATCCCACCCTTCCTGTTGGGTGGAACAGGATACCTTCCTTCGGTCATCGGTCTCTTCCCAAACCGATTCCCATCTCGATTAGACCCAAACCATGACCTAGATGCAGCGGCTTGTTCGTTCAGATTCTTCTCTATCAATTGGGCTCATCCGTACAGCTCGTTATAGTTCTTTAGATCGAGCAGTACCAGCGGATATTTCAACTCTAATAGGAGGCCATCCTTGAACCTCCTCGCTTTTTCCTCGGGATCCTCAATCAATCTAGGAGCGTACTGCGATAATTCGACGAACTTCGCCTCATACTGGTCCATAGTCATTAGACCTTGACGAAGGCATTGAAATTCCACCATCTTCTGTTCCTTGGCACAACTGGAGAAATACTTGCCATTGAAAACTCCAACGAAGACGTTCCACACCAGAACCACGCCTTCTGGAAATACCCCTTCTCTGGTGGCCCTCTAGCAAGTACTTGCATTACCTGCAGTTGATATACTGCAAGGACCACCTTCTCTTCCTCTGTGCACCTCAGCAGAGCAAAAGCTTTCTCCAAGTCTTAGATCCAGAGGGTTGTAGCCTTGAGATCTACTATTCCTGTGAATCTTGGGGTTCAACTTGGGAGGCTGCTCAACGAGCTTATGCATTGGTCTCTCGACAACCACGTTCTGGGTGGAATCTCAATAGGTTCGTAACAGTGCGGTGGCGGGTGTGGCGGCGGCGGCACGGGTGTGGTGGCATCAACGACGGCATTGGCGGCATTAGTGGTGGCTGCGGTAGCAGCGATTGAAGCAGCGGCTGAAGCGGTGGCACTGGCAGCTTGGTTATGAGCCTGCTACTCCATCTGATTTCCCATCGTCTCTAGCGCTTGCATGATCCCGTTGATTCTAGGATCACCAGGGCTGCTAGCCCAGCACCAACCGGTGGTGGTGCTACTCCACTTGTGCTGGCCTCAGCCAGCGCTCTACTCTGAGCACCTTGGGTACCGACTCTTGTTGGCGTCCTACCCTGAGTCATAGGGCCTATTGCCCTCTTCCTCGGAGTCCTCTACTCTTGGTCACTCATACTACAGGATCTTTATAAAAACCTATTTTCCAATTCCAATATTATATTAGAATTTGAGTGACCACACAAACAAGCTACCAATTAGATAGCAATCACATGCATCGGCATAAAAGAAGGCCTTTCCTACTAACAATCCCATGACCCATCGTACCTTATCACTCCATTCACAAACCCACTTTGATACAGCTTAAACGGGAATGTCACGCCCCAAACCTCAAGCGCACGCACATCCCTCGGTGGTCAATACAAATGCGATGTTTCCAAGATGTGTCGCCGACCCAATCAATTAAGCATATGCGGAAGTGAAACAATAAACCCCTGACAGCAAACAACATGGGATAGAAAAGCAGGGCAACAATTCACAAAAGCCACACTTTTATAAACAACTAGGTTTAGGTACAAAACGAGTCTAGTCAAAGTCTACCAAAGATCGGCTCTAAAAAAGAAGCTGTCCTACGACATTCTTAGTCGGACACATACGCTGATCCTTCCGACTCTACCTCGACAGACTCCGAGGCTTCGGGTCCTCCACAACCACTATCTAAGGACCTAAAAATTTAAACCCATGACAGGGTGAGACAATGTCTCAACAAGTTCGCCCCCTAAACCCCTATTAGGGAGGAAATACATCCAAGGGTGGCCTAGCCACACAATATAGAGGACTTACCTCGCCTCACTTCCTTCCTGCACGTCAACACAGTTCATATCACCAATGCATATAATTGAAGCACATAACAATTGAAACGCCTCAGTCAACTCAATCAATCACAGGGGTCCCGATTATAAGGCCAAACCGTTATGACACGTCCCATACCATGCCACAAAGTTTTGTCTCATAATCAGGCGCATCTAACTCAATCAATCATGCGTTCCAATTGTTAATTTCGCCCCTTGATGCCATGGCCTACTCCCAAGTTTGGCGGTCTACTGGCATAGCCAAGCATCGCCTCACCACCTTTGAGGATGGCTACGTCTCTCAAAGACGGCTTTCCCGAAGGAGCATAGGTCTAGAATCTATTGCGACCCGAATCCCATTGACTTGGTATCCCATATAGGGTAATGTCCGGCGTAAACGCTCGGGATGGGTTCTCTTAACTAACACAGGACCATTCAATCTCGACCCAAAACATCGTGCATTGCACTCAAATGCCTCAATTAAAATAGTGATCCTAGCTTATTTTCTTCGTATTAAAAACATCCGGCAAATAGTCGTGTGTGAGTACATGGTCAATTCAAACAAGAAAAATTGATACATTTCCTTTTCAAACCCCACTATTTGATATAGTACTTAAAACCCTTTTTCGGTGTAAAAATCCAACACTCGGGATTTTATGAATAAATAGCATATTTTCACAATCACCACTCAATTTCACATTCCAACAATCAATTGCATAATCTATCCACACCACAGCAGTCAGCATGAAATTCCGATCACCGGCTATCCTTGTATAATTTCCGAAAAATAATAAATAATTAAATATATCACAAAATTAATTAAATAAATATTATATTATATTGATATAAAATAAATAAATAGCATATATAAATTCGAAATAATTGATTAATACAAGATAATTAATTAATAGCCTAATAAAGCTTACACTAATCTAATTGCCTAATTAGCTCTAATTAATTATCCACTAGACAAATTAAATCTCATAATCTAATTAGCTTCTACTAAACTAATCTAACCACCTAAACCATACTTAGCCTAAACTAAACAACTCTTAAGCATAATTAACCTCCTAAGGAAGGTTTAGTGAGTAAACTCATCGGATTTGCGAGTTGGTGAGTTCACGGCGACGGCAACACTAAGGCGGGTGACAAATCTCCTAGTGGCGACACCAAGCGAGGCCTGTAAGGGCTTAGAAATGGGCCACGAAGTTCTAGATCTTGTTGGAAGCTTCGCAACTGCTTGCTGGTCGAGGGGCTGAATCGGCGAAGACCAAGGGCAGAACGGCGAGGAGGCGGGTGGCTATGGGCGACGGTGGACCAGACGGAGGCGATGGCTGGTTGGGACAGACGACAGAGGAGGCTCAGGTGGCTGGATAGAGACCAGGGTGGATGGCGGACTAGCGATTAGACGTGAAACACGAGCGGGGAGGCGAATCGTCGGCGCTGGTGGGCTCGAGGGGTAGCAGCTGGACGTATGGGCAGCAAGGGTAGTCGACGGCGGTTGGAGCTGAGCTGGTTGGCTTCCAGGCGACCTAAGGGAGCCTGACGACTCAGGTAGGCGGCCTGGGCAACGGTGAACAATGGCCTGGACGCACGAGACGCGCGATGGGAGAGGCCGCGGACAAGTGGCCTCGGGTGCGCATGCGACGTCTGGTTGGCTTGCTATTGTCTTGGCTGGTTCTCTCTAGTTCTTGAGCTCACAGAAGACACAACAATGGAGAAAGGCAGCCCAAGGAAGAAGAAGAAGCTGCTCAATTGAAGGGGGACCACCTCTTTGCCTCCAAAGTCTTCAATCTTAGCCCCAAACACTCATCACAAGCCCCCACCATGTCAGCCCTTGTCCTCAGCCACTTCTCTCTCCTCAATCTTCCTTAGGAAGCTTCCCTCCATGGCTGAAATGTTGCACCCCTCCAAGGCTACGAATTTTGTACAATCCACATTCAATTTGTTTCAATTCCTCTCCAATTGAACCTAAATTGGAGTCCATAAATCCAACCAAGATGTCCACACTTTTCCACATTTTTCATAGTCCAAAGATCCCATTTGACGACCAAAAATGCGACCAAAAACGGGCCTACGAATTTCCTAGTCCAAAAGAACCTTACTTTGAATTTTCGCCAAAAATCTCTATTTGCAGAAAAAATCTTCGAAGGATGAGTTGACATTTCTAAAATGACTCGTGACATAACAGAACTTTCAATTTCTAAAATCGGGTTTAAATTCGCGGTTAATTTCAATCTGGCACGATTTTAACGCATCCTAGCCTACCGGTAGCTTTTAGGAATTTTCAGTGCAATTGACCCGTGGTCGATTATTTTCGAGCCACAACATACATCTTCGACACATTGGTGACTCTCGGTTGTTGTGAAAATCTCGAGGTTTCAAATACGGACACAAGATACAGAAAAGACAAAACAATCAGTTTAGTGTTGTTCAACGAGAATTTTGCAATCAGGTGGTATCATCCACACATTAATGACATATATCAGTTGAATCAACCTATCTCTAATCTCTGATCAATTTTGATAGTGCCGTATTGACCCTTGCAGATTAGCACGGTCAAGCAGTTGGTTTCGGGTCGAATTCTCAGGTCTGTTGTGTTAAAATTCCTTAACGGCTTCAACTGATAGATTAGTTAACTCGTGAGTGGCCAACTCAGAGAAAAAGGCTATAGGCGTGTCGATGAAAAGCCCAACTCATTCAATTGAAAATAGAATTAGAAAATCATAATGTCACAAGAACTCCCCTAGGGTTCACATTCCAAAAGACGTTATCATCTTGCCTTCCAGGACGAACTTTTATGAGTTTGCTCAATTGCAGTCGCAAGTTCTCCCAAACTCATACCCTGCGTGACAGTGAAAGTTGTCGTGATTCGTACCCACATGGGCGGCACAACTCGAAGCAAGAGGTCGAGTGTGGATGTCGAACTTGAGGGTACCTTTACCATGATAGCCCTCTTGATAGTACGTTTCACCTATAAAGATGGTATCACTTCATTCTTTGGGCTATTGCCATATCAATTATGATAAATCAAGGTGGATGTCATCGAGATCCATATCATTCACAACGGGTTGATTTATTAACTAGTTGTTTAAATAACCTAAAAGATAAGAGGCGCCACTAGCTTCATTTTTGGGAGTGAGCTAGAAAACCCAATTGAGGGTCGAGAGTTGTCCCGCGATTTCTACGCAACTAGATATCTAGGTTAGGGGACTTGGGTTATGCTCATATTTCTATTAACGCCCTTTCGATATCTAACGGTTTGTCATGCTACCTAAGGTGATTATGTGTGTCTTTTTTACTTTTTTTGGGTCATTTAATCTAAGCTAAGTGATTAGGCATGGACACTTGTTTACATGCAATTTCTATTTCTATGAGAAAGAAAAAAAACACAAAACTAAATTTAAGAGACGAGACGGTAAGTAAACAAACAAGTAAAACGATAAAAAACAATAAACCTAATATGCAACCTTAATTGATGAACAAAAACGGAGTGCTAGAAATAAAACCCGCACCTCGTCGAGTGTTCATATAAATGAAGAAACCCAAAACATATATTGAGAAAATATGTATAATGATATGGTCAGAATGGACATCGACCTTTGTCGCGACCTAAAATTTTGGGTGCACCACCTAAAAGTTTAGGCTAATGGACTACTAAGTCTTAAACTTAGCTAGGGCTCTCCCAAGCTCATACCAATTCGCGACTTAGGTTTTAGTTTTTAACATGCAAATGGATTTTATCTAGGAGTCGCCACTAATCAGTTTTCGGTAGGTCAATTAGACACCTAAGTAAAATAATGGGAGAATTATTTTACTCCTACGAACTAAAGACTAAGGGTATGAGGACTTTATTACACTAGATTTCTCTAATGTCATTTCGGTACCATTTCTTTTTTTAATTTTCAAAAATGTTTTTGCAGGTAGCTTGGATTTACTTTAACCTAAATTACTATCATGCAATGGGATGGTCACACAGATGCTCAATCATTATTAAACATTGAATAAAAAGATAAATAAATAAATTGCATCACACAAAGCAAATACTCATTTTTTTTTTTTTTGGGTTTTCTTGAAATTACGATTTTTTATTTTAACTACATGACCTAATTTTACTAACAAATAAATTCTAATTAAATGAACCTACTAACAATCTCATGAACCTAATTTTGTATGACGTGCGCATGACTATTCCTAACAAAAACATGCAATCTAATTGGGAGAAATTATCTAAACCTATAATATGCAATCCTAACATGCCATAACGTGCAAAGAATGCCCTAATTCTACATGACATATGCATGATATTTTTTATGTTTTTTTTTTATAAAATTCGAAATTTAAAATTGCCACATAATTAAACATGCAACTTAAATTAAACAAAAACTAACATCCTAAATGAATGCATTTTTTTTAATTTTTATTTTTTCTAAATTCGAAATAAAATCCCTATTCTAGCTATGCAAGATAACAAGAAATATTCCAAAATAAACCGAATCCTAGTTCAAATATTTTTGGATTTTTTTAGTGGTTTTCCAAGACAAGAAATTATCAAATAAACATTATATTTAAACTAATCAAGAAATTCAATCAAATAAATGATTAAAATAATCGAAAAAATAACATGTTATCTCACAGGTCAAATTAATGATTACTCTAACCCCGAACATCACGACAAGAGTTCAAAATAATTAAAAATCTGATCGAAGTCTTACGGATCAAATTAATAATTATAATGATTTAACAATTAAAATTCTACCAAAAAGCCCAAAAATTAATATAATTAAAAAAATGATCCGATGTCTCTTGGATCAAATTAATAATTACAATAATTTCGGACAAAACCCTGCAGATAATGCCTGCAATATTCAAATAATTAACATCAATTTACCATACTCCAATAATAACGAAACTTAAATATAATAAATAAAACAAAAACACAAAATAAAATAAATAAAAAATAAACCACCTAAGGGACTCAATACGACAGGGCTTCCGCGCAATGGTGCTGCTGGTGGAGTGGCGGTGATGCGGGTGCTCGGGCAGAGCGGCTGTGACTGGCGGGCCTCCGTCGAAGGCGTCGAGGCTGGTCTAAGCAGGCACAGACGTGGGCAGCAGGGGTATGGCTGATTGGGCGATGCTCCGGTGTGGTGGCGGGCGGCAATCAGAGACTCGGGTCCAGCCTCGGCAGAGCTTCGACGGGTTCTAGGTTGCTGTGCGTCGGGCGGATCTCAGGCTAAACAGGGGTGCTTGTGAGTGCTGGTGCGTGGAGTAGTGATGCAGTAGCAGTGGCGAGCAGGCAAAGGTGGAGCGGCGTTCAACACATAGGCAGTCGCTGGGGGAAGCTCAGACTCGGCGCGATGCAGGCGGTGGGCAGATCTAGCTTGGGTCCGGCCTCGGCAGAGCTTCGGTGGGCCGGAGGTTGCGGTCGAAGTTGGTCGCGGTGTCACAGGAGCAGCACAAAGGTCGTCGAGTCGTTGCGGACCAGCCCGAAAGGTAGCAGGCGAAGGCATGGTGGAGAGGCAACAGCAAAGGCGGAGGCGTGCGGTAGTGATCGGAAGCGGGGCCGTCGGGTGCGAAGAATCGAGTTTGAGGCGGAGGCGTGTGGCGGTGACCGGCGAGTGGGCTGCCGGTCGAGCTCGCCAACCGTGGACGCGGGTGGTGCTGCGCGTCATGGCAGGACCGACTGGTGTGGTGGCGCGGTGAGGCGGCGTCAGCCGTCACAAGGAGGGCGGAGTAGAATCGGATCCGGCAGGAGGAAGGTAGAAGCGAAAACGGTAGAAGGAAGGGGGTGATGAATAGTAAATGTCCAATCACCTTTACCCCTTTTGCTTTTCTTTTTTACTTTTCCCCTTTCTTCCCCTTTTTGGGCTTCTCTCCTTCTCTCAAGGACTCCACGGATGGCTCCCTAAAGCACCAAAATTCTTTTCCCTTTCAGTGGATTTTGACTTCGAAAACCAAGAAAAGCCGCCCTCTCTCTCCATACACTGTTGCTTTTATAGGTAAAAATAGGTGATCTTCGTAAAATATTTCATCTCACTTTTTCAATATATACGAAGATAGTCTATAACCTCCTGATCACCAAAAATCCTCTTATTTTCCTTATCTCCTTAATATTCCAAACGATTTTATCACCTAAAGACTAAAGATAAGATTGCAACCCGATTTTCTTAAATTCCAAAAACCACGGTAATATCACATCAAATCTCGATTTAGATAATTTTGGTCATTAAAAAAATGGGCTCGGGCCAATTTGCTCGTTTCATGGGCTTAGTCTGGCCTACTAATTTAAAACTCAAAACCTCTAATTTGACCCATCCACCATCGGTCCAATAAATAAATGCACAAAAATGCAAATTAAAAACAAATGCACATAGGTTAATATGCTATGCAATTAATATATATATTTTTTAGGGGTTAAAAATTAATCCCTTATTTTTTAATGCAATAAATAAATAAAATCGCCAAAATTTAGGTGTCACGGTTGTCCCTCTTTGAAAGTGAGCTCGTAGAGGTGGCCTTCAAAGACAAATTGAAACCTAAATTTTGAACATGCACATGCACATGAATGATTTGATGTTGGAAAATGAATTTCATTTTGTTAATGCAATTTATATGATGCATGGAAATGCTAATGCAAATGATAAATGAACCTATCTGAAATAACTTACCTTCAAGGAGGGTAGAGTAATTCGAGATAGTTGGTGTTACATGTCCAAGACCCGTACTATTCTACGGTCGCCCAGAATAGTAACATGGTTTTGTAAAGAGACTGCTTTCCCAGGACCCATACCATTTTACGGTCGCCTAGTATGGCAGTGTTTGGTTGTGTCTAGGACTCATACCATTCTATGGTCGCCTAAACAAGGATTCATTTTCCAGGACCCGTACCATTCTACGGTCGCCTGAATGGGAAATTGCTTTTCCAGGACCTGTACCATTCTACGGTCGCCTGAATGGGGAAATTGCTTTTCTAGGACCTGTACCATTCTACGGTCGCCTGTTAGAGCAATAAATGTTGTCTAGGACCCGTACCATTCTACGGTCACCTAAACGGAGATTTGCCTTCCAGGACTCATACCATTCTACGGTCGCCTGAATAGGGAAATAAATGCTATCTAGAAACCGTACCATTCTACGGTCGCCTAAACTAAGGTTTTGCTTGGCTAGGACCCGAACCTTTCTTCGATCGCTCGGCCTTGCAACAGAGATCATTTGACCAGGACCCAAACCTTTCTTCGGTTGCCTTAATCAGACTAAATCTAGAGAAAAATCTTTGGGGGACAACTCAATTGAGTGTCGGTATACCTGTGCAACGACAAGTATTTAAGGTATGGATAGAGATATACTTGCCTGGTAACATATTAGATCCTCGGGGATATGTCTCCTGCAAAACATGGTCGTAGGAGAGGCAACGTGCGTTTGTAATCGCAAGCATGCATTAATTTAATGGAGGTTCATGATGATTTCTATCAATCTCGCATCACCTAATTCCAATAGGAATGATTTCAAAAGAAGATTCCAATTTAAACGCATGAGCGTCATGGATGTGTCAAATGAGGGATCATTTAGTCTAAAAGGACTTTTTACTGATCCACAATAAAATGGGCTGTTTTATCCTGACCTTTGATGAATGATCATGACACTCACTCTATCTCACTATTGTCATGCCAGACAAGGGTCTGAGCAATCTCGTAAGTGGTACGACCTTACCAATCTGAGAGGCTTTTTACAAGGACCGTAATATGGGCTTGGTCAACGATTTAGCCAGGGAAACTCTTTCAGTCGAGGCTATTGAAAATGACATTTTGCAATCGTCTTGGGATTTACCAGTCAAGAAACATACAAAATGAGACAGAAATTATCTTACTCGCACTTCTTCGAGCGATGCTTTCGAACATGTGAATTTTTACGTTAATTCAAATGCCCTAATCTGAAGAGACTTTGCAAGTGATGTAAAGTAGGCTTGGTTCATGGGTTGAGAAAAGAAAGGATCATTAGGCTTAAAAAGTGTTTAGGGGATCAAAGTTGGTGATCATCTTGACATTTCCATCAATTTTCTTCTCCACCTTCGAAAATTTCCTTCACATCATAACTCCATTGATTGCAATAGCAATTGAGTTTTTTAGTATCGCTCGCTAGGGATACGACTTCAACCAATGTTTGATTGATTTTTTTTTCCAAACATTGGCCTTGCTTTTACTAGGCACACTGCTTTTTCATGTCCCATTTTTTACTTATTTTCTTTAGACAAAGTCTCTATTTTTGTCAGCAATCTAGTTCATGCCACTTGAATGTTTTTGTCTTGCCCCAGTGTGGGGGATGATCACCAACTAGGTTTAATATGAAATGAATTTATAAGCTCAAGTGGGCTATGCAATGGATAAAAGTGTATAGGATAGAGAAATAACTGCTGTTCATCATCCTAAGTCACTTCAAATTACCGTACGAGTTACACTGCAAAAACAATACTCAAAGATTGATGCAAGTGCGAGCAAGAAAATTCCTACTATTCATTTCAAATTTGTCCCAATGTAGGATAATCCTTGACAGGGATAATTTAACAAGAATCTCCATAAGTGTATGGGGCTCAAAGAGGTTAAGCAATGGATCACCTGTAGTGTTTGTGATAGAGAAAAGAATGCCTTTTATCACTTTGGTTGACGTACCCTTTGCGAGATCACCTTTCCCTTGCGGGCATGAAATTTTTTCACACAACTCACTGCGAGTCAGTGTATGAAATAGCATATGGAATAAGGCTCGCCTTTCATCATTCCAAGATATCCCATTTGACATATTCAATTTATCTCACACAATTCATCAAGGAAGAAAAATGCAAGTTTTGCAGCAAATTTAAATAATTCAACTCATTGAAGCAATTTATTCAACATAGAAATGCTTGCAGTTCAAAACATGACATGGCAAATTCAATCATGGGTAATACTTCTTGACAGCATCGGAATTAACTGGATTGGAAAACTCACGACCATCCATTTCTGCAAGGATCAAGGAACCTCTAGGAAGTACTTTCTTCACCACATAAGGACCGCTGTAATTTGGAGCGAACTTGCCCCCAAGATCTGGAAATATTGGTAACAGCTTCCTTAGAACAAGATCATTTACCTCGAAATATCTTGGCCACACCTTCCGGTTGAAAGATCTGGCTACTCTTTGTTGATATGTTTGGCCATGGCAAAGAGCCTTCAATCTTTTTTTGTCAATCAAGTTCAACTGTTCAAATCTTTGTTGCGACCATTCTGCTTCTGACAAATCCACTTCGGATAAAACTCTCAGAGAAGGAATCTCCATTTTGATAGGCATAACTACCTCCATGCCATACACTAGAGCAAAAGGGGTTGCCCCAGTAGAAGTGCGGATCAATGTTTGGTATGCCATCAATGCGAAGGGTAACCTGTCATGCCAATCTCGATAATTCTCGGTTGTCTTAGCCAAGATCTTCTTAATGTTTTTATTGGTCACTTCAATAGCCCCGTTCATTTGAGGGCGGTAAGGGGACGAATTCAAATGCTTGATCTTGAATTCGCTGAACAACCCATCAACAAGTTTGTTGTTCAAATTTGTCCCGTTATCAATGATGATTGCTTCAGGGACGCCATAACGAGCAATTATGTCACGTTTAACGAATTTCACAACATTGCGGGCTGTGACATTTGCAAAGGATGTAGCTTCGATTCATTTGGAGAAATAGTCTATCGCCACCAAGATGAATCGATGCCCATTTGAAGCCTTAAGGTTGACTGGGCCAATCACAGCAATGCTCCACATCGAGAAAGGCCATGATTCGGAAAACTGGTGCAACTCAGTTGGAGGAACATTTATCTTATTTCCATGGATTTGGCAACGATGAGAACTTCGAACATGCTGGATGCAGTCACTTTCCAATGTGAGCCAGTAGTAGCCTAATCTCATGATCTTCTTGGGTAACATGTGTCCATTCATATGAGGGCCACATACTCCTTCGTGTATTTCTTGCATGATTTGAGTGGCTTGGGCTACATCTACACACCGCAACAAGACCAAATCGTAAGATCTCTTGTACAGATTCTCACCACTAATGAAGAATTTCGAGGCCATCTTCGTGATGTACTTCCTATTCCTACTTTTGAATGTAATTCATGATATTGTAATAGCATGGTTTTCCATCAGGTTCTTCAGTCACGGTCATACAATAAGCCGGTTTTGGCAAAACCTTTATTTTCAGAGGCTCGACCTCTAACCCATTAGTAACTTGCAACATAGAAGACAAAGTTGTGAGTGCGTCCGCAAATTGATTATGAGATCTTGGCAAGTATTCAAACGAAATTTCGTTGAACTCCTTTACCAGATCTTCTAAATACTTATGATACGGGAGCAATTTAACATCCTTAGTCTTCCATTCACCTACAGTCTGTAGTATGATCAGCGCTGGCCACATTCATCTCAATTGCGGCTTGAAGACTGAGGATGCAAGCTTCATACTCGGCCACATTGTTAGTGCATGGGAATATCAATTTTACAGCTACCGGATGGTGTTGTCCATCTGGGGATATCAAAACTGCTCCAATACCAGAACCAGACAAGTTCACGGCTCCATCAAAGAACATTGTCCATGAATCTTCACTTATGTTCAAGACTTGGTCATCTAGGAAACTGTCATCATTATTTGAGACTCCTGAATTCTCGGCAAATACATCAGCAATCACTCGACCCTTAATCTACTTTTGTGGCATGAATTGCACATCAAATTCTGAGATCAAAATCTAGCATTTAGCCAATTTACCCACCAAAGCTGGTCGATCAAGTAAGTACTTGATAGGATTGTTCTCAGTCACGAGGAACGTTTGGTAATGCAGCGTGTACTGTCGCAATCTATGCAATACCCACACCAATGTGGCACAAGTCTTTTCCACATCAGAATATTTTGGCTCTGATACCGTGAATTTTTTACTCAAGTAATAAGTGGCTCGTTCTTTTTTATCGACAGGACTTTCCTAAGCCAACATTGCACCCAGTGACTCACTATAAATGGTGAGGTAGAGAATCAAAGGATGCCATGGCGATGGCGGGACAAGCATTGGTGCATTCATCAAGTAATACTTCAATTTGTCGAACGCTTCTCGACACTCATCATCCCAGTTGACTCGTGCATTTTTCTTTAGGAGCTTGAAGAACGATTTGGCGGTTTCAGAAAGTTGAGAAATGAATCGAGCAATGTAATTTAACCTCCCTAAAAGGCTTCGAACTTCTTTCACCGTTGACGGAGGTCGCAGCTCACAAATGGCCTTAGCTTTAGCTCGGTCGATTTCAATCCCTTTACTGCTCACAATGAATCCAAGTAATTTACCGGATGTTACTTCGAACACGCACTTAACGGGATTTAGTCGAAGCTTGAACTCATGGAGTCGATCAAACAGCTTCTTCAAAGTCTCGACGTGGCATTTTCCAGGTTGAGTCTTTGCAATCTTATCATCAACACAAACCTCAATCTCTTGATGCATCATGTCATGAAACAGTGCTATCATGGCTCGCTGGTAAGTTGCCCCTGCATTTTTTAGTCCAAAGGGCATAACCTTATAATGAAAGGTTCCCCACGGGGTGATAAATGCAGTCTTCTCCTTGTCTTCCTCCTTCATCCTTATCTGATTGTACCCAGAAAAACCATCCATAAATGAGGATAGTTCAAAACCAGCAATACTATCCACAAGGACGTCTATGTGTGGTAACGGAAAATCATCTTTCGGACTAGCCTTGTTCAGATCCCGAAAATAAACACAAACTCGAACCCGACCATCCTTCTTCATTACTAGTACAATGTTGGCCACCCATTCGGGGCATTGTGAGACTTCAATGAATCCCACCTTCAAGAGCTTCATCACCATCCTTCTTCATTACTGGTACAATGTTGGCCACCCATTCGGGGTATTGTGAGACTTCAATGAATCCCACCTTCAAGAGCTTCATCACTTCCTCCTCTATCTTCTTTGAGAGTTCGGGCTTAGTTCTACGCAGCCTCTGCTTCTTAGGTGGCACGTCCGAATTAGTAGGTAGGTGTCGCGACCTAATTTTCGAGGGTGAATTACCTAAAGAAGGCTAATGGATTACTAAGTCCGAAGACTTGGCACGAACCCTCCCAAGTCCTACCAATCGTGACTTGATATTAAGAAATTAACCCATTTAAACATTCAATTTGGAGCTGCCACTAACCAATTAGGGTTGGTTAGAAACCCAAATAAAGTATGGGAGAATACTTTATTTTTGCGAACCAAAGATTCAATAGGTCCGGGGACATCGTTACGCTAGATTAATCTAACGCCCTTTCGGTACCTTTTTATTTTTTAATTTCAAAATATTTTGTAGGCATTATTGATTAATTTTAACCTAAGATACTAACATGCAAATGGTGGTCATGCAGGTGCACAATCAATGAAATAACATTCAATAAACCAAAATGCTAGATTCATAAGAAATCATAAACTACAACTTTATTAAAGTCTACTCTAAAAAACATTTACGACAATGCTAATAAAATGCATGCCCTAAACATGATTTTCTAAATGACATGATATCTAATTAGATGTAATCTTAATTTAAATTTGATATGCATGAATTTTACTTTAATGATACATGAGATGCAATTCATATGGCATAACTTGAACTATCACTATATGTATGCAATCTAATTCATAAAATCCTAAATATGCATGCGTTTCATGATATGGGATGAATGACAAAATAATTCTATATGCATGTTCTTTTTTGTGATTTTTTTTAATGATTTTTTTCTAATGTATACAACCTACACTAAATAATGATGACATAAAATGGGATTAATTATGAGCTAATCTATTAACTAACCAAATAAATGACCTTTTTTTGTTTTTTTTTCTTTTTCTCTTTTTTGTTTTTTAAATTACTTAATAATTCTCATTAAAAAAAAAAACAACATAATGATGTGATTAAAAAAAAAACTACACGATGGGATTACTAAAACATAATAACATGATACAATCCTAATTAACTAAGCCTAAAAAAAAACTCTAATGCAAGATTTAGATTTTTTATATTTTTTGATTTTTAATGTTTTTTTAGTTTTTTATTTTTCCAAAACAAGTAATTATTTTTAAAAAAAAAAAACTAAGATAAGAATTAAAATAACCGAAAAAATAATCCGTTGTCTCACGGATTAAATTAACAATTATTTTAACTCTATAGTCACAACAAGGAAATCAAAATAATTAAAAATTTGATCCGAAGTCTTACGGACCAAATTAAATAATTATTGTGATTTAACAATTGAAAAGCCCAAAAATTAATATAATTAAAAAAATGATCCGACGTCTCTCAGATCAAATTAATAATTACAATAATTTTAGGTAAAACCCTACGAATAATGCCTATAGAAATTACAGATATTAACACCGAATATTTAAATAACTAAACTAAAAATGCTATCAAATGAAATAAACAGAAAAATAACATAAAAGATAAAAAAACAATGAAATAAACTAAACTACAAAAAATGAAAAGTAAAAGTAAAAATAAAAACAACCTAAGGGGAATGACGGGGATAGGAGTGCGGCGCCGAGCGGAAGATGATTGGCGGCCGAGTCGGGGCTCCGGTGAGGGCTGGACGATGGTGGCAGCGGTGTCGCAGGGGGTTCAGGTTCTAGCTCGTGGGCAGAGGCGAGTGCGGCCAGATCAGCGGGTTGCAGGGAGCATCGGCGAGCAGCGAGAGGCGACGCCTGGTTTCCGCGGGCGGATCGTCAGGGCGGCTCGAACTCGGAGTAGCGGCGGTGCACAAGAGCGATTGTCAGGGGATGCTCGGAGCCGGCGCGGTGCAGGCAGTGGGAGTGATAGAGCAGATCTGGGTCATTGAAGCAGAGGCGTGGAAAGCGAGGTAGCGACTCTTGGGCTCCAAAGGTCTTTGGGCGCCGCTGCGGGTCGCGCGACACCGCCCCGATGCGGCGGCTTCGTCACGGGCTGTAGGGTGCAATGTTCGGGTGTCGCAGATCGGGCGTAGGCGGAACAAAGGGTCGCGATCGGAGCTTCGGATGAGCGAGCAGAGGGCCACTCGGAGGTGCGGCAGACGGTGAAATGCTCAAGCAACAAGAACCGGCGAAGCAAGAGAGTCACTCGAGGGGAAGGATGCGGGCGGCGGCGTTGAATCGTGGGGCAGCAAGGAGAGACGGACGCGCGGCGGAGCTTCGCGAGTTGTCGGGTGGAGCGGTGAGGTGTCCGATTCACCAGTCGTCTGCGCTTCCGCGTGCTCTGGGGCGGCGTTGGGCAAATCAGCGTTACGGGTCCGCTTGGCGTGCGATTTGGTCGCTGATCAGAGGTGGGAAGGAACAAGTGTAGGCCAACGGTGATGGCGTTTCTGGTGCGGAGATGCGAACTACTGGGCGCTGGCAGAGGTGTCGTGGGTAGAAGGCTGCAGGTACAGCGGAGTGGATCGGTCGGACGATTGCAGGGCAGCGCTCGCGGGTCGATGATGGCGGAGCTCGGGATTTGCTGCCGATGGCTTTTGGCGTCAGCATGGTGGGGTAGGGACAAGACTCCGGCTGCTGGGCGGCGACCAGCACAGGGACGAGCGGACAGGAAGACGCGTCGGCGGGGTTCGGCGATGACTGGCGGCGCTTAGGCGCGACGCGCGTGGGTGAACGACGCTTTTGCAGGAGTCGATGGCTGCCTCAGGGACTGGTGGCTATGACTGCACGAAGAAGATGAACATCCCCTCCTTCCTTTTCTCTTTTTTTCTTTTTTTTTTCTTTTTCCCTGCTGGTCGGTCACTTCCTCGCAGACTTCTTCTTTGTCCTTTCTCTGGTCACTTCTCTCTTCCTCTGCAGCAAATCAACGAAAAGGAAAAGAAACCTGCTCCATTTTTCCCTTTCCCAAAGAACCGAAACTCTTTCTCTCTTTTTTGTTGTGTTCAATCTTTTCTTTTTTTTAGCAATCGAGAAAAAGCCCCCTTCGAAACCTCGCATCATTTATTTATAGAGGAAAACTCGAAGTTGTTTTTGTAAATGAGATATTCACTCAACCACTTAACAAAAAAAATGGCTCCAAAATCACACAACAACTATTTTTTGAATTTTGAAATGAGGAGATATGTTTAATAAAAAGAATGCTTCTTTATTCAAAAATTTTCCAAAATCTCCCTCAATTTTTTTTATATGTTATTTATTATCTTCTATTTTTTATTTTCTAAAAAATAAGTTTGATCCTAAATGTTATTATTACCTAAATGTAATGCTATGAAATGCTTAATGTAACAAGTAAATAGCATGGTCAAAATTAGGTGTCAACGGTTGCCCCTCTTTAAAGGGAAGCTCGTAGAGGTTTCCTTCAAAGATAAATGACACATAAATTTAGACCACGCATAATGAATGCAAAATGAATATGCATGTTAATTGCAATGACTTTTTTTTTTTTTAATGGACTCAAATAAATTTAATCCCTTTTGAAATGCAAGGTCATGCAATAAAGAGAGCAATATAAATGCAATGATTTGGTTAGGAACATAGATCTCAATGCATCTATGCCCAATGAAATGCAAATGCAAAAAGAACATGCACATGTCATTAGGCGTGAAATGATTTTTATGAGACCAGACAAACATCTGGAACTCCCTTAAGATAATTGAAAGGCTCAAAGTCTTCAAGGATCTGGAACTCTCATCAAATTCTAAGCACCTGGAAATTACATCAAGTACTTAAAATTTCAAAAATCTGATTCTTATGTCAGACATTTGAAAACATTTATTGAATATCTGGAAATCACATAAGATGTTTAAAGGTTCAAATATCTAGAATTCACACTAGATATTTGAAAACATTTTATAAATGGGTACTTGGAATTCTCATCAAGTATTCAAATATGACTGAACAAACTCAGGGCTTCAAGGACAAATCTCTTGGTCTTTGAGGAAAAATTCATTTCAGACAATTGAAATTTTACTAAACATCTATGAATCACATCAGATGTTTGAAAAGACAAACACTTGGAAGTCACATCAAGCGTTTAAAGGTACAAATATCTGGAATTCACGTTAGACATTTGAAAACATTTTATAAATGGGTACTTGGAATTCTCATCAAGTACAAAGATGACTGAACAAACTCAGGGTTTCAAAGACAATGTTTTGGTCTTTTGAGGAAAAATTCAATGAAGGTCCATGCATGATGGCTTTATCAAACTTCCACCGGAAAAATTATCATTAAGACAATTTTCACTTATAGCGTGAATCTCTTGAACATGCTAAATGAGACACTTTTAGTGTGAAAATACTTTTCACTCGCTCTCACTTAGGAGGGGTTATTTGTCCCGACCATTGATGCGGGAATATATCACTCAATCTTATCATCATCTTGTCGACAAGAGTTTGAATTTTCTTTCAAGTACTTGATGAGAATTTTCTTGCCTTGCTTTGAAGGTGAGCTCATAGAGGTCGCCTTCAAAAACAAGTTGAGACCTAAATTTAAATCATATACATGCATTGAATGATTTTTTTTTTCGGAAAATGAATTGCATTTTTTAATGCAATTTATATGATGCATGGAAATGCAAATGACAAAGTGAACCTACTTGGAATAACTTACCTTTAAGGAGAATAGAGTAATTCGAGATAGTTTGTGTTACATGTCCAGGACCCGTACCATTCTACGATCGCCTAGAATATTAACATGGCTTTGTAAAGAGACTGCTTTCCCGAGACTCGTACCATTCTACGGTCGCCCAGTATGGCCGTGTTGGTTGTGTCTAGGACCCGTACCATTCTACGGTCGCCTAAACAAGGATTCCTTTGTCAGGACCCATACCATTCTACGGTCGCCTAAATAAGGATTCCTTTGTCAGGACTCGTACCATTCTACGGTCGCCTAAACGAAGATTTACCTTCCAGGACCCGTACCATTCTACGGTCGCCTGAATAGGGATTGAATATGATAATATCTCTGATTCTTGGGGATATGTCTTCTGGAACTTAGATATCCTGTGGAGGCCTCTCACCTCCTAGTAGAAATAAATTTTGGAATATCAAGGATGCACCTTGAATGTTCATAATGGTTTCTCATCTCTTAATATCATGAGGCATTTTGAAAGGACCCTGAATGTCAGGAGCTCTTGGGTCTTTGAGAAAACATTATCTATCAGACATGATTAGAGCAAAAATACATTCACCAAAGAAATAAGCAATTAAGGCTATTCTGGAATGCATACTTCAAAATTTACTGAAGCTTTTATCAATTCAATCAAGGTTCATGCATGATGACTTTTGCATCACCCAAATTTTCACTAGAGAGAATTATCGTTCAAGACAATTTTCACTCATGACATGGATTTCTTAAGAATACTAAATGAGAGACTTTCAGTTAGAAAGGACTTTCACTCACTCTCATTTAGAATGGCTATTTTATGAGGATCACTCAATTTCATCATATCGACATGGGTCCGAGTATTCTCGCAAGCGGTACGATCTTACCAATCTGAGAGGTCTTTAACAAGGACCATAATGTGGGCTTGGTCAACGGCTTAACAAAGGGACTCTTTGAGTCAAGGCTATTCAATGAACAGTCTTGTAATCATTTCCGGGTTTATAAGTCAAGAACCCTACAAAATGAGAAAGAAATAATCTTGCTCGCACTTCTTCGAGCGATGCTTATAAACATATGAACTCCTACGTTAATTCAAGTGCCCTAATCTGAAGAGATTTTGTAAGGGACGTAACATAGGTTGGGTTCATGGGTTGAGAAATGAAAGGATCATTAGGCTCAAAATGTGTGTAAAAGGTAAGAGTTGATAATTATCTTGGCATTGCCATTAGTTTTCTTTTTCACCATCAAGGATTGTCTTCATGAAGTGCCCCATTGATTATGAAAACTCAGCATTTGAGTTCTTGGAGTATTGCTCCATTGGGATTCAATTCCTGCAATTAACAATCACCTATCTTGACTTTCTTTTTTCATTTATGGGCATTGGCCTTGCTTTTACCAAGCACACCGCTTTTTCATGCCCCTAGTTCTCATGCATTTTTTTTCTTCACTTCTTTTCATGGGCATCGGCCTTGTTTTACCAGGCACACTGCTTTTTCATGCCCCTTAGTTCTATTTTAAATTCAATTCTTGCGCATAATGCATGCGTCAAGCAAATTACACTTTGAATGACACTCGAACTTTTCAAGAGTCTTCATCTGCCTTTCGCCTTGCCCCAGTGTGGGGGATGATCATCAATTGGGTTTAAAAGAAATGAAATTGCAGGCTCAAGTGGGCTATGCAAAGGATATAAGTGTATAGGATAGAGAAAGAAATGCCCTTCATCATCCTAATGCACTTAAATTAACACATGAATTCAATATAATAGCACTACTTGAAGATTGATGCAAGTGAGAGCAAGAAAATTTCAATTCATTTTCCTCACCTCATGATGCCATTTTATCTCCCAGTTGCTCCGATGTGGGGTGATTCTTGACAGGGGTAATTTGAAAAGAATATCCATAAGTGTATGGGTTCAAAATGGTTAAGCAATGGATCACCTGTAGTGTTTGGGATAGAGAAATGAATTGCCTCTCATCATTTCGATTGCCGTACCTTTTGCGAGAGAACTCTTTACCTTGTGTATATGAACCTTCCTACACTCATCTCACAAGTGTATGAGTAGGGGACTGTGTATAGGATAAGGTTTGCCTTTCATCATCCCGACTCGTCTCATTTAGTATGCTTAATCAATTCCACATCATTCATTAAATTAGTCCATCTTGATGTTCTTTAGTAGAATTGGTTGACAAAACATGTAAGAATCACCATGCAATATATATATATATATATATATATATATTTTAAAAGAGCCCAACAACTTTAAGCATGAAAAACTGTCAAATTCAAAACAATTTACCACACTTAAAAAAATGATTTTAAGCACTCATGCGGGGGATTGTTCCCCAATGGGATTGCCTCAACAATGGATGTCCTTGGGTTGTCCTCACCAGCCAAGACTGAAAATCTGCCTTTGCCCCTGCACAAAAGAACATGCATGAATAGGATACTATGCGACATCCAAGTGAATTCAAATTGTGTATCCATTTTGGCTCGAATCGAGATTTTATCTCAGTCATGTCACTACTAGAATTTGTAGTGTTCTCAATTTGTCATCTCTTTCACCAAAGATAGATAGTCCTCTTTTACTCTCTTTAGAAGTGTGTTCTCAAACTTGTTGAGTAACAGTTGAGCCAAATCATTGCAACCCGATGTGCCTTCATATGCTTTCTCATCAGGCCAAGAAAGTAATGTTCTAAAACATAAATTGACTGAGTCAGAAAATTAAACAGGGCTAACCTAATGCATGCTTTTGGAAATGGCTTCAAAAATGATTTTGTTTTTGAGATTTTTTTTTTGGATGAGGAAGCATGAAGAAGCCCAATCCTCAGAATTCTCCTTGGATGATATTTTCTTTTCATTGTTGGATATCGTCACCGGGCTGGTTTGGCATACCCCATCATGTCCTCAAAACAAAACTTGTAATTTTATTGATATACATTAATCAAATTACATTTATTTGAATGAAAAATGTGATATTCAAGCACAAAAGCAAAACATAATAAATTTTTACCAATCCCTGAAAAGTAATAAGAATTCCCACATAGGGGAAGATGCAACTGAACATGCCCCTAATTAAATAAGAAAAGTGAACTACTTAAGACCATGAATCATGTGTGCTTGAGTTCTTCACCCCCCCTTGATCTTGTGATGCAAACCCTCCAGGTCAGAGATTCTTCGTTCTAGATATGTCACTAGTCTCTTCATAGTGGCATCAAATTCAGTTACCTCGGGAAAATGAGACGGTTCAAAAGTCCTCTTGGCTCTCTTCTTCGAGTCGTAGTTTCTCACTGAAGATAAAGTACCTATGTCATCACGGCCCTTTTGCTTGACGAGACAAGCCACAGTAACAAACAATTCATTGACTTGACTTTGGAGGTGCGCAATTTGTTTGTTTATATTGATAATGATACGGTCCAACACCTCGTTTTGATTCGCCATTTTAGCTCTCGACTGTGTACAGATGGGTGAGCGAGATTGCTCCATAATCACCTAAGGGAAATAAACAGGAACATGTAAGCATGAGGTGTAAATGGAGAGTCAGTCCATGACAATGATCTAATCAATTTGTTTTTTCATTTATTCATGAAAAGTTCATATAAAAAAGGAATCTCCTAAAAAATGGACATCCTAGTAAAACCAAATTTCCTAGACATGATGTGAATACAAATTCTCCAAAGCTTTTGTTATTTTCCAAATGATTCATTGAATGGCAATTTCCTCATTTTATGTCTAATTGACAAAGGAATTAAATTCAATAATTGACTTATATTACCATGGACCGGCCAAAAGTGCAACAAAATAAATGGCATGGTATAGGGATAGAGGACTTACTTCACCAAGAAAAATTAATGGCAATCACATAAACATGCACATGGTAAGTGAGGCCCGATTTCTATCTAGGCAGCTTAACAAAGTGGAGCTAAAAAGATGATCTGACCGTTGCAGTCTCGCATTAACGTGTCAGGTCCTCCTAACTCCGACTCAGTCGAATGGAATGCCAAATAATCACATAGTCTCGCGGATATGGACAAACACATTCGACACCAAGAAAAATTTTCGGGGTTGAGAAAGGCAACCTCTACATCACGGTCTTGCGTTCAAGCTTGGTTCATTTCTCAACACCATCCTAGAATCCTTAAATGCGGTCCAGGTCCGACGGTAGGTTGTGTGTGCAATGTATAGTGCTAAAACAATTTGAAAATCATGCACAACAATTTATAATGCAAACAACACTTCTAATTAGGGAGAAATAAATCATTCATCCTTACACCCTCCTGCAAGACAAGGATTAGCAAAGACTACTCCCCTTATACCCTCCCATCTACAAGAACATTTAACACCTTAGAAATGTTAGTGACATACCCAATGTCCTTGCTGCCAAACAAAAATATTTTTTAAAAAAAAAGAAATAGGCCTATGTCCACTATGAGTTTTAACTCTAAGTCCCCAGCGGAGTCGCCAAGCTGTCGCGACCTAATTTTCGAAGGTGAATTACCTAAAGAAGGCTAATGGATTACTAAGTCCGAAGACTTGGCACGACCTCTCCCAAGTCCTACCAATCGCGACTTGATATTAAGAAATTAAACCATTTAAACATTCAATTTGGATTACTAAAACATAATAACATGATACAATCCTAATTTACTAAGCCTAAAAAAAAAAAACCTCTAATGCAAGATTTAGATTTTTTATACTTTTTTGATTTTTTAATTTTTTTAGTTTTTATTTTTATTTTTCCAAAAACAAGTAATTATTTTTACAAAAAAAAAACCAAGATAAAAATTAAAATAACCGAAAAAAATAATCCATTGTCTCACGGATTAAATTAACAATTATTTTAACTCTATAGTCACAACAAGGAAATCAAAATAATTAAAAATTTGATCTAAAGTCTTACAGACAAAATTAAATAATTATTGTGATTTAACAATTGAAAAGCCCAAAAATTAATATAATTAAAAAAATCATTCGACATCTCTCGGATCAAATTAATAATTACAATAATTTTAGGTAAAACCCTATGGATAATGCCTATAGAAATTATAGATATTAACACCCAATATTTAAATAACTAAACTAAAAATGCTATCAAATGAAATAAATTGAAAAATAACATAAAAGATAAAAAAATAATGAAATAAACTAAACTACAAAAAATGAAAAGTAAAAGTAAAAATAAAAACAACCTAAGGGGAACGACGGGGGACGGGAGTGCAATGCCAAGCGAAAGATGATGGCGGCCGGCGTCGGGGCTCGGTGAGGGCTAGACAATGGTGGCGTAGTGTCGCGGGGTTCGGGTTCTGGCTTGTGGGCAGAGGCGAGCGCGGTCGGATCAGCGGGTTGGAGGCAACATCGCCGAGCAGCGAGAGGCGACGCCTGGTTGCCGCGAGCAGATGTCAGGGCGGCTCAAACTCGGAGCAGCGGCGGTACATTGGGGAGCAATTGTCAGGGGATGCTCGGAGCTGGCGCGGTGCAGGCAGTGGGAGTGACAGAGCATATCTGGGTCATTGAAGCAAAGGCGTGGAAAGCAGAGGCAGCGACACTCAAGCTCCGAAGGTGCTGCTGGGCGCCGGTATTGGGTCGCGCGACACTGTTGCTCTGATGCAGCAGCTCGTTATGGGCCATTGGGTGCGATGTCGGGCGTTGCAGATCGGGCGAAGGCGGAACAAAGGGTCGCAATCAGAGCTTCGGATGAGCGAGCAGAGGGCCACTCGGAGGCGCGGCAGACGATGAAATGCTCGGGCAACAAGAACCGGTGAAGCAGGAGAGTCGCTCGGGGGGAGGACGCGGAGCAGCAGCGTTCGAATCGGGCGTAGGAGAGACGGACGTGCGGCGGAGCTTCGCGGGTTGTCGGGTGGAGCGGTGAGGCGTCCGATTCACCAGTCGTCTACGCTTCCGCGTGCTCTGGGGCGGCGTTGGGCGGATCAGCGTCGCGAGTCCGCCTGGCATGCGATAGGGTCGCTGATCGGAGGCGGGAAGGAACAGGTGTAGGCCGGCGGTGATGGCGCTACTGGTGCGGAGACGCGGACTGCGGGCGCGGCAGGTGTCGTGGGCGAAGGCTATAGGTACGGCGGAGCGGATCGGTTGGACGGTTGCGGGCGTGTGCATGGGTCGACGATGGCGGAGCTCGGGATCTGCTGCCGATGGCTTCTGGCGTCGGCACGGTGAGGCAGGGACAAGACTCCGGCTGTTGGGCGGCGACCAGCACGGGGACGAGTAGACAGGAAGACGCGTCGGCGGGGTTCGGCGATGACTGGCGGCGCTCAGGCGCGGCGCGCAGGCGAACAACACACTGGGCAGCTAGTCGGTGGCTGCCTCAGGGACCGATGGCTATGACTGCACAAAGAAGATAAACAGCCCCTCCTTCCTTTTCTCTTTTTTTCTTTTTTTTTTTTTCTTTTCCCCGCTTAGCCGATCACTTCCTCGCAGACTTCTTCTCTGTCCTTTCTCTGGTCACTTCTCTCTTCCTCTACAACAAATCAACGAAAAGGAAAAGAAACCTGCTCCCTTTTCCCCTTTCCCAAAGAACCGAAACTCTTTCTCTCTTTTTTGTTGTGTTCAATTTTTTTCCGTTTTTTAGCAATCGAGAAAAGCCCCCCCTTCGAAACCTCGCATCATTTATTTATAGAGGAAAACTTGAAGTTGTTTTTGTAGATGAGATATTCACTCAACCATGAAGAAAGAAAATGGCTCCAAAATCACACAACAACTATTTTTTGAATTTTGAAATGAGGAGATATTTTTAATAAAAATAATGCTTCTTTATTAAAAAATTTTCCAAAATCTCCCTCCAATTTTTTTTTATATGTTATTTATTATCTTCTATATTTTATTTTCTAAAAAATAAGTTTGATCCTAAATGTTATTATTACCTAAATGTAATGCTATGAAATGCTTAATGTAACAAGTAAATAGCATGGTCAAAATTAGGTGTCAACAGTAGGCAATGCTCCACAATTGACGAGTCTAGCCCGGGCATGTCAGCGTAGGTCCATGCAAAGATTTCTTGATATTCCTTCAGTAACTGAATTAGGCGCTCAGCCTTGTCTTTGGGGAGACTCGTCCCAATTTTCACCTCTTTGGCTTCTTTAGTGTCACTTAAATTAATAGTGACGATCTGTTCGGATGTGAGAGCCTTAGCCTTTTCATGTTGTTCCCAGCTACGTTGCACCTCACTGGAGTCTTCGATTGAGTATTTGGGATCATCATTATCAGCACTTGCTGTATTAGATTGGATCATTCTCACGCCCTTGCATGTCACAATATCGTTCCTGAAACAGGAAGTAGATAAATCTGAAAGATAGACAGGGTAACCTAGATTTTCTTTGTTTGTTATTGTTGTTTTTTTTTTTTTTGAAATTCTTTGGCAAAAATATTTTTTGAAACATTTTGACATGAGGAAGCATGATGAAGCCTAGGCCTCAGAATTCTCCTTGGATTTTTCCTTTTCTTTTATCGGCTGGATATCATCACTGGGCTGGTATGGTGTACCTCATCATGCCCTCAAAATAAAACTTGTAATTTTATTGTAATTCATCAATTAATTATATTTATTGAATGGAAAAATGCAACACTCAAGAATTAAAAGAAAAAGAAATTGAAAACATGTCTTAGAAAACAATAAAAATTCGCACGCAGGGGAATGTGTAATAGCAGTAAAAGAGTTACTCTTGTGGGCCAAAGCCCATCTCTTCAGGGGGTCCTTCATCAATGGCTCCTATGATGAGGTCGTCGAATAAGCTTGCAACTCCTTCCAGCTCATCATCAAAGTTTTCAGTCTTCAGGGGTGTTGAATCATCCATACCATCCCACCCATCTGGGACCATGTCACGTGGATCAATATAAAAGCTAGGAGGAGTCGAATACTTCACCAGGTAATCAAACTTGCCACTAGGTTGCCCCAGAGTGTCTATCACTTCCGCCTCATCCTGCATCATTCTTGGAGGACTGAGGAATGTCTCATGAATGCTCAAGGGTAACGGGTTTTGCCTCCCTCGCCCTTGATCAGGTGGCGGATTCCGCCTTTCCCGTCTTCGTCCTCCAGAACTTTCCCCACCTCTTCCGTGGTACCCTAAACCAGCAGAACAGGACCTTTGAGGGGCTTCAATGGGGCTTCGAATGCCCCAACCATTCCTTCCAAGACCATTGCCAGGAACAAAACCATTCCCCACCATTACTCTTCCTACCATGAGGGCAGCATCCAAAACTTTAAGAGTGGGCGACGATGAACCTCGAGAAGTATGTATGGTGGATACCAACTCAAATGAGTGGTAACTTGATTCGAACTCGAAATCTGGCTCTACATAAGGGATAGCCGTCTCATGATAAATCCAGTGGTCTTCCTCACCATATACAATGACCAACTTCCTTTTGATCACAAATTTTACAGCTTTATGTAAACTTGAAGGCACTGCTCCAGCAGTGTGTATCCAGGGACGACCTAGCAGGAAATTGAATGCAGTGGGGATGTCCAGCACTTGGAAGGGAATGTTGAAGATGACCGGCCCTATCTATACGTTGAGATGGATTTCCCTGATCACCTCATTTTTTGTTCCATCAAAAGCTCGTATCGAGGTCTTCGCAATATGTATCCTTAATGGGTCTACCTTGAGGCGGTGAAGAGTGGCTAATGGACATATGTTCAGAGCAAACCCATTATCAATGAGCACTCGGGACACATGAGAAGACTTGTGCTTAACAAATATGTAGAGTGCTTTGTTATGTCCCCGACCTTCGAGAGGGAATTCCTCATCAGAAAAGGCAATCAAATCCTTAAGAAGAACCGATCCCACAAATTCTTCCAGCTTGTCCGCCTCAACCATTTCTGGCACACGAATTTCACTCAACATTTTCATTAGCGACTTCTGATGCACAGGGGATGTCAGCAAGAGCTCGAGTAAGGAGATTTGAGCGGGCATCTTTCGCAATTGGTCGACCACGTTATACTCGCTTGCTTTAATCACAGCAAGAAATTCCTTAGCTTCTTCATCAGTGACTGGCTTCACAGGTTGAGCACTAGCTTGAGTGTAGGCCCCACCAAACCTTGTAACGAGGTCAACATCTAGGTCATAAGACCAAGGCACCGCCTTATTGTTGACATACTCATATGGCTGAGGTATTTCAATCATTATCTCTTCATTAGATGCATCTTCTAGTGGAGGCATGTCCACGAGCGAAGGATCAACTTCTTCCTTATCAGCATCGAGCGCAGCCTACTCCTCCTCCCAATCGATGATGATGTGGGAAATAGTGGAAACTACGCAGTTACGGTCAGCATACACAATGATGCCGTCATCCACCATTTTGGCAACTCTTTCCTTCATTAACGATAGGGGAACATCTTCTTGATTAGGATAATATCCAGCTCTCACCAGTCCATTATAGGCATTCGACACGTGCACCTTCGAGTTCTTGATTTGACAGACTTCAGGTTCTAGGATAGCATTCACTGTACCCTCATGCTCGGGTAGCGGATTCTTCTGGACCTTCGGCTGAGCAGTTTGAAACGAAAAGACTTTTGTGTCTAAGAGGTTTTGGATCTTGTGCTTGAGGGTGAAACATTCATCAATTGAATGCCCCAGTTCACCGCTATGATAGTCACACTTCTTCATCGGGTCGTAACCTCGAATGCTTTTGCAGTTAGGACGTTTCGGTTCACTAGTAAGCAAGCCTTTTTTTCGGAGGATTGTCAGCACTTGGGATGGAGACCCAGGGAGAGGAGAGAATTGCCTTCTATTATTCGCTTGGGCAAATGATTGATGGCTAGCAGTTTGTGGTTGTCTTGGATTCATTTGGATAGCCGGGGCACGTTTGACATTTTCTTGGCTATAAGCCACATTCACATCCACAACCGCTTCCTTCTCCTTCTTGGCAGTGAATCTTTTACGAGATGGCTCAGTAAACCATCCTTCCCTTATCCCCATCTCGATCTGTTCTCCTACAAGAATAAGCTGATTGAAGCTTTCGACATATGTACTGGCCATTCGGTTACGAAACTCAAATGGGAGGGTCTTCACGAATAACTTCAACAGCTCCTTGTTGGTAGGCTCAGGAGTGATTTGAGTCGCCGGGTTTCTCCATCTCACAGCATATTCTTTAAATGACTCGCTCCTTTTCTTTTCCATCCGCTCCAGGTCTTCTCGGGAAGGTGCGATGTCCATGTTGAACTTGTACTATTTAAGGAACACGTCAGCCACTTCGTTCCAGGTGTCGAGGAGGTTCACATTCTTCATCACGTACCAGTTTAGTGCAGGTCTGGTCAAACTCGCATGGAACGATTAGATCATGAAGGGCTCATTTTTTACGTGCTGGGCCATGCGCACGTGGTACATTTGCAGATGAGATTTTGGGCAAGATGTACTGTCATACTTCTCGAACTCCGGCATTTTGAATTTGCTCGACATTTTGACCTTCTCATAGACTGAGAGGTTGAATGGGACTAAGTTTATGACTCCTGCAGCTGTCTCACTTTCTCTTCTAGCTTTGGAACGTGCTCATCCTGATCTGTCTTGGGAACGCTGTCAAACTTGGCCTTTCCAACAAGGACCAAGTCATCTTCTAGCCCAGGCATTTCGTCATCGTTCATATGGGCCATGTTTGCTTGCCTTGGGGTAACTATCTCGGGGAGAGTGGGTGCAGGATTTGGATTCACCTTAAGGGATTGAAGTTGATTTGTTATAAGCTGCATGGAGGCGGCTAACTGTCGGAGTTGATCTTCCATGGTCGACATGCGGTCGCGCATCTCATTTTGGTCGGCCATTTTAGCCTTTGACCGTGTAATAATAGGCGATCGCAGTGGATCCGTTGTCACCTAAGGGAGGAAAGAGGTAATGTAAGAACCAATGACAAGATAGGAAAATGGCCCATGACAAAGGTCTAATCGCCTAATTTTATTCAAAATTCACTTGAAACATAAAGTCAAACTTCCTAACAATGAACTAAGAATTGAAATTCAAGTCCCTAAACATTGAACTAAAAATTGAAAACATTGAATTGAAAATTGAAATCAAGATCACTAAATATCAAAATTCAAAACATCTCATTTTATATGCTTTCGGGATCCCAACGCCTTGAGAAGCTTCTTATTTTCAGCTTCAATCATTTCCACTTTCCGCTTAAGATGCTCAATTTGTGCTCGCTGAGTGGGCTTCTCAGTCACATCAGGGACTACCGAACGTAAGGCAGCATGAATCCGGTGTTGTTGGATGTAGAATGCCGACTCATGGTGGATCTCCTCCTTGCCTTTCAATCTCTTGAGCACCAAAATCTTCTCTAAATGGCATTTATTCCATGCAGCAATGATCATCTGGACTTCGTTGAAGTAATCATAGTCCATGCGAATAAAACGAACTTGGAACAATTCCGTCTTGAGGGGCGGAGGAACTTCTTGAAGAGCTTTGTACTGATGAGCCAGCCTATATGGGTAATAAGAAGTAGCGCCAGAAAGGCCTAGCAATGGAATTGGCCCATCATACTTGTGAGAGAAACGAGCCTCCTCAACATGGAGCCATTTAGTATGCCATAGAAATGCCTTAGGATTAGGATTTTTCAAAAAATTAACCAACGGCCGTATTGTTGATTTCGGGAAAAACGTTCCAGGACTGCAAATTTTTGTATGGGGTGCCTTAAATCATCAATCTTAAATGTTTCATAAGGTGCCCAAAACCTTTTATGTGCGAGAAAAACCATATTTGCAAAAGTTTAAGGAGGGCATGCATGGTCTTTTCTTCATTTTGTTAAATGTTTCAGCTAAAACCATATTGACATAGTTAAATCCGTCGCAAACACGATTAACCACCCATGAAATTGAAGGATTAATGGCATTTCTTCGATAAGGAAAAACGATTAGCCCGAAAAATGCTAACATGAAGATCCTAGCTTTTGAAATTATTGATTGATTTGCAAAACATTCTTCCAAAAATGAAAATGGGCATGCAAAATAATTGGCTTTGACAACTTTCCTTACTCTTTCGGCTTCGATTTCTAAAAACTGTAATAATTCAGAAATAGAATCTATACCAATAGGCGGTCTAACAAGTTCCTTTTCCAGGGGCATTCCAATGGCAACATTATATTCTTCAAGCGTTGGAGTCAGCTCGAACTCACCAAATATGAAGGTGGAAGTTTGTGGACACCAGAAGTGAGGGAGTGCTTGTATTACACCAGAGTGGATGTTGATCTCTAATAGTGGGAGAAGTTGGGCGATCCTGGCTTCCACATATCTCTGGCCATCTTGATCTAACTAGTCCAACCACGTTTTGAGCTCTTTTTTGGGAGTGGAAATGAATTGTACGTCAGTTTTCTCCATTGCATATAAACCAAGACTGACGACGAAACCTATTTTTATGGACCGACAAAATTGCAATAAAGTAAGTAAATTGTGAAATAAGATAACTTAGTTTTACCAGAAAGGGATGACAATCACATAGACACATGCATGAAACGTGAGGCTCGATTTCTATCTAGATGGCTTAACAAAGTGGAACTAAGAGGGTGATCTGACCATTGTAGTCTCGCATTAATGTGTCAGGTCCCCCTAACTCCGACTCAGTCGAATGGAATGTCCAATAGTCACGCAGTCTCGCGGATATGGACAAACACATTCGACACCATGAAAAACTTTCGAGGAAGAGAAGGTCAACCTCTACATAGCAGTCTCACTTTGCAGGAACTTCTCAACACTATCCTAAAAATTCTATCGCAGCCTAGGTCCAGCCATAGGTTGTGTGTGCAATAGTGTAGTGCTAAAAGCAGTAAAACATAGGGGTGAGTGTGGTTCCTGGGTAGAACCAAGAATCGGAGAACTGCACTGAAAGGTCCGGTTCAGTTCCCGGTTCTAAAGAGATCGGTTCCGGTTCTCGGTTCCGATTCCGGTTAGAAGAACCGGTCAAAAGTAAAAAAAAAAAAAAATCCTATACACATTATTTCTCTTCCCCCCCATGTGATTCCCCCTCTTCCCCTTTCTTTTCTCTCTCTCTTTCTTTTCTCCACTTTTTCCTCACGTCACTTCCCCCCCCAACTTTTTCTTTTCTTCTCTCTTCTCTTTCCCCCTCACCTTGTCGAAACCCCCCTTCTTCTCTTCTTCTTCCTTTCCTCTTGCTGGTTCTTGCTTCACCCACCACCACACTTTGCCGCCCCATGCTCTACTCACCACCACCTCTTGGCCACCGAACCACCACCACCCTGCCACCCCACGCTCGTTTGACGAGCCATCTCGCCATTGAGCCCAACGAGTTGTTGCGTCATCCGTGCCACCCCTTGCCGCCGTGAGCCACCGCCGCCGTACCCAAGCCACCGTCACCACCTCTTGCTACCGCTCTCTCGGCCGTCCAGGTCGTTGTTGCTCAGAACCGCCACTGCCTTCGCCAAAACCGAGCTTTTCCCCCCTTGGCCGTGGGTTAAGCCACGATTGCTGCCATCTTCGCTGCACCGTCCATGCCACTGTTGGTGCCGTGAGACTTGTGTCTTCTTCGTCGTCGCGCCGCCGTCACTGCGTGCTTGTAGTCGCCGGACCTCCCTCGACACCCTCGAAGTTCTTGGGGTTCATGTGGAATCCCCTGTCCTGGGTCATGGAGCTTGTTGCTATCATAGCCATTGCACTTACAAATGGAGGGGTTGGTGAATTTTTCTTCTATTATTCTGTCTCTCTTTGTTTTAGGGTAAAATTTGAGTTTTTATGAAAGATGGTATCCATTTGTTTCGATTCTTCCTTTTCTTTGGGCAAGCCTCCAGATTGGCAAGATTTCATAGGCATCGTCACTCTTCTATTTATAAACTCCACTATTAGCTTTATCAAGGAGAACAATATCGGTAACTCTGCAGTTTGAAGAGCTCGCTAAATCGATTCTAACCACTGAAGTCGAGGTTATCTAATGAACTCAAAGCATGTACATTGCTTTTTCGGCTTCGATAGTTAGTTTTAAAATGGCTTATTTTGCTTCATGTTGCATTCTTTTTTATAGGAAACAAAGTGATAATCATAATATAGAAGAAGCCAAGAAATTGACCCATTAACTTCATGCTTCAATTCTGGGCATCCCTTAACCGAGTCGTTACTGTACTTTGGATCAATTGGTTAGTCTTTGTCTTTGGCGCACTTCATCTTGAAGGAGAAACTACACAAGCTCGGGATGTTGGGCTGTGTGATGTGCATTGTCGGTTTTGTCATAATTGTCATCCACGCACCGCAAGAAAGTCCCATCACTTCTGTTCAAGAAATATGGAATATGGCAACTCAACCAGGTTAGTCTTTAGGCCTGGTTTATGTGTTCTTTATACGACCACTAATTTGCTGATAACTGACTGCATTTACATATCTTTTTCAGCTTTTTAGCTTTACGTCGGCTCAGTAATCATGCTGGTGTTCATCCTAGTTTCCATTTTTCACCTAGATGTGGGCACACAGATGGTGCTAGTTTACACTGAGCAAACTAGCATCTGCTCATTAATGGGCTCTCTCTCGGTAAATCAACTGCTTCTGCATCTTTTGGAATTTTTTCTTCCTTCCAACCTACTTTAGTGTATTTACGCCCAACTAGATTGTTGGAAGCCCCACTTAAACACAAGAGTTGACCTTGCATCTTTAGCTTTAGGTAGATCATTGATTCGGGGTGCAGGGAGGCTCATCACCAGGGACCAATCGTATTATTTTCTGATTCTTTTTGTCCTGTCAAAACAAAGTTAATGAGTTACAATAATTTTCGTGGGGATATGTCTAAATTACTTATGCATATGGGTATTTTTTCTTTCTCAGTTTTCATAAGTTGTATGATCTATCTGCAGGTGATGAGTGTGAAAGCCCAAAGGACTTCCTTGAAGTTGACTTTTGAGGGGAAGAATCAGTTGATCTATCCGGAGACTTGGTTCTTTATGTTGGTGGTGGCTACATGTGTAGTTACCCAAATGAATTATCTCAACAAGGTCCGTCCCAAGATGTTATTCAACTTTAATTAGCTAACTTGCCCAATGCTGAATTTGTAAATTTCATTTGTCATTGCCTCATAACAATCGATAATATTGAATGACACCAAATTTCCTCTTTTATAGTAACTTTTACTTTTCCCATATGTTGAGATTACATAACATTGGGAGAAAAGGAAGTCATTGAATATATGCATCTTTCTTAACTAGATTTTCACATGTAAACTTGAAAATCTATGTTCTTGTGGCCTTTTGGCAAGGTTACTGCCCTCCTTCTTCATTGCTGGATGTGATCTGTCCTTTTCATTTACCTATGTGGTAATTCTTTATGTCGGGATTGGGGAGTCAAATCTCTTGCTTCAGAAACTATTTACAGTTGTTTTTTATCGCAAAAAGGTTTCTTTGGGTTATGTTTACTTATGGATGATATAGTGCTTGATGAGAGCTTATCTTAAGAACTTTTCTTAGTCTGCTTGGTTTCTCTTTGGTTTGTCTCTTTCCTTCTTCGTTATAGTTCAAATCTGAAAATGAAAAAAAAAAGAACCTATTGGAACCTAGAACCGACCCTAGAACCTGTGACAGGGTAGGTTCTAGGTTCTTGATTCTGACGGGTAGGTTCCAAGTTACAAAAAATGAGGAACCGGTACACGAGGGTAGGTTCCAAGTTCCAAACGGAACCGAACCGGAACCGGGAACCCTCACCCCTAGTAAAACATGCACAACAGTTTAAATGCAAACAACACTTCTAATTAGGGAAAAATAAATTATTCATCCCACACTCCAACCTGCAAGACAGAGGTTAGCAAAGACTACTCCCCTTATACCTCCCATCTGCAAAAACATTTAACACCTTAGAAATGTTAGGGACGTACCTGATGTCCTCGTTGCCAAACAAAAATATTTTTAAAAGAAAAAGAAAAATCGGCCTAAGTCCACTAAGTGTTTTAACACAAGTCCCCAAAGTGGAGTCGCCAAGCTGTCGTGACCTAAAATTTGGGGTGCACCACCTAAAAGTTTAAGCTAATGGACTACTAAGTCTTAAACTTAGCTAGGGCTCTCCCAAGCCCATACCAATTCGCGACTTAGGTTTCAATTTTTAACATGCAAATGGATTTTATCTAGGAGTCGCCACTAATCAGTTTTCGGTAGGTCGATTAGACACCTAAGTAAAATAATGAGCTAATTATTTTACTCCTACGAACCAGAGACTAAGGGTGCGGGGACTTGATTACACTAGATTTCTCTAATGCTCTTTCGGTACCATTTCTTTTTTTAATTTTCAAAAATGTTTTTGCAAGTAGCTTGGATTTACTTTAACCTAAATTACTATCATGCAATGGGATGGTCACACAGATGCTCAATCATTATTAAACATTGAATAAAAAGATAAATAAATAAATTGCATCACACAAAGCAAGTAATCATTTTTTTTGGGTTTTCTTGAAATTAGGATTTTTTATAAAAACATGCATTTTAACTACATGACCTTATTTTACTAATGAATAAATTCTAATTTAATGAACCTACTAACAATCTCATGAACCTAATTCTGTATGATGTGCGCAAGACTATTCCTAACAAAAACATGCAATCTATTTGGGAGAAATTATCTAAACCTATAATATGCAATCCTAACATGCCATGACGTGCAAAGAATTCCTTAATTCTACATGACATATGCATGATTTTTTTATGTTTTTTTTTTATATAAAATTCGAAATTTAAAATTGCCACATAATTAAACATGCAACTTAAATTAAACAAAAACTAACATCCTAAATGAATGCATTTTTTTATTTTATATTTTTTCTAAATTCGAAATAAAATCCATATTCTAGCTATGCAAGATAACAAGAAATATTCCAAAACAAACCGAATCCTAGTTCAAATATTTTTGGATTTTTAGTAGTTTTCAAGACAAGCAATTATCAAATAAACATTATATTTAAACTAATCAAGACATTCAATCAAATAAAGGATTAAAATAATCGAAAAAATAAACTGTTATGTCATAGGTCAAATTAACGATTAGTCTAACCCCGAACATCACGACAAGAGTTCAAAATAATTAAAAATCCGATCTGAAGTCTTATGGATCAAATTAATAATTATAACAATTTAACAATTAAAATTCTACCAAAAAGCCCAAAAATTAATATAATTAAAAAAATGATCGATGTCTCTCGGATCAAATTAATAATTACAATAATTTCGGATAAAACCTTGCGAGATAATGCCTACAATATTCAAATAATTAACATCAATATACCATAATCTAATAATAATGAAACTTAAATAAAATAAATAAAACTAAATAAACAAAAATAAATAAATAAAAAATAAACCACCTAAGGGACTCAATACGATAGGCTTCCGCGCAATGGTGCTGGCGATGGAGCAAGTGGTGATGCGGGTGCTCGAGCGGAGCATTTGTGGCCCGGTAGGCCTCCGGCAAAGGTGTCGGGGCTGGTTTGAGCAGGCACGGATGTGGGCAGCAGGGGTATGGCTAAATGGGCGGCGCTCCAGTGTGGTGGCAGGCGGCAATCAGAAGCTCAGGTCTAGCCTCGGAAGAGCTTTGGTGGGTTGTAGGTTGCTATGCGTCGGGCGGATCTCGAGCTAAATAGGGGTGTCGTCGAATGCTGGCTTGTAGGCGGAGCGGTAGTGGCCGAATCGACGGATTGCGGGTTGCTGTGCGGCGGTGCTTGCGGGTGTTGGTGCGTGGAGCAGTGACGCAGCAGCAGTGGCGAGCAGGCAAAGGTGACGCGGCATTCGGCACAAGGGCAGTTGCCGGGGGAAGCTCGGACTCGGTGTAATGCAGGCGGTGGGTAGTTCTAGCTCGGGTTCGGCCTTGGCAGAGCTTCGACAGGCCAGAGGTTGCGGTCGAAGTTGGTCACAGGAGCAACACAGAGGTCGTCGAGTCATTGCGGACCGGCTCGAGAGGCGGCAGGCGAAGGTGTGGCGGAGAGGCGACATCAAAGGTGGAGGCATGCGACGGTGATCGAAAGCAGGGCCGTCAGGTGCGGAAGAATTGGGCTTGAGGCGGAGGCGTGCGGCGGTGACTGGCAAGTGGGTTACCGGTGCTGAGCTCACCAACCGTGGACGCAGGTGGTGCTGCGCGTCGTGGCGGGACTGACCAGTGTGGTGGCGCGGTGAGGTGGCGCCGGCCGTCGCAAGGAGGGCGGAGTAGAATCGGATCTAGCAAGAGGAAGGTAGAAGCGAAAATAGTATAAGGTAGGGGGTGATGAACAGTAAATGTCTAATCACCTTTACCCCCTTTTGCTTTTCTTTTCACTTTTCCCCTTTCTTCCCCTTTTTGGGCTTCTCTCCCTCTCTCGAGGACTCCACGGAAGGCTCCCTAAAGTGCCAAAATTCTTTTCCCTTTTAGTGGATTTTGACTTCGAAAACCAAGAAAAGCCACCCTCTCTCTCCATACACTGTTGCTTTTATAGGTAAAAATAGGTGATCTTCGTAAAATATTTCATCTCACTTTTTCAATATATACGAAGATAGTCTATAACCTCCCGATCACCAAAAATCCTCTTATTTTCCTTATCTCCTTAATATTCCAAACGATTTTATCACCTAAAGACTAAAGATAAGATTGCAACCCGATTTTCTTAAATTCCAAAAACCACCGTAATATCACATCAAATCTCGATTTAGATAATTTTGGTCATTAAAAAAATGGGCTCGGGCCAATTTGCTCGTTTCATGGGCTTAGTCCGGCCTACTAATTTAAAACTCAAAACCACTAATTTGACCCATCCACCATCGGTCCAATAAATAAATGCACAAAAATGCAAATTAAAAACAAATGCACATAGATTAATATGCTATGCAATTAATATATATATTTAGGGGTTAAAAATTAATCCCTTATTTTTTAATGCAATAAATAAATAAAATCGCCAAAATTTAGGTGTCAACAACCTTCCACCATCTTCATATCTTGATGAGCTTTCATCTCTAGGGACCTAATCTAATTCTAAACTAAGAACTAGAACTAGGTACATACAAATGGGAAAGAAACAAGCATTCATGACGAAACAATCAAAAGCACACGAAGGAACCAAAGACAACCAAACAATTAAAGCAAAGTTCAAAGTTGACCAAATTTGGGCCTCGAGATCAGCCTTTGCAATTCATGCGTCAATCTCTCTAGACGCCTACCCAATTTATTTTTATGTCTTACAACCATTAGTGATCATTTATATTCTCGCATGACCACTAATGCTCGTAAGTCCCTTGTACATGTTCTATGTGAACCCTAAGATTGTCCCACGAAAATAGGCATCATACCTAACATACATCTAGCATCCACATGCATCAACAAGAATAAAATAGGAAACCAGGCCCTTGAGTCTTATTTCTCAATCAATCAATCAATTTGAGTAAATCATTAGCGGATCACTTATTCAACGTACATGCGTCAATTACAATCACAAGCATTTCTAACGAATGACGTGGTCTCATGCATGAAAGGTGCATGTGGTGCTCCAAAGAGATTTGGATGCGTTTGAAAAGTCGAGAAAGGAAATCAAAGCATTTAGACAAAGGATCGTATTAGCTATGGAACGTATTTAATTGCCAATGCTAGTTTGGTACGCATATCAAGCACTCACAAATATTGCAAGCATTTTAAATACAATCCAAATTAGGAGTGTTAAAAGATTCCAAATAATTGATGTCAGAAGCATCACACGTACCAAATTTAATTTGATGTGCAAGAACGACATCTCAAATCAATAGGCAATCACAGCAAAGAACTACACCAGAACATGTTACCAAAAGATCATTTCATTCATCAAAAACTTTGGATAGTGAAGATCAAGGAATGTGAAATAAATTTAATGAAAATGATGAGTCCTAATTTCGCATATCTTAAGAAATCTAGATAGGCAATCACAACGAAGAACTACAACAGAACATTTCAGATAAGACAAATTGAAGGACGCAACACTGATTAATCTTCGAGAAAATTACACAACGTGCATAATAGTTAAGCATGAATTTACAAATATTTGACAATGCACATTATCACGTCAAGAAATTGATGAGACAACAAGACATTATACCATTGCAACTAGGATTTGACCTACCAAATAGGGTCCAAAAATCATGAAATTTCATCACAATGAGGATAAAAGGGTGACAATCAAGTCCACTAAGGGTTCAATTCAAGAATCTCTATCGACAAATTTACACAAAAATAGAAAAATTTGCTTAAATAGGGGGTAAAATAGAGTTCTGAGTTTACTCTAATGTCAAAATTCTGACCTAGATTGGAAAAAATGGAAAGTGGATCTAATGACAAGCAAATTGCACAAAACCAGTGGCATTTGAAAGGTCTAAACGTGCCTTATGATAGAAGACTCCACAAATGAGGTCATTTTGGTGCTAAAAAATCGAGGTTTGTGAAGGTGTGCATATCAGTCATTAACAAACCAGAACATAGTATGCATTTATGATTTCTAAAGTCATTTAGACAATGCATAAGTGGCATGAAATTCGCATACAATGAAGAATTGGATGTGACAAATGATTCAAGTAAACATCTAACCCTAAGTCGGGATGTAAAAGAATCATACAAGTCATTGACAACACAAAATGAGTTAAAACTATAATGATAGATTTTCAAGTGCAATTAGCACAATTATCACATGAGATTCACGTACCAAATGATATTCACTCATGACAAGCCACATATAGACACAAAACTTGTAATGCACACTTCAAAAGTCGAAAAGGTATCGATGCGAGATTTGATCTTAAAGAGACCTAAACAAGTGCAACTAAATGTACACATGATGAGCCCTTAATCTAACCCCAACATAACATTATAAAGCATGCTTGATATTGGTAATCTAAAGACATGCAAAAATCTAACGAAAAATTTGGCATATAGAATATATAACCATGAACGTTTTTCGTTAGACATCAAAATCTAATTGAGATCACACAAACCTTGATGAAAATAGAAAAATATATGTGTAACATGAAATGTCCTAATTGCAGTAGAACCCTATTGTATTTGAGTATGCAAATGACATACCAATTGACAATCAAATCATGCGAAATATACATCGTTGGAATGCACACAACATGCATTTCAAGTCTTATGAAGATCATGAAGCCAAATGGACTCATCTATATGCTCAAATTCACACAAATGCAATTCGGATTAGATATAGGGCAGATCCACCTAGGCTCATTTCTAAGAGATTTTGAACGACCAAAACATCTCCAAAAAAATCCAGAAAAAAATAAATGATATAGACAAGATCATTTAGAACGAATGTTGTAGAGACACCTTCTCAAAAATCAATCACAAGAATCATCACAAAAATAGCAAAAACAAAAATCAGAATAAAACCATAACTAAAAATCAACCTAAAAAACTATAGAATCGAGCATTTTTAGAAGTGTTTCAAGGACCAAACATCACCCGATCGGGACATGTGACCTATCAAATCGAAGATCTCGAAGTATAATTTCTAAGCCTAGAAGGGCTCGAGATCGAGAGAATTACCAAAAAAGTCCTAAACCTATTGCAATTGTGCCAATTCAGTCCAAAACTTTTTTTTTGGCCAATTTAGTCCTAAACCTTTTATAATTGTGCCAATTCAGTCCATTCGGCCAAAATTGGCTGGCGCGGCGACGTGGATGTCGGCGGGGACGGCCGCCGGTGAGGTAATTTTTAATATTTTTTTCAAATTTTTTTTTCTTTTTTTTTTTCACTTTCTTCTTCCTCGGCCGACCGTCGGCAAGGGCCGATGAGGGCGAGGCCCCACCAGATCTGGCGAGGTCAGCCTCGCCGACCATTGGCGAGGGCAAGGCCTCGCCAAATCTGGCGGCCCTCGCCAAGGCTGGGCGAGGACGAGCCTCGCGAGATCTGCGAGTTTGGCCCTTACCAAGGTTGGGCGAGGCTGCCGTCGCCAAGGGCTGCGGCGGAGGCGAGGAGGGAGAGGATGAGGAGGAGGAGGAGGAGGCGCTGCGCGCGGCGGCGCGGGGAGAGTGAGGTGGGGGCGAGATACGTATGCGAGTGCGGGGACGACGGTGACGGCAATGACAACGACGGGGATGTCGGGTTTCTCGGCATCGGGAGCAACACCCCCATCTCTGCGGCCGCTCCGCCGCCTTCTCATCCTCTCCCTCCCCGCCTCCGCCACCTTCTCCTCCTCCTTCTCATCCTCTCCCTCCCCGCCTCCGCCGCATCCTTTGGCGACGGCGGCCTCATCCGGCCTTGGCGAGGGCCGAGCTCGCCGGATCCGGCGAGGCCTCACCCTCGTCGGTGGCCGATGAGGCCGACCTCACCAGATCCGGTGGGGCCTCACCCCGCCGGCCCTCGCCTGCGGCCGGCGAGGGCAAGCCTGCCGGTGGCCGGCGAGGCTGACCTCGCCGGCCAAACGAAGAAGAAAGTGAAAAAAGAAAAAGAAAAAGAATTAAAAATTTTTAAAAAATATTAAAAATATTAAAAAATTCGAAAAAAAAAAAAATAAAAAAATTACCTTGCCGGGGTGTTGTCCCCCGGCGTCCACGTCAGCACCGGCTGGCCAATTTTGGCTGGATGGACTGAATTGGCACAATTATAAATGGTTTGGGACTAAATTGGCCAAAAAAGTTTATGACTAAATTGGCACAATTACAATAGGTTTAGGAATTTTTGGTAATTCTCCCGCTCGAGATCAAATAAGCTCATCTAAAGCCTCAATCAAGCCAAAACACTAGGCATATCATAGAGTTATGAAAATTGCATATTAGCACAAATCGCACTCAATTAGGCACAAACTCATCCTCAATGAGTTTCAATTAGCACAAATCGCACCCAATTAGCAAATCATCAAACAACCTCATTAACATTAGATCTAAGCAGTTTATATAGTTTTAATCTTGAATCCTAGCCACAATCGGATACACTAATCTCGCTTCATCGGATTTGAATTCGAGAAACCAACTTTTTTGTGTTTTCCTTGATTTTGATTTACAATTGATGAAGAGGATGTCGCTGGAGCACGAAAGGAACTCCAATGAGTAGATTGGAACAACTACGGACCGCCTAAAGACTAGATTGGACCGGTTGAACCGCCTAGGACGGAACCGGTCGAATTGGATCGGCCTTGGAGCATCGAAGAGGAACAAGGTCACCGGAGCCGTTCTGGTGACCAATCTTCTAAATCCCGAACACACCAAGTCAAGGATGGCTTCAAGGATGGATTGGAGACCACTGGCATCTCCAAAAACATCTTGCGATCGCCAATTCAGCAAATCAAAGGAATCGATCGAAATCTGACCAGTTTTGGATCATTGCGGCAACACCAACCACTAGAGACAATCTGGTGGCTATTTGATCAGTCTCTCACCTCTGGATGGTCAGAGACTCGCCTAAGGTCAGATTGGCAATGGTCGGGAGCCTCGAGGGTGGCTGTTGATCACTGATCAAGGAGATGATCATATTTAAAGGCATTTTAACTGCCAAAAGAGAGGCTACTCGAGATGGCTGGATTTTGTCTCCACTGGATGGAGTACTAGTTCCGACTAGTTATAGTAATGAATGAAGAAGATCGAAAGGCCGAGCAATGGCGGTGATCTCACGACAGAGATAGGCGACTGATCACGACAGAGATAGGCGACTGATCTGTTGGTGCTTCCTGGCTGAAAGGCCCCATCTAAATTGATCTTCAGGACTCCTGGATCGGGGGGCCTCCATGATGTGCCGGGATTTGGATTTCTTCAAGCCAAACCAACCCCATAGACAGGAACTGAGATTATGTTAGCCGTGCGAACTTGGGCAAGTGCTACAACAACAACGTGAAAAGGATCAGGACTTTGATGGCAGAAGATGGATCTATTGCGCGATTTCCAGATTTGCCATAAAATTGTGGCGAGAAGCTCCAAACCAGGTAAGGTCTTCCCTTTATCAAATAGATTAGCAATCCAATCCTCTATGCGATGAATATCTGCGGGTAATATAGGAACACTGATTTGGGGGTGAGACCAAACTTGTGAGGTCCATGGACATAATAAAAATAAATGTTCCAAAGTTTCTAGTTGCTGAGTTGAGCATAGGGTACATATAGGATCATCCTTGATTTTTCTGCGGAATAGATTGTCCTTAGTGGGCAAGGCATTCTGGCATAAAGACCAAAGGAAAAGTTTAATTTTGGGAGTGATATTGAGTTTCCAGATGATTTTCCAAAGGTGCTGTGGTGGTTGATATGATGAAAACGCTCTGTTTAAGTTGGTAGTAGATGCTGCTCGCCGAATAACACTATAAGCACTTTTCACAGTAAACTCACCTCGAACTGTGCATGGCCAAATGATCTGATCTGCCGTATAATGAGGTCTGATAGAGATCTTGAGGATTTCTACTATAATCTCAACATCAAAGAGATGTTCTAGTAAAGTCATATTCCATAGGTTAGTTTCTGTATCAATCAAATCAGCAACTCTTTCAGGTTCCTCTGTAGCAGCTATTCCTCCTATTTTACCTTTAGGAAGCCAGCAGTCCTCTTGAATTTTTATACTAGTTCCATCTCTGACCGACCATTGATACTTTGATGAAATGGAATCCTGTCTAACTAGTATGCTCTGCCAACCCCAGGAAGGTTGAGTACCTTTTGAGGCAGTTAAGAAATCCTGTGAATGGAAATATAGACCTTTAAAGAGTTTGCCCCACAAAGAAGTAGGTTGCTGTATTAGTTGCCAGGCCTGTTTGCCTAACATGGCTTTATTGAAAGCAACGAGGTCTCAAAACCCGAGTCCTCCCATTTCCTTCCCGGTCTTCAGTATTTCCCAGTTCTTCCAATGTATCCCGACTTTCGGCTGTCATTTTGCCACCAAAAACGTGCAATCTTTTTTTCAATGGACTTGCAAAGCGAAACAAGGATTTTGAAAATTGACATAGCATATTGTGGGATTGCATGTACAACACTTTTTATAAGAATCTCCTTACCACCTTTAGAAATGAGACTTTCTTTCCATCCATCAAGTTTGGCATTGACTTTCCCAAGTATCCATGCAAACATATCGCGTTTGGATCTTCCCCAGTCCGACGGGATACTAAGGTATTTTCTCGTTTTTGCTAACACTGGGATTCTGATTTCCTATGCTAAGCTTTCCTTAAGTCTGTCAGGACAATCTTTACTGAAAAAGATGCCCGACTTATTCCGATTGATTGCCTATCTTGTAGCAAGACAATACTGATTTAGAATGTTGGCTAGTTCTTGGCATTCCTGTATTGACCCATTTAGGAAAAATATAGCGTCATCAGCAAAAAACAAATGAGTCGAGTTGGACACCACTTGTTTAGCTGGATACCCTTAAGGTTTCCCATATGGATAGCTTGATGGATGAGAGTAGTCAGCACATTTGCCATCAGAATAAAAAGATAGGGTGATAGAGGATCTCCCTGTCGAATTCCTCGCATCGGGTGGAAGTAATTCAGCTGTTCCCCATTAAATTTGACACTTATGGAGACTGTAGTGATGCACTGCATGACCCATTGTACCCAAGTAGAATGGAATCCTAACTTGAGTAGATAGTCTTTGAGAAAATCCCACTCAACACGGTCATACGCCTTTTGCATGTCCATCTTGACAGCAGCCTGAAATTTTCTCTTTCTAGTTCTCGTCTTTAGCTGATGAAGAATCTCCTACACAATTAAAATATTGTCCTGTATTTGATGGCCGCTTACAAATGCACTTTGTTCCATAGAAATGAGGTCAAGAAGGAAAGGTTTCAGTCGGTTGGTGAGCACCTTGGAAATTATTTTGTAGGCGTAATTACAAAGACTAATGGGTCGGTACTGGTCTAGACTTTCTGGGTTAGGGACTTTTGGTATGAGTGTGATAATGGTTCGGCTTAGTTCCAAGGGCATCAAGCCGGATTGAAAAAATTGCTGCACCGATGAATAAACTTCGTCTTCTAAGATGTCCCAGTGATGTTGGTAAAATAGACCGTTGAATCCATAAGGACTCGGGGCTTGAGTTTTCCCCAGCTGGAAAGCAGCTAGTTGAACTTCCTCTCGGGTAACAGCTGAAATTAGTCTAGTATTCGTATTAGTGGTCACAACACACTCACATTTATCAATAATCGGTCCATAGTCACGATAGCCCTCTGTTTTGTAGAGCTTAGAGAAGAATTCCATTGTCATTTCCTTGAGAAGGCGATCATCTCTAACCCATCTTTAATTATCATCGAGCAGCATCCTGATTTTGTTTCTGTTTCTACGTTGAATAGTAGTGGCATGAAAGAACTTAGTATTTTTATCACCCCACCGGAGCCAATTTATCCTAGAGCGCATAGCCTAGTACTGTTCCTCCGGCTACCAAGCGTTGTGTAGCTTATCTTTCAACGTAGTGACGAGCTATTTGTCATAGAAGTTGTGGGTTGATTTGTTAACGATTGTAGTTGTTGTTGTAAAGTTGCTATCTATTCATTTGCTTGAGAGAAAGTGACTCTACTCCACTTCAAAAGAGCCTAACTGACCTATTTTAATTTGTATGGCAGGTTATAGCCCTTTGCTCGAGTTGAAGACCAAGCCTTTTCGATGACATTCCGACAAGCTTGATCCTGCAACCAATAAGCTTCGAACTTGAAGGTCTTGCCTTTGCTATGCAGTCTTACATCAATAGTAAGCACCAAAGGGCTGTGGCCCAAACCCACTACTGGTAAAGCGAAGACTTCAGCCTCAGGGAAAGTGATCCTCCAATGCCAGTTGCAAAGAACCCTGTCCAATCATTCTTTAACCAAGTCATCCCCCTCTCGGTTATTCGTCCAGGTAAACGCGCAGCCTTTGGTTTTGATATCCATCAGTGCACAATCATGTAGAACTTCTCTAAAGGACTGCATACGAGAAAAATCAGGGGATCTCTTACCTACTTTCTCCCATTGATAGGTTATTTCATTGAAGTCCCCTACACAAACCCAAGGTAAAGAGTTGGTGGATGTGATTCGTCGAAGGGTTGTCCATAAGGGTTGGCGCGAGTGAAGAGTTGCTGGTGCATGTACATAGGTTAGTCGCATAGGTATTCCTCTCTCTGTCTCTGTACATATGGTATCGATAAAGTCTTGAGTAGTTAGTTCCACCCGTAGAGATATATGAGAATGCCAAAACATGGCCAAACCTCCAGCTATGCCTACTGGATTAATTATATGGGAGTTAGGAAACTGAAGTCTTCTCTGAATTCTTGAAAGAACTAGCTCTCTATTCTTTGTTTTCATCAAAAAATTCACATTCGGCTTCTCTTTAGCCACTAGGGCCTTTAAGGCTTAAACCGTCAGGGGAGAGCCAGGTCCCTGACAGTTCCAGCATAGGAGTTTCATTTTGCTACCGATGGCTTTTCTGGGCAAGCCACCTCAGCCCAGTTCCTGACTTCATCAGCCATTAGGACAAGAGTATCTAGTAGTTGAGTTTCTTCAAAACACTCAGAGCCATGAGAACACAAGTTGTAAGGGTTGTACCTCTTGAGTTTCTTTGCTGTCCCTGTTTTAGTAGCTAGACGAGAGGGTTTCACTTTCTTGGTATTCACAGCTGCTATAGCTTTATCTCGATGTCCTTTGTGCATGGCAGGTATAGGAATCAGTACTCCATCTGGGGTAGCCGTCATTGGATGGGGCAAAGCATTACAATTATGCTGCTGAATTAAAGCATCCACTGCTTCAACAAGAGGTAGGTTTTGTTTCATTGGAATGCTTGTGTCCATTACTGTGATAGAAATGCTTGTGTCCTTTTCAAGAGGGGCCTGTTGGATACCTTTCATTTTAGATGAGACAGGGATCAAATTAGTAGTCACTACACTCCCTTTCTTTGTTCCTTCTTGACGACCTTCCCTTTCAGTGACTTCTTCAGGAGGGGGCAGAGCAGGTACTTTGGAGGTCATAAATGGAGGAGTTTCTGGAATAACTTCATCAGACTCGTCAGAGGGAAGCTTTCCTTCATAGAAAGTCTGCCGGTACGGACCGTTCTCCTTAACTTCAGCACGCAACCATTGATCGAAAGCCATCTTCTCCTTGCCTGCCATCTTAGCTTCAGTAAAAGATATGTTCCGACAGTGCATTGCGTAGCGCCCTATTCGTCCGCATGAGTAACAAAAATGAGGAAGCTGTTCATAGCGGAAATCTATCCATAATGCTTTTCCATCGATACGAATCAGTTGCCCTGTTTTCAAAGGATCGCTTAAGTTAATTTCACCCCTAACACGACCCACTTTTAATGTTGTTCCCTCCTTTGTATCAACTGTCACTTCCAGCATTCTCCCAATTCGTTTAACGGCTTTGCTTAACATTTGATCTGTGCACCACTCTAGGGGGAGGCCGAAGACTTGAACCCAGAATGCACATTCGGAAAAATCATAATAGTGGAGGGGAGTATTTGGCTTCCAGGACTGAAAAATCACCAAATTACTAGAGAACAGCCACGGACCTCCCTCTTGTACCATCTGTTTATCACTTTCTAATTTGAATTTAGCCACATAGATGCCCGTTTCCTGTTGGGTGATCTCTACTTGTTATGTGCACCAACCGCTTCATTGTATTTTGGAGTGCTTGAAAATTGATAGAGGGATTTGAGAAAATCTTACCGACTAATATCCTCGTGCACTCCTCGAGTTTTTCCAAGGAGGGCGACTCGTCCCATATGTTGATTTCCTACTCGAACCATAATCGGCCCAATCTATTGTAAAGGGCAGTAAGGCGTGATGTCTCTTCCTGATCGTGAGAGTCCATGATTGATGTCCCAATTCAGAGTTCAGAGGAGATAAGGAAGAAGTCGACATGCAAAGAGTAGTTGATAACTGGAATTCCGATGGAAAGAAGGGCGACTAAACTGATATACGATTGGGGAAATTTGGCAGACAGGTAAAGAGCAGAGCTTCAAGTGAAAAATAAAAAGGCAACCGAATTGATGGCGGAGAGAATTGGATAGTACCCATAACCCAGGGACAGTAGCGGATAACACAAAGAGAAAGTCATCGCAGTAGAGAATTGGGTTTCACAGGGATGATTCCACAAGAGAAATTACCGAAGAGCTCGAATTCCATGGAAGAAAGAGTCATCGCAGCGAGTGAAAGGAAACGGTGTGGGCGAGAATGCCATTGCAACAAAGAAAAGAAGAAGGGGTTCAAATTGTTAATTAGGGTTTAAACAAACAGATGAAAACTACCATTGTCGGTAGAGGAGAGCTCTGCATGTCGAAAGAGAAAAGGCATCCCCCCGATGGGCACTTCATCTCTACTTTTAGTTCAGCCTAGTTCTAGTCAGTTTTAAACCTATGGATTAAAATGTATGCAAGGACCAAATTGAAGAGAAAACTTCTCCGATTTGAGGAGAAATTTTCCAATTTTGACCAAATTAAGTCAATTAAAACCTGTAAATGTGATCCATGGTTTTTCTATTAACTTAATCGAATGATTATTGTGAAAAAAAGTGGGCTTAGGCCATGGTTACACATAATTGGGCCCATAGGCCAAAACGAGCAATTTCGCAAAAATCGCAAATTAATTGAAATCGAATTCAATTAACATTGCAATAAACCTATTCAATTAATCATCCATGCTGATGATAGTCTATCGCATTCAAATTGACCTTGAATTGAGATCACGAAACTTATGCAAAAAATGAATCAAGATCTAATATCAAAATTGGACTTAGATTTATGAAATTGAACCTTAATCTTGAATAGGTCAACTTGAATTTCTTCAATTCAAGCTTAATTACTTGACTTTCCTATGTTTAAAAGAGCAAAATTCCTCAAATTGATAAGTTCTCCTGTAAATCTCTCAAAAAGGACCTAGGATTTGGACTTATTTCGAGAAAATAAGTAGAAACAACAATTTGTTCGCAACTTATGAATGATTGATTTTGACACTAATTATGGCTTAAAATGACAATTCACCTTTTAATATGGAAAATCTCAAAATTAAATAAATGAATATATTAGAAATAGTCCATAGACCAAATGTTGTAAAATGAACTACATCTGAATATGACTAAAATAAAAGTAATTTTATTTTTGGTCGTTTTGAACCTAAAATCAAAAAATTTGGAAATCAAGGTTCTTAATCGAATTTTGTAAAATTTTCAACCCAAAAATCAAATTGACACTAAAAGAAAGTTTTTGAGGGTTTCAATTTTTTTCGACTTTTTTGGTCAAATAGTTGACCAAGGTTAACCCTTTGGTTAACTTTTTCTAAAAGATTGATTTTTGAGCCAAAACTTTGAAATTTTTTGGAAATTGACTTCATTGAAGCGAAATTAAAGTTATTTGATATATTTTTGGGCAAAAAGCCAACTTTTGACTCGGGGTTGACTTTTGGTCAAGGGGTTGACTAAAAAGTCAACTCAAAAGTTAATCGTTTGATTTTTCGGATTTTTCTTGGAAATGATTATGAAATTGTTTAAAAGTAACAATGCAAAAGAAATGAATGAAAAATAGTGATTTTTGGTCGAGAAATGGGTTTCATCGTAATCAGAAACTCTAATATCGATTTTTACCTTTTTATAATGTGTTGACTAAAAATTAAGTGTCAACAATTCTCAACCGCCAGAGCCTTGTGACGCCCTTTGCTGATCAGTCCTTGAGTCTTCAGTGGCTGGGGTTCTTCCAAAACCTCACCCAAAATCACGATTCCCTTCTGTCTTTAACTCTAGTTCATTTTAGCTTGATTCTAAGCTTGTTATGTAGATTTTCATTTTGGTGTGTAAAAACTTGTTCTTAGATTGTCCAAGCGATCTGCGGTGAGTTCGTGACATCCTAGTTGCTCACACGAACATCGGATTTAAGTTAAAAGAGCTAAACATTCTCATACTTGAATCCTATGAAGCAAGGTCATACTAGATAGCCGGGGCTAGGATTCGAACATAGGATGCTTTATCATGCTTTTATAGATGATGAATATTGTTTATGATGAGCTTATAATGATTAATGATTAGCTAGTGTCCTGATTGAGTATCGTTACCATTTCTAGAAAAACCGTAGCTAGTTTGGACTGATTTGATGAATGTCTTGAAATGAACTAGAAAATGATTTCGTTTGATGTTGATATCTACATATGATTCGTAGATGATTTCACGAGCTTTCCAATGGTATATCGCACACATGATTTGAACTTCATTTTCCCCGTTAAAAACCATTCCAAACTGCAGTGATTAGTTTTGGAATATGTTGTTTTGCTGTAATGAGCTGGTTAAACGACCTATTCGGTTTGTTGATTTATCGTGAGTTTTTTTATAATGATTTTGGATTGGGTGTCTTAATGAATACTGACCATGACATTTGATTCTAGATCATATAAAAATTGCAAGAAATTTGTAAATCGTTTGTTTAGGTTAATCACTTGTTAACTGTGCATCATTTGTAAGACCCTGTTTCAGACTTGACCTCTTTGCTAAATGTCTTCGTTTGTGCTGGAAAATGATTTCAATTGTGTTCGTGGCTTTCTAAGGATTCATAGGAGACTTCATGAGCTTTCTTTTGACACCTATTTTGCATGATTTGGCCATCATTTACTAGGTCTCACAATTTTTACAAAACCGAACCTCAATCTGTAAAATCCTGTTTCAAATCTGACCTCTTTGCTAAATGTCTTCTTTTGGGCTGGATAATTGTCACGCCCCAAACCCCGAGCGTGCGCACATCCCTCGACGGTCGATTACAAATATGACGTCCTAGGACATGTCGCCGATCTATTCTTTTTTTTTTTTCTTTCAATTAAGCACATGCGGAAGCGAAACAAATAAACACCCGGCCAATAACAAAAACAAGGATAGTAAAAACTAGGAACAATTTCCTTACCAACTATTGACCCTAGGAAGTCTATTAATTACAAGCCTCTCGGTGGCCACTTCCTATTGACCCTCTCAAAAGCCTCAGGGATCGGGGTGTCACGCCCCAAACCCCAGGCACGCACACACCCCTCGGCGGTCGACTAAAATTTGTGATGTTCCCAGGACGCGTCACCGACCATTTTTATTTTATGCATATGCGGAAGCGAATTAAACGAACCCCGGACAACAACAAACATGGGATAGAAAAGTAGAACAACCCAATTTCATATAAACACTCTTTATATACAATCCAAGTCAGTCCTACAAGTCTGCACACTAAGGTCTGTCATAAAAGAACTACCGGACAACCTCTAATCCGGATCCCTTCAACTCTGGCTCGTGATCCTCCACAACACCCTTCGGTATCTCCAGACTAAGGACCTGAAAATTTATAAACCACAATGGGGTGAGAATAAATCTCAGTGAGTCAACACTCTAAACCTCGATTAGGACGAGAATTCACTCAGAAGTGTCCTAAACATGCACCACTCAGGACTTACCTCGCCTCAGCACCTTCCTGCACATTAGTGCATCTCATAAAACACATGCATACAATAAATGTATTCAATGACTTAAACGCATCATATCACTCATCAAACAATTCACAAGGGTCCCGATTATAGGGCCAAACCATTATGACACGTCCCATTCCGTGTCACACAATTTCGTCCTATAATCAGGCGTGGATAACTCATATCGGTGGTTCAATCCACACTCGATATTCACTGTCAATATCCAAACCCCAAATTCAAACTCAAGGTTCTAGAGGTGACCCTCACAAAGTTCCGTTATCGTGTGACACTTAGTCCCAGACCACAATTCGCCACAGTATAAGGTACTAGAGGTGGCTCCCACGAAGTCACGCTATTGTGTAGCACTTAGTCATTTTTCCACATATAGCAATAGTACAAGGTACTAGAGGTGACTCTTATGAAGTCACGCTATCGTGTAACACTAGTGCAAAGTTCTAGAGGTAGCTCCCATGTGACTCAGTTCACTAAGTAGCACTTAGCCCTTGACTACGATAAGCAACCGTATAAGGTACTAGAGGTGGCTCCCACGAAGTCACGCTATCGTGCAGCACTTAGTCCTTTACCTGCTTACAATCCAGTCGGTTTTCTCAACACAACCCACATCACCCTTTAATAGCCATCCTTTGCCATGACCATAACCCATCACTATAGCACCACCATTCACATCTCAACCTCTTTCAGTAGTCGCCACATAAAGCAATAACAATAAACCACAACCATGGCACAACCCTTCGTGCATCATCGTGCATAACGTCCAAGCATATCACAGGTCAACCGCATCACCAAATATGCAATTTCTAGCAAGCAAAGCATCAAGAACAATCACAAACTACAACCGGCCCTAACCGGTAGAAACGATCCACTCGCGCGTCTCCGAGTTTAAATCTAGAAACCTAATCAAATAAGTTCGGAAAATTCCCAAATTTGAATATATTGTAAAGGACACATAAAAAAATATTTTTGATGCGACACTTTAACCCAAATCCTTCCAAATTAAGCCCAGTAAATCGCTCAATCTAGTACAAAAACTAGGTCCGTTTCTAGAAATCATGTTTTCCAAAACCAGCTTGATGCAAGATACAAAACTTGTCCATTTGATCTGAAATTTGACTATGTTAAAATAAAAGATGTGACAAACAATTTTTGTGAAGAAACCCTTTCGAAATTCAAACCCCAAGAGTTGGTAAAAATCCAATGAATCCCGAAAGGTCACCAGTTTCAACAAAAACAGGGTTCTGTTTTCAAATGACGAAGCTAATATCTCATTCTTTTAAATACCTAAAAATATTGATTAAAATATATGTTATAGATGCAGATGACTAAAACATTTCTCAAGAATGAATCGACTTCAAAATCTTAACACATTTCAATCCACAAAAATCGTAAACGGCGAGAGTCCAGAAATCAGAACTGAAGAAAGTCCACTAAATTGGACTAATCCAACCACATTAGTGCTAATCTCACTAATTAGATCAACACTAATACATATTAAGGCTAATCTAACAATTATAGATTAGCAATAATCCATCCTAAGGCTAATCTCACTTAGTACTAATATAACTAAGCTAATTAACACTAAACTAACCTCCTAAGTGCAATTAACAACCTAATAAAGGATTAGAGAGTTAACTCACCGGATTAGCAAATAAACGGGTTCACGGTGATGGCGACACGAAGGCGATGAAGACCTATGTCTATGGCGGCTCCAAGGGAGGCCTGGATGAGTCTGAAAACCGCCAACAAGCTCACTGCTCGAGCTGGGAAAACCGGTTCTGAAGCTGCTGCTTTCGAGGCTGCAGCTCACGGAGGACTTGGCGGATTGGTGGTGCGGTGTGTTGGATAAATTCTCTTCAGATATTTTGAAGTTGACAAAACATTTTCCTCAGTCTAGTCGAAGACTTGCGAGACTCTACCGGCAAAGTCTCGAAGATCAAAGTCGACGATAACAAGACTCAAGTTTCAAAGTCTACTCTCATGGACGTTTCGGACCGTCAAGTTTAAAACTTCTATTTTGATTCTATCATATATAGTTTTGATTTCAACGGCTAAGGAATATCTTTCGACTGGAATCAGCACTACAAGATTTTATATTCATATCCGAATTAATATAGATTCTCTAAGATTCGCAACTTATATTTGGAAGGTTCTACTTATGGAGACCAACATCCTAATTGTATGGGCAAGCAGGATTGATGGGCTATCAACACTTACCTTAAAGAGCTCGAGATCTCTCTAAATTGATTCTGTCCAACGGGTTGATTGGAAGAACTTCTTTGGAAGGTGCCAATGGTAATGAAGGCATGAAGAAGTGTATAAGAGAGACGCTCAAGTTGTTGAAGGGTGCCGATAGAAGAATTCCAAAGTCGAATCTCCGTGTTATTTTGTGATCTTATTCTTCGAGCAATACATGTAATCAAAAGAGAGACCATAGTGTGGTGAGACCTTGAGGAAGTGTAGTAGAGTTTCTACACTTGTGGATTCAAGGGCATGAGATTGTAAACACTCTTTTTGATTCTTAGTGAAATCCAGCCAGAAGGGCTGTCCGTGCGGGAGAGTGGACGTAGGCTTGGTATAAACCGAACCACTATAAATCTGGAGTCTTGATTCTCTATCCCTAATCCTTTTATCTTTCATTACTTTCATCTGCAGCGATTGTTGTTTTTAATTCATTAATCTCTTATTCGGATTATATTGTTAAAATCGCTTTAGTCACCTATTCACCCACCTCTAGGTGCTAATTCTAGTCCTAACAATTGGTATCAGAGCTTGTGTACGCTTTTATAAGAAGTGTCTTTACTTTTGAGTAAAAGATCTATGGCTAGTATGTTGCCTACAGGGTTGGTTGAAGGTCAAAGCAATACCAGACCTCCATACTTTGATGGAAAAGACTACAGCATATGGAAAAACAAAATGAAAGCATTCCTAAGATCAAAAGATCCTTTGGAATGGGAAGTGGTAGATAAAGGAATCATTCCTGCTGCTGCATCAGAATGAGAGAGAGGAAAAGAAGTTGCTGGTCCTATTCATATGACTCAAGAAGAAATAACCAAGAGACAGACTCTTGACGCTAAAGTCATTTACTCCTTATATTGTGCTTTATCCCCTACTGAGTATAACAGAATATCTTCTTGTGATACAGCAAAAGAAGTCTGGGATAGGCTTCACATTACCTACGAAGGGACCGATCGAGTGAAAGAAACAAGGATCAATATTCTTTTGGGACAATATGAAGTCTTTAAGATGAGATCGGGAGAATCAATAATCGACATGTTTAGTCGCTTTACTGAAATTGTGAATGGTCTTGAATATCGGGGACATCCAATCTCGGGACATATGAAGGTCAACAAATTCCTACGAGGACTCTCTAAAGACGGAATTACATAAAAATCTCAATAAGAGAGACACAGAGGATTGCTCCACTCGTAGACGAACCGGTTGGAACTCTTCGGTCTTACGAAGTAGAGCACACCAACGAAGAAGAAGATTCAAAAGGTAAGAAATCTATTGCCTTAAAGTCTAATGATTATTCGATGCTACGGACTCGAGGAAGATCTAGATGACGAAGAACCGACACTCATGATAAAGAGATTGAAAGCTGAACAGAAGAGAAGAAAATTCAATTGGAAGAAACAAAGCTCACAGAGGTTTCAAAACAAATCAACGAGAGGAAGATGATTCAAACAAGGAAGTGACTTGCTTTGAATGCAAGAAAAAGGACACATAAGACCCAACCGTTGTCCTTTGTTAAAGAAGAGAAAATGAAAGGCGAGAAATACGGGAAGGCACTCAAAGCGAGACACAGAGTGATACCGAATGTGAAGAGAGTGATAATGATTATGCCAATATCTGTTTGATGGCAAAATCTGATTCGGACTCGAGACCTTGATACGAGATACGGACTCGAGATAGTGAACTCGAGGTTAGTAATCTAAAAATTCCTGTCAAGGTTTGAAATATATTGATGAACTTTGTCTTAGTCTAAAAACTTCTCTTAAGAGGATCTCCGAATTGAAAAAGGAAAATTCTACATTGAAGCAACAGGAAAAACTTTGGAAAGAGAAGTTTGAAAAATTAGAAAAGAACTTTCTTGTCTTGAAAGAAAACTCGACTCTGTTTCCAAAGAAAATAATCTTTTGAAAAATGATATTTCTAATATATCAAAAGATTTTCAAATGGTTCTGAAAAGTTGGATAAGATTCTTTCGATACAAAAACCCTACTTTGATAAGTTAGGTCTTGGTATGACTTCGAAACTATTCCACTAATTGATTTTCCAAAGGTGAAGGAAAGAATCAAACAAAGACCAACCAGAATTGTTTATAAAAATCATTTCAGAAAGTCTTTGTAAAACCTATTGGCAGAAATGCTTTGAAATATTCCAAGTGTCAAAGCTCAGAACATTTTGAGAAAGAATGTCCTTTGGTTTGGAGACTGTTAAAAGGAATTGGGCAAAGACGGTTTATTGCTCTAACTCTTCGGACCCAAGATGATGTGGGTACCAAAGAAAGCTTGAATTCTTTTTAATTACAGGTCACTATCAAAAGGAAGATTGAATGGTATCTAGATAATGGCTGCTCAAGACATATGACGGAGACTCAAGTTGCTTCATAAAACTTGACCAGATAGATGGAGGAAAAGTTTCCTTTGGTGGTAACAACAAAGGAAGAATCGGAACAATAAAGATCGTGGAACAAGTAAAGAATGTTTCCTTAGTTGAATGATTAAATTACAACTTGCTTAGCATAAGCCGGTTGTGTGATCTGGATTCAAGATCAATTTTCGGGAAGGAACGTGCTCGGGAATCGGTAAAGACTTTACTCAATCTTTTACTGGACGAAGGCATGGAAATATCTATCTTACGGATGTGAATCATGGAAGATCACAGTGCTTGATATCAGTACAAGATGAAGCTAATCTATGGCACAAAAAACTTGGCCATACCAATATGAAGCAAATCAGCAAGATCTCCTCCAAGAAACTTGTTCGAGGATTGCCTATTCTCAATTACTTAAAGTCTGATCTATGCACACCATGCATACTGGGTAAACAGGTTAGAAACTCTTACAAACCAATAAGTAAAGTTTCCACTAATCGTGTACTGCGGGTTCGCATATGGATTTATTTGGACCTACTAGAACGCAAAGCATTGGTGGAAAAAGGTTCGCCTAGTAATAGTGGATGATTATTCACGATTTACTTGGGTCTACTTTCTTTCAAGTAAGTCTCGAGACTTTCTCTCTTTTTCAAAGTTTGCTAAGAAGGTGCGAGAATGAGAAAGGTCACACTATCTCAAGCATTCGTACAGACCATGGAGGTGAGTTTGAAAATCAAGACTTTACTAAATTCTGTGATGATTCTGGTTTTCAGCACAAATTCTCCTCTCCATACACACCAGAACAGAATGGGGTTGTGGAAAGGAATAATAGGTCTTTACAAGAAATGGCAAGAATTCTTTTAATTGAAAGTAATATTTCTTCAAGATTTTGGGCTGAAGAAAATTTGTCTCAAGCGCTTGCTATATTATAAACGAGTGTTTTTAAGGCCAATTCTTGAGAAAACCCCTTATGAAATTTTTAAAGGAAAGAAACCAATTGTTTCTTATTTTCAAGTATTTGGTTATAAATGCTTTATTCTGAAAAATGCAAGTGATCGTGTTGGTAAGTTTGAAGAAAAATCAGATGAAGGATTCTTTCTTGGTTACTCAACTGCAAGCAAAGCTTATAGAGTATTCAACAAGAAGACTCAGATTGTGGAAGAATTAATGAACGTCAAATTTCAAGACTCTCCACAAATTCAGCAAATTCAGATTGAAGAATCAGAATATGTTCCAGACTCTGCTAGATCTATCTCCCATAAAGCAGTTCAAAATTCATATGCAGTACAACAAGTTGTTGATGAAGAATCAACTCAAGAAAATGATCAACAACCTATCAGACCATCCAGTAACTGGAAGCACAAGTCTAGTCATCCCGAAGAACTCATTATTGGAAACGTTAATGAGGGAATTCATACAAGATCCAAAAGGCGAGAAGAGTCTAGTGCCGTTGCACTTATTTCTGAAATAGAACCCAAAAACATTGAAGAAGCCTTAGGCGATGAAAGCTGGATTGAAGCAATGCAAGAAGAGCTCACAATTCAGTATTAACGACGTTTGGGAATTAACTCCTAAACCAAAAGGTAAATCTGTTATTGGAGCTAAATGGGTTTTCATGAACAAAGTTGATGAAAAAGGCAAAGTGACAAGAAACAAAGCAAGACTCATGGCTAAAGGATACACGCAAGAAGAAGGGATAGACTATGATGAGACTGACGCTCCAGTAGCAAGGTTAGAAGCAATCAGATTACTTCTTGCTTTTGCATGTTATAAGAATTTCAGGTTATTTCAAATGGACGTCAAAAGCGCATTCCTGAATGGATTTATTCAAGAAGAAGTCTATGTGGAACAACCTCCGGATTTGAAGACTCAAAGAAACCGGACTCGGTGTTCGGACCGAAGAAAGCTTTATATGGATTAAAACAAGCTCCTCAAGCTTGGTATGAAAGGCTAAGTAATTTCTTAATTCAAAGTGGTTTCTCTAAAGGAAAGGTAGACACTACTTTGTTTATTAAAAAGGAAGGCAAAAGCTTTCTACTTGTTCAGATTTATGTTGATGACATTATATTCGGATCATCTAATGAGACTTTGTGCAAGAAATTTTCTAAGTCTATGCGGGATGAATTTGAGATGAGCATGATGGGTGAACTATCCTTCTTCCTTGGTCTACAAGTGAAACAATTGAAAGAAGGAATCTTTATTCATCAAGAAAAATATGCAAAAGAACTTGTTAAAAAGTTCGGTCCGGAGAATTGCAAAAAGACTCGACATTCCTATGTCAAGTTCTTTGAAGATAGACAAAGACGAAGCGAGGAAGAAAGTCGACCAAAAATTATACGGGAGTATCATTGGTTCACTTCTTTATCTTACCGCATCTAGACGACATATTATTTAGTGTTTGCATATGTGCTAGGTTTCAATCGAGATCCTAAGGAATCTCATTTAAGTGTCTGCTAAACGTATCATTAAATATGTTGCAACTACTGCTAAGATTGGTCCGTGGTATCCCAAAGTAGGAGACTTTACCCTTCTTGGTTATTCAGACGCAGATCTTGCAGGTTGTAGAGTTGAAAGAAAATGCACTTCAGGAACTTATCAATTACTTGGTAATAGGGCAGTATCTTGGTTTTCAAGAAAACAAAGTACGTGGCTCTTTCAACAAGTGAAGCAGAATACGTAGCACTTGGAAGTTCTTTGTTTTCAAATACTATGGATAAAACAACAACTACGAGACTTTGGTGTTGAAGACTCTTGCACAGAGATCAAATGTGACAATACCAACGCAATCAATCTTACAAAGAATCCTATCCTACATTCAAGAGCAAAACATATTGAGATTCGACATCATTTTATAAGAGATCATGTTCAGAACAAAGAAGTCTTGATACAATTTATTGACTCAAAGAATCAAGCGGAGACATCTTCACAAAGCCACTTGAGAAAAGTTTATTTGAATCTATTCGTTCAAGACTCAACATTTTATCTCTAGAAGACTGTTGAAGTTCAGACTCAGAATCTAAGTCTGTCAAAGAATCAGACTCAAAAATTCAGACATGGAATACCAATCATCACGACTGTAAGTTGTTACAATTACGGTTCAATTACTCACTTAAACTGATGTCTCGAAAAGGTAAGATTGTCTGTTTATCTCTAATTGAGTTTATTAAGGCAGTTAATTTTTTTAAAAAAGGGGTGGTTATCGATTTGTTTAAGGCAGTTATTTTTTGAAAAGGAATTTCTTAATTTTTCCTAATTGCGACGCTTCAGATACCTCGTATCATTTGCCTTTTATACTCCTTCTCCTTCTCCTTTTACTTTACCAAGAAACCCTAGTTCAAAAATTTTTCACGCTCTGAGATTTCTCTTCTCAAGTTCTTCTTCTCAAGTTTTTAACTTTCTTGCGACACAAGTGTGAAAGTTCCATCCAAGAAAGCGACAATGTCTTTCCAAAGGAAATCTTCAAGAATAGCGAGTAGGGGACCATAGGGCTCTGGTGAGGGGCCTACGCATTTTGATCTCACAGAAGAAAGTAACCTTCCAAGAGAACAGATGCACCAACAATCTCAACAAGCGCACCTCCTCGACTAGATCACATGTTCGTCATCCTCAACATGCGAAGAAATCATTGAAGATGTTGAACCCGTAAGATCCCTTAAGCCCGCATTTGTTTATAGGCTCTATTCTGCGTTGAAGGAAGGAGGTTCTGCAATGACCTTCATTGATGAATTTTTGAAAGAGAAAGGCTATAAAAATGAGACACATTTTCTCACTGTGATGGAGCGATCGGGCGTTGTTCCTGTTGGAACTGCAGCAAAGACATTTGCGAACTTTCCGAGTGACCCTCGCTTTAGTAGTGTAAACCAGCCTGAGGGGAAAGATGATGATGAGAAGATGTTTGTACATTTTAAGCCTAGGATGGGTGTGGTTGCAACTCTTCGAGGAAAGAGGGATGAATTGTTTCGATCGGAGGAACACAAGAAAGTGTATGGGAAATTGCTGAAGCGTGGGGTGATGAACCCACGAACGGTGGATTTTGATTTTCTGGATCTCGTTGAGCATCAATGAGGGAGAAATTTGAGAAACTTCAACTTCATAAATTCTGTACTGAGAGCGAGGTTGCTTATACTGAATTGACAGCCTATTTTTATTCCAACCTCAGTTTTCTTGATGCCAATAGTTTCTCTTTCAGTGTGAGAGATAGAGAGTATGTGGTTGACACAGAAACTCTGGCGGATGTAATTGGTGTGGAAAGAGGAGCTTTCCAATCAATATATGTGTCTATGAGTCATGCAACTCTGGAACTTGCGAGAGACAGAATCGCAGAAGGTCGTCTCTCTTACTCAAGGATGAATGCTACAAACACTCGCTTCACAAGATAGTAATCAAGCTGTCTCGGACCGAAATTGACATCGAAGACAGATGTATCCATCTCTCGAAGCCAAACGATGTATGCAATTAAGATCGGTCTTAACTTCTCCTTGCCCCATACCATCATGTTTCACATGTACGGGTCTATGGTGAAGGACAAGGGAAAACTCCCTTATTTGCTCTCATCACTCGTCTTTTCGAGACATTTGAACATTCAGCCTCCCCACATTCTCTCTCGTGAAGACTATTGATCAAATGGTCATCGGATTGAGGATGATTACAAAGGTGCGTCTGAAAGAACTCAGTAAGAAGCTAGAGCAGTTCAAGGAGCAAACCCCTGTTAAGACCAGACCAGACTCTTCTGCTACAAAGAGGAAAGGAAAGGAACCTGTGACTAGTCCTATCAAGAAGAGACGGGCAATCATCTTGGAGGATGAAGATGATGAGGATGATGTTCCTATCTCTGTCTATGTTTCTCAATATTCTGCTCGTGTGTGAGAACCAGAACAACAAGTTGCAGAGGAAACTGAGAAAGGGAACCAGGAAAAGGAATCCTTGCAGGAAGAAGAGGAGGAAAAAGAGGAAGAAGAAGAGGAAAAAGAAGAAGAGGAAAAAGAGGAAGAAGAAGAGGAACATGAGGAAGAAGAAAAGGAAAAAGAAGAAGAAGAACCAGCAAAGACAGATTCTCCAGCAGAAAAGAAGGATCAACAACATTTTGCCACTGAGGAAACTCCTCAGAAAGAAGAGTACTTCTCCCCTCCAGAAGGCATTGAAACAGGGGGAGATGTCCAAAGAGAAAGTACTCCTCTTCTCTTGACATTTACCAGTGCAAGTGTTAGTAGATCGCCTCCTGATGCAGAAGATGTTCATGCTGCTCATTTTCCTGAGGGAGAGGCATCATCTCCAAACATTGATCTCCCTGCTGATATTCACACTGGCTTAACTCCTTCATCAGACCGTGTTGATGAAAGCACACAAACTGACAATTCAGCTGATTTCGGAAGGCTGCTTGAAATCATTTTGGAACTCAAAAGCCATATATATGCTATGGGGTGTGAATTTCAGACTTTGCAGAATGAGAATCATGCCATGTTCATCTCCTTGCATGATCAGATTAAAGAAATTCAACATCAGGTTCAGAGCCTTTCCAAAGGTGTTGCTCTCACTCAACTACAGGAGGATTTGAGGAAGCTGAAAAGAACTGTCAAGTCTATGGAGAACTTTCAACTTGTTTGCATTCCTCGTGCTCCTTGATTTTCTCACTTTTTAATGCTGACAAAAAAGGGGAGAAGACTTTGCAGGCAGATTTTCACAGATTTTCACTCATTCCAAACCCAAACCTTCATTTTTAATTTTTGGATTTACTATTTTGTTTAACATTTGTGATTGACATTTTGACTTTATCTTAAGTTTTTTGAATGCTTGCTTATTACTGCATTACTTTAAGTTGTTAAATTAGATAAAGATAGTTGATGTCTGCACTTGACTAATGTGTTTTCTATGGATACAGATCTGTGTACAGGATAAGTCTGTGTACAGGACATCTATGTACAGGACAACTTATACTATCCTTATTCTAATCTTTTATGAGATATCATTGCTAGCTTAAATGTTGTATTGCAGGGCAATAGTATTCAAATCTGCAGGAAAGTTTTGTCACCATCAAAAAGGGGGAGATTGTTGGATAAATTCTCTTCAAATATTTTGAAGTTGACAAAAAATTTTCCTCAGTCTAGTCTGAAGACTTGGAGACTCTACTGGCAAAGTCTGAAGATCAAAGTCTGACGATAACAAGACTCAAGTTTCAAAGTCTACTCTCATGGACAGTTTTCAGACCGTCAAGTTTAAAACTTCTATTCTGATTCTATCATATATAGTTTTGATTTCAACGACTAAGGAATATCTTTCGACTGGAATTAGTACTACAAGATTTTATATTCATATCCGAATTAATATAGATTCTCTAAGATTCGCAACTTATATTTGGAAGGTTCTACTTATGGAAACCAAGATCCTAATTGTATGGGCAAGCAGGATTGATGGGCTATCAACACTTACCTTAAAGAGCTCGAGATCTCTCTAAATTGATTCTGTCCAACGGGTTGATTGGAAGAACTTCTTTGGAAGGTGCCAACGGTAATGAAGGCATGAAGAAGTGTATAAGAGAGACGCTCAAGTTGTTGAAGGGTGCTAGATAGAAGAATTCCAAAGTCTGAATCTCCGTGTTATTTTGTGATCTTATTCTTCGAGCAATACATGTAATCAAAAGAGAGACCATAGTGTGGTGAGACCTTGAGGAAGTGTAGTAGAGTTTCTACACTGTGGATTCAAGGGCGTGAGATTGTATACACTCTTTTTGATTCTTAGTGAAATCCAGCCAGAAGGGCTGTCCGTGCGGGAGAGTGGACGTAGGCTTGGTATAAGCCGAACCACTATAAATCTGGAGTCTTGATTCTCTATCCCTAATCCTTTTTATCTTTCATTACTTTCATCTGCAGCGATTGTTGTTTTTAATTCATTAATCTTTTATTCGGATTATCTTGTTAAAATCGCTTTAGTCACCTATTCACCCCCCTCTAGGTGCTAATTCTAGTCCTAACACGGTGGCTTGAGGTTGTGGAGCGTCGACATTGGTGTTTGCTGACTGAGGAGGTGCGGCAAGAAGGGACAAGGCTAGACGGTTTGCTGTGCCGAGATTGCTGAACAACCCTGCACGCCTCCCAACTGGTCGCTGACCCTTGCTGCCCCTGCTGGACTGGTGGCTGGATTTGGACTGAAGAAGATGGCATGAGTGTGTTGGTTGCTGTGGACGTGTGAAGAAGAATGGAGGGGAGGGAAAGTGGACGTGCATCAGCAAGGAAATGGAGGGGAGGGGATATGTGAGGGAAGGGAATTGTTGGGGAAAAAGAAAGAAGATGAGGCTGAGGGGAAATGGGCAGAGATGGTCGGCTGAAAATGGAGAGCAACACATGCACGCAAGGGGGAAGAAATGAACGGCAGAGAAAGAGGGGGAGGGAGAGAGAGAGAAAGAGGGATTGAAAGTCAAAAATAAATATCCTAATTCATGATTGGCAAACCACAAAAGTCTTTAGCCCATCCAACTGAGAATTTGCTCTCATTTCACCCAAATTAAGCCATTTTGGTGTAGATAATTATGCCCATTTTTATCCATCCAAATTTGCAACCTCTTTCCGATTTGTCCGAAATCGATTTTTCCGTAAAACTTCCGGGCTCGACGGGAATTTCCCAAAAGATGAGACGATGTCCTAAAAATGAATTGTGACACTCAACCATTCGATTCTCGAAACCGAGCTCAATTCCATGGTTAAAATCAATCGGACGCAATTTTAGTCCAATCCAACCTATCATGTAGCTTTTAGGGATTTTACCGCAGTTATATCCCTTAACGGCTTCACCTAATAGGTTAGTTAACTCGTAAGTAATTAGCTCAGAGAAAAATGACCATAGACACGTCGGTGAAAAGCCTATTTCGTTTTATCGGGATGGGTCGAAAATTCAGGATATCACAACTCTTCCCCTCTTATCAAAATTTCGTCCTCGAAATTTAAACCATTAAAATTCTTTTTCAAAAAGGTGGGGGGTGTTGTCATCTCATCGATTCTTCGCTTTCCCAAGTAGCTCCTTCTGTCCCGTGGTATTGTCAGACCACTTTGACCAAAGAGGTCGTCTTGGTACGCAGCACTTGTTCTTTTCGATCTATTATCTGAACCGATCTGCACCGCTTATTTGCATAACTTTTCTAACGACTCTGAGCAGTCTTGAGTCTTTCTCGAATAACTGTAACGGCATCCAGAGACTGTTGAACTAGCCTTGGGCTGGTAATCTTCTGCTGTATGACTTCATCCCAACAAACTGAAGTTCTGCACTCTCTGCTATACAACGCTTCAAACGGTGTCATCTGAATGTTCTGCTGATAATTGCTATGGTAGACGAACTCGACTAGATGAAGCTGTTCCTCCCAATTTCCATTGAAGTCCAACACGTAAGCTCGTAGTGATAGGACTAGAATTAGCACCTAGAGGGGGGTGAATAGGTGACTAAAGCGATTTTAGCAATTTAATCCGAATAAAAGATTAATGAATTAAAAACAACAATCGCTGCAAATGAAAGTAATGAAAGATAAAAGGATTAGGGAAAGAGAATCAAGACTCCGATTTATAGTGGTTCGGCTTAGACCAAGCCTACGTCCACTCTCCGCACGGACAGCCCTTCGGGCCGGATTTCACTAAGAATCAAAAAGAGTGTTTACAGTCTCACGCTCTTGAGTCCACGGTGTAGAAACTCTACTACACTTCCTCCAGGTCTCACCACACTATGGTCTCTCTTTTGATTACATGTATTGCTCGAAGAATAAGATCACAAACATAACATGGAGATTCGAGACTTTGGAATTCTTCTATCCGGCACCCTTCAACAACTTGAGCGTCTCTCTTTATACACTTCTTCATGCCTTCATTACCGTTGGCACCTTCCAAAGAAGTTCTTCCAATCAACCCGTTGGACAGAATCAATTTGGAGAGATCTAGAGCTCTTTAAGGTAAATGTAGATAGCCCATCAATCCTGCTCGCCCATACAATCAGGATCTTGGTTTCCATAAGTAGAACTTTCCAAATAAGTTGTGAATCTTTAGAGAATCTATATAAATTCGAATACGAATATAAAATCTTGTAGTGCTGATTCCAGTCGAAAGATATTCCTTAGCCGTTGATATAAAAACTATATAGAATCGGAATAGAAGTTTTTATATTGTCGGTCTGGAAACTGTCCATGAGAGTAGACTTTGAAACTTGAGTCTTGTTAGCTTCAGACTTTGATCTTCAAACTTTGCCAGTAGAGTCTGCAAGTCTTCAGACTAGACTGAGAGAAATGTTTTGTCAACTTCAAAATCTCTGAAGAGAATTTATCCAACAATCTCCCCCTTTTTGATGTTGACAAAACTTTCATGCAGATTTGAAAACTATTGCCCTGCAAAACAACTTTTAAGCTAGCAAAGATATCTCATAAAGAATTAGAATAAGAATAGTATAAGATGTCCTGTACACAGATGTCCTGCATTACACGACTTACTTACCCCGTACACGAGATCTGCATCCACAGAAACCTCATTAGTCATGTGCAGAGATTACTATCTTTATCTAATTTTAATAGCTTAAAGTAATGCAGTAGTAAGCAAACATTCAAAAAACTCAATATAAAGTCAAAATGTCAATCACAAACATAACAAACTATTAAATCCAAAAAAATTTAGAAATGAAGGTTTGGGTTTGGGTTTGGAATGAGAATAGAATGAAAATCTGCCTACAGAGTCTTCTCCCCCTTTTTGTCGGCATTAAAAAGTAAGAAAATCAAGAAGCACGAGGAATGCGAACAAGTTGAAAGTCCTCCATAGACTTGACAGATCCTTCCAGCTTCCTTAAGTCTTCCTGTAGTTGAGCGAGAGTAGTGCCTTTTGCAGTGGCCTGAACCTGACGTTGAACATCTTTAAGCTGATCATGCAAGGAGATGAACATAGCATGATTCTCATTCTAAAGAGTTTGAAATTCACACCCCATAGCATATATTTGTCATTTGAGCTCCAAAATGATGTCAAGCAACCTTCTGAAATCTCTTGAATTGTCAGTTTGTGTGCTTGCGTCAACTCGATCTGATGGTGGAGTTAAGCCAGTGTGAATATCAGCAGGAATATCAATGTTTGGAGATGATGCCTCTCCCTCAGGAAAATGAACAGCATAAACATCTTCTACATCAGGAGGCGATCTACTAACACTTGCACTGGTAAATGTCAAGAGAAGAGGAGTACTTTCTCTTTGGATATCTCCCCCTGTTTCAATGCCTTCTGGAGGGGAGAGGTACTCTTCTTTCTAAGGAGTTGCCTCAGTGACAAGATGTTGTTGATCCTCCTTTTCTGCTGGAGAATCTGTTTTGGCTTGTGAGTCTGCTGGTTGATGCTGAGAGTCTGTCTTTGCTGGCTCTTCCTCTTCATCTTTTTCTTTTTTTCTTCTTCCTCTTTCTCTTTCTCTTCTTCTTCGTCTTTCTCTTCTTTTTCCTCTTCTTCTTCCTGTAAGGATTCCTTTTCCTGGTTTCCTTTTTCAGTTTCCTCTGCAAATTGTTGTTCTGGAACAGCTGATACAGGAGCAGAAAACTGAGAAACAAAGGCAGAGATAGGCATATCATCCTCATCATCTTCATCCTCCAAGATGATTGCCCTCCTCTTCTTGATAGGACCAGTCACAGGTTCCTTTCCTTTCCTCTTTGCAGCGAAGAGTCTCGGGTCTGGTCTTAACGGGGTTTGCTCCTTGGCGCTCCAGCCTTCTTGCCTGAGTTCTTTCAGACGCATCTTTGTAATCATCCTTAATCTGATTACCATTTGATCAATAGTCTTCACAGAGAGAATGTGGGGAGGCTGAATGTTCAAATGTCTGAAAAGACTGGTGATGAGCAAACATAAGGGAGTTTTCCCTTGTCCTTCACCATAGACCAGTACATGTGAAACATGATAGTGTGTGGCAGAGAGAAGTTAAGACCGATCTTGATTGCATACATCAATTTTGCTTCTGAGATGGACACATTTGTCTTTGAAGTTGATTTAGGTCTAAGACAGTTGATCACTATGTTGTGAAGCAAAGTGTTCGTAGCATTCATCCCGGGAGTAGGAGAAACGACCTCTCGCGATTCCGTCTCTCGCAAGTTCCGCACTGCGAGTAACTCACTGACACGTAAATTGATTGGAAAGCTCCTCTTTCCACACCAATTACATCCGCCGAGTGTCCATGTCAACCACATATTCTCTAACTCTCACACCGAAAGAAAAGCTATTGGCATCAAGAAAAGCGAGATTGGAATAAAAGTATGCGGTTAATTCGGAATAGGCAACCTCGCTCTTAGTACAGAAATTGTGAAGTTGAAGTTTCTCAAACTTCTCCCTCAGATTGATGCTCAATAGATCCGGGAAATCAAAATCCACCGTTCGTGGGTTCATCACCCCACGCTTCAGCAATTTCCCATACACTTTCTTGTGTTCCTCCGATCGAAACAATTCATCCTTCTTTCCTCGAAGAGTTGCAGCCACACCCATCCTAGGCTTAAAATGTATAAACATCTTCTCATCATCATCTTTCCCCTCAGGCTGATTTACACTGCTAAAGTGAGGGTCACTCGGAAAGTTCGCAAATGTCTTTGCTGCAGTTCCAACAGGAACAACGCCCGAACGCTCCATCACAGTGAGAAAATGTGTCTCATTTCTATAGCCTTTCTCTTTCAAAAACTCATCAATGAAAGTCATTGCAGAACCTCCTTCCTTCAACGCAGAATAGAGCCTATAAACAAATGCAGGCTTAAGGGATCTTACAGGTTCAACATCTTCAATGATTTCTTTTGCATGTTGAGGATGACGAACATGTGATCTAGTCGAGGAGGTGCGCTGTTGAGATTGTTGGTGCGTCTGTTCTCTTGGAAAGTCACTTTCTTCTGTGAGATCAAAATGCGTAAGCCCCTCACCAGAGCCCTGTGGTGATACGGGATGTCGCAATCTATAACTTTATTAGCTTTTCCAGGGGTGATACAGGATGTCGCAATCATAATCTTTGAGAAGTTCCATCCAACGACACTGTCTCCTATTCAACTCCTTCTTAATCCTCAACTAATGATAACCCGTCCTCAGGACAACCTACGAGAACATTGACGCTCCCTGTAACTGATGAAACAAATCATCAATCTTTGGCAACAGATACTTGTCCTTGATTGTCACCTGGTTGAGTTGCCGATAGTTGATGTAAAGGCGCAACGACCCATCTTTCTTCCTCACAAACAAAATTGGTGCTCCCCAAGGTGATGCAATAAGACATATAAATCCTTTATCCGACAACTCTTGCATCTGCACCTTTAGTTCGTTTAACTCTGACAACGTCACATGGTAAGGGGCCTTAAAGATCGGCTTCATCCTAGGGGCCAATTCATACACGAACTCGATCTCCCTTTCTGGGGCAAATCGGTTAATTCTTCAGGAAACACCTTAGAAAACTCCCGTACCATGGCTATGTTCTCCATCTTCGATTCCTCAACTATCATATCCACTACAGTTGCCAAATAATCTTGGCAACCTACATATAAAAACCGGTTGCCTTAAGTGACAAATTAAAAATAATCGAGGGTCCTTCTCGGTTCCCAACAAACTCAAAACTTCCACACGCTGACGGGTTAAACTGTATTACTTCACAATAACCATTCATTACAACAAGATACTCCTTGAGCCAAACAACAATTCAACACAACTCGTTGTTTCTTGAACCAACCCACTTTAATTATAATAACAAGGTCACACATAAGCCAGTACCAGCCTGCGGCGGTACTCTCTCACTCGCGTTGGCCTAAGCTTGTGCTCTACCTCAGGCACCAACCCTAGTCGACGTCTTACCTCGAGAAACGGATGTAACGGCCCTCTTTTGAGGAGTCCTTTGCTCCGAATCGCTTATTATGCAGGATCTCTACAGAACCTGCTTTCCAATTCCAACGCAGAAATAGAAAACTGAGCGACCCCCACACAAACATTCTATCAATCAACTAATCAATCACATGAATCAGCATAATAAAAAGGCCTTTCCTACTAAATATCCCAAAACCCATCGCACCTTATTACTCCAAACACTGACTAGCTCTAATACCACTTTGGGCGGGGATGTCACGCCCCGAATCTCGGGCGTGCGCGCACCCCTCGGCAGTCGACTAAAATTTGCAACGTTCCAAGGACGCGTCGCCGACCCTTTTTATTTTATGCACATGCGGAAGGGAATTAAACAAACCCCGGACAACAATAAACATGGGATAGAAAAGCAGGACAACCCAATTTCATATAAACACTTTTTATATACAATCCAAGTCAGTCCTACAAATCTGCACACTAAGGTCTATCCTAAAAGAACTACCGGACAACCTCTACTCCAGATCCCTTCAACTTTAGCTCGGGATCCTCCACAACACCCTCCGGTATCTCCAGACTAAGGACCTGAAAATTTATAAACCACGACAGGGTGAGAATAAATCTCGGTGAGTCAACACTCTAAACCCCGATTAGGACGAGAATTCACTCAGAGGCGTCCTAAACATGCACCACGCAGGACTTACCTCACCTCAAGCACCTTCCTACACATTAGTGTATCTCATAAAACACATGCTTACAATAAATGCATTCAATAACTTGAACGCATCATATCACTCATCAAACAATTCACAAGGGTCCCAATTATAGGGCCAAACTGTTATGACACGTCCCATTCCGTGTCACACTATTTTGTCCCATAATCAGGCGTAGATAACTCATATCGGTGGTTCAATCCACACTCAATATTCACTCTCAATATCCAAACTCCAAGTTCAAACTCAAGGTTCTAGAGGTGACTCTCATGAAGTTTCGTTATCATATGACACTTAGGCCCCGTTTGGTTTAGCATTCCCAAAGGGCTTTTAGCCCCAAAAGCCCCTTGGGAAAAAATTTAGGTGTTTGGTTCAGCATTTGGAGGTGTCCTTGGCCAAATGCTAGCATTTCGGAAATGCAAGTCCACCTCTACTATTCATCCGTTGACTTATTTTTTCTTTTTTTTTTAAACTGATCATCTTCCCCACACCCCAACCGCCATTAATCGGCAACAGAGTTTCAACGGATTTTATTTTTATTTTTTTTTTAAATAATAAAAACCCTTTGCAAATGTTGGGTTCACCTTTTTTTTTTTATGTTATTTTTATCTTTTGACAATCAATAGCCCAACTTTTAGCAATACACTAGAATGATAATTAATTAACGAAGATGATTAATACTACAATAATTAAAAAAATTATTCAAAGTTGAAAATAAACCTAAAAGAACCCTAGGCCAAAAGTTGAGCTTTGCATTTAATCTATAATCAAATTCTTTTAATATAATTTTTAAATAAATTTACTAATATATATCTTTTACATTACTCTCAACATGAAAATGTAAAAGGTTATATAGTCATTGTTTCTTTTGCAATTTTAAAAATACTAAAATTAAAAAACTTAATTTGGTCACACTAAAGGGCTTTTCAAATATATGTTTACCAAACAATCTTGCATTTCCCTAAAGCATTTTTCAATTATAGTTTACCAAACAGTCTAGCATTTCGGAAAACCCCTTTACCTCAAAGGTATTTGCATTCTCCCAAGGGCATTTCCCCAAAGCCGAACCAAACGGGCCCTTAGTCCTTAACCACAATCCGCCACAGTACAAGGTATTAGAGGTGGCTCCCACGAAGTCACACTATCGTGGAGCACTTAACCCTTGACTATGCAAGACAGTAGTGCAAAGTTCTAGAGGTGGCTCCCATGTGACTCGGTACACCAAGTAGAACTTAACCCTTGACTATGATAAGCAATGGTACAAGGCACTAGAGGTAGCTCCCACGAAGTCACGCTATCGTGCAGCACTTAGTCCTTTACCTGCTTACAACCCAATCGGTTTTCTCAACACAACCCACATCACCCTTCAATAGCCATCCTTTGCCATGACCATAACCCATCACTATAGCACCACCATTCACATCTCAACCTCTTTCAATAGTCGCCTCATAAAGCAATAACAATAAACCACAACCATGGCACAACCATTCACGCATCATCACATATAACTTCCAAGCATATCACAGGTCAACCACATCACCAAATATGCAGTTTCTAGCAAGCAAAGCATCAAGAACAATCACAAACTACTACCGGCCCTATCCGGCAGAAACGGTCCACTCACGCGTCTCTGAGTTTAAATCCAGAAACCTAATCAAACGAGTTCAGAAAATTCTCAAATTTGAATATGTTGGAAAGGACACATGAACGAACATTTTTCATGTAGACACCTTAACCCAGATCCTTCTAGATTAAGCCCAGTAAATCGCTCAATCCAGTACAAAAATTGGGTCCATTTCCTAAAATCATGTTTTCCAAAACCAGCTTGGTTCAAGGTCCAAAACTCGTCCATTTGATCTGAAATTTGACTATGTTAAACTACAAGATGTGAAAAACAACGTTTGTGGAGAAACCCTTTTGAAATTCGAAACTTAAGAGTTGATAAAAATCTAGTGAATCCCGAAAGGTCACCAATTTCAGTAAAAACAGGGGTTCTGTTTTCATTAATGTAAGATTGAGCTCTCAATATGAAATTGCCTCAAATTAGGGATTGTCAGTCCGATTTATGCGCCCGAAATCCGACTCGCAATCCCTTGCAAAAAAATCGACAATCCGATCTCATGCCCGAGATTTGATTCGCGATTTAATTTTAAATTTAGACAACCCGATCTCATGCACGAGATATGGTTCGCCAATTTTCAAATATCAATCTTATCTTGTTTGATTTAATGTCGTGGTGTTTGAGTCAGTTTTATTTTCATAAAAAAAAAAAAAAGAAGTTTGAATTAGGATTAGGTTTGTTTTTATATTATCTTGCATGCTTAGAATAGGGATTTTATTTTGAATCATGAAAAAGAAAAAGAAAAAGTGCATTCATTTAGGATGTTAGTTTTTTTTATTTATTCTATTATTATCTGAATTGCATGTTTAATTTTAATTTTGAATTTCATAAAATTAGAATTAGGGCATTCTGTGCACGTCATTGCATATTAGATGAAATTGCACGTTTGATTTTAGGTCTAAGTAGATATTTAGATGAATTGCATGATAGGTTATTTTTTTTTAAATGCATGTTTAGAAAGCATTTAGAATAGATAGTATTTCACTTTAATTTAATTTTCATTTTTAAGTGATTTTAATTACGAATTTTCGTTAAATAAAATCATGAAATGCACGTCATTTAGTCGTTGTTGCTAGGTTCATTTAATTAGAAATTGCCCGTCATTAGAATTAGGTCATTTTGGTTAATTTAGATTGCATATTTAATTATTGCATGTTCATTAAGAAATCATTAGTTTTTTTTTACTCATTCATATAGTTTAGGACATTTTGCCATGCCATATTATTTCATTTTATATTAGAAGCACTACATTGCATTGCATATGGACTATATTCTCGTTTAAAAGTGAAAAAAATTGAGTGATTGCTTGTTAATTAGAAATCATATCTAGGATTGTTGATGTGAATTTTGATCTAAAACTGCAGATGCTTTCGTTGCTTTGAGGTAAGTTCTGCATTATTGAATTGCTTTCCTAAGTGTTAAATTGGTGGTATGCACACTCGTATGATTGCCTCACGTGTTAGGAAAGTGAATTAAAATCAATTTAAGCCGCCTGCAAAAACGTTTTTCGAAATAAAATGTGACACCCCCAAACTGCTAAGGTCGCCACAGATACCAATCGTTCTACCTATTGCATACTGGTTACTTGTCCTTTATAAAAGGGGAGTTTTAAAGAAGGACAGAGGTTCATAGGCATTTTTTTTTAAAAGAGTTTAGCGCAGCTCAAAGAGGAAATTAGGGGCGAATCTCACCATTCCTCTACTCTCTAGGCAATGATACAATGCACACCAACTACACATTGAAGGAAAACATAAAGCCGAACAACTTTTATTTACATTTTCAGGATGGACATCTAGGGTCGGTATAAACAAAAAGGAAACCAAGACTTTTCACTATGCTTGGCTATATCTCAAAAGAGATCGTCGACCCCCTATATCGAACGTGTAAAACCTTCCATCTACAAGTGTCGGCTCCCTCTCCAAAAAGTGTCAGCTCCCTCTCCTCCTGCGGGCCATCACACCCATCCAAGTGCATCGGGCGGTGGCGACGGCAACATCCCCAGCATCACCCCGTCACGTCGGACATGGACGGACAGGAGCTCCTGGATGACGGGGCCCCCAGCCAGGCCCACATCATACATCACTAGCACCCGCACTCATATGAACACCAACCCAGGGATGGTGACGCATACGTGCTCCATGCACTCGACCTCCACATCCGAGGAAAGGCCGTAAAAAGTACCGCGCGAGACTAGAGTGAGAGGCGTCTCTCTAATCTGAAATGTTAGTCCCCAAGGGGTGAGTACAACCACCCAGCAGGTAAAGGATCCATTACACTACTCAATGCATCGAACAGAGAAATCATGGCATCATAGAGCACATATAGTTCATACATATCAATCATATCTCACCTTTCGGTCATGCATGATACATCAAAACAGCCATGTATAAGTCACCATATCATGTGCATAAACCACCAATGCATTAGTACATAGATCATATAGTCATGCATTCATGTCATCATACCATGTGCACACATCACCATGCACTTATACATGTTACATCATACAGTCATGCATACATGTAACCCTACCATGTGCACATATCACCATGCACTTATACATGTTACATCATACAGTCATGCATACATGTCACCCTACCATGTGCACATATCACCATGCACTTATACATATTTCATCATACAGTCATGCATACATGTCACCACATTATGCATGATTGAATTTCAACTCATGTTTTCCAATTGAATCGCCGCATTTCTCTTTCCCGGGACTAGTAATTGCATCCCACATTTCTATCCCTCGCACCCAACCTAGCATCGCGAGGAACCTCCGGCACATACCTCCGAGCATCCGGCACACACCTCCGGGCATCTCGAAACTCCCGAGGACATCCGGCACACACCTTTGGGCATCCTAACACTCCCGGGGCATCGTCGGCTCACACCTCCGACGGCATCCTCATTTCGATGCATGTTCTTATATGTCTCATTCTCAATTTCACATTTGATGTAACAATACCATTGATTGAAATCAGCCTTTTTGAAATCATGTAATATGCATTGGGAAAAGTACCATTTGATGCAATGGTTTTAAAAAGAAGTCATTCTTTGAGTTCATGAAAATTTACCAATCCTTTAGTGCCATATGAAATGTATAAAAGTCATCACACCTTTGCACGAATAATAATCCAAAATATCATAATTTACACAACAATTTCAATAACCCATAAATAACACAACTTCCAGCTAAATCAGAATACATACAAACCGTGTATCACAAGAAAAGAGTTTTATGCCTTACTCATGCACAGTTTTTGCAATATTTTCGATTAAATACCTAAATGACCTTCAAAATTTATAAAATTTGAACATGTGATAGTTAAGACATAAAAGCAGACACTTAATGAAGAACCCTTCACCAAGAGATTCTCACATAATTAACTACAGACCACGCATCACAGCATTATTAATTCTGTCCATTCATCTTGCACAGTTTTTGAAACATTTATAGTTAAACACCCAAATAATCTTCAAAAATTATGAAATTTAACTATGTTGTAAACAAGAAATAAATAAAGATATTTCGTGCAGAACACTTCCCCAAAAGAATTTTACACATAACAGTATAAACCACACATTGTAGCATCACTAAGTCCGGACACATCCGATTGCACCGTTTTTAAGACATTTTCGATTACATAGGCAAATGACCTTCAAAAATCACGAAATTTAACTATGCTGTAGTCAAGACATAGATGAAGATATCTCATGCAGAACACTTTTCCAAAAGAGATTTTTACAGAATAGTATAGGCCATGCATTTCAACATTTTCAAGTAAGAGTAGTCAGATTGCACTGTTTTAGGAATATTTCCGATTAAATACCCTAATGATCTTTAAAATTCATGAAATTCGACTATGTTGTAGTCAAGATCCTAAGGTAGGTTTTTCATGAAGAAACCAAAGTCAAATTCGTTCTAGGTGATTAAATATAGGCAGATAAAAATTCTGTTTCAATACCGAAATTTCCAGACCTGACTAGTTCCGAAAAGCCACGATTTCACCTATGTATTTTCATTAGTTTTCTCTAAATTTTTGATATGTTAAACCTCAGGATGTCCTTTACATCTTTCGTTAAGAAATGGAAGTGAAATTTCAACAAAAAGATAGGCTTACAGACCATGCATTCATCAAAGGTAGTTACCGAAATCTCCAGATTCAGTCTCTTTGAAACATAAGGATTTCACCCACTTATACTTGTTCGTTTTGTCCCAAATTTGAGTATGTTATATTTCAAGAAGTTCTTAACAACTTTCATTTAGAAGTCGTGGCCAAAATCCAAGTCAAACAACACATGCAAGCCAATAGAACATCCAAGGTTGAACTGTTTCCTCAAGAACAGTTTACTAGTCTCAAACATCCCTCTTAACACTTCAACTTTTAACACCCTAAACATCCGAAATCTAACACCATTCAAGCACACATACCAGACACAACATGCAAGAGCAGATTAAGGATCCCAACTTGCCTCTAAACCGAGCAAACAGCAAGCACACGGCGACTGGACACAGCGACGAACGACAAACGCACGGCGGACAGTCGACGGACGATCGGCTTCCTTCTTCTTCCGCACGCTCACTCTCCCTTTCTCTCTTCATTTCTCTCTTTCTCTCGGTAACTCTCTCTCTCTCTCTCCCTCTCTTTCTCGCTTAAGCCGGCCATCATTTCCCTTAATTTTTCTTCCCCTCAATGATTAGCAATCATTGGATGTGCATGGGGAACACTTGGCAGCTAGGAGGGACAAATGGCCTTCTTCATGCAAGATGGGCCTCCATCTTCGGCTGGGCTTGAGGCCAGCCATGGGCCGACGGCAGCTCCCCTTCTTGGGCTTCGTGGGCCAGTCGAGAATGGGGTGAGGCAATGGGCTAGTTTGGGCTTTCAATTGTCCAGCCCATCCTCATCCTATTAATTTACCTAATCCTTAATTATATAAACACCTAATTGGAATTTATAATTCACCAAAACTTTGTGACCTATCTAGATAAATTCCAATCCATAATCCACATGGCCAAAAATAGAATTTTCCTATCAAATAATTATTCACCAAAAGTTTGGCCAAATTCTTAATGCAAGACATGAATTAGAGCACCCCTAAAGATTGGCAATGAATTCTAGGATGCCACAATTCTCCCCTCCTCAAAGAATTTCGTCCTCGAAATTAGATAGTTACTCATGCCTTTTGAAACAAGTAGGGATACTTTTCCATCATCTGATCTTCACTTTCTCATGTGGCTTCTTTCATATCATGATGTCTCCTTAATACCTTAACCAAAGGAATCTTCTTAGTCCTGAGAATTTGTTCCTTTTGATCCAGTACTTGCACAGGCTCTTCGATGTACCTCACTTTCTCATCCACTTTGATGGCTTTATGATCGAGTATGTGACCAGGATCCGATTGGTACTTTCTCAGCATCGACACATGAAACACATCATGTAAATTTCCTAGATTAAGAGGTAGCGCCAGACGATAAGCTGCATCTCCTATTCTTTCAAATATCTCAAAAGGTCCAACAAATTTGGGACCCAACTTTCCTTTCATTCTGAAACGAGATACTCCCTTTAATGGAGATACTTTAAGAAACACGTGATCCCCCACACTAAACTCCGAGGGCCTTCTACGCCTGTCCGCGTAGCCTTTTTGTCTACTCTGGGCCGTTTTAAGTCTTTTCCTGATAATCTCAACGGCTTCGGTGGTACCTTGTACCAATTCAAGTCCTATCAATCTTCTTTCACCTACTTCGTCCCAACAAACAGGGGTCCTGCATCTTCTCCCGTATAACGCTTCATATGGGGCCATACCTATACTTTTCTGAAAACTATTGTTATAAGCAAACTCTATCAAATGCAAGTTCTCATCCCATCTTCCTTTAAAGTCAATAATACAGGTTCTCAGCATATCTTCTAGAGTTTGTATCACTCTCTCTGTTTGTCCATCTATTTGAGGGTGATAAGCAGTACTAAATTGAAGCTTTGTCCCTAAAGCATTTTGCAGACTTCGCCAAAAGTTCGAGGTAAACCTAGAGTCTCGATCCGAGGTGATCGTTATAGGTATACCATGTAAGCGTATTATCTGGCTTACATAAATCTCAGCAAGTCTATTCATTGAATAGTTCATGCGGACTGCTAAGAAATGGGCAGACTTAGTCAAATGATTCACTATCGCCCAAATTGAATCGTGACCACTTAATGTCCTTGGCAGTCCTTGCACAAAATCCATCGTTACATGCTCCCATTTCCACTCTGGTATGTCTAACGATCTCAAGAGTCCTGCAGGTTTGGGATGTTCCGCCTTCACTTGTTGGCATGTCAAACATTGAGAAACATACTTAGCCGTATCTGTTTTCATACCATTCCACCAAAATTGCTGACGCAAATTTCTGTACATCTTTGTACTACCTGGATGAATACTGTATTTACTCCTATGTGCCTCCGACAGAATTTCCTTCTTCACTTCTTCGTTGTCGGGAACACAGAGTCGTCCTTGACATCTTACCACTACATCTCCAGAAACTTGAAATTCTGGTCTTTTCCCAAAAGACACTGCCTCTTTTATTTTCATAATCTCCGGGTCAGACTTTTGCAGGGTCTTAACTTTCTGAATAATTTACGGTTCAATCCTTAATACTCTAAGCATACCAGTAAGACCATCCACTTTTAATTTAAATTCCGAGTCCGCTACGGACTTTAATAAGTTCCATTCTGCCATTCTTAAACTGGCCATCTCCATGGCTGACTTACGACTAAGAGCATCCGCTACCTTGTTCGCACTTCCTGGATGGTACCGTATCTCACAATCATAATCCTTCAACAACTCCATCCACCTCCTTTGTCTCATGTTTAGCTCCTTTTGTGAGAACGGATATTTCAGGCTCTTATGATCTGTATAAATCTCAAACTTTTCCCCATATAAATAATGTCTCCATATCTTCAAGGCGAACACTATAGCTACCAATTCTAGATCATGCGTTGGGTAGTTCAGTTCATGGGGTTTCAGTTGTCTAGATGCGTAGGCTATGACCTTGCCATGCTGCATCAAAACACATCCCAATCCTTTGTGAGATGCATCACTATATACTGTAAAACCATCAGGTCCAGATGGTATAGTCAAGATTGGGGCCGTGGTTAACTTCCTTTTAAGTTCTTGAAAGCTCCTTTCACATTCCCCACTCCATTCAAATTTCACGTTCTTTCGAGTTAGTTTGGTTAAGAAGCCTGCCAATCGTGAAAACCCTTCAATAAACCTTCGGTAATAATCGGCCAATCCTAGGAAACTCCGTATTTCGGTGGGTGTGGTCGGTCTCGGCCAATTTATTACCATCTCAACTTTCGCCGGATCTACTGCAATTCCTCCTCCTGACACCACGTGTCCTAGGAATATTATCCGGTCCAACCAAAATTCACACTTGCTAAATTTGGCATATAACTTGTGATCTCTTAGAGTTTGTAAAACTAACCTCAAGTGTTGCTCATGTTCCTTAGGTCCTCCCGAATAAACCAGGATATCGTCGATAAAAACAATCACAAACTAATCTAAATAGGGCTTAAACACCCTATTCATTAGATTCATAAATGCAGCTGGTGCATTTGTCAACCCAAATGGCATGACAAGGAACTCGTAATGTCCATAACGAGTCCTAAATACAGTCTTAGGAATGTCTTCTTTCTTAATTCTTAGCTGATGGTATCCCGACCTTAAATCAATCTTAGAGAAAACCGAACTTCCCTGGAGTTGGTCGAATAGGTCGTCAATTCTAGGCAAGGGATACTTATTTTTAACAGTCACTTGATTCAGTTGTCTATAGTCAATGCACAAGCGCATCAACCCATCTTTCTTTTTCACAAACAGAACTGGTGCACCCCAAGGTGAAGCACTTAGCCTAATGAATCCTTTGTCAAGCAACTCCTGGAGTTGCACTTTTAACTCCTTTAGTTCCATTAGGGCCATCCTATAAGGGGCTTTCGATATTGGTCCTGTTCCAGGCATTAGTTCAATCTCAAACTCAATTTCTCTTTCCGGGGGTAATCTTGGCAACTCTTCAGGAAATACGTCTTGAAATTCATTCACTACCCTAATTTCATCAAGCTTAGGCTCTCCCTTGGTACAATCTTTAACCATTGCTAGGTACCCTTGACATCCTTCGTCAAGTAACACATCAGCTTCTACTGCTGAAATAAGTGCTATAGATAGGTCGGTCTGGCCTCCCAGAAATTTACAATCCGACCGATCAGGTAGAATAAACTGGATCATTTTTCTATAACAATCCATTTTGGCCCGATACTTATGAAGCCAATCCATCCTATGATAACATCAAAATCATACATGGCCATCACGACTAAATCTATTTCCATATATCTTCCTCCTATGGTTATCTTACATTTTTCACACACCAGTGTAGACAACACCGCATCCTTTAAAGGCGTAGAAACACAAAGAGGGGTCTCAAGAAATGTCGTTTCAATTTTACTCAACAATCTATATCTTTCAGACACAAAAGAATGTGTGGCACCCGTATCAAACAATGCATAAGCCTTCTTGCCATTTATAAAAATTGTACCTGAGATGACGTTTTTGGAAGCTTTTGCTTCCTCTTGGGTGACCGCATATACTTTTCCTTGAGCTGGTGGTCTCTGTGGATTCCTTTGAGAATATGGCCTAGTAGCATTTGTCGGGGGTACTCGTCGCGGTGAGTTGATACTTGTGCGGGACCTCTCCTGTGGACAATCCTTCTTAAGATGTCCTACCTTTCCACAGCCATAACACTTCAACCATCCATTACAAGGTCCGGGGCCATGTCGTCCATCACACCTTCGACATTCTTCATTCCGATAAGGTGTTTTTCCCAAATTCGGACCATCCCTATCCTTCCCAAAATTCCCGAAATTGCCCTTCTTCTTAGACTCCCAGGTCTGACCCTGACCTATATAGGGTCTCTTACCCCGCCTGTTATCACCAAAAGACGATTGTCTCTTATTCTCTGACTGCTCCCTTACTAACTCTTGCTCCACCAACTGTGCCCTTTCATAGATCTCATTATAATCTCTTATATTCAAAGGCACTAATTGCTTCCTTATACTAGTTCTCAATCCCTTCAGAAACCTCTTAGCTTTTTCTTCCTGATCTTCAATCAATCTAGGAGCATATCTAGACAGTTCATAAAATCTTGCCTCATTGATCCTTTGTCGGATCTTTTGTTCTAAGCGAACAAATTTGTGATTTTCTTATCCCTAGCATAGTCAGAAAAATGCTTTCTATTGAAAGCCCTGACAAACTCTTCCCAATTAACATCAATACCTGGTGGGAAGATTGTGTCCCTTGAAGCTCTCCACCAAAACTTCACATTTCCCTCCAGCTGGTACTCTGCTAAAGTTATTTTCTCAGCATCATTGTAGTCCAACAACCGGAAAATTCGCTCCATCCCATCAATCCAATGCTCTGCCTCCTCAGGATTTCCCATTCCACTGAATTTGGGTGGTTTCAACTTCAAAAATTGCTCCACCAGTCCTTGAGTACGGCATTCTGCTCCAGGTTGTTTCTGTGCTTGTCTTTCCATCAGATTTCCGATATTGGCCAATGCCTGCAGGATATCTTCCATTCGGGGTTCAGCCCTTGATGTAGAGGCTTCAGCCCTCGATGGATGATGACTTCCATATCATACTATGATTTTCCTGCAGTTTCCAAGCATTTGCCTCAGGAAATATCTGTGACTCAAAGTCTCCATTAAAAGCAATAGCACCAAGACAATAAGTAACATAACCATGTTACTGGCACCCAAGAGTAACCTCAAAACACAAACTGGGGATCTACGGGCGAATACACGTCACCCGTTATTCAAAGTTAGTCAACCACTCTCAGTCAGTATCCTATGGTGTGCATTGTCATTACTTTCCTCACTTTCCAAATGAGGCTCCTTATCACTCCATATATAAACCTTTTGCTTTGATACCAACTGCTGTGGCACCCCCAAACTGCTAAGGTCGCCACAGATACCAATCGTTCTACCTATTGCATACTGGTTACTTGTCCTTTATAAAAGGGGAGTTTTAAAGAACGATCGAGGTTCATAGGAATTTTTTTTTTCAAAAGAGTTTAGCGCAACTCATAGCGGAAATTATGGGCAAATCTCACCATCCCTCTACTCTCTTGGTGATGATACAATGCACACCAACTACACATTGAAGGAAAACATAAAGCCGAACCACTTTTATTTACATTTTCAGGATGGACATCTAAGGTCGGTATAAACAAAAAGGAAACCAAGACTTTTCCTTATGCTTGGCCATATCTCAAAAGAGATCGTCGACCCCCTATATCGAACGTGTAAAACCTTCCATCTACAAGTGTCGGCTCCCTCTCCAAAAGTGTCGGCTCCCCTCTCCTCCCGCGGGCCATCACACCCATCCGGTGCATCGGGCGGTGGCGGCGGCAACATCCCCAGCATCACCCCGTCACGTTGAACATGGACGGACAGGAACTCCTGGATGACGGGGCCCCCAGACAGGCCCACATCATACATCACCAGCACCCGCACTCATATGAACACCAACCCAGGGATGGTGATGCATACGTGCTCCATGCACTCGACCTCTACATCCGAGGGAAGGCCGTAAAAAGTACCGCGCGAGACTGGAGTGAGAGGCATCTCTCTAATCTGAAATGTTAGTCCCCAAAGGGGTGAGTACAAGCACTCAGCAGGTAAAGGATCCATTACACTACTCAATGCATCGAACAGAGAAATCATGGCATCATAGAGCACATATAGTTCATACATATCAATCATATCTCACATTTCGGTCATGCATGATACATCAAAATAGCCATGTATAAGTCACCATATCATGTGCATAAACCACCAATGCATTAGTACATAGATCATATAGTCATGCATTCATGTCATCATACCATGTGCATACATCACCATGCACTTATACATGTTACATCATACAGTCATGCATACATGTAACCCTACCATGTGCACATATCACCATGCACTTATACATGTTACATCATACAGTCATGTATACATGTCACCCTACCATGTGCACATATCACCATGCACTTATACATATTTCATCATACAGTCATGCATACATGTCACCACATTATGCATGATTCAATTTCAACTCATGTTTTCCAATTGAATCGCCGCATTTCTCTTTCCCGGGACCAATAATTGCATCCCACATTTTTATCGCTCGCACCCAACTTGGCATCGCAAGGAACCTCCAGCACACACCTCCAGGCATCTCGAAACTCCCGAGGACATCCGGCACACACCTCCGGGCATCCCAACACTCCCGGGGCATCGTTGGCTCACACCTCCGACGGCATCCTCATTACGATGCATGTTCTTATATGTCTCATTCTCAATTTCACATTTGATGTAACAATACCATTGATTGAAATCAGCCTTTTTGAAATCATGTAATATGCATTGGGAAAAGTACCATTTGATGTAATGGTTTTAAAAAGAAGTCATTCTTTGAGTTCATGAAAATTTACCAATCCTTTAATGTCATATGGAATGTATAAAATTCATCATACCATTGCACGAGTCATAATCCAAAATATCATAATTTACACAACAATTTCAATAACCCATAAATAACACAACTTCCAGCTAAATCAGAATACGTACAAACTGTGTATCACAAGAAAAGAGTTTTATGCCTTACTTATGCACAGTTTTTGCAATATTTTCGATTAAATACCTAAATGACCTTCAAAATTTATAAAATTTGAACATGTGATAGTTAAGACATAAAAGCAAACACTTAATGAAGAACCCTTCACCAAGAGATCCTCACATAATTAACTATAGACCACGCATCACAGCATTATTAATTCTGTCCATTCATCTTGCACAGTTTTTGAAACATTTATAGTTAAACACCCAAATAATCTTCACAAATTATGAAATTTAACTATGTTGTAAAAATGACATAAATAAAGATATTTCGTGAAGAACACTTCCCCAAAAGAATTTTACACAGAACAGTATAAACCACACATTGTAGCATCACTAAGTCCGGACACATCCGATTGCACTGTTTTTAAGACATTTTGGATTAAATAGGCAAATGACCTTAAAAAATCACGAAATTTAACTATTTTGTAGTCAAGACATAGATGAAGATATCTCATGAAGAACACTTTTCCAAAAGAGATTTTTACAGAATAGTATAGGCCATGCATTTCAACATTTTCAAGTCCGAGTAGTCAGATTGTACTGTTTTAGGAATATTTCCGATTAAATACCCTAATGATCTTCAAAATTCATGAAATTCGACTATGTTGTAGTCAAGATCCTAAGGTAGGTTTTTCATGCAAAAACCAAAGTCAAATTCGTTCTAGGTGATTAAATATAGGTAGATAAAGATTCTGCTTTAATACCGAAATTTCCAGACCTGACTAGTTCCGAAAAACCACGATTTCACCTATGTATTTTCGTTAGTTTTCTCTAAATTTTTTATATGTTAAACCTCAGGATGTCCTTTACATCTTTTGTTCAGAAATCGAAGTGAAATTTCAACAAAAAGATAGGCTTACAGACCATGCATTCATCAAAGGTAGTTACCGAAATCTCCAGATTCAGTCTCTTTGAAACATAAGGATTTCACCCACTTATACTTGTTCGTTTTGTCCCAAATTTGAGTATGTTATATTTCAAGAAGTCCTTAACAACTTTCATTTAGAAGTCGTGGCCAAAATCCAACTCAAACAACACATGCAAGCCAATAGAACATCCAAGGTCGAACTGTTTCCTCAAGAACAGTTTACTAGTCTCAAACATCCCTCTTAACACTTCAACTTTTAACACCCTAAACATCTGAAATCTAACACCATTCAAGCACACATACTAGACACAACATGCAATAGCAGATTAAGGATCCCAACTTGCCTCTAAACCGAGCAAACAGCAAGCACACGGCGACGAACGACGAACGCATGGCGGACGGTCGACGGACGATCGGCTTCCTTCTTCTTCCGCACGCTCACTCTCCCTTTCTCTCTCAATTTCTCTCTTTCTCTCGGTAACTCTCTCTCTCTCTCCCTCTCTTTCTCGCTTAAGCCGGCCATCATTTCCCTTAATTTTTCTTCCCCTCAATGATTAGCAATCATTGGATGTGCATGGGGAACACTTGGCAGCTAGGAGGGACAAATGGCCTTCTTCATGCAAGATGGGCCTCCATCTTCGGCTGGGCTTGAGGCCAGCCATGGGCCAACGGCAGCTCCCCTTCTTGGGCTTTGTGGGCCGGTCGAGAATGGGGTGAGGCAATGGGCTAGTTTGGGCTTTCAATTGTCCGGCCCATCCTCATCCTATTAATTTACCTAATCCTTAATTATATAAACACCTAATTGGAATTTATAATTCACCAAAACTTTGTGACCTATCTAGATAAATTCCAATCCATAATCCACATGGCCAAAAATAGAATTTTCCTATCAAATAATTATTCACCAAAAGCTTGGCCAAATTCTTAATGTAAGACATGAATTAGAGCACCCATTAAAGCACCCCTAAAGATTTGCAAGGAATTCTAGGATGCCACAATTCTCCACTCCGTAAAGAATTTCAAGACTCTCCACAAGTTCAGCCAAATCAGACTGAAGAATCAAAACCTGCTGTTGACTCCACAAGGTCTACCTCCTTTGAAGTAGTTCAAAATCCAGAAGCAGTACAACAAGTTGTTGATAAAGAATCAACTCAAGAAAAAGATCAACAACCTATCGATTGTCCAAGAATCTTGGAAGCACAAGTCTAGTCATCCTGAAGAACTCATTATTGGAAACGTTAATGAGGGAATTCAAACAAGATCCAAAAGGCGAGAAGAGTCTAGTGTTGTGGCACTTATTTCTGAAATAGAACCCAAAAATATAGAAGAAGCCTTAGCTGATGAAAGCTGGATTGAAGCAATGCAAGAAGAACTCAGACAATTCAGCATTAACGACGTTTGGGAATTAACTCCTAAATCAAAAGGTAAATCTATTATTGGAGCTAAATGGGTTTTTAGGAACAAAGTCGATGAAAAAGGCAAAGTGACGAAAAACAAAGCAAGACTCGTGGCTAAAGGATACACGCAAGAAGAAGGGATAAACTATGATGAGACTTACGCTCCTGTAGCAAGGTTAGAAGCAATTAGATTATTACTTGCTTTTGCATGCTATAAGAATTTTAGGTTATTCCAAATGGACGTCAAAAGTGCATTTCTGAATGGATTTATCCAAGAAGAAGTCTATGTGGAACAACCTCCGGGTTTGAAGATTCAAAGAAACCAGACTCAGTGTTCAGACTGAAAAAAGCTTTATATGGTTTAAAGCAAGCTCCTCGAGCTTGGTATGAAAGGTTAAGTAACTTTTTAATTCAAAGTGGTTTCATTAAAGGAAAGGTAGATACTACATTATTTATTAAAAAGGAAGGTAAAAGCTTTTTACTTGTTCAAATTTATCTTGATGATATTATATTTGGATCATCTAATGAGACTTTGTGCAAGAAATTTCTAAGTCTATGCAAGATGAATTCGAGATGAGCATGATGGGTGAACTATCCTTCTTCCTTGGTTTACAAGTGAAACAACTGAAAGAATGAATCTTTATTCATCAAGAAAAATATGCAAAAGAACTTGTTAAAAAGTTCGGTTTGGAGAATTGCAAAAGACCGACATACCTATGTCAAATTCTTTGAAGCTAGACAAAGATGAAGGAGGAAAGAAAGTCGACCAGAAACTATATAGGAGTATCATTGGTTCACTTCTTTATCTAACGCATCAAGACGACATATTATTTAGTGTTTGCATTTGTGCTAGGTTTCAATCGGATCCTAAAGAATCTCATCTAAGTGCTGCAAAACGTATCATTAAATATGTTGCAACTACTACTAAGCTTGGTCTATGGTATCCTAAAGAATGAGACTTTACTCTTCTTGGATATTCAGACGCAGATCTTGCAGGTTGCAGAGTTGATAGAAAGAGCACATCCGGCACTTGTCAATTACTTGGTAACAGGATAGTATCTTGGTTTTCAAGGAAGCAAAGCACTGTAGCTCTATCAACAGCTGAAGCAAAATATGTAGCTCTTGAAAGTTGTTGTTCTCAAATACTTTGGATAAAACAACAACTACGAGACTTTGGTATCGAAGACTCTTGTACCGAGATCAAATGTGACAATACCAGTGCAATCAATCTTACAAAGAATCCAATTCTACACTCAAGAGCAAAACATATAGAGATTCAACATCATTTTATTAGAGATCATGTTCAAAATAAAGAAGTCTTGATACAGTTTATCGACTCAAAGAATCAACTGGCAGACATTTTCACAAAGCCGCTTGAGAAAAGTTTATTTGAGTCTATTCGTTCAAGACTCAACATTTTATCTCTTGAAGACTGTTGAAGCTTAGACTCAAGAACTAAATCTGAAAAGAATCAGACTCAATAGTTCAGACTTAGAAGACCAAAGGTTACGACTATAAGTTATTTCAATTACAGTACATTTATTCGTTTAACCTGACATCTCGAAAAGGTAAGACTGCTTGTTAATCTCTAATTGATATTATTAATGCAGTTATCTTTTTGAAAAAGATGGTTATCTATTTTTAAAAAGGTAGTTATTTTGAAAAGGCATTTTTATTTTTTCCTTTTCGTGACGTTTCAAACACCCCGTATCGATTGCCTTTTATACAGTTCTTCTTCCTCTTCTCTTTTTACCTAAAAACCCTAAAGCACAAATTCTCACTCTTTGAAAGTTTCTTTCGAAGTTCAACTCTTAAAGCTCTCACCTTTCTCGCGATACAAGTGTGAAAATTCTCTCAAAGACAGTGACAATGTCGCATCAAAGAAAGTCATCGAGAATTGCAAGCAGGGGACCACAAGGTTTGCATGAGGGGCCTGCGCACTTCGATCTTACCGAAGAAGGAGACTCTCCAAGTGGACAGGTGCATCAAAATTCTCAACTGCGCACTTCCTCTCCTGCTAGATCACATGATCGTAACCCTCAACATGTAGAGGAAAACATCATCGAGGATATAGAACCAGTAAGATCTCTTAAGCCCGCATTCACTTACAGGCTTTACTTTGCTCTGAAAGAAGGGGGTTCTGCAATGACGTTTATTGATGAGTTTCTAAAAGAAAAGGGCTGTAAGAATGAGACTCATTTTCTAAGTGTGATGGAACATTCGGGTGTTGTTCCTGTTGGAACAGCGGCAAAGACTTTTGCTAACTTTCCAAGTGATCCACAATTTGGTGGTGTGAATCAGCCTGAAGGGAAAGATGATGATGAGAAAATGTTCGCGCATTTTAAGCCAAGAATGGGTGTGGCTGCAAATCTTCGAGGAAAGAGGGAAGAATTATTTCGGTCGGAGGAACATAAAAAAGTTTATTCCAAGTTGCTGAAGCGAGGGGTTATGAACCCAAGAACTGTGGACTTTGATTTTCTCGATTTGTTAAACATCAATCTGAGAGAGAAGTTTGAGAAACTTCAACTTGATCGATTCTGTACTGAGATAGAGACTGCTCATTCTTGATGCGAACAACTTTTCATTCAGTGTGAGAGATAAGGAGTATATGGTTGACGTAGATACTTTTGCTGACGTTATTGGTGTGGAAAGAGGAGCTTTCAAATTTATTTCTGTGTCCGTTAGCCATGCAACTTTGGAGCTTGCAAAAGATAGAATCGCAGAAGGACGCCTCTCGTATCTGAGGATGAGTGCATCAAACATTCTGCTTCATAAAATTGTGATTAACTGTCTTAGACCCAAGTCAACTTCAAAGACAGATGTCTCCATTTCTAAAGCAAAATTGATGTACGCCATCAAGATCGGTCATAAATTTTTCTTGCCTCATACCATCATGTTCCACATGTATCGGTCCATAGCAAATGACAAGGGCAAACTTCCTTATTCTACTCTCATCTCTCATTTATTTAGACATTTGAATATTCAGCCTCCCAACATTCTGTGTGTGAGAACCATTGATCAAATGGTAATTGGGCTGAAAATGATTACAAAGATGCGTCTAAAAGAACTCAGCAAGAAGCTAGAGCGGTTCAAGGAGAAAACCCCTGTCAAAGCTAGACAAGACTCAACTGCTGCAAAGAGAAAAGGAAAAGATCCCATGACTGGTCCTACTAAAAGAAGGCGAGCAATCATCTTACAAGATGAAGATGATGAGGATGACATTCCTATCTCTGCTTTTGTTTCCCAGCATCTTGTTCCTGAGTTAGCAGAACAAGAACATCAAGTCGGAAGAGAGACTGAGAAAGGGAATCAGGAGAAGGAATCCTTGCGGATAGAAGAAGAAGAAGACACAGCCAAAACAGACTCACAGAAGCAGACAGAAGAACAACCTGCAGAAGAAGGTCGTGGAGATTCTCCAGCAGAAAATGAGGCTCAAGAACATCATGACACTGAAGAAGCATCTCAGCAAGAAGAATACTTCTCTCCACTAGAAGGCACTGAAACAGGGGGAGATGTTCCTAGAGAAAGTATTTCTCTTTCAACTTTTACAAGTGCAAGTGTCAGTCGTTCTCCTGCTGGTGCAGAAGATGTCTATGCCTCTCAATTTCTGAAGAAGACCTTGAGGCATCATCTCCAAATGTTGATCTTTTGGCGATGTTCGCTCAAGCGGCTTTACTCCACAATCGACCATCTTTGAAGCAAGCACACGAGACTGAAAAATCAGGAGACTTTGGAAGATTGCTTGAAATTCTTTTGGAGCTTAAAGGCCAGGTTTATGCATTATGATGCGAATTTCAGACTCTGCAGAATGAGAATCGTGCCATGTCCATCTCTATGCAAGATCAAATTTGAAATATTCATCTTCAGATTCAGGCAACTGCCAAAGGCATGACTCTAGCACAACTGTAGGAGGATTTGAAGAAGCTGGAGAACACTGTCAAGTCAATGGGAGATTTTCAGCTCGTGCGCATTCCTAGAGCATCTTGACTTTTTCACCTTTTTATGCTGACAAAAAGGGGGAGAAGTTTTTGCAGATTTTTCAACTTTCAACTTTTGAACATACTTTGGATAATTTTCAATTTTCAATATTTTGATGTGGTTGTGATTGACTTTATCTTTTGTTTGGATTTTTGGACTGACTTGAACTTTGGATTGCTTGCTTATTATTGCAGTACTTTAAGCTATGCTATTAATTTAGATAAAGATAACTGATAAATATCTGTAACAGGACTAACTTGTTTTCTGTGGATGCAGATCTGTCATTACCTTTATCCTAACCTATTATGAGATATCATTGCTAGCTTAAATGTTGTATTACAAGGCGATAGTACCCAAATCTGCCGGAAAGTTTTGTCACCATAAAAAAGGGGGAGATTGTTAGAGAAATCCTCTTAAGGTGTTTTGAAGTCGACAAAACATTTCCATCAGTCTAGTTTGAAGACTTGCAGACTCTACTAGCAAAGTCTGAAGACCTCCAGACTCAAGTTCAAAGTCTACTCTCATGGACAGTTTCCAAACCGACGAAGTTAAAATTCTATTCTGATTAATTCAAGTATGGTTTTGACTCCAACGGTTAAGGAATATCTCACGACTGGAATTAGCACTTCAATATCTTTTATTCGTATTCGAATAAACTAGATTCTCTAGATTCGCAATTTATACTTGGAAGGTTCTACTTATGAAAATCGAGATCCTGATTGTATGGGTGAGCAGGATTGATGGGCTATCGTCATTTTCCTTGAGGAGCTCGAGATCTCTCTAAATTGATTCTGTCCAACGGGTTGATTGGAAGAACTTCTTTGGAAGGTGCCAACGGTAATGAAGGCGTGAAGAAGTATTTAAGGGAGACACTCAAGCTGTTCAAGAGAGGCAGATAGAAGAATTTCAAAGTCTGAATCTCTTTTTTCTTTTGTGATCTTATTCTTCGAGCTATACTTGTAATCAAAAGAGAGACTGAATTTTGGTGAGACCTTGAGGAAGTATAGTAGAGTCTCCACACTGTGGAATCAAGGGCGTGAGACGTAAATTCTATTTTTGATTCTTAGTGAAATCCAGCCCCGGTGGGCTGTCCGTGCGGAAGAGTGGACGTAGGCTTGGTCTAAGCCGAACCACTATAAACTTGGAGTCTTGATTCTCTATCTCTAATCTTTTTACTTTACATTGCATCCTTATACATCGATTATTGTTTTCAATCTCTTAGTCCATCATCCAATAAAAAGTCTATATATTCTGTTACGTTTTATAAAATCGTCTTAATCACCTATTCACCCCCCTCTAGGTGCTCGTACTAGTTCTATCATAATCAAGTCCCCGTACCCATAGTCTTTGGTTTGTAGGAGTAAAGTAAATCTCCCGTTACTTTATTTAGGTTTCCAAAAATATATTAGTGGCGACTCCTAGTTAAAAATTAATTGCATGTTAAAATTTGAACCTAAGTCGCGAATTGGTATGGGCTTGGGAGAGCCCGAGTTAAGTCTAGGCTTAACAATCCATTAGCCAAACCCTAGGTGGTTCATCCCAAAAATTTGGTCGCGACAGCTTGGCGACTCCGCTGGGAACTTGAGTTGAAACTCTTAGTAGACTTAGGCCAATTTTCTTTTTTTGAAAATTTTTTTTGTTTGGCAGCGAGGATTCCAGGTACGTCCCTAACATTTAAGGTGTTAAATGTTTTTGCAGATTGGGAGGTATAAGGGGAAGTGTTTGCTAACCCTTGTTTTGTAGGGAGGTGTAGGAATGAATGGTTTACTTGCACATATGAAGTGTTACTTGCTATAAACTATTGTGCATGTTTTGCATTTACACTACACTTTCGCACACACAACCTGCCGCCGGACTTGGGCCACATAGGATCATTTAAGATGGTGTTGAAATGGATACCACTCCGACCGCATGCTCGCGGTACGAGTCGCCCATCTCAATCCCGAAGTTTCTTTCATGGTGTCAAGCGTACCCACCTCGGTCCGCATGCTCGCGACCTGGGTCGGCTCTTTGACCAAGCCGGAGTCATGAGGACCTGACATAGTCCACAAGCCCGTGGCTAGTCTGATAATCCTTGTGGCTCCACCTTGTTAAGCCTTGTAGATTAGAAATCGAGCCACTTACCATGCGCATGTCTATGTGATTGCCCACCATTGGTAAAGTAAGTTCTCTAAATTTTTGCTTTTGCAATTTACGTACTTTAACGCATTATTTTGTCGATCCATGGCATTAGGGTTGTCACGAGTCTTGATCAATATACAATGGGGACGTCGGACATTCGAATTATTCTCCCTCCAAAAGAAGAGTTTAGCACTTGGTGGGACAAGTTAGACCAAGCTGGCCGCCAATTTGTAGAGTCGCATATAGCTCGACTACTTCCACTACTGCATATCAACATCCATGGCGGCATCATCCAAGCACTTGCCCATTGTTGGTGCCCCAAGACTTCAACTTTCATCGTTGGCGGTAAGCATGAGCTCACTCCTACCTTGGAAGAATATAGCATTGCCCTGGGAAAATCTTTGAAAGCTGAATTGATTAGTCCACCTATTGGAATTGATCCAGTTGTGGCCTTATCTGATTTTTTAAGAATCAAAGAGGACAACATAAGAAAAGTTTTGAAGGCTTACCACCATACTTGCCCATTATCTTTTCTAAAAGAATGTTTCGAAAATGGCACTTCATTTCAAATGCATAGGGTTTTCCTTTTAGCTTTCTTTGGGTTCATAGTCTTTCCTTACTGCAAGAATGCTATTAACCTTTGATGGCTCATTTACTTAAGCAAGTGTTGGAAGGGAAAAAAATTTTAAACACTATTCTAGCCGAAACCTTTCTTTCCCTCACTCGATTTAAAGGAGGCGGTGATAAGACCTTCCGTTCCTCTCCCGAGCCTTTGCAAATTTGGTTTCTTTCTCATATAAAGAGATTTGGTGGTTTAATGACTATACATGATGTTAGTCATTCTAATCACCCTATTATAAAATTTGAGAACAACCAAAAACATGCACCGGATTACCATTATTCTAAGTGGCTAGCTTTCATGAAAAAACCAACTTCCAAGGGTTTCCTATGGCATGCTAAATGGTTCCAAGTTCGTGTGGCGAGACTCACATGTGGAGGTGTTGGCTCAATCTCTCTATTGGGATTCACTAGAGCATTGAAGTACTATCCGACTAGAGTGACTCGTCAGTATCAAGTCGTGCAAGAGCTTCCCCCGACATTACAAGCAGATCCACTCCAAGTTAGCTTCGTTAATGGAAACCGAGACCATGAAGACTCTATTCTCACTATCAAATTAATGTGGGACATGTGCCATCCACGAAAATTCAAATGGCCCGAGGAAGAGCTGAAGGGTAAAGAAAGGAAGTACTATGCCTCGACTAAGTACATTCAACAACACAAGATTCCAGAGGAGCTGTTTCCAAAGATACCAGAGGTGCCGCTAAAGATCACTAATCGTGCTGAGAATAAATGCCTCAAAAGAGTTGTTGAAAAAGCTCAGGAGGAGAACAAGCGATTGCGCCGAATGGTGTCCCGAGTGTATATTGATCAAGCTAGATGAAGTGCTTGAATCAATCTTGCTATTTTCATTTCTAGATTAATGTTTAGGAAGTTGAGTCATTTACTTTCCCAGTTCACTTGTTTAGGGCATTTCGAGTTTCCATTTTGTTAGGTTTGTCAAAAGCTCCATTAATGAACAAAAGTTCTAGAACATTGCCATGGATCGGCATATTTCATATGAGATACTTATTTTTGTTCATTTCTTAATAAGGTGATAATGGATCCTCCACGTTCACCCATCATTACACGATTGAGAGCTAGAATGGCCGACCAAACTGAAATGCGTGATCGTATGTCCGCTGTGGAGACTCAACTCCAACAAGTGCTTGCTTCTATATAGCTTATGACGGATCAACTCCAATTCCTCCGAGCGAATCCGACTCCTTCACTTGCTCTCCCCGAGATAGTAGTTTCAAAGCCGACAAACAGGGCCGAAATGATTGATGACGACATGCCTAGGTTGGAAGATGACCCACCGTTGATCATCGCCGAAAAGGCTAAGCTTGACAATGTCCCTAAGACGGAGCAAGATGAACGCGTTGCGAAACTTGAGGAGAAAGTGAAGCAATTGCAAGAGTCACAGAGTTCACTATCGTTTGACTTGTCCGTGTATGAAAAGGTCAAGATGCCGAAGAAGTTCAAAATGCTGGAGTTCGAGAAATACGATGGTACTTCCTACCTAAAAGCTCATTTGCAGATGTACCACATACACATGGCCCAATATGTCAAGAATGAGCCCCTCATGATTCAATCATTCCATGCGAGTTTAACTGGGCGCACCGAATCAACGGTACATAATGAAAAATGTAAATCTCCTTGACACAGGAATGAAGTGAGCGATGCATTCCTCAAGCAATATAAGTTCAACATGGACATTGCACCTTCCCGAGAGGATCTTGAGCGGATGGAGAAGAAGAAGAGTGAGTCATTCAAGGAGTATGCTGTGAGGTGGCGAAATCTGGCCGCTCAAGTCACTCCGGAGCCTGCTAACAAGGAGTTAATGAAGTTGTTCATCAAGACTCTCCCGTTTGAGTTTCGCAACCGGATGGCTAGCACGTACATTGAGAACTTCAACCAACTTATCCCGGTAGGTGAACAGATCGAAGTTGGGCTAAGAGATGGATGGTTCAATGAACCAACCCATCAAGGCAAAAGGTTCACCATGAAGAAAGACAAAGAACCTAGCACGGAAGTCAATGCTGCATATGCACGGTCCGCAAGCCTCCGATTGTTCATGTCCCTAAGAATCAACAAGGCGGTCGACCGATCATGCCTCAACAGTCTATTAAGAGGCAGTTCACTCCTCTTCCTGGCCCTTTGTCTCAGGTCTTAAAGGCCCTTCAAAATAAGGAATTGATGTCTTACGAACCAAAACGACCCAATGCTGAAAATTTTTCTAACTATGACCCCTCTAAGAAATGCGAGTATCATATGGGGGAAGTAGGGCATTCGACTGATGAATGCATGACTTTGAAGCATAAGGTCCAAAACTTACTGGACACAAAGGCGTTTGCCTTCAACACCGCCCAACTGAATGTCAAGAAGAATCCTTTACCCGAGCATGAGGATAGGGTGAATGCTATCTTCGAACACGTTGACGGTCAAATCAAGAACTCGAAGGTGCATGTGGCGGATGCTTATAATGGGCTGGTGAGAGCTGGATACTATCCACGTCATGAGGACATTCCATTATCACTGATGAGAGAAAGGGTCGCCAAAATGGTAGGTAACGGTGTCATCATGTATGCTGACTGTAACTGCATAGTTTCTACCATTTTCCACATCATTATTGACTGGGAGGAGGAGCAGGCTGCTTTCGATGATGGCAAGGAAGAAGTAGATCTGTCGCTCGCGGATATGCCCTCGCTAGAAGATGCATCTGATGAGGAGATTGTGATCGAGATACCTCAACCATATGAGCATGTCGACAACAAAGCCGTGCCTTGGTCCTATGACTTGGATGTTGACCTCGTTACGAGGTCTGGTCGGACTTACGCTCAAGCCAATGCTTAACCCGTAAAGCCTGTTACTGACGAAGAAGCTAAGGAATTTCTGGCTGTGATTAAAGCAAGTGAGTATAATGTAGTCGAGCAATTGCGAAAGATGCCCGCTTAGATCTCTTTGCTCGAGCTCCTCCAAACATCCTCTGTGCATCAAAAGTTGCTGATGAAAGTGCTGAGTGAAATTTGTGTACCTGAAACGGTTGAGGCAGATAAGCTGGAGAATTTTGTGGGATCGGTCCTTCTCAAGGACATGATTGCTTTTTCTGATGAGGAATTCCCTCTTGAGGGTAGGGGGCATAACAAAGCACTCTACATATCTGTCAAACATAAGACTTCTCATGTGTCCCGAGTGCTCATTGATAATGGTCTGCCCTAAATATATGTCCGTTGGCCACTCTTCACCGCCTTAAGGTAGACCCGTCCAAGATACATGCTGCAAAGACTTTTGTGCGAGCTTTTGATGGCACAAAGAAGAAGGTGCTCAGAGAGATTCATCTCGATGTGCAAATTGGGCCGGTTGTCTTCAATGTCCCCTTTCAAGTAATGGATATCCTTATCGCATTTAATTTTCTGCTGGGTCGTCCCTGGATTCACACTGTTGGAGTGGTGCCTTCAAGTCTACATCAAGCTGTGAAGTTTGTGATCAAAGGGAAGCTGGTCACTGTCTATGGAGAGGAGGATCATCGAATTTACCATGAGACGGGCATCCCCTATGTGGAGCCAGATGTTGAATTCAAATCGAGTTACCACTCATTTGAATTGGTGTCCACCATACAGGCTTCTCGAGATTCGTCACTGCCCACTCCTGAAGTTTCAAATGCTGCCCTTATGGTAGGAAGGGTGATGGTGGGAATGGCTTTGTTCCCGACCATGGTCTTGGAAGAAGAGGTCGGGGTATTCGAAACCCCATTGAAGCTCCTCGAGGTCCCGATCTCGCCGGATTAGGGTACCATGGAAGAGGTGGAGGAAGTTATGGATGGGGAAGGCACAACTCGCCACCTGAACAACGGCGAGGGAGGCAAAATTTACCACCTCCAAACATTCGCAAGATGTTCCCTGGTCCTCCAATTATGATGAGAGATGAAGCGGAAGTCATGGATGCTCTAGGGTAGCCAAGTGGAAAATTCGACTATATGGTGAAGTATTCGGCTCCTCCTAGCTCTTATATTGACCCCCGCACCATAATTCCAAGTGGAAGGGATGGCATGGACGATCTGACGCCTCCAAAGATCGAGAATTCTGATGACGCCTTGGAAGGAATCACAATTCTATTCGATGACCTTGTCATAGGAGCTATTGATGGAGAACTTCTAGAAGAAATGGGCCTTGGCCCACAAGAGTAACCCATTTATCACTTTAACATATTCTCCTGCGTGGGAATTTTTATTGCTTTCTAGGGATTGTTTTCGGTTTCTTCTTTTCGCTTTCTTCTTAGGACTTGAATTGCATTTTCCATTCAATAAATTGTAATTGATTGATGAATTTCAATAAAATTACAACCTTTATTTTGAGAGCATGATGAGGCACACCAAACTAGCCCGGTGATGATATCCAACCGATAAAACAAATGAAAAATCCAAGGAGAATTCTGAGGCCTGGGTTTCATCATGCTTTCTTGTGTCAAAATGTTTTAAAAAAATGTTTTTCCAATTGCTTTTTTTTTTTTAAAAAAAAAATTCAAAAAAATCTTTCAAAAAATCTTTCAAAAAAATAAAATATGATTTACCCCGTTTGTCTTTTTGATCTATCTACATTCTATTTCAAGGATGATCATATAACATGCAAAGGTGTGGAGATGGTCCAATCCAATGCAACAAGTGCTGATAATGATGATCTTGAAGACTCGATCAAGGATTCCATTGAGGTGCAACGTAGCTAGGAACAACATGGAAAAGCCAAGGCTCTTACTTCCGAGCAGACCGTCACTATTAATTTAGGTGACACTGAAGAAGCCAGGGAGGTGAAAATTGGGGCAAGTCTCCCTAAAGATGAGGCCAAGTGCCTAATTCAGCTATTGAATGAATATCAAGACATCTTTGCATGGACCTATGTTGACATGCCTGGTTTAGACCCGTCAATCGTGGAGCATTGTTTGCCTACTAACCCGGACATGCCACCTAAGAAGCAGAGGTTGCGGAGAACTAAACCCGAGCTCTCAAAGAAGATAGAGGAAGAAGTGATGAAGCTTTTGAAAGTGGGATTCATTGAAGTCTCACAATACCCAGAATGGGTAGCTAACATTGTACCGGTGATGAAGAAGGACGATCGAGTCCGAGTTTGTGTCAATTATCGGGATCTGAACAAGGCTAGCTTGAAGGATGATTTCCCATTATCTCACATAGATGTCCTTATGGATAGTACTGCCGAATTTGAACTATTTTCATTTATGGATGGTTTTTCTGGGTACAATCAAATAAGGATGAAGGAGGAAGACAAGGAGAAAACTGCATTTATCACCTTGTGGGGGACCTTTCATTATAAGGTTTGCCAATTGGACCTAAGAACGCGGGGGCAACTTACTAGCGAGCCATGGTAGCATTATTCTATGATATGATGCATCAAGAGATCGAAGTCTATGTTGATGATATGATCGCAAAGACTCGATCTGGGAGAAGCCATGTTGAAACCTTGAAGAAGTTGTTTGATTGACTCCATGAATTCAAGCTTCGTCTAAACCCCGCTAAATGCGTGTTCGGAGCAACATCTGGTAAATTACTCGAATTTATTGTGAGCAGTAAGGGGATTAAGATCAACCCATCCAAGGCTAAGGCTATATGTGAGTTGTAACCTCATCAACAGTGAAAGAAGTCTAGAGCCTTCTGGGGAGATTGAATTACATAGCTCGGTTCATTTCCTAACTTTCTGAAACTGCCAAGCCATTCTTCAAGCTCCTAAAGAAGAATGCAAGAGTCAACTGGGACGATGAATGCCGAGAAGCGTTTGACAGGTTAAAGCATTACTTGATGAATCCACTGGTGCTTGTCCCGCCATCGCCGGGGCATCATTTGATTCTCTATCTCACCATTCATAGTGAATCATTGGGTGCAATGTTGGCTCAAGAAAGTCCTGTTGATAAAAAGGAACGAGCCATTTATTATCTGAGTAAAAAATTCACGGTATCAGAATTGAAATATTCTGATGTGGAAAAAACTTGTGCTGCATTGGTGTGGGTATTGCATAGATTGCGGCAGTATACATTGCATTACCAGATATTCCTCGTGACTGAGAACGACCCCATCAAGTACTTACTTGATCGGCCAGCTTTGGTGGGTAAGTTGGCTAAATGGCAAATTTTAATTTCTGAATTTGATGTGCAATTTATGCCACAAAAGTTGGTTAAGGGTCGAGTGATTGCTGATCTATTGGCCGAGAATTCAGGAGTCTCAAATGATGATGACTGTTTCTTAGATGACCGTGTTTTGAGTGTAAATGAAGACTCATGGACAATGTTCTTTGATGAAGCTGTGAATTTGTTGGTTCTAGCACTGGGGCAGTTTTGATATCCCCAGATGGACAACATCATCCAGTAGCTACGAAATTGATCTTCCCATGCACTAATAATGTAACTGAGTATGAAACTTGCATCCTTGGGCTTCAAGTCGCAATCAAGTTGGGTGTGGCCAAGCTAAAAGTGTTCGGGAATTCCACGCTAATCATACTACAGACTGTAGGTGAATGGAAGACTAAAGATGCCAAGTTGCTCTCGTATCACGAGTATCTGGAGTATCTAATCAAAGAATTCGATGAAGTTTCATTTGAATACTTATCAAAGTCTCACAACCAATTCGCAGATGCACTCGCAACTTTAGCTTCTATGTTGCGAGTCACTGACGGATTAGAAGTTGAGCCTTTGAAAATAGAGGTTCTACTGAAGCCAGCTTATTGCATGATCGTGACTGAGGAATTAGATGGAAAGCCATGGTATTACGATATCATGAATTGCATTCAGAAACAGGAATTCCCCGAAGGAAGTACTCCAGTTGACAGGAAGTACATCATGAAGATGGCCTCAAAATTCTTCATCAGTGGTAAAAGTTTGTACAAGAGGTCTTATGATTCAGTCTTGTTGCAGTGTGTAGATGCAGCCGAAGCCACTCAAATCATGCAAGAAGTGCACGAAGGAGTATGTGGCCCTCATATGAATGGGCACATGTTGGCTAAGAAGATTATGAGATTAGGCTACTATTGGCTCACACTAGAGGGTGACTGTATTCAGCATGTTCGAAGTTTTCATCGTTGCCAGATCTATGGTGATAGGATAAATGTTCCTCCAATTGAGCTGCACCAGTTTTCCGAGCCGTGGCCTTTCTCGATGTGGGGTATTGATGTGATTGGCCCAATCAATCCCAAGGCTTCTAATGGGCATCGATTCATTTTGGTGGCGATAGATTATTTCTCCAAATGGATTGAATCTATGTCCTTTGCAAGTGTCACCGCTCGCAATGTTGCAAAGTTCGTCAAACGAGATATAATTGCTCGCTATGGCGTCCCTGAAGCAATCATCACTGACAACGGGACAAATTTGAACAAAATTGTCGATGAGTTGTTCAACGAGTTCAAGATCAAGCATTTGAATTCATCCCCTTACCGCCCTCAGATGAACGGGGCTGTTGAAGCGGCCAATAAGAATATTAAGAAGATTCTGGCTAAGATGGTTGAGAATTATTGAGATTGGCATGATAGGTTACCCTTCGCACTAATGGCGTACCGAACATCGATCCGCACTTCTACTGGGGCAACCCCTTTTGCTTTGGTGTATGGCATGGAAGCAATTTTGCCTGTGGAAGTGGAGATTCCTTCTCTAAGAGTTTTATCCCAAATGGAGTTGTTTGAGGCTGAGTGGACGCAACAAAGACTTGAACAGTTAAATTTGATTGATGAAAGAAAACTAAAGGCTCTTTGCCATGGCCAAACTTATCAACAGAGGGTGGCTAGATCCTTCAATCGAAAGGTGAGACCGAGACATTTCGAGGTAAATGACCTTGTTCTAAGGAAGCTATTGCCGATTTTTCCGAATCCTGGTGGCAAGTTTGCTCCAAACTACGGTGGTCCATATATAGTGAAGAAGGTACTTCCTGGAGGTGCTTTGATCCTGGCAGAAATGGATGGTCGTGAGTTTTCTACTCCAGTGAATTTTGATGCTGTCAAGAAGTATTACTCATGATAGAATTTGTTGTGTCATGTTTTGAAATGCAAACATTTCTATGATAAATAAATTGCTTCAATGAGTTGAATTGTTCATATTTGTTGCAAATCTTGCATGTTTTTCTTGATGAATTGTGTGAGATAAATTGAATGTGTCAAATGGGATACTTTAGAATGATGAAAGGCGAACCTTATTCTATACACTGTTTCATACACCAATCCCTAGTAAGTTGTGTGGAAAATTTCCATGTCCGCAAGGGAAAGGGTGATCTCGCAAAGGGTACGTCAACCGAGGTGATGAGAGGCAATTTCTTTCTCTACCCGAAACACTACAGGTATATCGATTGTTTAGCCTTTTGAGCCCACACACATGAAGAGTTTTTTTTAAATTATCCCTGTCAAGGATTGTCCCACATTGGGACAATTTTGAAATGAATGATGGGAATTTTCTTACTCACACTTGCATCAATCTTCGAGTATTGCTTTCGTAGTGTAACTTATACGATAATTTGAAGTGCCTTAGGACGACGAAGAGCAGTTCTTTCTCTATCCTATACACTTTATCCATTGCATAGCCCACTTGAGCCTATGAATTCATTTCACATTAAACCCAGTTGGTGATCATCCCCCACACTGGGGCAAGGCAAGAAAAGAAAACCACTTAAGTAGCATGGTTTACAATGCTGATAAAAGTTGAAGGCTGTGCGAGTCCAAAGAGAGTAAGTAAAAAAAATTGGGCATGAAAAAGCAGTGTGCCTGGTAAAAGCAAGGCCAATGCCCAGAAAAAAAAAAATCAAACACTTGAGTTGTATTCCCCACTAGATGGTACTAAAAAACTCAAATACTATTGCAATCAATGGAGTTGTGATGTGAAAAAAATCTTCAACGGTGGAGGAGAAAATTGGAGATGTCAAGATGATCACTAACTTTGACCCTCTAAACACTTTTTGAGCCTAATGATCATTTCATTTCTCAACCCATGAACCAAGCCTACGTTACGTCCCTTGCAAAGTCTCTTCAGATTAGGGCACTTGAATTAACGTAAAAGTTCATATGTTTGAAAGCATCGCTTGAAGAAGTGCGGATAAGATGATTTCTGCCTCATTTCGCATGTTTCTTGACTTGTAAACCCTAAGGTGATTGTGGAATATCACTTATTTTTCAATAGCCTCGACTCAAAGAGTCTCATTTGCTAAGTCGTTGACCAAGCCTATATTATGGTCGCTGTTAAAGACCTCTCAGATTGGTAAGGTCGTACCACTTGCAAGATTGCTCAGACCCTTGTTTGACATAATGATGGTGAGATAGAGTGACTGTCAAGATCCTGCATCGAAGGTAAGGATGAAATAGCCATTTTAATGAGAACGAGTGAAAAGTCCTTTCAGACTGAAAGATCCCTCACTTTACACATCCATGATACTCATGTGTTCAGATTGGAATATTCTTTTGAAGTCTTTCCCAATGGAAATTAGGTGATGCATAGAAATCATCACGCATGAACCTCACTTGAATTGATGCATGTCTGTGACTCTAAATGCATATTGCCTCTCCTATGACCAAGTTTTACAGGAGACATATTCCCCAGGAGTAGAGATGTCACCAGGTAAGTGTATCTCTATTTATACCTTAAATATTTGTCGTTGCACAGGTATTCCCTTTTTGAATACATTGACACTCGTTTGAGTTGTCCCCAAAGATTTTTCTCCAGATTGCAATGTTGGGCAACCGAAGAATGGTTCAAGTCCTAGCCAAGCAAAACCTCCATTTAGGTGACCGTAGAGTGGTACGGGTCCTAAACAACATTTATTGCTCTAACAGGCAACCGTAGAATGGTACGGGTCCTTGAAAAGCAATTTCCCTATTCAGGCGACCGTAGAATGGTACGGGTCCTAAAAAATCAATTTCCCGTCAAGGCGACCATAGAATGGTACGGGTCCTAGACAACACTTATTTCCCCGTCGAGGCGACCGTAGAATGATACGAGTCCTAGACAGCATTTATTTCCCTATTCAGGCGACCGTAGAATGGTACGAGTCCTAGAAGGCAAATCCCCGTTTAGGCGACCGTAGAATGATACGAGTCCTAGACACAACCAAACACTGCTATACTAGGCGACCGTAGAATGGTACGGGTCATAGGAAAACAGTTCTTCAATCTTCCTCGTTATACCTTAGTCTGAATCTAGGTATTTCGAGTTTAAAAATCTTGACATCTCAGTCTAGACCCGGATGTCTTGATTCTTTTTTAACATTTCACTGTGGATGTGAATGTTCTTCGACCTTCCTCGTTATACTTTAGTCTGGATCTAGGTATTTCGAGCTTCAAATTTCTTGACATCTCATTCTGGACCGGGATGTCTTGATTCTTTTCGTTGAATATTTCACTCTGAATGTGAATGTTTTTCGAGCTTTCTCGTTCTATCTTAGTCTGGATCTAAGTATTTCGAGCCTTTTTTTAAAAAATCTTGACATCTTAGTCTAGATCTGGATGTCTCAATTCTTTTCGTTGAACATTTCACTTTGGATGTGAATGTTCTTCCCAATCTCAATGTCTTAATCTATTACATGTTAGACTCTTCAAGGAACCTTAGTGGGAGTTGGGTACTTGTGGAGTAAATAGGGATTTATCATGTACCTCAAAATGCTTTACCGCACTGACTGGTAAGTAATTGCAGGTACGTTCTTTCCTTTCGCATAATGCATTTGCATTAGCATTTCCATGCATTATATAAATTGCATTTTAAAATGGGATTCTTATTCCAAAAAAAAAAATCAAAAATCAAAAATCAAAAATCAAAAATCAAATCATTCATTGCATGTGCATGGTCAAAATTTAGGTTTCAATTTGTCTTTGAAAGCAACTCTATGAGCTCACCTTCAAAGAGGGGCAGCTGTTGACACCTAAATTTTGGCGACCCGTTTAATCATCTATTAGGGGTTAATTTTATTTCTAAAAAATTTTGCATAGCATATAGATTTAGGTGCATTTATTTTGTTTTTTGCATTTTTTGCATTTTATTGGACCAGTGGCAAATGAGTTCAAATTAGTTGGATTGAGCCCATGAAGCGAGCAAAGTTGGCCCAAGCCCATTTTTTTTAAAATTATCTTGTGAGAAATTTGAAATTCAAAATTTTTTCGGGATATAATGATTGTTTTTTTAAATAAAAGGCAGATGGGTAAAAAATATTGCAATTTGTCTTTGAAAGATTTGGATTTAGAAAAAAATTTATCTTAATCTAGAATCCTTATTAGTATGGGATGAATTTTGTGAAAAAGATTTGCGAAGGTTGATTCGAGGAAGAATTTGAAAATCCAATTCCTTTCCCTATAAAAGGCTGTGCATGTGAGAGGTTTAGGGGGTTATTTTCTCGATTGCAAAAAAGATATCAAGCACAACAAAAAGGAGAATAAAGTGTTTGAGCTCTAAAGAGAAGAAAAGTCAACAGGGGCTTTGGGTTTTTCTGCTGAAAAGCAGAAGACAGAAAAGTACGAGGCCAACAGAGGAGACGTGCAACAGAAAAGGGGGGAAAACAGCAGCAGAAAAAAAAACAAAACAACAGTGTGCACTGTTCATCTTCTCCGGAGCTACTTTGTCGCGTGGCCGCTCCTCTGCATCGCTGGTCTCCGCATCCTTGCAGGCCACCACATCGCAGCCACCGAGCCCCCACGCCGGCTGCCATACGAGCACCCTCGCTCATCCCCCGTGCCAGTCGCTGCCCTATAGCCGGAGCTTGGTACCTGCTCGCCGCGTCAACACCGCCGTGACCTAGCATCGACACCCAGCCCTTGCTGCTGCTCCAGATCTGCCCGCTACAATAACCTGCATCTCGGTGCCCATCGCCGGTTCGCCTGTCGCCGTCCCCAAATCGTCTCTGTCCCTACTGTGACCTTTAGCCGTCCATCTGCAACCCAGCCGCACCAAGCCTCGCCGTGACGCCGCACCGTCACCTGCGAAGCCGCCCCAACGTCCCCTACTGCCCGAAGCCGACTGACCCGAGCCAGATCCACCCAACGCCTAGCCCGACGACCATCTCCCCTTGGCCGCTCATCAGCCCCCGCGGTCATGACGCAGCTCCGCCCCTATTGCCGCCACCGCCGGTCTGCCCGCCGCCAGTTTACCTTTGCCGGAGCCCCTGCCGGACCCATCCGACCGGCTGCCCTTGGTGAACCCCCCACAAAGCTACCAAGCCGTGGGTAAAAAATAATAAAAGAAAAGGCAAAAATCAATTTAGGTAGCTTTTTCTTCCTTTTATTTATTTGCCTTATTTTACTTTTTACTTTATTTTATTTGTTCCTTTTTAGTGTAATTATTCATTAATGTAAGATTGAGCTCCCGACATGAAATTGCCTCAAATTAGGGATTGTCAATCCGATTTTCGCGCTTGAAATCCGACTCACAATCCCTTGCAAAAAAATCAACAATCCGATCTCATGCCCGAGATTCGATTCGCGATTTAATTTTAAAATTGGACAACCCGATCTCATGCGCGAGATATGGTTCACCAATTTTCGAATATCAATCTTATCTTGTTTGATTTAATGTCGTGGTGTTTGAGTCAGTTTTATTTTCATAAAAAAAAAAAGTTTGAATTAGGATTAGGTTTGTTTTTTTATTATCTTGCATGCTTAGAATAGGGATTTTATTTTGAATCATGAAAAAGAAAAAGAAAAAGTGCATTCATTTAGGATGTTAGTTTTTTTATTCTATTATTATCTGAATTGCATGTTTAATTTTAATTTTGAATTTCATAAAATAATAATTAGGGCATTCTCTGCACGTCATTGCATATTAGATGAAATTGCATGTTTGATTTTAGGTCTAAGTAGATATTTAGATGAATTGCATGATAGGTTATTTTTTTTTTAAATGCATGTTTAGAAAGCATTTAGAATAGATAGTATTTCACTTTAGTTTGATTTTCATTTTTAGTGATTTTAATTACGAATTTTTGTTAAATAAAATCATGAAATGCACGTCATTTAGTCGTTGTTGCTAGGTTCATTTAATTAGAAATTGCCGTCATTAGAATTAGGTCATTTTGGTTAATTTAGATTGCATATTTAATTATTGCATGTTCATTGAGAAATCATTAGTTTTTTTTTACTCATTCATATAGTTTAGGACATTTTGCCATGCCATATTATTTCATTTTATATTAGAAGCACTGCATTGCATTGCATATGGACTATATTCTCGTTTAAAAGTGAAAGCAAAAATTGAGTGATTGCTTGTTAATTAGAAATCATATCTAGGATTGCTAATGTGAATTCTGATCTAACACTGCAGATGCTTTCGTTGCTTTGAGGTAAGTTCTGCATTATTTAATTGCTTTCCTAAGTGTTAAATTGATGGTATGCGCACCCGCATGATCGCCTCACATGTTAGGAAAGTGAATTAAAATCAATTTAAGATGCCTGCAAAAACGTTTTTGGAAATAAAAGAATGGTACCGAAAGGGCATTAGAGAAATATAGTGTAATCAAGTCCCCGTACCCATTGTCTCTAGTTCTTAGGAGTAAAGTAAATCTCCCGTTACTTTATTTGGGTTTCCAAAAATAGATTAGTGGCGACTCCTAGTTAAAAATTAATTGCATGTTAAAATTTGAACCTAAGTCACGAATTGGTATGGGCTTGGGAGGAGAGTCGAGTTAGCTAACAATCCATTACCAAACCCAGGTGGTTCATCCCGAAAATTTGGTCGCGACACTGGGGAAAAAGGAAAGAAGATGAGGCTGAGGGGAAATGGGCAAAGATGGTCAGCTGAAAATGGAGAGCAACACACGTGTGCAAGGGGGAAGAAATGAACAGCAGAGAGAGGGGGAGGGAGAGAGAGAGAAAGAGGGATTGAAAGTCAAAAATAAACATCCTAATTCATGATTAGCAAACCTCAAAAGTCTTCAGCCTATCCAATGGAGAATTTGCTCTCATTTCACCCAAATTAAGCCATTTTGGTGTAGATAATTATGCCCATTTTCAGCCATCCGAATTTCCAACCCTTTTTCAATTTGTTCGAAATCAATTTTTCTAGAAAAATTCCGGGCTTTATGGAAATTTCCCAAAAGAGGAGAAGAGGTCCCTAAAATGAATCGTGACACGCCAAACGTTCATTCCTCGAAATCGAGTTCAATTCAGTTGTTAAATAAACCGAACGCGATTTTAGTCAAATCCAACCTACCAAGTAGCTTTTAGGGATTTTACCGCGGTTATATCCCTTAACGGCTTCACTTAATAGGTTAGTTAATTCGTGAGTGATCAGCTTAGAGGAAAAGGACCATAGGCATGTCAGTGAAAAGCTCATTTCATTTTATCGGGACAGGTCGAAAATTCAGGATGTCACATAAGGTCATCATAAACTTCGCTAACGGCAGGGCCAGCCAAAAGGTGTCGCATCTCGCACCCACCACGTCCGCACTGAGTAGATCTCCGCGCTACGGCCCTGAAAAAAGTTAGCCCACGACGGGGTGAGATAAAATCTCAGCAAGTCAACCGCTTAAACCCTGATTAGGACACAAATTCTCCTCGAAGGTGATCCTAAGCACACACCATATAGAACTTACCTCGTCTCGGTGCATACATACACGTTAGCTCAACACATATACAATCATCAGTGCAGAAAGCATGGTTTAATAACCGGAACACATCATTTCAATCACATTGGTCCCGATTATAAAATGAAACCATCATGACACATCTTGTACCGTGCAACACAATTTTGTCTCATAATCAGGCGCAGCTATCACAACCACACAGGTGCATTCCAGTTATTATGACCCATCGGCCACGGTCAACTCAACAGTTGGCGGTCATCTGGTATAACCCGGCGTCGTCTCGCCCCATCGAGCACGGCATCGTCCAGAACCTCCGCCTAGACGGCATTCCACACAGGAGTATCATTCCGAAATCCATCCACGAACAGCATCGTCTAGAACCCCCGCCTAGACGGCATTCCACATAGGAGCATTGTCCCGCGTATTCATATGCATCGGGATGGGTTCACTACCCCGCGTAAACGCATAAGGGTATTTAGGTGATCACACACCAACACATACTTGGCCAAGAACGTTGTGCTTTGCACTTAAATACCTCAATTTCAAATAATTAACTTGGCCAATTTTCTTCGTATTAAAAATCATCCCAGTAAAATAATCGTGCGTGGTCACACATTTAAATCGAACCATCAGATTTGGTACGTTCCTAGTTCCAAACTCCACGATTCTATATAGTACATAAAAATCAGCGTCAAAAACTGACACCCGGTATTTTTCTATTTAAAAGCCCATAAACCGAGTTTTCTACTAAAATTCAATAATTGCCATCAAGTACTCAATTGCACATCATAGCATATAAAAGTCATCAAATCCACGCATAATGCCCGGTCCGGCCTCCACCACAACTCGACTTCCCAACCCCCGCCGGGCATCCGATAAAAATCGGGCATCATCCCTGAAGTTCCACTTAGTGACCATACACGCACATATATAACCAAGAACACCAAAAATCCCTTTTCAAAATCAACTTGGTAACTCTTTTTTTTCTTTAAACCTTTCGGAAATAAATTCATACGGGGTCACATATTTGAAATTAACCCGCCAAACTTTGTACACATCTACTATAAAACCTCATTGTTTTACTGAGCAAATAAAATATGGCGTCCAAGCTCGACACCTTCTTTATTTTCTATTTTCTTTTCCAACCACCCCTTTCTGGAACTCAATTTGGGTAATCCCCCTTTTTTTTTGTTCAAAACCTTTGGAAAGAAATTCGTAGCTGCTTACGTACTTAAAATTAATCCCTCAAACTTTGCATGCACCTAATTTAAAACCTCATTGTTTTGATGAGCAAATAATTTTTGGTGTCCAACCCGACACCTAATGTTTTTTCTAATTAAAAGCTTAAAATGCCATCTTTTGCCGTAAAACTCGGAACCAACATAGAGCAACCAATCTCGTCCTATCACGCATAAGTTCTAAGCATGCCAAAAGTCAATCAAAGCACCAAATATATGTTATCCAACAAGCAAGGCACCAAGAACAACCACCAGACCACAACTGGCCCTAATCGGCAGAAACCGGAACCACTCACGCGCCTCCAAGTTTAATTCCAGAAACATAATCAAACGAGTTTGGAAAATTCTCAAATTTGAATATGTTATAAATAACACTTAAATGAACACTTTTCATGAGAGAACTTAACCCAGATCCTTCTAGATTAAGAGCAGTACATCGCTCAAACCGTTACAAAAACTGTGTTCGTTTCCAGAAATTCTGTTTTCCAAAATCAGTTTGGTTCGAGTTCTAAAGCTTGTCCATTTGGGCTGAAATTTGACTATGTTAAACTAAACGATATGATGAACAAAGTTTGTGAAGAAACTCTTTCAAAATTCGAACTCTAAGAGTTGATAAAAATCCATTGAACACAAAAAGGTCACCGGTTCCAGCATAATCTGAGATTCTATTTTGCAAATAACGAAGCTGAAATCTCATTCTTTTAAATCCCTAAAATCTTGAGTAAAATATATGTCATAGCGAAAGATGTCTAAAAAATTTCTGAAGAAGGAAGTAACCTCAAAATGGTAGCACATTTTTCCCCACCAAAATGGCAAATGGCGAGGGTCCAGTAACCAGATCCGAGGGAAATCCACTAAATTAGACTAAACCACCCTCATTAGTGCTAATCTAATCAATTAGATTAATACTAATCCATATTAAGGCTAATCTAACCAAACTAGATTAACACTAATTCAACTTAAGGCTAATAAAACTTAACACTAATCTAATCAAGCTAATTAACATTAATCTAACCCCTAAGCGTAATTAAAAGCTTAATCAAGGATTAGGGAGTTAACTCACTGAAATTCAATGGCGGCGGGCTCATGGTGACAACGGTGCAACGACGGTGAGGACCCGAGCCAACTATGTCTCCAACGGAGGACCGACCGGGTCTAAAAATAGTCAAACAACTCATGGCTTTGGCTGGTTTCGGTTATGCTTGGCTGATCTTGTTGGCTGTTGGAGATGCGGGCGACTGTGGTGCTGACGGGGATGGACGTGAGGGTGAGAACGGTTGTACGAGCTGCTGCTGGGCTAAGGAGGAAGATGGGAGGTTGGCGGTGCTGTTTGGTGGTGAGACGCTGCTGGGTTGGATGGTGCCACTGGTGTAAGATGTTGGTGTAGCAACAAGGGAGAAGCTGGAGGTGGTGTGGGGTTGTTGGACGCAAGGGTGGTGGCTGGGCATGATGTGGCGTGGGATGATGGGTTGACGGTGGATGGGGGCATGCAGCAGTAAGATGGGAAGAAATGGAGAACCAAAACATGTAGAGGAGAAGTGGAGGTTGGCGGGTTGATGGTGATGGCGGACGGGCAGGTGAGGGCTGGACGGTGGAGGGTGGAGACGTGGGTTGGTGGCGCTGGGCGATGTAAGGGAGATGGGATAGTAGGCTGGGGGTTGCAGCTATGTGCTGCTGGGGGGAAAGGATGAAGCTAAGGAAAATGAAATAGAAGAAAGAAGTGATTGCGAGAAGAAAGAAAGGAAATGAGGAAGAAAGCTGGTCGGCAGAGGCAAGGGGGGAAACGCACACAAGAAGGAGAGAAGAAAGAGAGAGACAGAGACAAAGAAGGGGAACATGAAAGTCCAAGCTCTAACCAATCAAATGTTTAGGCAAAATATCAACCCATCATTGAGAATGCCTCAAAGTCTTTGGCCACCAAAGTCCATGGCCCCTCCAATGAAGAATTTGCTCTTATTTCTTCAAAAATAAACCATCTCGGGTAGCCAAAATCCCTTTTGATCCGAATTTTACTTATTTTTCCGTTTTTGTCCAAAATTGATTTTCCGCAAAAATTCCAAACTCGACGAAAATTCGCCGAAAGATGAGACGACGTTCTAAAAATAAATCGTGACATGCTCGAAAGTCCAATTCCCGAAAACGAATTCAATACGGTGTCATATTGACCCTTGCCGATTATTATGGTCGAGCAGTCGATTTCCGATCAAATTCTCTACTCTGTCATGTTTACGTCCCTTAACAGCTTCACCTAACAGATTAGTTAACTCGTGAGAGTAGCCAACTCAAGGTAAAATGACCATAGGCGTGTCGACGAAATGCCAATTTCATATATTCGAGACGGAGTCGAATTTCAGGATGTCACAATAATATCTCAATTGTATTGGTGGCCTTCTAAGGATTCATAGGAGACTTCATAAACATTTTTTTGGCACCTTGTTTGCATGATTTGGCCACTATTTACTAGGTTTAACAATTTTTACATAATCGAACCTTATTCTGTAAATGATCAGTGTTCTGTTTCTACATTATGTTCTGGTGGCCTTTTCTGTTTTCCTTTTTCATATGATTTTTTGTGGTTAGATTATAAAGTTGATGCCTTAATGAAGAATTTTCATAAGATTCAGATCTATGTCACATAAAATTTTCGTGATGATTGGAATTTATGTACCTAGGTCGAGTATGTCTAGAATATTCGTGACCTTGTCTGGAATTTTGCCCAGCTGATTGTCCTGCATTGATTCCTCGATTTTTATAAAATCATATGCTTTGAATCTGGAAATATTTTCTGCATGAAAGTTTCTCTCTACATCCTTATGAACAACATAGGAAATTTTTATGAGGATTGAACATCGTTTAGACAGGTTTATCATGTTCAAACCGAATGCACTTGCTGCTGTGATTTCTGTTTCCTGAATGACATGTGCTGGTATTGTGATTTTTATAAATTCATGTAAATTTAATTGGCCTTAAATGTCTTCATGAAAGTGGTAAACATTGTATGATATATGCTTTAGAAAAATGTTAGATTTAATGGATCACTTTTGGATGATGTAAATGGTGGTGAACCAGACGTGTATACTTCTGTGAGTTCTGTTTCCAAAATGATGTACCTAAATTCTTTGATTTTTAGAAATTCGTGCATGCTAAATCTATTGTGGATGTCTTCATGGGATTGTTTAGGACATAATGAACTTCATTGTCAAAAACCTTCAGAAAATCAAAACTTGGTTTGCTATTTTTTCCAACTCAATCAAAGTCGCAGGGCTTGCTACAATTTATTTTACTGAACTGATTTGTGTGCACTATTTGAGCTGTATAAATTCATATACTTCTGAATACATAATTCTTCAAAGTTTTAAAAAACTCTTCAATCTTCAATTTGATGTAAGTTTCGTTAAGTTTCAAATTCTTTAGTGAGTTAAAAGGAGCTTGATCACTATGCCGTTGATTCCGCACCCAAGTTCTCTTCGATCCCCTAAAAGCATTTCATAACTTTAACGAAGTTAATATCCTTTCTCTGAAAACTTTCGAAACTCCAAGGTTTAGACATTGTTCTAATCTTTCTTTTGATATTAAGTTTGTCAGAATTGAGTCGTATTCAATGGTTCAAAGGACCCGATTAGTGTACTGACATTATTAACACCCATGTCTTGGAATTCATTTCCCGAGAATGTTGAATTTGTATCTAAATTCCAACAAATTTAACATCCTTTGTTCCATATTACTTACAATTTGATTTAAGGAATTGATTGAAAAAATTAATAAAAAATTAATAAAAAAATTTGAAAAAACAAAAAATCTTAAAAATTGCCACATCATTGTCCGGCCACCGGCCGATGTCCACATCAGCGCCGGCCGGCCAAAATTGGCCGGATGGACTAAATTGGTACCAATATTAAAAGGTTTAGGACTAAATTGGTCCAATTAAAAAGTTTAGAACTGAATTGGTACCAATGCAATAGGTTTATGACTTTTTTGGTACTTTTCCCGAATTTTAGGAGTATATTAAATGCTATACTGATTATAATAATATCAGGGAATAGCTACAGACTAGAGTTAGCATCAACACAACAGCAGCCATTATGATTTTGCATTTGATGTGGTACCTCTTTGGTTTTTCTTACACAAATACAAAATATTTTATTTAATTTTTTTTTTCATTCAAAGGAAAAAAAAAAAAAACTTATCTGGGTTATCGGTTTCATATATGTGAAATTATTGACCTTTCAAGGAATTTAAACTGGGATAATTGACTACTTGCCTTAAATTTGATTCACAGGGTGCCTATTTGCTTGCAGATTTGCAAATGCATGTATATAATGTCTTCTAGAAATGTTTTTGTCCCACAGGATTGGTATACCTTCACTTGTACAACTAGTATGTAAGTGATGTACTTGTTTCGTGTTGAAATTCATTTGCTTAGGTTTTAGGAGTTCACACCTGATGTAGGACGATACGATGTCATATGGATTCAGTGGTGCATTGGCCATCTTGCAGATGATGACTTTGTACCATTGTTTGTGAGAGCCAAGGTAAGTCAACTATTGTCCCCTTAAGAAAACAGTGTAAAAACTGGTCCATGTTCTAAGAAACCTAGAAATGTGAAGCATTTTCAAAATCTTTGATTTTATATTGATGTATGCTGGGTTTTCAACTGGAGATGGTCCTAGGACAGTATAGTTTCTGCTATCATTGCCGTAGCAGTTGTCTTTCTGAGGTTCAGCTGTTGTTGTGAAAGACAATTGGCTGCTATTATTGTGAAAACTCCGTGGAGGTTGGAGTGCTGCTCAAAATGTCTGATGAGCTTCAGGGTTTGCAGTTGGTGTCAGTATGATGACAAGATCAGCAACCACAATAAAAACATGACATATGTTCTCAAACTACCACCTTAACTTTCCAATTGCCAACTCAGTTTCTGCGATGACTAAATTTAATTGAAGAATTATGATGACAAGATCAGCAACAACAATAAAAACATGACATATGTTTTTTTTTTTTTTTTTTTTGGAGACGGGAGAGGAACCGGCTTGTGGCACAGCCGCGCCGTAAACCCCCTAGTGACGCTAGCGCAGGACCCTTAACTTTTCAATTACCAACTCAGTTTCTGTGACGACTAAATTTAACCGAAGAATTATTCGTGACATTTTCTAAAACATATAGGGATCATTTTGGAAAAAGAAAAAAGAAAAGAAATAGGGTTTCGGATTTTGGGCAAAAGTAGAGGGATAATTTTAGTGCCTCACTTTTTCATTTGTTGCTTATATTCTTTTCTAGCATTTGCATCGTCAAACATTTTCGTCTTGAGAGGAACGCAAGGGGAAGAAGGTAGATAGTCATTTGGTCAGTTATCTGTCCCTTGTTCCTAAATTTGAGAAACAAAAGCTAAAATTTGAGAAAAGAAGATGGAAAGGCAAAGCAGTAATGAGCTGCTTTGCTAGATTTTATTGTATTCCTTCGAGCTTTTTCTCTGTGTATATACTTTTTGGCCATGTTTGGTTCCCATGGAAATCAGTTATTGGAAGAATTGAAATATAAGATTGAGATTATCGTGTTTGAAAAGAATTTCAAACATGGAATTGAATTGCTCTTCAAATTATATTCTTTAAAAAAAAAAAAAAAAAAAAGAAAAGAAAATAGAATCAGATTATCTACTAACAGTCGTTATTGGAACTCCAATTCCACCTTAACAATTGTCAATCACCCTAAAACCATGGAACAGCCACCACCACCATCTCCTACTTGCACAAGTTTTTCTCTCTTTGGTTCTCCGAAACTTGCTATAGACGGTAAGTTCACTCAATTCAACTCTCTCTCTCTCTCTCTCTCTCTCTCTCTCACATCAACAGAGGTTGCAACCTCCATGGCCGGGTTGCAAGCTCCGTCTGGAGAGAGAGAGAGAGAGAGAGAGAGAGAGAGAGAGAGAGGCGCAATGGACAACTTGAGCAGGCAAGGGATTGATGTCGTTGGTGGACGGAGAGGTCACACCAAGGGATTGTGATGGCAGTTCTGCTGTGTGTGGTTGGGTGGGGAAGAACGTAGAAGACCAGAAAGGGAAAAAGAGACTAAAGAAAATAGAAAAAAAAAAAGAAAAAAAATGAATAAATCTCAGCCATTGAGTGTTCAATGAGTAAGATGTGTTTTCTTCTAAAGACCTAAATTTTCATGTCATCCCAACAATTAAAAAAGAACTCGATACTATAAAATGGAAATACTTGTTTTGAGCATCAACTTATGGATTGCTAAACTATGATTGACTGACCTCTTTTAGCTCCTTAAGCAGTAATGTGCTGCATAGGCACTGAGAAAGGAATACATTAAAAAAAAAGGAAAAGAAAAGAATCATTTAAGAATGATAAGTTAAGGAAAGAAGAGACAAGAGTAAAGTGGAGCAAAGGACTCATTCTCTTGATTTTTAATATGTTTGATCCGTGCTTTTCCCCTGGCGCTAACTTGCTACCCTCAGATCAGAACAATTCCAAATCCCTCCCATAATTGGTCATAAAATGACTCAAATTGCTGTAGTTAATGGAATCTGTAGCAAGAAATTCTCGTTGACGTTGATTCTTCACCAATGTTAGATTTCTGGCATCTGTGCTTTAATCTGAAGTATTATATTCCCTGCAGAAGCTGGTCTATTGATTATCACTCTTAAGACCTTTTTTCCTGTAAGGTTATTCTGAGACCTTCATGACTCCATATTTATATACTCTTCATGATCATTTTAGCCATTCAATGGTAATTTGCCCTTGTATTGGCATTATCAGTTATCGACCAATACAAATAGCCTTCTTTTCTTGAATATCTAACTAAACTAATTTGCCTTGAAATGGTATATAGGTACCTGACAAGTGGCGACACATTTTATGGAGTGTCTTTGGATTTCCCTTTCTGCAACTTTGCTTTTATGTATAACTTATGTCTGCAGTAAAATATATTTCAGGCTGGCCGCAAACCTGGTGGGCTTTTTGTCCTGAAGGAGAACATTGCCAGAAGTGGTACTTATTTCATCTTTCATACGCTACTCGCAGTGATGATGGATTTTTCTTCTTTGTTAAAAGGACACATCTGTTTATGGATAGACCCAATAATAAGATGACAGTTTAATAAAGTTCATTCTTATCTTCCTTGCCTACGGTTAACTCCAACATCCAGACCTTATCTTTCCAGAAAAAAGGCAACAATATAAGGACAGGAACCAGTACTAAAAAGGAAAACTTTAAACGATATGCTACTCTAGTAAGCTTACTTTTGTTTGTTCATAGTTTGAATCATGGAGTTTGTGACAAAAATTACAGAAGTTAATATATGCATGCACTGAATCAGGCTCAGGATAGTTTAGAACTAATGCCATATTTTGCATCTTGGGTCATTTATTTGAAAAGTATTTGTATCTTGGGTCATTAGAATTTTGTCATGAGCGGAGCTGATGTATAGTATTCTGCATGTTATAAAATGATAATAATGACCCTTTCTGAATTTTGCAGACTTTCAGAGTCAGTTACTATGATATTGCAGAAACAAGCTTAATTTGGCATTCGTGATAGTCTATGAAACGGTACATTTTGAATCATTTAAACGAGAATAAGGGGAAAAGGCTTACTTGAAAAGAACGGTAATCTTATCAATGATAATGAAAACTCAAGTGTATAATTGAGGGTCATTAGTTCTGAACATGGATCTGAAGTTCAAGCATTTTGAAAGAATTGTTAATGTATTCCAATAAGTAGGCTAGAGAGTTATAAGTAGTTCAGGACAGCACATCAGACTGAGGTTTTTTACTAACTTGCAAGCGCATAAATATCTGAATGTCTAAAATATTGTACTCAACAGATTATTTTGGTATACCAGGCTATAACTCTTTCAAGTATCCACAAATGCCTTATTAGCATAGTGTCTAACAGTACTTCATCGGTATCATACGATTTTGATGTGCGAGATTAATATATAAAAATATATATATATATATATATATATATATATATTAGTGAAAAAATTGATGATAGAGGAAGTCAATTCATATCTTATAGATGTTCAAGAGTAGGTATGATTCTGTTAAGAGAAGGTCAATTCATATCATACGATTTTGTTTTAAGACAACAAAAAAGAAGATGCAATTGCTTGCTATTTAGGGTTGGAGAAAAACAATGGCTTTGGCTATGCATTAAGGTTCATTCAAAGAGCATCTACAGATTCCCACAAAATAGAAAAGAAGGATAACTTGACGATTCTTTAAATAAAAAGCCTGATGTTGGTTCACATTAAATTTTTTTCTACTTATTTGCCCAATGGTATTTGAGATTCATAAGCCAGACTTTTCTGTATGCAGGATTTACATTAGACAAGGAAGATTGAAGCATCACTAGGTCCGATATGTACTTTAAGGAGCTCTTTCACCAGTGTGGATTGCATATCTTCAAATCAAAGGTTTCAGCCCCCTAATACATACATAATCTATGTTTCCTTTTGATAAAATCTATACAGCAAGCATCTATGTCCCTTTCTCTTGTGAAGGATCCGGTCTCTAAACTAATTTTCCCTAAAGATTTTAAAGCAAATTTCTTAGTTTCGTCAAGATGCAGTCACATAAGCTACGTAATGACAAAGATGACATGTGTACATAAACCATGGAAATTGTTGACCAAGAGTAGAAGTGCTTCTGTTGGCGAATTCAATAATGCATGAAAGTAGAAATAAAATCAATTACTGATTAATGACAAAAATGGCCTCCACAAGATCATAGGCGGAGAGAGAGAGAGAGAGTTGTAATACATTATCAGGTGAAAGACTAGAGAAGACTTTGTAACTTCCAGTAGAATGTTCCACTCCGATATTTACCTGACGTCACTTGGTTCAGAGGATGTGGGAGACATTGACTCTGCATGTTCAATTGCTTCCCTGAGAGCAGTGGGTCCTAAATGCTTGAGAACCTAGCACACAACAATTTTCAAAACAACGCATCAAAAGAAGTTTTGCATTTAACATTGAATTATTGTAAGTGGAAGACAAAAACCACAGCGCCTGTTTATAGAAGATGCCATGACAAACTGCAAAGGCCCAAAAATGCTTCATAATCACTGAAACTGAACTGTCTTACAGTCATAGATTATTTTGATTAAATTTTGTCAAAACACTAGAGAAAAAAAAGCTGGGCTTTCTGGATTCACAACAATGTCCACTATGTGCCAACGATCTGAATGTCCAAGGTTTAAGACCCTGTAAGGAACGGAATTGACTCCTTCCATTGCGCAAAGATCAAAGGGTTTTATCAGTGATGACAAACCAAAAGCTATTTTGCTGTGATAATAGATAGCAAGTGACATTTAACTAGATAACAGGACATGCGAGGACTATGTTGCTTATGACCCAAGGTTCAGGATTCTAAGAGTTGCCTAGACTTTTGGAACATGCGTGCTCGACAGAACTGGCATTCAGTAAACTCTCATTCTTCAACATGTGCTACTCTTTCTCCTGGTTAATAGATAAGGAAAAGATGAAACAGTAATAGTACTACAAAATTCACTTGTAGGCCTTGCCCCAAATATTTTGAGAGAGAGAGAGAGAGAGAGAAACCTCATTTGCATCGTTGAAACTACTGAAGTCGTCCTTTTTTGGCCAATTTACCTTCCAACATCTACGCATTCAATACAAAGGAGTAAGTTTTCCAGGTGAAAACAAGAACTGACAAAGTAGGTTAAAGAACCGAAACCTGCAAATTCTGGTCACAAATGGATAACCTTAGTCTTAAGCCCAGGCTTGCTCAAAGACAACACAATAACTAGTAACTACTATGTAACTAGAGATATTGCACACTCTTATTATTCACCAGATAACTGCTCCATTTCATGCTTTCTTCCTTTTAATAACATCGATAATTCGACATATTTTTCAAACATTGACGTCTTCTTAATAACATCGATAATTCGTCTTCCCTTACAATTTCAAGCATCTTCACCATTTAAATAGCCTCAAGAGTGTTGCACCAACACAAATGATGTCAATAGAATTCCACCGGCCAGATAAGTATAATATGCAAACTACTTGGTGCCACAACTGATTGTTAGGTGGTTATGCCATCATTAGCCGATGTTGATTTTTAGGACAAAATCCAAAGTCTGCAAGGATATAATTCAGGGCTATGAAATTAAGGACTGAGGTTCTTTATTTTTGGGTGCCCCCATGCAAACACAAAATTTCTCGAGGTGATAGCACTAAACAAACTTGTGGAGTCATGTCAATGGGGCTGCCAGCCGAATGACTTTTATTTTGCAAACAGTCAATGCTAAATACAAAATCTCCTCAAGAATTAGACATCAATATAGAAAGTTTTGACTCTTCATGTGATAAATTACTTAAATAAAATTACCATACCAGCATCCCTCGATCACACCTTGATGAGGCATTGTTAATAATTTTTGGATGTGTGCGTGCGGAAGTATGGTTTTGGTATTAGTTATAGTTTTTGGTTAGTGATGTGTGCAAGTGTATGGTATTAGTTTGTAGAGGATGGACAAGGGATAAACTAGGATAATTGAAGGACAAAGAACATGGAAAATAGTTTCATTAGTTGGATAAAATAATTTTACAATAGTTGAAGGAAGGGTTGGTGGAGCAGCTTCATGATATGGAGTATATTCTCATGCTCCTCTCACTCTCTTACATTTGTTGGTTTGCTACGCTCCCCCCTCTTTCCTATTTATAGGGACTAAATACAACATTCTAGATTTACGTGGAATATTATTCTCTAGCTTGTTCTAGAATTTCTTCTTCATCTTGTGAATTTTCTAGATTCATTTAGCAACCTCCATTCTCAACAATTCTAGACAATATCAATCTTGAAGTTTCTAGAAAGTTTTAGAGAAAATGGATCACAATTTCCAACAGGCATATTACTGACCCATAGTGTAGAATAGACAATTTTAGTCCTTGTACAACACCAACTCCATGCGTCTATTTTTCATAAACTTTGTAGTCAATGTCGGACATGATATTGGGCTAGCACATCTTCGTCGGAAACAACCAACATGGCTCATCCGAAGATAAAAGCAAACAAAAGTTGAACACTTTTGATCTTTTCTTCAAAAAAAAAAAAAAATCAAGGGGGTGAGAGAGAGAGAGAGAGAGGCTTTATTAATTTGCCCTCACAACTGAAGTGTCAAACCCCCAAAAGTAAAATGACACCCACGGCCGATCATTATTAGAGACTCCATTGTTGTGATTGTTGATGGCAAGTGATGAAGGCTAGGAGTCCTCCACGTTGTTTACATGAGAAATCGGTCTGTCAGCCTACTGTGTGAATAAAAGATCTTTTGCTCATAACTTTGATTAACAAATCATGCTCTTCAATATATATTTACAACAGACAAATAGATTTGGCATTTCGAGCACATCATGATTATTATCAGTAGCTAAATCCAGGCAAGCTGATGTATGCTCTCACAAGTCTGAAGCTTGCATGTTATAAATAATCCCTTTGATGAGATTTTTGAGTCCATCCATTCAATTGAGTCACCTTTCCCAAACCCAAAGAAAAGGCGAAAGATTCAATCTCCAAGTCTTTCCCCTGCAAGTCTTACAAACCAGAGCCCTAACTCTTAGATGCACTGGGGTTTCGATGTCTAGATATCTGATGTATTGTCTACATTAAAAACCAAGCATGTTACTTCAGATTCGGCGGTGTCTAATGGCCAACTAGATGCCACATCAGACATTCCTGACGAGTTTTTAAAAGCCACACAGCACAGGTACTTATAATGCAGGTTTGGCGATAATTTACAGAAGACCAAAACACAGGATTGTACAGACAATTTTCCCCAAATACTAAAAAAGTAAATTGACCATGCCAAATCAAAATTTAAGAACGTACCTTAATACTCAAGGGTTCCAACCTTAGGGTCTCTTCTGTCATCTGTACAGTGGAACTAGCCTTCATGTCTGCAAAGGCCTCGATGAGAAGTCACTATTGGGTCCAATTCCAAGCACTCATTAATTGAGAAAGAACACAAGATGGAAGATCCCGATGTGAACCAATTCAATTTTTCTTATATTCTAGATGTACATAATTATACACAATTCACAACTATATTATTTCCTAAATCTACTCCTATGGTAAGGTAAGTACAACCAAAAGATTGAGTAAAATAACTCATGGATAAGGATGTCATGGTGACATATGTTGGAGTTTTGTTTGTTAAAACAAAAATGAGTGCCTTTTACCTTGTCCCACATGGGAAAGGTGGGAAGAAGTAAACCGGTTTAAAAGTGTGGGATTTACTTTGTACATTTAAAGTAATGATTGGGTGGGGCTAGACCCCACCATACCCGCGTGCGGGTGCGCGATTATTAGGCGCACTTAGCACTTAGCGCGTCCGCGGTTTAATTAGCACTAATCCCTATGTTATTTATTTTATTTTTGTTTTGAGAATTTTCGGAAATGAAATATAAAATGAAAATTCGAAATTTTAATAATTAAATAAATAAATAAATAATTATTAATTATTATTCCGAATTTATTTGTGTCTTTTCATTTGCAAATGATACCCGTTCGGTTTGCAACCTTTCCCTAAGGGTTGCATTGGTTCGGTTTTTAACTTCTTACGAATAGACACCTTTGTTCATTTGAGCAAATTTCGAAAGAATGTGTTTGTTCATTTCGCAACTTTTCACGAAGAGTTGTCTTCGTTTTTTAAGACTAGTTTATATATACTTGTCAGATTGAGAAAGAGAGTGTGTGATCATTCTTCATTTTTTCGAGTCTTCTTTCTGAAAAAACGACAGCCATTCTTTCAATTGTTTCCTAGAGAGATCCTGGAGAAATACTAGAATTGCTATCTAGTATTCTCAATTTGAGACTTTGTTGTATCCTGGAGGATATTTTGCGGTGACCATTAGAACTTTGTGGGGCAAATAAATCCTTAAAAGAAAGTGATATCACGCCTCAAAGTCCGATTCGAGTACTCAAAGATCCGTCTTCATTGTTCTACCCTATTGAAGCCATATTTTACCAACAATATGATCACGCTAAGATTTCATATGATCACCCTAAAATTAATGCTTCACAAACTCACGATAATCCAGCAAGAACAATCACGTTACCTGACCAGCCCATTCACACTCCACTCGGAAACACCTCCACATTGCAAACTTCCTTCAAGATAGGTAGAGAAGCAAAACCCCAATGTGACTAGAACAGTATATATCAGCCGGAAGAAAACGTACATCAAACTCGAAGAAACAACATACCCGCTTTGGACGATGTGGAAAGAAAAGAACCCAGTAAGAGCCAGAACTCGCGGTTCCAAAAGGCACTTGCACCCCTCGTAGACGACACATATCTGAGAGAGGCCGAGGCAAGAGAAAGTACCCGGCGGCTTGCTGTCCGTCCTGGGACAGCGGACAGAGCGACGCAGAGCTGTGGATAAACCGAAAGATCCATGGGGCTTGATGCTGACGAGCAATCCGGGGCAAGTACTGAGGCGGTGCGCGACACCGAAGGGCATTGTCCGCGTCTCGTACGGACGTTGGAGAGAGGGAGATGGAGCGGAGGAGACACCACTTAATGCTCCCTTAGTTTCCTTCGCAAAAAAAAAAAAAAAAAAAAAAAAAAATTTGAATGGCTAAATCTAAAAATTGAATATGAAATATTCTTCGTCGTTTTAAATTATTTTTATTTCCTAAAAGTATACATATTATTACTATTAATGTTCTTATGCAATCGATCTTGTAGAAGTGCATATTCGTTGGCAAAATCAACATAAATGCGAACGATGAAATTGCACTTAGGTTACCATTTTAGCTCTATCCGTGAATTCTTTTTTTTTATCACTTATGCATACAAAATAAAAGTTTTGAATGCCTCTTGAACTAATTAAGTTTCGACCATGAAAAATGGGTTGTTTTTATCAAAAACGTCATAGATACAAAAATTCTATTTTATAATGCATAGCATTGAAATGGAAAAATCATTTATATGTTAATAAAATAAACAAAATTGCCACTACGACAGGTTATGTATTTGTCAGTATCTTAATTTGGCTTGCTAAGTAACTGTCCAAATGTACCCAATTCAAAAACTAGATAATTTTACTGTTCAAATATAACTTTCTAAAAGCTATATCATCACCTTCCAACATCACAATTCGCGAGTACTTCGAGCTAGGAATAAGAACAACGCCTCAATCGGTTGCATGATCTAATTGGTCAAAGCTCGAAACATCATTAGACTCGGCTAGTGGACAGCTTTCAATAATGTACCAATGTAAGGTATTCAGGAGAAAAGGAGGACTTGTTTATTACAGACGAAGCAGGTGCCGTGGCGGATGGCCGCAATATGGCATGGGACTTGTCCGGCCAGTCTTTCATCCAATGGCCCTGTTTTTGAAAGGAGAAGCAGATGCCGTTCCTCATCCTCCGAGACAGAGCTTCGTCACGCCGATCAAGAGGGGTCGAGCTGGGGGAGATGGGGTGCTCCATTGTTGCTGCTCTCGTTCGCTGTGTGTAGCTATGCTGCTCTTGGTGCAGTTGGGTTTCAGTTTGCCTGTGATGAAGCGACGGTGTTCACGATGGTGACCAACGACTGATGAATGACGATATTCACTTTGTGAAACGCCGAGGACAGTAAAGAAAGGAAAGGGGGGAAGTGACCGTTCGCTAAACGCCGCGCTGTCCGGAGGACTTAGCTTCTTTAAGGGGTTTTCTTTTGGCAGAGATGAGCATGCGAATGGCCGCTGAGATTGCGAATTTCTTTTTTTTTAATAATCATGAAGTATATTATCTTTTAAAGAAGAAGGGAAAAATGATTGGTTGATGTGCTCATGTGGTTATCACAGAGTAGGTTCCATGGCCTTTCTATTGTTGTTGCACATAAAAAATAATAATAATAATAATAATAAATCGAACACCCTGTTGGTTTCTTTTCTGGTTGAGCATTTTCTTTAGGGCAAGCTTCCAGATGTCTCGGGTTGAACTCTATTTTGGTGCATGTATTTTATAATTAGGATTATCCAATTTAGTAGCTTTTTAAAGTCATTATTGCTAATGAGGCTTAGTTAGTTTGTTAGTCTTGCGTGGAAAAGTTATTGCTTGTGATGTATAACAAAATCTTGGGTAACTGCATGTCTTCATTTATATGTCATTCTGATGGTACACTTGCATGAAGTTATGTCAAAATTAATCTTTTCGGTCATATGCTTAAGTGAAATTTTGGCACCTTCAATTTTGCAGATATTGCATTGATCACTATTTTTCCCATCATGAATGCGGGGTGTTCCCATAACACGAGAACTCGTTGTTGGACAATACTGCGCAGATTGAGGGCTGGTTGGCTACATTTCCAATGTTTGACCGGGTGGGTGGCAGAACATCTGACATGTCTGCAATTGGTCTATTTCCAACAGCCCTTCAAGTTCGTAAGCCCTACTTCTAATCAAATTGTGGTTATATTCTGATTTGACTCGATGAGCATATTCATTAGCGAATCCAACTTCGAAGGATCGATATCAGAGAAATGCTTGTTGGTGCATCCTTGATGGATGAGGCTACCAGGACAAAAGTGGTAACATTGCTGTCAACTAATGTTATTTGGTGTTTCTTCGGAACGTTCTGTTGTTACCCAAGTCCAGTAAAGGAATTAGTTTCGGTATTAGTGGGGCAACTTATGGTGTAAAATCTTGCTCAATGTGTAGTGCTCAGGATTCTGCATGTGCACTTTTATGATGTAGGAAGCTGAGTCGCCAGAATGAACTAAGTATAGTCAAGATATCAGTCTTGATTATAGATAGCTAATCGGGCATTAAAGGATGTCAGCTAACAAGTTGAATGGTTGTCTGTGATGGTATGCACTGTGATGTATGCAAGAGTAACTCGTGAACTTATATGCAGCAGAATTGTACTTGTATCCAGTCATTATGCGCTGAGAAGATTTTGTAGTGTATGTGCTAGAGGATGTCATACAGTATAATTCATTGTAAAATAGAATGAGAGGATCCATTTGATCCATTTAAGCTAACGATTGGCAATTGCTAGCAATTGCTATTGTTGTCATTTACTTGCTTCAAGGCATGTTCATTTCTAGTTGCTGATGCACGCTACAATGAATCAAAGTACAATGCACTTTGATTTGTGCCTTCTCTTGTTGCCTGCTTGTAGTATCAAATTCCCCAGCAATTTGAATCCTTGTTCAGGATGCAGAGTAAATCTGCAATGCAAGTTGGGGAGATGATTCTGTTTCCTTGTCCAGGACATCCATTATTTTGTAGGTTGTCTGAAAAAGAACCATAGACACGTTCATTTAGGGACTGATAGCATATCCACACCGTTTGCATTCCTAGATTGTGATTCCTTTGCCTGCTTGCAGTATTAAATCTGGCAGCAAATAAAATTCTCTTTAAGGATACAGTCCAATGTAAGTTTGGGAATTAATTCTATTTCCTTGTCCAAGACATTGCTAACTTGTATGTTGTGTCAGAAGAAGATCCACAGAAACATTGATGTAGGGACTATAGATTAACTTAGCATGTCCAAATTGTTTGTGCTTCCTACATTGTAAATCCTTTGGCAAGTAACTTATCATTGTACTACTTTCGTCAAATAATCACAAACATAAATGTTAAGGTCTGTTTGGGTTGGCTGTGAGTTTCAGCTTGCCTTTCCGATTTTAGCTATGGGTTTGAGTTTTTGGCTTTACAAAAATGAAGTTGGCGGAAGACATAACTTCTAACTTGAAAATGACTATGGCTCATTTTGAGAATTTAATAATACTGAATGCTGAACCTTAAACAATGATGTTTGGATTCCTGGATAATTTTACTTCTAAAATGAAGCATGTGATAACTTTTAGTGACCAAAAGCCATATACCTGATGCGCGGTCCCTATCATCCCCCCCACCCCCGGCGGGCACGAAAAAAAAGAAAATAACAACACACACACACACTCACACACACACTCACACTCACACTCACACACAAAAACAAAAGAAGAAGAAGTTACAACATAAGCAGTATCAGTAGTTTTCCGTAGCTGTCTGAGTGGCTTCTCTACTGATACTGATGAAAGGATGGTTCTTGCCTTTTGTAGTCTTGTGCAGCGATGATACTGATGAAAGGATGGTTCTTGCCTTTTGTAGTCTTGTGCAGCGAAAATAACTCGTTTCTTTTCCAGGTGAAGAACAACCCTGCTACATTTCCAGATTCTTTCTCCTTTTCTTTGGTAGGAGGAGTAAATCCTTTATCAGAATGACTGTTCTATAACTATAAGTAAGGAGAAAATATGGGCCTCCATCTATCAAGATTCTTGCTCTTAATGCTTTTTATGATCACTTGTGTTTTGTAGATGGGAGAAATATCAAAGTGAGGAGGAAGCGGCTCTTGGTTGGGGAAAGCATGTCAGAAAAGCTGTTTCTTACAAAGAAGCATAGGCAGCACATCCAAGTGAAATGGCCAACGAGGTATTTTATCTAAATTGCCTTCTCTTATGCTGTTAGGGCTAGAAACTTTAATATAAGAGTGCACCTGATGGTGTTAAATATTGACCAAGGGATTATGATGGTGATCTAATGGTTATTTCTTTGATATGCTGAAGAAACTCTCTGTTGTGCTGAAGAGCAACTTCATGGATCCACTTTTAACCATGCTCCTTTTATGGAAAGGGCAACTAAATAAATCCATTCGTCATTGTTCTTTATTTATTCTGGGTCCTGGGAGTTGAAATTTGGATTATAAAGTTGCAAATGTCTTTCCTTTTTGAATTTGTTATTATTCCACTAATGAAGGAAAGTTCAGTCGCAAACACTTGTAAGGAGGACTCATGCATTGAACATACGGCTTATTTTCCTCCTTAACTTTTGTGCATGCATGAGTTTGCTTTCAAATTCCTGTTGAAAGATATATTTTTTCTCTTCATCTTGTCCTAATGTCGCTTTTAGCTTGAATTGCTGACATCCTTGAAGGTAGGATGCTGGTCTGTATTTTGAGTTTTTCACTAAGTATATTAAGCTATTTGCTCCATTAGAAAATTTATGGGCAATAAAATCAAATGTGTTCCTGATCTCAATGGTGCTGAGGTTTTCATGCATTGACTTGCACTTATATAGCATCATAATTTCATTATTTGTTGGTTTACCTTTGAAACATAAAGCGGAGTGGTGACGAAGAGGAACGGGTGCTAGAGCAAGAGCCAGAACGGGAGTATACACCTGCTGGACGCGCTCTAAAGGAAAAATAGTAAGTGCCACAATTCTTTCTGTTTTTCATCTCAGTGTAAGTTTTTTGTTGCTAATTCAATTGATGAAAGGGATGCCAATGCTTATTTAGTTGATGAAAGAGAAGTTGTGACTGCTCCTCCGCCCCCACCAGATCCTGAGCTGCCGCCCACTGTATCTGCAATAGCTCAATCAGTGAGACTGTTATATGGGGAAGATAAGCCTACCATTCCTCCTTTTGTGATACCAGGCCCTCCTCCTTCTCGACCTAAGGATGCAAGACTCATTCTTAAAAAGAGAAAGAAGTCAGAGCAAATGCGGCCCATCCAGGCAGAAGTCTAACAGAGTAGGCAACTCCCTCTGCGGAATTTCTTAGGTGATGATGCTGCTTCAAGTTCTATCTGTTAGGACTATAATTAGCACCTAGAGGGGGTGAATAGGTGACTAAGGCGATTTTATAAATTTAACCGAATGTATAAGCAATTTCTTTGATGAGAGATTAAGGAATTAAAAACAATAATCGCTGCAAATGAAAGTAATGAAAGATAAAAGGATTAGGGATAGAGAATCAAGACTCATTTATAGTGGTTCGGCTTAGACCAAGCCTACGTCCACTCTCCCGCACGGACAGCCCTTCTGGTTGGATTTCACTAAGAATCAAAAAGAGTGTTTACAATCTCACGCCCTTGATTCCACAGTGTAGAGACTCTACTACACTTCCTCAAGGTCTCACCACACTTCAGTCTCTCTTTTGATTACATGTATTGCTTGAAGAATAATATCACAAAATAAGAAGGAGATTCAGACTTTGGAATTCTTCTATCCGGCACCCTTCAACAACTTGAGCGTCTCTCTTAAATACTTCTTCATGCCTTCATTGCCGTTGGCACCTTCCAAAGAAGTTCTTCCAATCCACCCGTTGGACAGAATCAATTTAGAGAGATCTCGAGCTCTTTAAGGTAAGTGTTGATAGCCCATCAATCCTGCCGCCCATACAATCGGGATCTTGGTTTCCATAAGTAGAACCTTCCAAATATAAGTTGCGAATCTTAGAGAATCTAGATTTATTCGAATACGAATATAAGATCTTGTAGTGATGATTCCAGTCGAGAGATATTCCTTAGCCATTGGAGTCAAAACCATATTAGATAAAATCAGAATAGAAGTTTTAACTTGTCGGTCTAGAAACTATCCATGAGAGTAGACTTTGAAACTTGAGTCTTGATATCGTCAGACTTTGGTCTTCAGACTTTGCCAGTAGAGTCTGCAAGTCTTCAGACTAGACTGATGGAAATGTTTTGTCGACTTCAAAATATCTAAAGAGAATTTATCCAACAATCTCCCCCTTTTTGATGGTGACAAAGCTTTCCCGCAGATTTGAATACTATTGCCCTGCAATACAACATTTAAGCTAGCAATGATATCTCATAAAAGATTAGAGTAAAGATAGTATAAGTTGTCCTGTACACAGATCTACATCCACAGAAAACAAATTAGTCCTGTGCAGATATCAATCAACTATCTTTATCTATTTTAATAGCTTAAAGTAATGTAGTAATAAGCAAACATTCCAAAACTCAAGATAAAGTCATAAAGTCAATCACAACCAAACAAAATATTAAATCCAAAGAGTGTTTAAAAAGTGAAAGTTTGGAATGGAATGGAAATCTGCAAAGGCTTCTCCCCCTTTTTGTCATCATAAAAATGTGAGAAAGTTAAGGTGCATGAGGAATGCGAACAAGTTGAAAGTCCTCCATAGACTTGACAGTTCCTTCCAGTTTCCTCAAATCCTCCTGCAGTTGAGTGAGAGCAATGCCTTTGGCAGTGGCCTGAACCTGATGTTGAATATCTTTAATCTGATCATGCAAGGAGATGAACATGGCATGATTCTCACTGCAAAGGTGTCCGAAATTCACACCCTAAAGCATATATCTGGCCTTTGAGCTCCAAAATGATTTCAAGCAGCCTTCCGAAATCGCTCAATTGTCGGTTGTGTGCTTGCATCAACACGGTCTGATGGTGGAGTTAAGCCAGTGGAGTGAATATCAGCAGGAAGATCAATGTTTGGAGATGTTGCCTCTCCCTCAGGAAAATGAGCAGCATGAACATCTTCTGCACCAGGAGGTGATCTACTAACACTTGCACTGGTAAATGTCAAGAGAAGAGGAGTACTTTCTCTTTGAACAGCTCCCCCTGTTTCAATGCCTTCTGGAGGGGAGAAGTACTCTTCTTGCTAAGAAGTTTCCTTAGTGGCAAAATGTTGTTGATCCTCCTTTTCTGCTGGAGAATCTGCTCGATCTTCTTCGGCATGTGATTCTATTTGGTTGTTCTTGTGAGTACGTTTCTAGTTGTTTCTTCTTCTTCTTCTTCATTCTGCCCGCACGGATTCCTTCTCCGGTTCCCTTTCTCGGTTTCCCGCAACTTGTTGTTTCTGGGTTCTCGCCGACACGGGAGCGAGAATGCGAGAAACAAAGGTAAAGATAGGAATATCATCCTCATCATCTTCATCCTCCAAGATGATAGCCCGCCTCTTCTTGATAGGACCAGTCACAGGATCCTTTCCTTTCCTTTTTGCAGCAGAGGAGTCTGGTCTGGTCTTAACAGGGGTTTTCTCCTTAAACTGCTCAAGCTTTTTGCTGAGTTCTTTCAGACGCATTTTTGTAATCATCCTTAGCCTAATGACCATTTGATCAATAGTTTTCACAGAGAGAATGTGGGGAGGCTGAATGTTCAAATGTCTGAAAAGATGAGTGATGAGAGCAGCATAAGGGAGTTTTCCCTTGTCCTTCGCCATAGACCTATACATGTGAAACATGATGGTATGGGGCAAGGAAAAGTTGAGACCGATCTTGATGGCATACATCGGTTGCCTTCGAGATGGATACATCATGTCTTCAATGTCGACTTCGCCTCCCTCGAGACGCAGGTTGATCATGATTTTGTGAAGCGAGAGTGTTTGTAGCATTCATCCTTGAGTAGGAGAGACGACCTTCTGCGATTCTCGTCTCTCGCAAGCTCCGAGTTGCATGGCTAATGACACGAAATTGATTGGAAAGCTCCTCTTTCCACACCAATAACATCAGCCAGTATCGTGTCAACCACATACTCTCTATCTCTCACACTAAAAGAAAAACTGTTTGCATCAAGAAAACTGAGGTTAGAATAAAAATAGGCCGTCAATTCAGAATGAGCAACCTCGCTCTCAGTACAGAATTTATGAAGTTGAAGCTTCTCGAACTTCTCCCTCAAATTGATGCTCAACAGATCCAGAAAATCAAAATCCACAGTTCGTGGGTTCATCACCCCACGCTTCAGCAATTTTCCATACACCTGCTTGTGTTCCTCCAATCGAAACAATCCGTCCCTCTTTCCTCGAAGAGTTGCAGCCACACACACCATCCTAGGCTTAAAATGCACAAACATTTTATCATCATCATCTTTTCCCTTAGGCTGATTTACACTACCAAAGCGAGGGTCACTAGGAAAGTTCGCAAAGGTTTTTGCTGCCGTTCCAACAGGAACAACACCTGATCTCTCCATCACAGTGAGAAAATGAGTTTCATTTTTATAGCATTTCTCTTTCAAGAACTCGTCAATGAAAGTCATTGCAAAACCTCATTCCTTCAAAGCAGAATAAAGCCTATAAACAAATGCAGGCTTAAGAGACCTTACAGGTTCGACATCTTCAATGATTTCCTCTGCATGTTGAGGATGACGAACATGAGATCTAGTCAAAGAGGTGCGCTGTTGAGAGTGTTGGTGCATCTGTTCAATTGGAAAGTCACCTTCTTCAGTGAGATCAAAGTCGTAGGCCCCTCACCCGAGCCCCGTGGTCCCCGCTCACTATTCTTGAAGATTTCCTTTGGTACGACATTGTCAATTTCTTGGAGGGAACTTTCACACTTATGTCGCAAGAAAGATAAAAACTTGAGGAGAAGAACTTGAGAAGGAAAATCTCAGAGAGTGAAAAATTTGTGATCTAGGGTTTCTGGGTAAAGTAAAAAAGAGGAGGAGAATGAGTATAAAAGGTAATCGATACGTGGTATTTGAAGCGTCACAATAAAAAATTCCTTTTCAAAAAATAACTGCCTTAAACAAATCGATAACCACCCTTTTTAAGAATAACTGCCTTAATAAACTCAATTAGAGATAAACAAACAATCTTACCTTTCCGAGATATCAGTTTAAACGAGTAAATGAACTATAATTGTAACAACTTACAGTCGTGACGATTGATCTTCCAAGTCTGAATTTTTGAGTCTGATACTTTGTCAGACTTAGATTCTGAGTCTGAACTTCAACAGTCTTCAAGAGATAAAATGTTGAGTCTTGAACGAATAGACTCAAATAAAATTTTCTCAAGTGGCTTTGTGAAGATGTCTGCCAGTTGAAATTATATCAAGACTTCTTTGTTCTGAACATGATCTCTTATAAAATGATGTCGAATCTCAATATGTTTTGCTCTTGAATGTAAGATAGGATTCTTTGTAAGATTGATTGCACTGGTATTGTCACATTTGATCTCGGTACAAGAGTCTTCAACACCAAAGTCTCGTAATTGTTGTTTTATCCAGAGTATTTGAGAACAGCAACTTCCAAGAGCTACGTATTCTGCTTCAGCTGTTGAAAGAGCCACTGTACTTTGCTTTCTTGAAAACCAAGATACTGCCTTGTTACTAAGTAATTGACAAGTGCCTGAAGTGCTTTTTCTTTCAACTCTACAACCTGCAAGATCTGCGTCTGAATAACCAAGAAGAGTAAAGTCTCCTTCTTTAGGATACCATAGACCTATCTTAGCAGTAGTTGCAACATATTTAATGATACGTTTAGCAGCACTTAAATGAGATTCCTTAGGATCTAATTGAAACCTAGCACATATGCAAACGCTAAATAATATGTCAGGTCTAAATGCAGTAAGATAAAGAAGTGAACCAATGATACTCCTATATAATTTTTGGTTGACTTTCTTCCCTACTTCATCTTTGTCTATCTTCAAAGAACTTGACATAGGTATGTCAGTCTTTTTGCAATTCTCCAGACCAAACTTTTTAACAAGTTCTTTTGCATATTTTTCTTGATGAATAAAGATTTCTTCTTTCAGTTGTTTTACTTGTAGACCAAGGAAGAAGGATAGTTCACCCATCATGCTCATCTCGAATTCATCCTGCATAGACTTAGAAAATTTCTTGCACAAAGTCTCATTAGATGATCCGAATATAATATCATCAACATAAATCTGAACAAGTAGAAAGCTTTTGCCTTCCTTTTTAATAAACAAGGTAGTATCTACCTTTCCTTTAGAGAAACCACTTTGAATTAAAAAGTTACTTAGTTTTTCATACCAAGCTCGAGGAGCTTGTTTTAATCCATATAAAACTTTCTTGGTCCAACACCGAGTCTGGTTTCTTTAAGTCTTCAAATCCGTGAGGTTGTTCCACATAGACTTCTTCTTGAATAAATCCATTCAGGAATGTGCTTTTGACGTCCATTTGAAATAACCTGAAATTCTTATAACATGCAAAAGCAAGTAGTAATCCGATTGCTTCTAACCTTGCTATTTGGAGCGTAAGTCTCATCATAGTCTATCCCTTCTTCTTGCGTGTATCCTTTAGCCACAAGTCTTGCTTTGTTTCTTGTCACTTTACCTTTTTCATCGACTTTGTTCCTGAAAACCCATTTAGCTCCAATAACAGATTTACCTTTTGGTTTAGGAGTTAATTCCCATACGTCGTTAATACTTGAATTGTCTCGGCTCTTCTTGAATTGCTTCAATCCAGCTTTCATCAGCTAAGGCTTCTTCAATGTTTTTGGGTTCTATTTCAGAAATAAGTGCAACGGCACTAGACTCTTCTCGCCTTTTGGATCTTGTTCGAATTCCTTCATTAACGTTTCAAATAATGAGTTCTTCGGGATGACTAGACTTGTGCTTCCGCATTCTTGAACAGTCCGATAGATTGTTGATCTTTTCTTGAGTTGATTCTTCATCGGTAACTTGTTGTACGCTTCTAAATTTTGAACCGCTTCATGGGAGGTAGATCTAGCGTGAGTCCTGGAATGCATTCTCGATTCTTCGATCCGAATTGGCTGAATTTGTGGAGAGTCTTGAAATTTGACATTCATTGATTCTTCCACAGTCTGAGTCTTCTTGTTGAATACTCTATAGACTTTGCTTACAGTTGAGTAACCAAGAAAGAATCCTTCATCTGATTTTTCTTCAAACTTACCAACTCGATCATTTGCATTCTTCATAATAAAGCATTTACAACCAAATACTTGAAAATAAGAAACAATTGGTTTCTTTCCTTTAAAAATTTCATAAAGAGTTTTCTCAAGAATTTGCCTTAAGAATACTCTGTTAATAATATAGCAAGCAGTCGAAACAGCTTCAGCCCAAAATCTTGAAGAAACATTACTTTCAATTAAAAGAGTTCTTGCCATTTCTTGTAAAGACCTATTCTTCCTTTCCACAACCCCATTATGTTTTGGTGTGTATGGAGAGGAGAATTTGTGCTGAAAACCAGATTCATCACAGAATTTAGTAAAGTCTTGATTTTCAAACTCACCTCCATGGTCTGTACGAATGCTTGAAATAATGTGACATTTCTCATTCTGCACCTTCTTAGCAAACTTTGAAAAGTAAGAGAAAGTCTCAGACTTACTTGCAAGAAAGTATACCCAAGTAAATCATGAATAATCATCCACTATTACTAGGCAGAACCTTTTTCCACCAATGCTTTGCGTTCTAGTAGGTCCAAATAAGTCCATATGCAGAAGCTGCAGTACACGATTAGTGGAAACTTTATTTATTGGTTTGTAAGAGTTTCTAACCTGTTTACCAAGTACACATGGTGTGCATAGATCAGACTTTAAGTAATTGAGAATGTGCAATCCTCGAACAAGTTTCTTGGAAGAGATCTTGGTGATTTGCTTCATATTGGTATGGCCTAGCTTTCTGTGCCATAGATTAACTTCATCTTGTACTGATATTAAGCACTGTGATCTTTCATGATTCACATCTAGAAGATAGATATTTTCATGTCTTCGTCCAGTAAAAGATTGAGTAAAGTCTTTACTGATTCCTAAGCACGTTCCTTCCTGGAAATTGATCTTGAATCCAGTATCACACAATTGGCTTATGCTAAGCAAGTTGTAATTTAATCCTTCAACTAAGGAGACATTCTTGATTGACAGACTTCCAATCTTTACTGTTCCACGACCAGTAATTCTTCCTTTGTTGTTACCACCAAAAGAAACTTTTCCTCCATCTATCTGGACAAGTTTTATGAAGCAACTTGAGTCTCCTGTCATGTGTCTTGAGCAGCCACTATCTAGATACCATTTAATCTTCCTTTTGATAGTGACCGCAATTAAAAAGAATTCAAGCTTTCTTTGGTACCCACATCATTTTGGGTCCGAAGAGTTAGAGCAATAAACAATGTCTTTGCCCAATTCTTTTTAACAGGTCTCCAAACCAAAGGACATTCTTTCTCAAAATATTCTGAGCTTTGATACTTGAAACATTTCAAAGTATTTTTGCCAACAGGTTTTACAAAGACTTTATGGAAATGATTTTTATAAACAATTTTGGTTGGTCTTTGTTTGATTTTTTCCTTTACGTTTGGGAAATCAATTAGTGGAATAGTTCAGAAGTCATACCAATACCTAATTTATCAAAGTAGGGTCTTTGTATCGAAAGAATCTTATCCAATTTTTCAGAACCATTTGAAAATCTTTTTGATATATTAGAAATATCATTTTTCAAAAGATTATTTTCTTTGGGAACCGAGTCTGAGTTTTCTTTCAAGATAGTAAAGTTCTTTTCCAACTTTTCAAACTTTCTGTCCAAAGTTTTTCCTGTTGCTTCAATGTAGAATTTTCCTTTTTTCAATTCGGAGATCCTCTTAAGAGAGGTTTTTAGACTAAGACAAAGTTCATCAATATATTTAGAAACTTTGACAGGAATTTTTAGATTACTAACCTCAAGCTCACTTTGTCCGAGTCTCGTATCTATATCAAGGTTCGAGTCTAAATCAGATTTTGCCATCAAACAGATATTGGCATAATCATCATCACTTTCTTCACATTCAGTATCACTCCAAGTCTTTGCTTTGAGTGCCTTCCTGTATTTCTCAGTCTTTCCTTTTCTTTTCTTTAATAGAGGACAGTTGGGTTTGATGTGTCCCTTTTTCTTACATTCAAAGCAAGTTACTTCTTTGTTAGAATCATCTTCCTCTGTTGATTTGTTTTGAAACCTTTGTGAGCTTTGTTTCTTCCAATTGAATTTTCTTCCCTTTCTGTTCAGTTTTCTGAATCTCTTTATCATGAGTGTCAGTTCTTCATCATCTAGATCTTCTTCAGAGTCTGTAACATCAGAATAATCATTAGACTTTAAGGCAATAGATTTCTTACCTTTTGAATCTTCTTCTTCGTTGGTGTGCTTTACTTCGTAAGACTGAAGAGTCCCAACCAGTTCGTCTACAGAGAGTGGAGCAATCCTCTATGTCTCTCTTATTGAGGTTTTTATGTAATTCCAGTCTTTAGAGAGTCCACGTAGAAGTTTGTTGACCTTCATATGTCCTGAGATTGGATGTCCACGATATTCAAGACCATTCACAATTTCAGTAAAAACGACTAGACATGTCGTTATTGATTCCCGATCTCATCTTAAAGACTTCATATTGTCCCAAAAGAATATTGATCCTTGTTTCTTTCACTCGATCGGTCCCTTCATAGGTAATGTGAAGCCTATCCCAAACTTCTTTATTTGTATCACAAGAAGATATTCTTATACTCGGTAGGGGGATAAAGCACAATATAAGGAATAAATGGCTTTAGCATCAAGAGTCTGTCTCTTAGTTATTTCTTCTTGAGTCATCTCGGTAGGAACAACAACTTCTTTTCCTCTCTCTGATTCTGATGCAGCAGCATGAATGATTCCTTTGTCTACTACTTCCCATTCCAAAGGATCTTTCGATCTTAGGAATGCTTTCATCTTGTTTTTCCATATGATGTAGTCTTTTCCATCAAAGTATGGAGGTCTGGTGTTGCTTTGACCTTCAACCAACCCTGTAGGCAACATACTAGCCATAGATCTTTTACTCAAAAGTAAAGACACTTCTTATAAACGAGTACACAACCTCTGATACCAATTGTTAGGACTAGAATTAGCACCTAGAGGGGGGTGAATAGGTGACTACGGTGATTTTATAAATTTAACTGAATGTATAAGCAATTTCTTTGATGAGAGATTAAGGAATTAAAAACAATAATCGCTGCAAATGAAAGTAGTGAAAGATAAAATGATTAGGGATAGAGAATCAAGACTCCAGATTTATAGTGGTTCGGCTTAGACCAAGCCTACGTCCACTCTCCCGCACGGACAGCCCTTCCTGGCTGGATTTCACTAAGAATCAAAAAGAGTGTTTACAATCTCACGCCCTTGATTCCACGGTGTAGAGACTCTACTACACTTCCTCAAGGTCTCACCACACCCCGTCTCTCTTTTGATTACATGTATTGCTTGAAGAATAAGATCACAAAATAAGAAGGAGATTCAGACTTTGGAATTCTTCTATCCGGCACCCTTCAACAACTTGAGCGTCTCTCTTAAATACTTCTTCATGCCTTCATTACCGTTGGCACCTTCCAAAGAAGTTCTTCCAATCAACCCGTTGAACAAAATCAATTTAGAGAGATCTCGAGCTCTTTAAGGTAAGTGTTGATAGCCCATCAATCCTGCTCGCCCATACAATCAGGATCTTGGTTTCCATAAGTAGAACCTTCCAAATATAAGTTGCGAATCTTAGAGAATCTAGATTTATTCGAATACGAATATAAGATCTTGTAGTGCTGATTCCGGTCGAGAGATATTCCTTAGCCGTTGGAGTCAAAACCATATTAGATAAAATCGGAATAGAAGTTTTAACTTGTCGATCCGGAAACTATCCATGAGAGTAGACTATGAAACTTGAGTCTTGATATCGTCGAGACTTTGGTCTTCGACTTTGCCGTAGAGTCGCAAGTCTTCGACTAGGACCGATGGAAATGTTTTGTCGACTTCAAAATATCTGAAGAGAATTTATCCAACACTATCCTCTGGTCTTTAAGCTTAATGCATTTCCACCATTGGTGGCCACAATGCCAGGTCCTACTCAGAAGGAGGCTCCACTTAACACATCAACTTCAGCGATGCGTCAACCTTCTAGGGAGAAAATGAATGCAGCCCATCATCGAAGTACTTCAATTGGTTGCGTCGAGCATTGGTCCGGGTCAACGCTTGCCCTTTTTTCGCCCGCGAAAAGCTTATATCTCCACGGGAAGTGATGTATCCTTAATGAAACACAGTCTTGACCCTATAGGCAATTCTGAACCAAATCATGCTGGAGGCAAGGAGCAATCACATTCCGTCGATGGGCTTGCAGATCCCTAGAAGTTAGACCAGCCTGAAAGTGGGAATTCTTCCAGTAAGACTTGTCGGTTCTTGCTCAAACTAATCATCTTGATGCAGAGGAAGTCTCGTCTGAGGAGACTGTTTCGGGTCATCCCGAGAGTGACACTGATTCGTAAATTCAAGGCAAGGGAGTGACAATCTATGGAAATCACAATTCTTCATGGGACTGGAAGTGTTAGGGGAGTGACAATCTATTGAAATCACAATTCTTTCATGGGACTGGAAGCGTTAGGGTGCTTTGCAGATGGTGGCATAAATTCTTTTCTTGTAGACTTTGAGCAGTGACGGTGAGCAATGAAACCTAAAAGATAGGGGCGATTAGCCAAATTAGGACACCCCTGTGTAAAGCTTTTGTTATAGAAAATGAGATTATAGTGTTAGTCGATGTACATTTGTCTTACTCAAATGTTGCAGGTGCTAGATTAGCATAAAGATGAGTTAGTGCAGGCATTTAACTAGAGTAAGGTTGCTGAGTGGCTCTGTCCAATACATCACCCTTAGATCAAGTCTAACTAGCGCATTTACCTTTCTTTTCTTCACTTGCCTTGTTCTATATCCCCAAGCTTTTAGAAGGTTCTTTTGTATGAGACTAAAAGCTTGTATCATATATATTGTATTGTCAAAATATCACAAATTTTCTATGTCAATAAGGGTTCATTTTCAAGTTGTAGTGTAATGAATTTTTTGCATAATGAGCAGTATTAGCAACCATGAAAAGCCATTGTTAAAACTCTGCGAAGCTTTCAGGAGGACAAAAGGGAAACGCACATATAGTTTACCTAATTTGTGCATCATTTCTTATAGATTCATATCAATCGAAATCGGGACTATGAGACTGCAGAGTGTAGAGTTTTATCTCTTTAGGCACAAAAACATACTTAGGGCCCGTTCGTTTTGCGGAAAATGGGCCAATTCCGGAAAATATTTTCCCGGAAATCATTTTCCAGGAAAATGACAATATTTTCCGTTGTTCGGCTAAAACCTGAAAATGTTTCGGAAAATGTTTTTCAGTGTTAACTGAACTTGGATTTATGTTTCGCATCTACTGCCATTTAAAATAGAGTTTTTTGGCAAATAAACACTTGCGAATTGACTCTTGCTTCTGCAGCATTCAGTCAACCAATATCTAGAGCCGCTCAATTCTTGCATAGTGCAAAGACCGATTTTTCTAGGCCACAGAAGCTTGAAGTCCTTCCTAGATACAATCTCACAAGTGCCAACAAACATCTAAGCCTCACCGGAGGAGAAACAGAGCATCAAGGAAGAGTTCTCGATCACCATCACCATCACAATCACAATCACCATCACAATCACGATCACCAACCATACACCCAGAGACAAGTCCAAGACAACATCTTGCTACTGAAAAATTCTACATCCATATCCCAATACAACATGTCAACAACGCCACATAGCCCACCCTCCACTACAGTTTCCTTTAATCAAGAAATAGTTCTACCCATCATCTAAAATCCGAGTAACTACGAATAACTCCCGCGGCTTAAAGGCATAATTTCGACTACCCTCTAGTCCTAACATTCAAAGCTCCAATCTCAAATTATCAAATTTCAAACTTGCTGCCCAAACAGGTTACAAGATCTGAATCTGACCTAACACTTCAAAGCAAGAACCGAACAAATCGTCAACGCCTCTTTAGACACATCATAGAGCAGACACTCGACAAATTCCGTTCGGACAACAAGCAGAAACAACCTTATATCAAATTTCATCTCATGAAGCATTGACAATAACAACAAAGAAAGAAAGAACATGAGTCTTTTGCAGTAAAGCTCAATACAATATATCACTAATGATGATCTCCTTTGCTTAGAAATTTATCAATCCATACTTTGCGAAGAGTCGCACTCTTCACCATGAATGCTTTTCCAATTTTTTCATTTTCAATTAGATGGTCAAAAACTTATCCAAGGGTAATTTCATCATATCTATCCACTTTCATCACTTCATTGTAGAGTTGAGAGTAATAGACTTGAGAGTGATCGACATCCCTTTGAGCCAATAACTTAATTGCTGAGGCCATCTCTCCAAGTTGTGTTGAAAGTGAAACATACTTGTCATCATTGTTGGAACATTTTCGCCTTTTGTGAGACCTCTTTTCTGAATGCACAGTAGAGGAAGATGTTTTTGAGCCCTTCATCAACTCATCGAAGTCATCGCCTAAGTTAACAGGTGAGGAGTCAACTTCCGTTGCATTGATGTCCACAAACTGCTTTGCAAAGCTTCCGGTGGCTATATCTCTCCCAACCACCACAGCCATCTCATCATACATGTCAATCATTTTATTCAAATACTTTTCATGAGTAGGATGGACCTGTAAATGCACAATATTCATTCAATTATTAGTTCCACAGTTAGATATTAAAGAAGCTATTAAGCAGACAATGTCAGAATTAGCAACTCATTTGTGACAATGTTCTAAAGTGAAGTCATCAATGTGCTTTCTATACCAGCATAGATTGAGATCAAAACAGACTAGAAAGCATAAGAGTCTTGGGTAACACACTATTCCAATTCATTTCTTGATCATTAAGACAAAATGCTGTCACTACTTGACCTTTTCTAATTTCTTTACTACTCATTTCTTCAAATGAGACTCGAGAAGTACTGTCTTAAAGCATATTCAATATCACATTTTCAGGCAATCCCATAAACGATCTTAGGCAATTAGCCCATTGTAACATACCTAGAGTCCAACCAGGCTCTATTACTAACTCAGTGAGCTCTGAACATTCTGACATGGTGCCTTCTTAGGCTCTCACCACCTAAATTGCATAAGATAAAGAGAAAAGAAGCAAACTTTACCAACCCTAGTCGCATTCCAGATATACCCAACAATCAAAATCAAAATCGCAGCTACAGTGAGAAAATTTCCAGACATATAAATTGCTAGTGTGACAGTCAATATTAAATTATGCATTGCACTTGTAACAAAAACAAAAACAACACCAACACGATAACCTATGGCCATCTTCAACTTGTCATCCCAATTGAATGTATTGAGCAAGTGATGAGAAAAATTACTAACACATATTGATCAAATTCATTTTTCCCAGCTATGACCATTTTCAACTTGTCATCCCAACTGAATCCACTCTTGCCACACATAGTTTGAATCGTCTTCCAATTACTCTTGACTGTCTTCAAATGGTTCTCAACATGGTCGGGCTCACAACAAACACCAAACTTCTCATTTATTGTATTGATAACTCGAGTAATTGAAGAAAGTTTGAATGTACTTGAAGGCTTGTTTTCTTTACTAGCTTCATCAGCGAGAATTTCAAGTAAAACACGTTCCATAGGCTTCGACCATGTAAATTGCTTGACCTTCTCATCGTTTGCCTTACTTTTACCCATCATGATAACTACGTAACAACTTTAAACAATAGAATAAGAAAAAATATGATGAAGACAGACACATAGTAAATATTTAGAGATGATTATCATTAAAGAAATGAAAAGCACATGTTCAAAATAAAGCACTCAAAAGAAATAAAAGTAAAACTATTGGCTTCTTCTAATATTCTGATAACTAATCCACATTGTATGTGCAATCCTATCCCTCTTTGATGCCCATATCCTATTTTCCTCATTTTCCTTCCTTTGAGAAAGTTGGATTCTTGGAGTTTCTCTTTGAGATTCCATTTGTCTATTCATCTCTTCCACGATAGAGTCATTGGGATCAGCTTTCATAATAAAATTGTGAATGATACAACAAGCTAAGACAACATCGACTTGTGTTCTAAATGACCAAAAAGGTTCTAAACCCAATACTCGAAAACGCTTCTTTAGAACTCCAAATGCTCTTTCAATAGTAGTTCTTAGAGATGAATGCTGCAAATTGAATAGTTCCTTCTCGTTTTCAGGAGGGCGATCACTAAACTCCTTCAAATGGTATTTAACACCACGATAGGGAGAGATGATGCCATTTTGGATTCCATAACTAGCATCAGCAAGATAATATTTTCCTACAAGTTATAAATAAGTTTATTATCAAGTTACTAATCTCAATTCAAATAATGTGTAAATTCCATTTTCTTACCTCTAGGAATGTTCAATCCATTCGGCCTTGAAAGTGCATCAGACAAAATACGTGAATCATGAGATGTGCCTTCCCAACCAGCTAATACATAAGAAAATCTCAAGTCAAATGTAACGGCAACTAATATATTTTGTGTTGTTCCATCCTTCCAACCACGAAATCTTCCTTGAATTTCAAGAGGAACCGATGCACGTACATGAGTTCCATCTATTGTTCCAACACAATCCTAAAATAACCAATATAGTTACCAATCAAATACTAATGAAACTTCTCAAGCAATTTATAGACTTGTTTTTTCAAATTCCATACCTTAAAATATGGATAAAACCTTCGACTGTTACTTATCTCAGGAGGAGTGGAATTGCTTGGTTCTTTCACCACATGCTTGTATAATTTCAAAATTGCTTGCAGGACGATTTTGAAATATCTATGGACAGTGTCTATTGATCTATGAAATCTTCCCCCAATGACTCTAAACCTCACATTATGTCCAATGATATGACAAAATACCATAACTTGCTCCATAATAGAAACATTTACAGTAGAACGCAACAAGTTACTTGCACCAAGTACCTTACAAAGGTCTAAAAAAGCATTCAGCGTCATCCGTATTTGATCTACACAATGAGTATCACCACTATATAACACATGATTCATATATAACTCTCTCTCATAATCTCGATTCACATGAGGCTCTCTCAGTATGCGATTCTCCAAATGATCATAATCATCAATAACTAATGTGATAACTGTCAAACTGCTACAGCTGCACCCATTACCACCGCTTGAATTTTGTTATCCATCTATATTGGAACACATTAATCATTAAACACAAAATGCATGTGAAATACAAGAAGGGCAATACTAGAAGAGTAAAAAATATAGGGGACAGCAGATGATAATATGCTCAACTATTTTCATCTAAATGATATTTAAGAGGATTAAGAGGTCAACCCATATACATAACAACTTGTTTAAACAACTGTCTATAAACATGGTAGAAGGGGTTAAGAGGGTAAATCAGTATATGAACAAGTAAAATAGTCTTCATGTTAGACATCTTACACCAGATCCTGAGAGGAAGGCGACAGCTACAAACTACCCATTATCCCACAAAAACAAACAAATGCAGCCGAAAATGTTCTTACATCCTGAGAAGAAATCTTGAGCCAACTCAGAGGAGTCCTCTTGTAGGGCAGAGCAGAAGCTGAAATACCCTTACTGCCAAGTATCAAGAAAACTCACAAAGGAGGGACAACCAGAAACAAAAACAGAGTTAGCAAAACTTGCAACCAGTCTTCATTTTAAGCCAAATTCGTCAGAATTTATGTTCAATGAAGGTCGTCCAATAAAGCCAAGCAATTGTTTGGCAGATGTAAAGCAAACTGTACATTGACAGTGATTTTTAAACATGCTTTGAACCCTAGAAAAGAGATCAGACAATACCCATATGTCGCGACCTAATTTTTTTGGGTTCACCGCCTAAAACTAGGTTAATGGACTGCTAAGTTTTTAAACTTAGCTCGGGCTCTCCCAAGCCCATACCAAATCGCGACTTGAGTCTAAACTTTTAAACATGCAAAAATACTATCTAGGAGTCGCCACTAATCTGTTTTTGGTAGGTCGATTAGACACCTAAGCAAAATAATGGGAGAATTATTTTACTCCTACGAACCGAGAGACTAAGGGTACGGGGACTTGGTTACACTAGACTATCCTAGTGCCCTTTCGGTACCATTTCTTTTTAATTTTTAAAAAATGTTTTACAGGTAGTTTGATTTGATTTTAATTCATTTTCCTAACGTGTGAGGCGATCATGCGAGTGCACAAACCACCAATTTAACACCCGAGAAAGCAAATAAAATAATGCAGGACTTACCTCAAAGCAACGAAAGCAATCTGCGATATTAGGTCGAATTCATATCAATAATCCTAGATATGATTTCTAATTAATAAGCAATCACTCAATTTTTTGTTTTCACTTTATTTAATGAAAGTCGTGCAATGCATGCTACTAATTTAACATGAAATGATATGACGTGGCAATATGACCTAAACTATATAACATGAATAAGCATGCAATCCATCTTAAAGCATGAAATGAATTTATTCTAATTTTTTGTATTTTCCATGAAATTCGAAATTAAAGAAATGCAACAATTAAATATGCAATTTAATCAAATGACCTAGTTCTAATGACGAGCAATGAACTTAGCAACAATCACTAGATGACGAAAATTTCATAAACCTAATCCTACATGTCGATTTACTAAACCTATATGCTCGGGCAGAATTTTGATTTTTTTTTAATAATTAATAATTAAATAAATATTAAATATAAACTATCAACAAAATAAAGCAAGAAAGGATTAAAATAATCGAAAAAATAACCTATTGTCTCACAGGTCAAATTAACGGTTATTCTAACCCTAATTATCACAACAAGGAGATCAAAACAATTACAAATTTGATCCGAAGTCTTACGGACCAAATTAAATAATTATTGTGATTTAACAATTAAAATTTCACCAAAAAGCCCAAAAATTAATATAATAAAAAAATGATCCGATGTCTCTCGGATCAAATTAATAATTACATTAATTTCGGACAAAATCCCTACGGATAATGCATACAAAATGCACAAATATTAACATTGACAAACCATATTCTAACTTAAACAATAATAACAAAATTTAAAACACAATAATATAACATAAAATAAGCAAAAGAAAGAAATAAAAATAAAACTAAAGGAGGGGAATTGCAGTAGCGTTGGTGGGCATATGGCTAGTTCTTGATTTGATCATTTGCTAGTCTCCTCCGAGAACTTTTGAGTGGACGCCCCCTTCTCTTGTCGTCTCTCTCTTGTCAATTATGGTGGAATATGGAATTGTGTGGCCTTTTGTTCGGCATTGAATTGCCTGTGACCACAACATCAGAACAAAACAAAGTAAATACCGAAAATATGGAATGAACAACTTTAATAGGAAGAGAAACAACCTGGTTTTATCACGGTGAAATCACCTGGATGGCACCGCTTAGGTACGTTGGCCACTTCGATGTCTCACCGCTGGAATTATCGTCGGAGATGTAGGAGTTTAATCTAGGCAAGAAACAAAAATAAAATCACCTTAGTGCGAATAGCAAATTGGAATTGCACACAATCAAACTAAAAAAAAAAAAAAGAAGAAGAAGCTTGACTTAGCTTTATGCTTGTCGTCGGTATCCATGAAGCATGATGAACATGGGGCATCGTCAAGAAGATTACACCATCGCCCGAGATCCCCGAGGGTGTGTGCCTCTCCCCTAAAGAAAATTGAACTCAAAAGAAACCAAGGAGAAAACCTTCCTCACTTTTGCTCTGAATTTTTTGAAAATCGCCCTCCCGAGCTCCGCTCTCCTCTCTTTTTTCACAAAATTTGGTCTCCTTTTATAGTGGTTCCGAGCAAATGCTTTGTATGGCATATTTCAAACTTCCATCTTTTGTTGCATCAAATCAAGCGTGCAAATCGAAACGTGATTTCGTAATCAGCTCGATTTTACTTGATTCCTTCCATTTTATCAAAATCCCTGCCCTTTGTTCACCTGATTTTTAATTGTTTCTGCATTTATCAAAATCTGAATATTCATCAGAATTTCAAATTTCCATGCATAATCAATCAAATCAATTGCCCCCATTTTCTTTCATTTTTTTCCTTTTATTTATTCAAAATGCAATTTTATTTTTCCAAAATTAGGTGTCAACACCATAATCATGAGCATGTAAGAGAATAATCAAACTAATTATTTACGAGAATGATCAAACTAAACCCATTTCATTCAAATTCACATCTAATTGATAACGCCCAACATATGTCCAGTTAGAGTCAACGTTCAATGCACTTGAGGCATAAGAGTATAATAATTCAACCAGAAACCCCTGCAAATTGAATTTAATTCCTCCACACATAACTATATGTATACCAGCATGATCAATGTATCACCAAATCAATATCAAATCACCATCACAAATGCAAGTAAGAGATAAAGAACTTCAAGAAATCATTTCCCTTGTCTTGTAGCTTCAAGCTACTGTTATTCATCTTCACAAATGCAAACGATAATAAGTAGCACCAAAACCTTAATCCTCAAACACCAGCAAGCATTTGAAAAGAAGCAAGTGAGAATTTCACCCCCATGTAGATCACTCCAGATCATGCAGAGCCACTATCTCCACAATGAAGAAGACATCCAAGGGCTTGCATTGTTGGGGCATCAAACGAAAATCCAGAAAAAACGGAAACGCATTTAGGAAACACCTCGGCGGGCGCGGCTCAGACCACAATCGCCACCGAGATCAAAGAATAGCACAACAGCAAAATCACATCCGCAAACAATTTCCGCAACACGAGTAAATCGAAAATCTGAAACATCTAGGCAAAGGAAAGAAGTGAAAACAGAGCAGAAACACGAAGTCAAACACTGGCGATTCACGCCGGCATGCACTCCAAGTCTAAGCGCGACGGACTCACGTGGCCGGCCGGGGGAAAACCATCCAGTGGCCGAAGCGAGAGGCGCGTACCTGGATCACGGATATTCTTTGCTTCTGGTGAGGGGAAACCGTCCAAGGCGAGTGTGCGACTCAGCAGAGCCCTCTAATAAGAAACCCTAGGTTTCATTTCGTGAGAAAGAGGGCAGAAATTAGGAAAGAAGCAGCGCAAGAGCGAGTGCGAGAGCGCGTGCGAGAGGATGGGAAAATGATTTCCTCTTTTCAAAAGAGGAAATCATTTTCCAGGATATTACAAGGGGATTTTCCTTTGACTGGAAAATGTTTTCTTTGACTGTCTAATTTTCGCCCACCCGAACACCGGAAATTCCGGAAAATATTTTCCCGAAAGTTGTTTTCCGCGAAACAAACGGACCCTTAGTGAAATTGAGTTTTACTATGATGACCAATCAAAGGAAGGAATGGGTATGGAGACTACTAATGAGATTTAACCAGCTGAATTGAGAGCTTAAAGGACCAAAGTGATCGGACTTATAACTTATTAGACCAACATCTCGTCAGAGTTCAACAATGCTGCGTCTTCTCACCCACATTATCATGCGAAATCGAAGCAGTGTACTTTGTATGACATTGGTATTCTGTAGTCAAGGGCCAAAAAGAACTCGAACATATCATTTCGATGTTTGAATAACAAAGTTTTCAAGATATGTTCCAACAATACAAAAGTCAGAATTAAGAACCACCATATTCTTTATAACAAGAATTAAAAATTCAAGATTGTTCAGATTTCCAAAAGTAACTGAAAGTTAACTAATGTCAATTTTGTTTGTATATCTACACACACTCAAAAGTTGCAGAAATTCTTTATAACAATGGAGTGTTCAATGCTACATTCTTGCAAGAAGCAACCGTGAGAGATTATTGCATCTACAATCTGCGGAAACAGTTCAAATAAGAGAGTTTAGACCATAACAAAAACAGAGACTTATCGTGTTGACAAGCTTACCCTGCATTTATCAACTTTACTAGGGGGTAAGAATCTTGGAGACGTGTAGAAAGGTGTTTGCAGATCATAAAATTCGAACTTTGGAGGCTGCATTACAGGAAATTAACCCACTATTAGAAAAGCCACTGTCTCCTCAAAGGACAAACAGTATCGCTTTATGACAGCCAAAGTTTGAACTCGAAGCTTCTATGATTTTTCTGAGAATGTGATTGAGATGAGGCCCCAGATTGACATAGAAATTGTAGCCAAAAAGATCTAAAGAGTGAGTATTTTTCCAGCCCTAAGGTTAAGCCAGCATATCAAGTGATTAACGACTATAGAAGGTGATGACTGAATTAGCATATGACATTGACATCTCCAATTTTGAGTTATCGAGCAGAAGATACAATACCACACACACACCTGCTCTGTTAGGGCCAAATTAGTGTCAAAGAATGACTTGATTGTTCCAATGTCCTCCCAGTAGTCATTAAACAGATATGCCTGACAAATCAATGCATCCAGATAAGTCAACATTTCTGTTAAGGTAGCTTGCAAGTACAAGTTACATATAAACACACATCTCTAATGAAGGGGAGAGAGAGACAGAGAGAGAAAGAGAAAGCCCGCAGCTTCGTCTATGTTAAAGAAAAGGTCAAGTCCTGACCTGGACATTATGCTCTGCAACAGCTGACGGAATTATTTCAGAGCCAAAATCATTGCATGACGGGTAGCTCCATCTCAGAGGCTTTAGTAACACGTCAGTTTTAAATACATAGACGCCCATTGAGGCAATGTATGGCAAGTTCACTGCATCTTGCTTTGATAGCCCAAGAAGAGTACTGTCAACTTGCTGTGGGCAGAGGTTGCAGGAGACGAGAATCCAAATAAGATTAGTAACTAGTTGATGCATTACATGATGTGCAGAGATGATGTCTGCTAAGGAAACAGCCAAAGCAGTCATGGCAAATGATAGGAAGTGTTTATTGCATTAAAGATACCATTGCTTTCAGCTCATTGCCCTTCGGTTTTTTGGCAAATTGGATAATCCGTCCAGTTCCGTCAATCTTCATCAGTCCATAACCCGAAGCACAACTGCAGCAACAAAAACCAGAAAGGGTTAGTTGCAAAACTCATCAGTAGCTCTAAATTTTGTGCAACTGAAAACGGAAGTAAGAAACAATATAATCACAAAATTTTGGTTCTTCCCAACCATAAGTGGAATGTAAAGGAGAACTGAGCTTTATATGCTCTTAAATATTTTAAGGCAATATATTTAACCACAATAAGAACCTGTCATCCATTGGGACACATGAAACTGTGATATCGGCATTTGTCAATATGCTTCTGCAATCAAGCCACAACTGGTCAGTTTAAACTCACAAACATATTAGATGGAGTTTACGATGAAATCTTCAAAGTACCTGCACAAAATTCATGTAATTCATCCGGTACAGGTGGTCACCAGACAAAATCAAGATATTCTCCACATTCTTGTTCTTGGCATCCTGCGGAAATAATTTGAAACCAACATTCAACTTCAAGAGAAACTCCCAAAAACTTTGCACAAGTAATTGCCAAAACCCTAAGCACTCGCCTCAAAGACCCATATGAATTGCCTAACAGCATCAGCAGTCCCCTGGAACCACCTCTTTCCAGCTTCACCCGGAGTTTGAGTTGCCGCAAGGACCTATATGTGTTACCAAATTTTTTTCATATTAACTTCAGTCATTTCTTGAGTTAAGTCATCAGGAATCCAAAATAATAAATCAGAAAAAAATTATACCTCCACAAATCCATCACCAAAACTAACGCCATTATCAAAGTTGTATGTCCAGGAAAGGCGGTGATTGAGGGAAAAGGAATTAAACTGCGTTAAGATGAATATTTTTCTGATACCACTGTTAATGCAATTGCTCATTGGGATATCAATCAACCGGTAGCATCCTCCTATAGGAACCTGCAGATTTAAAAAACCACATAATTGATTATATAGTTGAGAGAGTGCTATGTGGGTAAACAATGGGCATATACAAATAATCACTGCCTGCCGGCTTGGCCCTTCTGCTAGTAAGTGGAAACAGTCATGTTCCAGCACCTCCTCCCAGTATAATTGAAGCAACACTCTTCGGGTCTGCACTTGGAGTTTCCAACATTGGAGCTTGAGGAGTCTGAAATCACAGTTCAAGGAAAGTAACAAGTAACCCACATTAGGGAACAGCATATTGGGATCAAAAGTAAATCTCAGATAAGAGGACAGAGAGGAGAGCATCTTCAACTGAGAACTTCCCCATTTTTAGACAACTAAATTATCTCAATCAAGTACGATAAGACAAATGACAGCAATTAACACATCGAACTCAAGGCAAGACCCCTCAAATAGCTATGAACTACCTTGAGAGGAGGATCAAGGCACTCAATATGAAAGGTCTGGGGAGCTATCACAACATAACAAGTTGCCTCCAAGATCACAAATAACGCCTTCATAGTAATACTGCAAGACAAAATGTTACAAAAACCACCGGTCAGAGAACAATAGATGGTCCTCAAAAAGTCCTCAACATCGAAATGATACGAATTCTCAAGACATCTAATTGACACAAAAGAGGATAAAATTTTATCCCTAAGACAAAATTTTGCCTATGATCACAGTTATGATTCAACAAGGGTTTAGTGTAAATATAAAGGAAAACTAGAAGGTGCCTCACGACTTAAGAAACAGCATAGTTACAAATAAACAAATGTGGCATGTGATGCCAAAGCAATTAACAATATATTACCCCATCAATTCCTTTCTTCTTCGATGAATACCAATCCGGAGAAATTTCAGATTTTAGCTTGTTCCTGGCAGAAGTGGTAGTCTTTGGGACCTCCAAGGCTACTGAATTCTGTTCTTTATCATATTTCTGAGTGTCAGGACTGTTCTTAAGTACATGGGGCAAAAGCCTCGAGCTACAGCTTGCCATGTAAGCTCGAGACTGAAAAACTTCTACGAACTCCAGAATTTAACAGCCGATTCACCTCGATCCAAGAGCAAATAATACATTCTTCAGGGATATCTATGAGCTCAAGACAAGGGATGAGCGAGAGAAGATGACGGCGAGAGAGAAAGCGATCCACGGGAGAAGTAGGAGGGGGCTTAATCTGCAAATTAAGCGTCAAACATTATCAAGTCAATCAATCCATCCGTGTTCGATGCAATCAGCTAAGCACACTAAAAGAAAACCAACAATCAAAAACCGAATTTCATGATGACATTAATCGGAAAACCTGAAGAAAATTTTGAAATTACTGCATCTTAGAGTCGGAAATCTCTATACATGGTCATTTCAAGTGAATAATAGGTAAACAAGCTCTCCATCTCTTCAACCAGAAACCAATTCAATTTATCCCCAGCTCGCGCTTCCTCGAGCTACTAAGACAATGCTGGCATTTACCAGAAAACTAACACAGACATCTATGACAGCAAACCGATTCCCAAGAAAAAAAAAAAAAGAACGTAGGGAACTACAGACTCTCTTACCACACGGAGAGCAACAATGACCGGAATTCCAGAACTAACCTCACCGCTGACCACGTCGGCAGCAAAATTGCAGACGGTGTCGAGCGTGCTCTCAATCTGCTCTCAATCTGCGCCTTCAGGAATCGGGTCGGCGCGAGTTCCGACTTCCTCAACCAGTAGTGCCCGACCATGCGACCCTCGTCTAGGCCGGGTTTGCGATCGCGCCCTTCTCCAGCTCCTCCATCGCCTTGAACGTGGCCTGGAACCGAGGCTCCATCTTCTCCACGAACTCGTCCATGAACCCGATTCGGCTCACGTCCAAGGAAAAGCCCTAGCTCCGGTGCTGGTGCAGCCAGTCCACGTACCTCGTCCACAGCGCGGGAATCCTTCTCCAGCCCTCTAGCCCGCGCCTCTCCTTCTTCGCCGCGCCGTCGGCCCTGCCCAGGTCCACCGAGATCTCCCTCGCGACCGATCGGGCCAGCGACAGGGACAACACCCGGTCGACGGCGGGGAGCCTGGCGCCGCTCGGGAACGAGACCGAGGCCGCCTCCCTCCTGCCGGAGGCCAACGGCTTCGCGGCGGAGGCCGGCGGCATCTTCGGCCTGAGGGAGGGGGAGGACGAGCAGATGCCAGAGACGGAGGACGCCATCGGTGGCGGCGGCTCGGAGTCGGAGTTGATGACGAGTTCGTCGGAGGGAGTCAGTCAAACGAAGGCGACCGGCGAGGTTTTTTGGGGAGGCAAACGCGGTGGGATGTGCAGCTCGTTCTCTCTCTGCTCTTCCACGAGGAGAGAGAACCTAGAAAATATTCAAGTGAGGAGAGAGGAATTTCAAGTAGGAGTGTTGCAAATTTATTATCCATTCACCCGTCCTTTCTTCCGCCAGCCGAGCCAAGCCACCAGCCGAGAGTTGGGAGAGAGTGAGAAGAGAGAGGAGAGAAGAAGCACTGGGTTAAGAAGGAGCGGCGGGAGAGCAGACGTGGCGGGCTCGGATCAAAGGACGGATGAGGTGTCGAATGCATGAATGGATCAGTGTTGTCAATGGCAGTCGAGTGGTAGCTCAATAGGATGGCAGCTCATTGACATTGTATCGCGGATGATGAAAGCACCACGGCAGAAGCGTCGGCATGGGTCTTGGCCAAGACTTGGCCAAGAAGACTCATCCTCCTTCCTCTCTCACGTGTCTCTCTCTCGTATTAAGAATTCCTCCCTTTTTGTCTATTGTGAGCCTTTATAGTGTCCGACTTTGCACTCCAAAATAGGATATATGAATATATCAAAGAAAGCCACCCACCGACTTCCCTCTTTCGTGAGGTTGTCCTTTTTTTCTTTCTTTTGTATGCATTGCGGATCCATGGGTCCTCATTGAAAGAATATTATTTTAAAACGTTCCTTCCCATCCCCTAATCCTTTCTTGCCTTTTCTTGATTTCTTTGTCCGCACACTTACATTTACAGGATCAGCTAAAAATTCTTCTCCATTGGATCATCCAACAACCCAAAGATTGATTGAATATTGCCAAAAGTTCTTGATCGTAATAGAATTTTCCCAGATTCCGAATCTTGCAAAGATGATCTCGCAATATCTCATTCCCACGCTTACCTTTATTGACAATATATGAATAGATTGCATGAATATATGAAAAATCCACCGGCATATCATCAAAAATATCAAGTCATCATTCTTTATAAGATAATTTTTGGCCATCAGAAAATAACGGGCTTGGGCTAATTCTTTCTATTCATGGACTTAGTCCAATTCGTCAAATTCAAACCCATCCGTCACTGGTCCAATGCAAAATAACTGCTCCTAAAACCACGTGCTATGCTATTAATATTTATGTTTATGTCTTACAAATTAATCCCTAAGTTTCAATGCAATAAACAATTAATCAGGTCACCAAAATTTAGGTGTTAACACTAGTATATAGATATTATGCTCGAGAAGTTGTTATTGCACATTTCTCTAGCCTATTAAGTCTCCATCGAACTTATATAAAATGAACTTAATCATAATAGCACCATGATACATTCACATATGTCATGCCGATCGCAAGAATATCAACCGAGTACATATAATTATTGAAAAAGAGTCCAAATGGAAGTGTAGAAGTAACAAATCAAAAGGGAAAAAATTAGAATGTTTGCATTACAGAATCTTCTACAAATTAGTATGAAAATAACAAAGTGAGTATCAAAGAGTTGATCATTTAGAGATATTTTCTGATTTGTCTTTCTATTCAATTTCCTTGTAAATAACATTATTATCTTTAAAGGAGACGATCCTCCTTCATCTCCTTCCTCTCAAGGTGATTTCGCGGGTTACTGTTCACTCCAGTTTGCAGCTGCTGGTTCGGACCCTTCGGGGCATCCGTTTGCGCTGATTTTCGGAGACGATCCTCCCTAGGATCCCTTCTACCGTCCCTCCGAATGATTTCTCCGGGTATGGCCTCCTTTTTCCAGAATCGTGTTCGATTCTTTTAGGGTTCTTCTCGAGTGCCGCCTGGTTCGGAATGGCACCATCCCCCACGATGGATGCTGGAATTATGGGCAAAGCCCCTCTTGAGGCCTCCTTGGAAGCCTCGTCCCTCCCCCACCCCTCTACGTCCTCTTGAAGGCCCTTGTCTTCCAGTTGATGCTCGTGCCCAGCGTGGACGCTCGCGAAGCAGGGGCAGAAGTCAGGCTCGTCGTGCCCGGTTCTAGTTTGGGGCCTCGTCCCCTCATCAGCTTAATGCTGCTTCTTCGGATGCTCCTCCTTTCGCCAAGAGAGGCAAAGGTGTTGAAGTTCAAGTCCCGCCCTCTTCGGGTATTCCGCCCATCCCCCCGCGCCCTCTTCAAAAGGGCGGGCGGGCAATCCTCAAGATGTTGCTCAAGCTCCCCGCTCCCTCTTCGAAGGCTCACGAGAACCCGCCTCGTTCCTGGGCAGCGGTCACTCGTTCGGCAGCTAAAGGGTATGGCTTATCTTTTAAACCCCCGGCTGTTGTTGATAGCAAGAAAGTTGTGCATATCTCCCATGACTTACTGCAGGATGCCCATCCTAAATGGGAGGAATGTCTAGTGGGTTATTTCATTGGTAGGAAGTTGCCGTATAAAATGATAGTGGATGCTCTTAAATATATATGGGGTCACCACTTGACGGAAGTCATAGCTGCGGACTTAGGCTTCTATTTCTTTCGAATTCCGGATGCTGAATTTAGAAGGACTGTGCTGGAAGGGGGTCCGGTTACTGTCGCCAAGATTCCCCTTATCCTCCACCAATGGCACCCTCTCATGGAACTCAAGAAGTCTGCTCATAACTCTGTTCCAGTGTGGGTTCGTTTTAGAAACCTCCCTGTTTCTCTCTGGTCGGCCTCGGGTATTAGCGCACTAGCAAGTGCAATTGGCAAGCCGCTCTTTGTTGATAGCCGAACTGAGCAGATGTCCATGGTAGCTTTTGCTTGTGTTTGTATTGAGATTGATGCCTCTTGTTCCTTTCCTGAGGAAGTTGAATATATTGTGAATGGGGAGTCTCGTTTTATCACAATCCAATTTGAATGGGTTCCAACTTTGTGCCCCTCCTGTAAATCATTTGGCCATAGATGCCCTGATCCGAATCGACCTGCCCCATCTAAAGCCGGTCCCTCTCGTTCAAAGACCCATGCTGGGCGTAGTGAATGGCAAGTTGTAAAGGGCAAGAAGAATACTAAAATCTCCCCTGCAGTAGCCCCTCCTTCTGTGCCCTCTGCGATGGTTCCTTATGATCTTGAGCAGTGCCTTCCTCCTGCTCACGTAGATCCACCTGTTCCCCCTGCTCAGTTGAAGATGAAGGAAATTGAAGTCCCATCCTTTGAGCTACTTGCTGGCACCTCCAAGGAGCCCCGTCAACTGGGTCCAGTACTTGCGGATAACATCGCTATCCCAGAATCTTCTTCCTCATCTGGGAATGATATTCCTGATGACATCGGTCGGATGCCGTGATTCGGATACCGCAATGGTTCCATCTTCTATCCAGAGGAGTCCCTACCTTCTAAGGATATGGAGCCAGCCCCACCTGAAGTTGTCCAGCCAAAAGGTGTCCCTGGTGCTTCAAAGTCTAGTGGTGTGGCTATCCCTACTCGCCATAAAGGATCCTTGCGATCTGCAGTTGCGGAGACCAATTTCCCGAATAGCCCCAAACTGGTGCCGCCTCCGTGAAGAAACGGGGTGGCAAGAAGAGGTAACTTTGTGCCCTACCTCCTATTTTTTGGTATGTTTTTTGGTGTATGGAATATTCGTGGACTTGGTGCCCCTGTTAAGCAAGCTGAAATTAGATCTTTTGTGAGGACCAATCGACTTTGTTGTATTGGTATCTTGGAAACTAAGATTACGTCTACTGCCTTCTCTTTGGTCTCGGATGGCCTCATCCCCGGCTGGCTTTGGTGCTCTAATTATGCTTATTCTCCTAGGGGTAGAGTGTGGGTGGGGTGGAATCCCCTTGAGGCCTCTTTTACTGTGACTTCTTGCTCTTCCCAGGTGATCCATGGTCGGTTGTTATACCTCAGTTCTGGTATTTCGGTTAGTTTATCTGTAGTCTATGCAGAACATTCTTTTGCTTTGCGTAGACCTCTTTGGGATGACTTGCTCCGGATGAGCGATCTGTTGAGTGATGCTCCGTGGATTATAGCGGGCGACTTTAACGCCATTCGGTATGCCTCTGATAGAGCAGACAGATCATCTTGGATTCTGCTTTCAATGATTTTGGGGATTGTCTTATCGAAGCTGGTTTGGATGATCTTAACTATGTTGGATATAGATTTACTTGGGCTGCCTCATCGGGTTCTTCCCGTAAACAACGAAAAATTGATCGGGTTCTTGTTAACTCGGCATGGTCGAGTGCTTTCTCATTCTCACAGGCCTCCTTTTTGCCTCCTGGAATATCTGATCATTCGCCTATGGTTGTTCGGATCTATCCAATCCCCAACACCCGTAAGCCGTTTAAATTCTTTAACTTTTGGATGTCTCATCCTACTTTCTTTGATATTGTGGCTGCTGTTTGGAATTCTCCTTTTAGGGATCTCCTATGTTTGTGCTGCCGCAAGCTAAGGGCCCTCAAATGCGGTGAGACTTAAAGCTTTGAACAAAGAAAGTTTTGCTGATATTTCCGCCAAGACGAATGAGGCTAGAAAGATGCTCTCTGATGCGCAAGCTGCCTTGCAACTTGATCCTCTTAATCAGGAGATTGCTGACTTTGAACGGGTTCATTTAAGGAAGTTTGCCGACCTACGACTCCAAGAGGAATCCTTCCTCAGGCAAAAATCCAGACTGCGTTGGCTTAAAGAAGGAGATCGCAACACGAAATTCTTTCATCATTCTGTCAAACGCAATCATCTTCGGAATAGGATTATTACCATTTCCCATGAAGATTCGATTATTTCTACACCCTCTAATGTTCAGCGACTCTTTGTAACGCATTTTCAGAACCTCCTTGCTGCGAACCCTCCCCAGGAGTTTCCCTCGGTGCAGGATATCCGCGCGAAGCTCATGCATACCTTGGATGCTAACCAAGTCCAGGTTCTTTCTTGCCCCTTCTCGGATGATGAAATTAAGGCCTCTCTTTTTTCACTTGCTAGTGGTAAAGCTCCGGGACCCGACGGATTCAATGTTGATTTTTTTAAGCGATCTTGGGATATAGTGGGCCGATCTGTTATTCTGGCTGTCAAGGACTTCTTTGCCTCGGGCCAGCTCCTAAAGGAATTGAATTCGACAATCTTGACCCTTGTCCCTAAAGTGCCGAATGCTTCCACGGTTAATGATTTTCGCCCCATAGCTTGCTATAACACGATATATAAATGCATTACCAAGCTCTTGGCAAATAGATTGGCTGTGGTCTTGCCGACCCTTATTAGTCCCTACCAGAGTGCGTTTGTCAAGGGTAGGCGTATTAGTGATAACATCTTATTAGCCCAAGAATTATTTTGCGACTTCCACCATGATCCTTACCTTCCCAAGTGTATTGTTAAAGTGGATTTTCGCAAAGCTTACGACTCTGTTGATTGGACTTTCATTGAGCATACGCTACTTGCATTTGGGTTTCCCCCCTTCTTTGTGAAGTGTATTATGGAATGCATCAGGACTCCCAAGTTTTCAATTGCTCTTAATGGTGAATTACATGGATTCTTTCCCTAGTGGCAGAGGGATCCGTCAGGGAGACCCGATGTTGCCTTATATTTTTACCTTGATTATGGAAGTCTTCTCTGGTATCCTCCATGTCCAAACAAACTTGCGGGAGTTCCGATTCTATTGGCGTTGCAAGCGGCACTGGCTTTCTCACTTATTCTTTGCACGATGTCCTCCTTTTCTCTCGAAGCCAATCGACGTCCTTGCAACTTTTACCGGATGGGATTCACGACTTTGCAAATTGGTCTCGGTCTCTCCCCGAATCACAATAAAAGTGAAATCTTCATCTCGGGAGGCTCCGACGATTTGAAGACGGCCCCGGTGAGTGCCTCGGCTTCCACTGGGTTCTCTTCCTTTAGGTATTTGGGTGTTCCTATTATATCGTCCGCACTCGCAAGGAGGACCGTGTTTCTTTAGTTAATTCTATCACCTCGAGAGTCCAATCCTGGACCAATCGGTTCCTATCATTAGCGGGCGACTACGTTAATCGATCGGTTTTACATGCTATCCAGGTTTATTGGTCTAATGTTTTTATCCTCCCCACGTCTGTCCTTAATCGGATAGAGCAGATTTTTAGACAATTCCTTTGGCGAGGCCCCACCATGGGCCCGGGGGGCGCCAAGGTTGCCTAGGATGATGTCTGTTTACCTAAAGAGGAAGGTGGCTTGGGTATTAGATCCCTTAGAGTGAGCAACATAGCTTCTATGTTGAAACACATTTGGTTCTTATTCTCGGATAAAGAATCGCTTTGGTGCAAATGGATCCACTCGGTATTTCTAAAGAGAAAGAACTTTTGGGTTGTTCCGGCCCCTACTTTTGCTTCTTCGCCATGGAAGAAATTGCTAGGCCTTAGACCTTTGGTTCAGACTTACTTTAAATGGCGCATAGGCAATGGACAGCAAGTCTCCTTTTGGTTCGATCATTGGCATGCTAAGGGACTGCTCTATAAGCTCTTCTCCGATCGAGATATTTATTGTTCGGCTATCCCCCGTAATGCCTCTGTTGCTGATGTTATCTCCAAGTTGCCTTTTCCCCCGTCTAATGTGTCCACCGCCATGGCGAGTTGGACAGATGCTTTGCCCCTTCTTGCGATTCCCGGATCAGTTTCTTTGGCGTCCCAGGCCTCGGTACCTTCTCCTCGCGTCTCGCCCGGAATCTCTTCGCACCGAGAGGAGTCGTTGCCCCGGGCAAATTTCATTTGGGACCCGGCCGCCCCTCGGTATCGACCCATTTATGGCTCACACGCTCGTAATCGACTACCGACCTGTGTATTCTTATTAGCTTATAATCGTATTGAGGATTCAAACCGTGCTTTCGCTCCTTGAGGCCGGATTCTATTGATCACCTTTACTTTGGCTGTTCCACTACTGGTATACTTGCTTTGTTTTGGGCTGATAAATGTAATATCTCCTGGACGAACTGTGATTGGAAAGCAAATTTAGCTTGGGTGAGCACGCACCTTTGTAATCCTTCTTTCCACCATGCACTTCCTCGGTTTGCCTTTGCGACTTTGTGCTATCTTATTTGGAAGGCTAGGAATAATATTATTTTCCGCAACCACAAGTTATTCCTCCCCTCGCTCAAGGAACACCGTATAAGGTGGTTAAGGACTAGGCCCTCACATGCTCAGGGGTCCCTGATAATCCTCATAACCGAAGACTTCAACTCAATTGGGGAATCCATGAGTCAATCTTTCTTTGAGTTGCTGCTGTTCTGCTAGTGTGAATTATGGGTCGACCCTATTCCCTCGGCATCTCACACAGTTTGTGCGTTCTTCCTCTCGCCCGTGCAGTTCGGTGCTTTCACTTCGCCTTTGGAGTGCCCTTCGATTTCTACAGATGCCCTTCCTCTCTCGGGTTTACGAGGGTTGTTCCGTTGAAGCTGCCGTCCTTCCGCCGCGCCCAGCTCGCTTTCGACCTTCTTCCTCTTTGGTGGAAGCTTGCTGCTGTTTCGTGCTCCTCCTCTTAGCTTTGCTTTGTTTCTTTTGGCCGTCTGTTTGGCCTCTTTTCTTCTTGCTTGTTTCTCTCTAGTGTTGTTTAGTGTTGTTCTTCTTTCTTTCTTGTTGCCTAGCACCCTTTCACTCGGTTAGACGTGTTGTCTTCTCTTAGTGCAAGTTGGTGCCGGGCCTTTCTCCTTCTGTTTGTCCAGCTTTGTGCTGCGTCTTTGCAAAAGTCTATATATATACTTACCCTTTACCAAAAAAAAACATTATTATCTTTTATCTTCTAATTTTCTCCATAATTATATGTGGTGATATCTTTGTATATTATTATATAACATATCAATGAAAAGAACAATTCATCGACTCAATTTCTAAGTTTCTTCAGGAAGATCTATATTTTAATTGAGCCCTAACGTACCAGCAATTTCAGAATTGCTGAACATTAACCGTGAAATCAGGAGTGCAAGTCAGTAAGCCTGATATATAGTGTTGAAAAAGGGCTTTCTTTTCTTCAGAACATACTGACTCCACAAATGGACAAGTACCTGATTGTGAAAAAGAGCTTCTTTTCTTGGGTGCAGCCACCAAGAACCATTATTGTTTCATGCATAGATTCATCCATTATTGTTTCTTGCATAGATTCATACATGTCCCAAAATTGATGTCAAGCCTCGTGCACATGAGCGGTTAGTGATTACTGATCAGGCACTACATGAATAAATTTCCTTGTGCTTTGAACATTTAAGTAAGTTGACTACTTGGCATTACCTGAATAAATGGAAGAGTTTATATACCATACACGATAATAGGGTCCACTTTTTCTTTTACAAGGAGTACTAATTTTTTCTTTTTCCGTTTTACAAAATAATCTTTAGGTTGTGTAGAAGCAGTTATTTAAAGTAAAATATAGTAAGATATCGTAATATAAAAACCGCTTATATAAAGACTACCCCGATGGTGCACGAACAAGTCCAGTTTTAATGAGTTTGTAGGTTTTCATTTTTCATGGATTCCTATCATGAAATTACGTGTATTGCTCGTGGTCCTAGTCATTTCACAATATAGTACACTCATGCGATAATTTTCCAGAGTACTCCCTCGTATCATCCTTGCTACTAGCCATGTGTAAATGCTAAAAGAGCAAGCCAACCCCTATCGGCTCATGCTTAACATACTTCTGGGATATGGACGAAGAGTCCATGCTCAAGTCCCAAGCACTACAATCATCTTGGGTGGGACAATTTCTCTTTTTTACGCATGCGTTGACTTTTCATATTCTTTTTGGAGCAATTTTCATCTTTCATGTTCAATCCAAAACTAGCTCGTATGCCCGATATAAATAGATGATGGAGATAATGGTGGAATGCAGTACAGCTAGAACTCGTCTTTTTACAAAATAGATCTCTATGCTTATGCGAAAAGGTAATAAATTCGATTTCTTTAAATGGTTACCGTGGTTGGATCGGCCGATAATAATTATTTTCATTTTCATAATTACAAATAAAAAAAATCTTAATAGATATCGATGGCAATCTGCCGGCACAAATATTTTATACCTGGAGCCATCCATCACAGGAACTTTAGTGATGCTATAGTAATCAATCAAAAGACAAGTAAAACATAAGAACCTTCTCAAGATGAAAACATATTTAGCATTTTCCATAATTAGCTGATATTAATTGTTTTCACTTATTGGAAGTTGATGGCAACATACTGACACAAACGTAATTTACTTGGAGCTATCCATCACAGTTATTGTAGCGATATTATAGTAATCGATTGAAGGATAACTGAAACATAAGAGCCTCCTCAAGATTTAAAAAAAAAAAAAAAACTTTAGTATCGTGAGTCATGAAGTTCGGACAACTTGTCATGTCATTTCATGTTCATGACTGTTGGGAATAACAGATCCCCGAAAACCGGATTCGACACTAAATCGAATCCCTAAAATGAATGCGGAAGATAAGCCCGGGAATAAACACGTATCACCGATCGTAAAGAACACCACGGATTCGAGCGTACCTTGTTAGCCACTGATTAGACACCGACGCCGATATGAGGAAGAGAAACTGATCCTGTTCGTTCCGATGACGTCAATTTGCCTTGAAAGGAAGATGGTGTCGCCTCTTCCAAGAATCCTTTCTTTTGGGAGTGTTCTTGAGAGAGAGAAGGAGGAAGAATGTGATTATACTAAAAAGTATGTTCTCTCTCTCTCTCATCCCTTTTATAGGTCCCTCCATCCAAGGGCCTTATTCTTGTGGGCCGGGCTCTTAGGCCCATCATGGGCGGACGGGCCTTAAGCCCATCACTACCTTAAGCCCAACATAGGTGGACGGGCCTTAAGCCCATCACTAATAAAACCATCATCTCCCACTCGCACATGGTGGGCCGAACAGTATTCTCTTTACCTCTCTTCAACATTCATACCGGTGAATAATCCGTGCGACAAAGCATACTTTGAGAGCTCGTTGCTATACAACTGTTAGGAATATATAGCAGCTCATATTGGGCGTCACACTCTGAGTAGATTTTGTATGCAGTACCCTAGATCGATCGATCACATTTATATCTTTCTTGATCTCTTTTAAACAACGATATATATATTGTATTCACAATTATGATTATCCAAAGACAGTCATAATTGGTCGACCGGTGAATACAAAACTACAATGTGATTCTCCAAAATCGATCTTCCTCTTTCCTTCAAACTCTCAACTTCAGTTCAACTTGCTTTTCTAGTAATGTCCCATTAGATCGAATCAACTCATGACCATTGGCAACATTCTAAGATAGCAAACACTAAATAGAAATCTTGAGAATAAGTAAAAGTCATGAGGGCACTAAAAATTGAGGAAATCTTTTCCTCAAGAGTCTCATACGGCATAAAAGTTAAGATCAAACTTTTGCCACTCTTTATTGGTCGTCTCATGCATACGTAGTATGAAATACGTATTACGGTATTAACTCCTTTCCCATGGAGCGTATGTCTACACCATCAATACCGTACAGATGATAGTTCGAGACATACCCAATGTCTAACTTGAGTTCACGTATCTACTCATTCACAAAATTCATCGAACTCACATCTGGCATCTTAGACAGATAAAGTAAAATATGTGGGGTATTTTACTTTCGGACATAGTACATATCATGTCCTCATCTTAACACTCAGTTAAGGCGACATATTTATTTTAAGCTTGAGCTCTCGATTATCACCTAGATAATAAGCTTAAAAACCGTCTCATCTCTATTTATCACATAGTAAATAGAGGCGATTACCCGTGTGAGTGGGCTAATCTCTTATCTGTCCGACATACTTTCTCAACTTAATGTAATGCACTGAGCATTAAGATGCATAAAGATCAAACAAACAAAGATTCATAGGCATTAATGATGAAAACACAAATTCATCTAAATGTGAACAACTCGGGAAATTACAATATCTAGTACATCGACTCTACGCAATCCTAGAGATTTTACATGACCACAAAACACATCTCTAGGTATTGGCTTTGTCATAGGATCTGCTACCATTCTATGCGTAGATATGTACCGTAAGTTCACATCCTTTCGTGCAACCATATGTTTTACAAAATTATACTTGGTATCTATATGTTTGGTCTTGCCATGATATTTTGGATCTTTGGTGTACGCTATAGCTGCTTGGCTATCACAATTAACTAATAATGGATTTGCAGCTTTCTCAATAACACCTAAATGATCCAAAAATCTCTTAAGCCAAACTCCTTCTTGTATTACCGCTGATAATGCCACGAACTCGTTTCCATCGTGGACAAGGCTATACACGTTTGTTTTTCTTACTGCTCCAACATATGGTGCCATTATTCAATAAGAAAACAAACCTAGAGGTAGATTTTCTTTCGTCTAAATCTCCTCCCTAATCAGTTTCATAATAGCCTTCGAGTCGCAGATCCTTTCCTTGATAACTCAGCGTATAATCAGCAGTTCCCTTTAGATACCTCAGTATTCTCTTAACGGCTTTCCAATGTGCTTGACCTGGATTGGATTAGTATCTACTCACCATTCCAACTACAAAAACATATGTCAGGTCTTGTACACATCATAGCGTACATCAAGCTCCTAACAGCACTAGCATAAGGAACATATTTGTTCCTTTTCTTGTGGAGTCCTTGGACACAGTCTATGGCTCAATCTTTCACCTTTTGCAATAGGAGTGTCTATGGGTTTACAATCTTGCATACGAAATCGTTCAAGAACCTTATTTATATATGTTTCTTGCGAAAGAGACAACGATCTCTTCGAACGATCTCTTGAAATCTTAACTCCAAGAATGTATGCAGCCTCACCCATATCTTTCATCTCAAAGTTGGAAGATAACCAACTCTTAACAATATTAACAAACTCCATATTGCTTCCGGCAATTAGTATATCATCAACATATAATGATATGATCACAAATTGATCTTTGGATCTTTTGATATATACACAATGATCCTCATCAAACATTGTAAAATCATATGCCATTATGGCATTATGAAAACGTATATACCATAGTCTTGATGACTGCTTTGGGCCGTATATCGATCTCAAAAGTCGACATACTTTTTCTTCTTGGCCTTTCACTATGAAACCAGTAGGTTGTTCCATGTATATTTCTTCCTCTAATTCTCCATTGAGGAAAGCAGTCTTTACATCCATCTGATGTAACTCAAGATCCATATTAGCTACTATTGCCAGAATAATGCGAATCGAGGTAAATCTCACTACAAGAGAAAACGTATCTTCATAATCAATTCATTCCTGTTGATTATACCCCTTCGCCACAAGGCGAGCCTTATGCCTTTCTATCGAGCCATCAGCCTTTCGCTTTATTTTGAGAACCCACTTGTTCCCAATAGCTCTGCGTCCTTTTGGAAGATCAACCAGTTCCCAGACTTGGTTTGATTTCATTGACTCCATTTCCTCTTCCATTGCATGAATCCATTTTTCCTTACTAGGGCAATTCAGAGCCTCATTAATATTTCTTGGCTCATCCTCATCTTGTGGAGCAACCATAAAAGTTTCCCCTTCAATGTCAAAACGTCGACGGGGAATACTTTGGCGACTTGTTCGCCGTATGGGAGATTGTACACTTTGCACATCATTCCCCATTATGCTCCCACTTGGATTAGATAATGATGATGTCGTCTCATTATGTGGTTGCAATTGAGAATGAGTTGAATTCAATTCATCACTTCTCATATTACTCCCACTTGGACGAACTCCACTAAGATCATTATCTTGATCCAAGGTTTCAAATAGGGAGTGATCTTCCCCTATTTCGCCCTTCTTAGGAAATTCATCCTCTAAGAATGTGACATCCCGTGATTCAAATTCAGTTATACTCCCACTTTCCTGCTCACCTATGAACACATACCCTTTTGAGTGTTCCGAGTATCTTATGAAAATACTCATCTTTCCTCTGGGACCCAATTTCCCAAACTTGTGAGAGGACTCATGTGTATAGGTAGCACAACCCCATGGCTTAAGAAAACTTAAGTCCGGTTTCCTACCTGTCCATAACTCATATGGAGTAGAAGTAACTGATTTGGAAGGCACTCGGTTAAGTATATATGCAGCAGTTAACAACGCATCACTCCAAAAGGTGATAGGTAAGTTAGCATGCGCCATCATTGACCTAACCATTTCCAGTAGGGTTCTGTTTCTTCTCTCCACAACATTATTTTGTTGAGGAGTATATGGAATAGACAACTGTCTTTCTATTCCTTTTTCATCACATAATTTTCTGAACTCATCAGATAAATATTCTCGACCTCGGTCAGATCTTAATACTTTTATCTTCTTGTCTAATTGATTTTCTACCAAGTTCATAAACCTTTTGAAACAACTTATTGCTTCAGATTTATGAGAAATCAAATAGACATATCTGAATTGAGTATAATCATCTATAAAAGTGATGAAATAAACAGCCCCATGCCTTCCTCTCACATTCATTGGACCACGACATCGAATGGATTAAATGCAGAGGAAATTCAGCTCTTTTACCTTTTCCAAATGGTTTCCTTGTCGTTTTCCCTACCAGGCAATGCTCACATATGGGCAAATCGACTTTTTCAATATTGCCTAACAAGCCCTCTTTGGCTAGTCTATTCATACGTTGTTGGCCAATATGACCAAGTCTAGCATGCCACCCATTCACATCATTATCATATGAATTAGGAGACGTGAGAAGAGAATAACAAACATTTACATTAACATAGTCAATGTCTAATACAATGAAACCATCCAGAAAATAACCACAACCATAGTAGTTTGTATCCAAATACAAATCTACACCTCTTTATGGAAGTTCACATTAAAACCAAACTTAACCAACACTAAAAAGACACTAAATTTCGACGAATCTCCGGAGCATACAACACATCATGTAGGAATAAAGTGCGCCCACCACGCATGTTCGGTTGGCATGTGCCAATTCCTTTTACTTCAGCTCGGAGTTGTTTCCCACATAGATTCACTTAGTTCTAGTCGGAACTGTCGAAATTCTACGAAGGATTCTCTATCCTTCGCTACATGGTCTGTCGCTCCTGAATCTACAGTCCACAGAGGATTAGATTCAGTTAAGAATATAGAACTTGACACATATGCAAAGTTCCCAATAGTACAAAGGGTGTGTTCCTTCTTTGGCTCGCGACAATTGCGGGCATAGTGACCCCTCTCGGTCACGGTTGTAACATTTCACCCTTGAGATATTCTTCACATGAGGACGTTTTCCTCTTTTCACACGAGGACGTTTTCCTCTCTTTTTGTTGGTTAATTCTTGGTTTCTTGCAAGAAGGACTTGATCCCTTGCTTTCCCACATATTGAACGAATCAATGCGCTTGCGCTTAGAGCTTGAAGCCCCTTCTGAGCTTAAAGCAACACAGCAAATATCTGTATCCTGCTCAAATGCCTTGAGGCGATGATCAGCTAGCTCAAGGTGGCGCACAGCATCCTCAAGATCTTCCATAACATGGTCAAGAGCTTTTAGTGCTTCTTGCTTTTCCAGCACATATTGAATTCTCATATTCAATATTTCACAATTCACGCCGTTCAATTTGACCTCTTTATTCAAATCAACAATTATGTTCTTAGTTGCTGAAGCCATTGATCTGAACATATCAGACACATATGCACGAAATATTAATGCCTATCATTTATGCATCCCTTTTGCACAAACCCATCATATTAATGAGTAATTTCAAGTAAGGTTTTAGAATCAAAAGGTCACTACGTTTCCAATCATCCTCCAAAAATCCTAACTTAAAACTATCATTAATATGATTGTCATATGCAAAATCAATTCTATGAAGCTACAAAAACTTCTATAACTACCCACATCTAACTACCCACAAAGACAATCAAAGCAATAATGAAAGCAACGAGATAATTGACATACAATATAATAATAATGCTTTCACATAATACAACTAACATATAGGTTGCTACATCAACAACAATCAGGTAGTAAACATTACAAAAGATGTCCACTAAGCACACTAAATAAAGACCAGCCAAAAACAACTAACACAACTTCATAAAGTGAACAGGGAAAGATCCTTTTTTGTTCAATTTCTTGATCTTTTCCCTTGTAATAATACAGTAATATTCTTTTACAAAATCCATCACAATTTTCTTATATGAAGCAGCTCCGTTGACATCCCATATGCGATTCAACACATCTTGCCATTCAGGTGGAAGAGTGTTAATGAAAAATCGCACCATCTCAGACTGTGGCATGGGACGACCATTCCATATGACCTTTTGTATCTTCCCGTTGACTTCAAGAACATGATCAATTAAGTCACCACTCTCCCATCGATAATCAGTCAGGTCAGCTATCAACTCAGAAAGCCTTGCCTTTTGTTTATCGGTAATTACGCGAATAGGCGTGCGTAATTGAAGGGGAGGCATTGTTCCTGCAACAAATGCAGAACAAATTATGGATTACATATAATCCACATAAACTTAATTGAAAGGAAAAAAAAAAAAAAAAAAAGAAGAAACAAATCCTTTTTTTTTTTTGGTCAACGGTCAACGGTCGTCGGTCAACGGTCGTCGGTCAACGGTCAACGGTCGTCGGACCGGTCGGACCGGACGGACCGGTCGGACCGGTCGGGCCGGTCGGACGAACCGACCGCACGTGCCGCCGCGCGTGCGCTGGCGACGTCACGCGAGCGTCGGCCCGGCACGTGCCGCACGCGCGTGCGCGCGTCCGCCCGGGTCGGGTCGCCCGGCCGGTGACCGCCCGGCCAACCGACGTCGATGCGGCGTCATGGATGACGCGTCAGCCCAGCGGTTACCGACCGTTGGGTGACGTCATGACGCCGGACGCACGCGTCGGTTCGTCGAACCGGCGCGTGCCGGTTCGCCGGCCGGCGGCGCGCGCACGCGCCGGTTCACCGACCGGCGCGTGTGTGTGCCGCACGCGCCGGGCGAACCCGGCGCGTCCGGCGCGTCGCGCCCACGCGCAGCCGCCGGCCACGCGTGTGGGCGCGTGCGGCGTCTCCCGGCGGCGTACGACATGTCGCCGGACTCGTCTCGACGTCCCCTTTCTCCCTATGCCATCAGAATTCGATTTCGACTTACGAAAACTCGAAAAAATGGGCGAACAACGCTCGGGTGTCGGGATTTCTCGCCCCGATCCGTACGGCCGAATTACTTTCGCGAAAAATCAATCAAAAACATCAAACATGTCGGGAAAAACGTGAACTAGGGCTCTGATACCAATGTTGGGAATAACAGATCCCCGAAAACCGGATTCGACACTAAATCGAATCCCTAAAACGAATGCGGAAGATAAGCCCGGGAATAAACACGTATCACCGAGCGTAAAGCACACCACGGATTCGAGCGTACCTTGTTAGCCACAGATTAGACACCGACGCCGATATGAGGAAGAGAAACTGATCCTGTTCGTTCCGATGACGTCAATTCGCCTTGGAAGGAAGATGGTGTCGCCTCTTACAAGAATTCTTTCCTTTGGGAGTGTTCTTGAGAGAGAGAAGGAGGAAGAATGTGATTATACCAAAAAAGTATGTTCTCTCTCTCTCTCATCCCTTTTATAGGTCCCTCCATCCAAGGGCCTTATTCTTGTGGGCCGGGCTCTTAGGCCCATCATGGGCGGACGGGCCGTAAGCCCATCACTACCTTAAGCCCAACATAGGTGGACGAGCCTTAAGCCCATCACTAATAAAACCATCAATGACAAATATGTAAAGATTACCATTTGGGGAGAGAGGACTACTGGCATCATATCATCCTTAAAAATGCAGCCGTGAATCCTTGAAAAATGTGTCGAAAGGGGTGTTTTTGATATTGATGTATTATGTTACCATCTATTTTAGAAAAAAAGTTTTCATTACGAACAATAAGAGTATATGGATATTTAAATACTCTGTTGGGTGTTAGGTAACACGTAACTTTCTTCTGAATCTTAACTTATATTTTAATAATGCGGCGAGATGATTAAAATAACTTAATTCTTCATATTTTTCTTGGTTTTCAATTCCTTTTCTTTCAAGGATTAATGAGAAGTAAAAGTTCTCCAAGCTAACTCATCTTATGGCTTCGGTTTGATTTCTAACTCATTGGTATCATCACAGTTGCATCTCGTCATGGCATCTTTTTGCCACCCATTGATGTCACGTTTGTCTTGGTCATTCAAATAAACAAGTTTTGCATGATGCTTACAATTCTAGTTATAAGTCAGTATCTTGTGAGTTTTGTCTGCGTGGCAAATCTCATTGATTACTTTTTGAATTTGTTAGTCGTTGTGCATGTTTTCTTTTAGTTTTAATTCATTATGACGTCAAGACTAGTCCAATTTTATCTAATTACAGTTTTAAATACTTTGTGTTATTCATTGTTGACAACTCTCAGTATGCTTGGGTCTTTCCCAAGAAAAATAATTTCAAGGTGCCAACACACTTTCATCACTTTTGTTGTTTTATCGAAAATCTACATAATGTCCCAAAAATATTTTTTGGAATCTGATGGCAGGGGTGAATACACTAGTGATTTGTTCTGTATCTTTCTTGTCCAAACACCCCATCTCAAAAAGGTTTTGCAAAATGCAAAATCAAACACTTAATTGAAATGTCTCGAATCTTATTGACTCATGCTCGTATGCCTCTTTTACGTTAGTGTGATGGTCTTCTTACTTGATGTTTACAACTCTTGTCCTCCTTGATATTATCCTTTCCACTGTCTATTTGGGTTCTTGTTTGATGACTCGTTCCTTTGTGTTTTCGGGTGTGTTTGTTATCATTTTCATTTGTCTCGTGCCCTACCATCAGTTAGCACCTCATTCTGTTCCATGGGTATTTATTTGGAACAGGTCAAATCGCAAAGGCTATCATTGTTTTGATTGGTCAAGCGGTCAAATTTTTATTAGTCATTAGGCTCCATTTGATGTAGAGACTTTTACCTTTTGAGAAAATCCTTCGGCTCTCAATCCCGTCACCATTTCCCTTCGTCTCCCTCCCTTCATCACTTTACCCAGAGTTTAATCCCAATTCGGCATGGATTATACCCACCCGAGACTGCTATTTCACCCTTGAAGATTCCGCCTCGCTATTTCCGTCCGCAACTCTTTCACGCAAGCCGTGCTTTGTTCATCTCGTCGCCCAGTCCATCTTCATCGACGACCAGGCTTTGCATGTGTCATCAACCCACCTTTCAACCGATCATTAACGGTCAGCTGGCTGATGGACCAGAATCAACAACAAGAAGATGCCCGTCTTGCTGCGTTGTGTAACAGACTTGGCCGACTCTGGTCTGAACAAGTCGTCGAAGTCTAGGACGAAGAAGTCCCTCCAGAGAAGCTGCAAGAATGCAAATTAACATTAGTAGGTAAAATTCTGTCCAATCCCTCTATCAACTTTCAAGCGTTTCAGAATACTTTAAAACGAGCATTGTGAACTGATTACATAGACATTTCTCAACGCGAAGAGGGTCTCTATGTATTTAAATTCAATACCGAAGGGGAAAAGGCAACGAATCTTAGATAATGGTCCTTGGTTGTTTGCAAACCATTTAGTTATTGTAAAACCTTGGGTGCCCAATTCACCTTTGCATTGCTACGACTTTGCGACTTGTGCGTTCTGGGTGCAAGTATTTGGGCTTCCTTTGGAGAGATGCACCGAGAGCATGATTACTAAAGCTGTCAGACATCTTGGTAAGGTGCAGGAGGTGAAAATAGAGACCACAGAAGGTTCTGGCCTTAGATCAGGCAGGGCACGAGTGGAGTTAAATCTAAACGAACCGCTGAAATCTAGCAAACTTATTAGATTGGAGGGGAAGAACATATGGATTGACTTTAGATCTGAGCGTCTATCACATTATTGTTATTCATGTGGCATCCTAGGTCATGATGCATTGTACTGTAAAGACATCCCATTTGATGAAGCAAAAATGGATGGGAAAGATAAACTATCTTATGGTCAATGGCTGAGGGAAGAAGTCAAAGAACACAGCCCATTCTGGTTAACATTTTATCAGAAGCAACCAAATCCAGACGATGTTCAAGAGATCATACTAGAAACACCACAAGAGTCACGTCTCTTACTCCCTGCCACACCACAGAGTACCCAATAGCAGCCGGACATTGGGGAGACTGGCAAAGCACAACAACTTCAACGCAATCCAGAACCTATTCTGCAACATTCTTCATTTGATGAGCAGCTAAAATGCCATGCGGAAGCTAAACTGAAGACACCTGCAATGAACCAGTTACCTTTAATCAGAAATGAAGTTGCGGGTTCCTCAAATAACAAGAAGATCAAGAATTCCATAATGATTATAAAAGCAAGTCCTCTCAAGAAAGCAAAAAGATATAATCCTTATGGGGCGTGCTCTAATGTCAACGAACACTTTGATGATTCACACCTTATGGATACCCCTATATTGGCAGCTGAAGGGGTTGGAAGATGGGCTATGGTGGCTTGCCTGGAAAAGCCACCACAGGACAAATGAGGCTGATAAGTTGGAATTGTCAGGGGCTAGGCAACCCCTTGACAATTCAAGAGTTAAAGGCCTTAGTGGCCCGTGAAAGGCCCGATGTAGTCTTTTTGATGGAAACAAAGAATCGAGACATAATGATCCGGAATCTTAGGAGGAAGCTCAAATTCTCTAGCTATTTTGTGGTGAGTCCTTTGGGTTTGGCTGGAGGGATTGTGGTATTTTGGAATGATCAAATGTCTTTAACTGTGGAGCATCACAATACATACTTCATCGATATGATTTGTACGGATCCTCACAGTGGCAATACAATGAGACTTACCTACCTTCATGCACCGCCGATATATCACCAACGACAGCAATTGTGGGCTGATTTATGACAACTTAGCTCCTTTAATACATTACCATGGGTATGTATCGGTGATTATAATGAGATCCTATATCATTGGGAAAAGGCGGGCAAAAAGATAGCAGCGCCGTATAGGTTGCAATCCTTTAGAGAATTTTTAAACGACTGTATGCTAATGGATATAGAATGTAAGGGTTGTACTTATACATGGGTCAACAATAGAGATGGTGAAGACGTGGTAAAGGAAAGACTTGACAGGGTGCTGTGCTCAATGGATTAGAGATTGACTTACCCGGAAGCGGAAGCTTTTGCTTTTCCTCCTTTAGGCTCAGATCACAGTCCTATTCTTCTCACCACCGAACCTAGCCCTTCAAGACCGAAGAAAATGTTCATTTTTGAAGCCTTTTGGCTCCAAGACAAGGCCTGTCGATCCGTTATCAGCGATGCTTGGCGTTCTTCATCGACACCAGCTTCCTCTTTATCCTATAAGCTTCGAGCAACTTCCTTGGCACTCACCAAATGGAGTAAATCACACTTTTGCCATGGACATCATCAAATCCACCTGCTACAACAACAAATACATCAACAAATTAATAATCTGAGTCCTGACTATGACAAGGCTCTTGTAGATGACCTGAAGAATGAAGTTCAAAACATATGGCAACAGGAGGAAAAATATTGGGCGATGAGATCGAGGATTCAATGGTTGAGGTGGGGGGACAAGAACACAAAGTTATTTCATGTGACGACAATACAACGCAGACAACGCAACCGAATCAGCATGTTAAATGATGAACATCTTGGCTGGACTCGCGATCCTACTCAACTAAAGAATATGGTGTAGACTTACTTTCAAAACCTATACTGCTCAATTGGCTACCGAGATTATGGCCTTGTTCTTACACAATGTTCCAGAGTGGTCACAGCAGACATGAATGTAGATTTAATAGCAGAGGTTTCTAGGGAGGAAATCAAGCAAGCAGCCTTCCAATTAGGGGCTACTAAAGCCCCGGGACCCGACGGCTTGAATGGGCTATTCTATCATAACCATTGGGATATTATACAGGATGATATAGTTACATCGGTGCAAGCATTTTTCAGATCAGGAGTGATGCCCCCTGGTTTTAACAGAACCCTTATCACTCTTGTCCCAAAGGTTCCACATCTGGAAAGGTTAGAACAATTTATACCTATTAGTCTCTGCAATTTCATATATAAAATCATTTCTAAAGTACTAGCAAACAGACTATAGAAGTGGTTACCCGGCTTGATTTCTATGGAACAGAGCGCTTTTATCACAGGTAGACAAATACAAGATAATATTATGGTTGTGCAAGAGGTCCTTCACCAACTAAAAGTCAGGAAAAAAAAGAAAAAATTTCAGGCTGTATTAAAATTGGACATGCAGAAAGCTTATGATCGAGTAGAGTGGGATTTTCTAGAGGCCTATCTTAACAAATTGGGGTTTCATAATCAATGGGTAAGGTGGGTGATGCAATGTGTTACCTCGGCATCCTTCAATGTCAAGCTAAATGGGGAACCATTGCCATATTTTCATCCTACAAGGGGGTTAAGACAGGGAGATCCTCTTTCTCCATATCTGTTCGTCCTTCTAGCTAATGTATTATCTACTCTTATTTAGCAAGCTATTGACTCGGGAACTCTCAGGGGGATTAAACTTAATCGATGGTGTCCTACTCTATCCCATCTCTTTTTTGCGGATGATGCGATATTCTTCTTGGATGGATGAATCCTAGAGTGTCAGAACCTGGCGAATATTTTAAACCAGTATTGTGTAGCAACGGGCCAAGCCGTGAATAGAAACAAATCCGGGCTCTTCTGGTTGTGATTGCCCCTTGATTTTGAAACAAAATTTGGCTGCAGCATTACGAGTTCCTATGATTGACAAGGTAGGGAAGTATTTGGGTATCCCATCTAACTGGGGGGTTTCCAAAAAGGACATGTTTGCTTGGATATTGGGTTGCGTCAATGCGAAGCTAGAAGGATGGAAAGAACATCTCATGTCTAAAGGAGGAAAGGAAATTCTGTTAAAATCGGTAGTGCAAGCTCTTTCGCAATACGCCATGTCCATTTTCAAACTTCCTGTTTCTATATGTCAATCTATTGAAAGAAGAATAACACAGTTCTGGTGGCAAAACAACAGTACAGGATCAGGCATCCATTAGAGGGCATGGGATCTTCTCCAAGAATAGAAAATTCAAGGGGGGCTAGGCTTTCGCGATCTACTAACATTAAATAAAGCCCTCTTAGGAAAGCAAGCCTGGAGGCTTTTCCAAAACCCTCTTCTTTATGGGGTAGAGTTCTTAAGGGACTTTATTTTCACTCTGGAAATTTCTGGCACGCCGGAAAAGGCACTAATCCTTCTTGGGGTTGGCATAGTCTACTAGTAGGGAGAGATGCTATCCTAGACAAGCTGCAATAGTTTGTAGGTGACGGGAAACAAATAAAAATACGTGAGGATAAGTGGCTAACTAGAGGAATTATCGGCGGACCATCGCCTAGAGGAGAGCCAAAACATGTAGCTGGTTTTATACTTCTAGATGACAATATTTGGAATATCCCTCTTCTAAGAAAAAATTTTGATTGCCAAACAGTTGAGGAAATTGCAGCAATTCCCTTAAGCCGTGCCTCTAATGCGGATCAACTCATATGGACAGGTACACAAACAAGTTTATACTCAGTAAAAAGTGCCTATCATCATCTTAGACACTCGGATCATAGAAAGTACGGCAATCGGGCCTCATCCTCATATCAGCCTTTCAACCCATCTCTGGAGACAAATCTAGAAATTAAAGATAGCCCCAAAAATCCGAGTTTTCATCTGGTCATTATGTCAAAACGCACTATCTACGAAGGATAATCTATTTAGGCGACACATCATTCAAGACCCATAATGTAAGTTATGTTCAGCACACACACCTGAAACTACTAAACATATCTTTTTATTTTGCCCTTGGATAGAGAACATATGGACTCATCCTAGTGTACAGATTGATAACACAGCTTTTAGAAGGCATAGAATGGATGCATGGTTGGAAGATATACTTACAAATCAGTCAGACTTACCTTCACTGGAGATCATCGCATCCATCCTTTGGCAGATATGGAAGGCGAGGAATCATTTTATTTTTCGACAGCAACGTCCCAATCCCGATCAGTTGGTGGATCTGGCGCTTGTTGAGGCGAAGCTGATCAATAACGCAAGGTAGTCAGTGACAGACACAGGACAAGATCTGCTAAACCCTAATTGGGTGTGGAGTCCTCCGGATCGAGGTAGCATTAAGGTCAACATCGATGGGGCTTTTCCCACAGCGAACCAAATGGGTGCCATAGCGTGCGTCTACAGGGATTTGACTGCCGGGTTCACCAGCACAGTTCGTGTGTCTTTCCCCGCTACAAACTAAAATACAAGCCCTACTATCCACTCTTACCTTTTTGATTAACAGAGGACAGGATGATGATCAAATTGTTATAGAGTCTGATTGTATCCAACTGGTGGAGATCTTCAACGAACGTTGTCTTCCGCCATGGGACTGCCAAGCTCTGGTCGCTAATTCTGTAGCCTTGATTCTCTGCTTTCCCCATCTGCGTATCAGGCACTGCTGGAGAGAAGCCAACGCCATAGCTGATTGGGCTGCCAAGGCCCATGGCCGTGGCACTCTTAACCCTAATTGGGCTTCCTCACCTCCCCCAACTTTAATGGATTTGCTATGTATCGATACCCCTAATACGGGATGTAATTTCTGTTTTACTTGAATGAAAGGAATTGTCTTTAGACCAAAAAACAAAAAACAAAAATCCCATCATCCATTATTACAAGTCAAACCCTTATCTTTTTCTTTCTTCCAAGAAGCCCTTTCGTCCTTCTTCCTCCCTCTTGCCCTCTCTCCTGTCATCCGGCTTAACCATCTCGTTGTCTCTCTCATTTTCTTTACCCCCAACATCCTAGCCTGCCTTTTTCCTCTCATTTTCTTTACCCCAACATCCTAGCCTGCCTTTTTCCTCCTCTCAACCCATCCACCCTACTTCTGTTTCTTTTTCCCCTCAATTGCCCCTCTCCTTGAGCTGATTTCCTTTATTCCAACCTGTCTCCTCTCTGAACTGATTCCTCCCTCAATAGACACCGAAAAATCTTCTCTCCCTCTTTGTCCAACTTGTGCATTTCCATTTTAGCTCTCCACTCATCTTATGCAGACCACGCCAAATTTAGAATTCTAAACCCAGCAAATTTTTAATCTCTCTCTTTCCATGGAGAGACACCAACTTGCTATTCTAAGGCCATTCCTGATCAACGTTGACAAGCAATCATGGCGGATGAATTTATCACCTTGGTCACTAGCCTCACTTGGGATCTTGTAACACCTTATCATTCTAAGAAATTAGTTAATTGTAAATAGGTTTTTGAGGTCAAGGAAAAATCCAATGAAATTATCAAACGCTTCAAATATTGCCTTGTTGCATAGTGATTTAAGCAGCAAGCTAGAGTAGATCTATTGTGATTTCTTCATGATGGGTCATAGGCCAATTTTTTTATTAAAAATTATTTCTTATACAACATCCTTTGTGAGGAAGTTTATTGCGCTAACCTTTCAATTTCTCTCATCCTAAGTTCCCTAATCAAGTGTGTTGTCTATGAAAAGCCATTTGTGGCTTAAAATAGGCTCCATGTGCATGGTTTCATCATTTCAATAGCTTTTTGTTATCTTTGGCCTTCACTACAAGTAAGGTGATCATTTGCTATTTGTCTAAGCTTCCTCTTAGGGTGATCTATACCTTTTATTGTATGTTGATGATATACTTGTTACCCTTAAGCTTCTAATTTATTATTGTCCTTGATAACTTGGCTCACATAGGAATTTGTTATGAAGGATTTGAGACTCACTACACTATTTCCTTGGTGAGGCTAATCACCGCTCTAATGGTACTTTTGTTTTTTTGTTTTTTGTTTTTTTTTAACCTTAGGCCAAGTATATTGATAGGTTTTTATGCAAATTTGACCTTGACCTTGTTAAGGTTAAGCCCCATGTTTACTCCCTTGGTTTTGAAGAATTTATTATTAGCTAACTTTGGTGACCTTCCTTTTTTTTTTTTTTTTTTTTTTTTTTATGTCGTATCAACAAATGGTTGGTGCATTGTACTATGCATTTATGACTAAGCCCAATATTAGTTTTACTGTGATCTTGGTTAGTCAATTCACAAATCAACACTAATTACCTCATTTTCTAGTTAGGGGTGTAAAAATTAACTGAACTGAACACATCAAAACATACATTCTCTCATTCTAGAAATTGTGAATCCCCTGTTAGCGCTACAAGTTTTCTCTAGGTATCTCCTTCCCTGTTGTCATCTGCGGGCCTCCATCGCCAAGAACACAACTCTTGACTTCGTCCTCGTTAGCCTCTTGATCATATTTCCATCTCCCTCTTTGTCTCGCTGCCGCTGCTCCAACCCTCAACGTTGTTGCTTCGCCATGTCTCCCCTCACTCATCTCTATTTGCAGTAACCTTAAATGCATCTCTCTATCTACTCACACCCACTAGGCTTAGCATGACTAGGGCCTTCCCTCGTAGACAAGGATAACAGGCAACGACAACAAGCTGAGATTTGATGCTCACTCTAGTGGTGCTCGACCAAGCCCTAGAACTAGGGCTTTACTCACCTTCGAATTTGGGTTGATCCTATTCGATGGGTCGAATCAGTCCCAATCCAAGGTCAAGAAGGGAAGAGGAGACAGATATAGGCACGATCGAGTGGATCTAGGCATTTGGTTTGTGTCGTTGAGCTCAGACGGGTTGCGAGGTTGCGAGGTCCCCAGCAATAAAGCTCATCGTCTTAAGTGGAGCATGAAAAGAGGACAACTCATTGTCTTTTGTGAAGAAAAAGTAGAGGAAGGAGGTCAGTTTGAAAAGATTCAATTTTTCTTCTTTGGTTCTGTTGCAAAAGGCGAGCGATATAACAATAATATAGACAGAAGAAAAAAATAAATCGGACACCAGATTTACGTGGTTCGGTCATAAAGACCTATGTCCACAAGAAGAGTAGTAGCGAATTTTACTATAGATCAAGTGATACAAGGAGATTACACACTCAAGTCACTCAAAAACTCTCTCGGTGTTTTCCAAGCCCCAATTACACCCAATAACACATGCAGTGTTTAGCCCCAAAATTCCTCAAGAAATAATTTCTCAATCTCACGAAGGAATTACACACAAATCTTATCACAAGATTTAATCAGCTACAAATACTAATCTTTTATTGGATGTAATTCACAAACAAGAATGACAAAGAAAATCCCTCCTAAGCACTCAACGACAAGACGGTGCTTCAAGATCAATTCTTCATGATCAACCTCCTACCACTCATGGCCACAAGTCTATATATATAAGTGAGACCCTTATTCTTTTGCTGCCTCTCATAGGATTCTGTTTCCCATCTTAAACGATTTTATCTAAAACATATCTCTGTATGTTTTAAACAAAATCCAAATCCAAGTGAAAGTTGGACTTTCCTATTTTAGCGGCCAAATTCTCCAACGTAGATTCGAATTTTGGGAAGTTGATCTTCAGATTTTCTTTGCTCAATTTTGAACGTCCGCAACATATCCAATTCGGAATATTCGGAATTTCACATTGGACTCAAACTCGAAACATATTTTAACAATCTCCACCTTGGCTCGACGTTTGAGCCAAGTTGCAATCGCTTTGCAAAAATTCAAACTTTGCTGCTACTCTTCCATAGCCCCCGATGGGCTTAACTGCCACAGATATTATCCAAGTCCAAGCCTCGCTTGAACTTCGCCATAACCGAGGACCTCATCAGAATACTAACTCCACATGCACTTTAACTACTCCGCAAGGATTTTCCGACGCAAACTCCATAATCGTAGATAAAGCAAAACCATTATTGCATCCATATTTATCAAGAGATCGAATACGTACCTTATTAATTTCAGCAGTTACAGCAACCATTGGCTCTATAGGCTCCACCTTGCTACAAGCACCATCTGTGTTGATTACTTTGCTAGTACTCGCTACCTCAGGAGTTTCTAGTTGCAACTCCACCTCAAGCTAAACACCGTTCAAATCCGTTTGAAGTACTGGAGACTCGTCAAAAGTAACTTCTCTGCTGATAATAGGTGAATTTAACTCTAGGCACCACAATCGATAATCCTACTCACCTTGTGCATAGCCTAGGAATATGCACTTTCTTACCTTTCCATCAAGCTTACCATCACTAGCTCTAACATAACATGGGCAACCGAATATTCTAAGAACAAAATAATTAGCCACGTTACCTGACCATACTTCTTCGGGAGTCCGATATCCAGTCGTAGCCAATGGGGATCTATTCATTAGGTAGCACATCATACTTAGCACATCCGCTAGGAATCTCCTAGCCATACTAGCACTAGAGAGCGTTTTATGGGCCGTCTCTAGCAACGTTTTGCTCATCAATTCCGCAACATACAGTAGTTCATTGGCAAAAGGGCGGTGTTTCACTATGCCTTCTTTCATGCAGAATTCATTTTACAGCTTCGAGCAAAACTCCATACAATTGTCGTCTGCACTTGCTTGATCATCTTACCAGTCTCCTTTTCGATCAAAGCTATCAACTACTTGATCTTGACAATAGCATCAAACTTATGCCTAAGCACAAATACCCACGTCTTCATCGAGTAGTCATCAACAACTGTTAGCATATATTTAGCACTCTTCCTCGAAGGAAACCGTGATAACCTACAAACATTCAAGTGAATTAACTTTGCAATTTCCGTAGTTTCTTTGACAGTCGTATTGAACAACACTTTCGCCGTTGATCTAAATCATAGCACATGCATACATTTAGTTCGTTAGAAACATAACCACATAGCAGATTTCTTTCACTTAAAACCTTTAGGCTTCTCTCGCCAATGTGCCCCAAACACATATGCCACAATTCAGACTCTCGAACAAATGCATTTCGGCGTCTCCACAGCAAAATTTGTCACTGTCTCACCTTGAAGCTCATACAGGCTATTGTGCTTGATTCATTTCATTATTATCAAAGCACCTCGAACAATTTTCAGAATTCCACATTCTGAAATATATCGATACCTAGCTGAATCCAGGGCACTCAAGGAAATTAAGTTTTTCTTCAACTCTGGAACATGCCTTACTCCAGTCAATGTCCTCACGATATCATCATGCATTCTGATTCTAACATTACCAACACCGATGACATTGCATTCAGTGTTGTTCCTCAACTGCAATTTACTATTATCCATGCATTGATAAGTAGTAAACCAGTTTCTATTTGGTGTAGCGAAAAGAACAACCAGAATCCATAATTCATCCATCAAATGATGAATAATTAGTGACAGACAAGACATAATAGGCACTATCAGCTACAACTGAAACATTATCTACAAAATCAACTATAATTTCTTTACTCTTCTCATTCTTCAACTTAAGGCAATTCCTTCTAAGATGCCCCCTCTTGCCATAGCTCTAACAAACAACATCAGCAGTCATAGACTGACTACGCTTGTTCATATTAGTACTACTCTTACTCACATGTGTTCTAGATCTTCCTCTATTTTCACTTACTAAAGCATCAGATATAGGTTCGACGTATTCTCTTCTATAGATGTCCTCGCTTAGAATTAAATCTTGAACTCCATCAAACGTTAAACTTGTTGATCCAGAGGAATTACTAACAGCAGTAACAGTAGTATTCCAACTATCAGGCAATGAGGATAATATAATCAAAGCACGTACCTCACCTTCAAAGTCAATCTCAACTTAACTCAATTGACTAACAATCGCATTGAATTCATTGATATGATATGCAACTGACACACCTTCGCTTATCTTCAAATTAAACAAACGTCGCATCAAATAGACCTTGTTGATCGCAGAGGGCTTCTCGTACATATCTGATAGGGCTTACATCAAATCAGCAGTGGTCTTCTCCTTCAAGATGTTAAATGTGACATTACGAGCCAACGTCAGCTAAACAACACCCATAGCTCGTCTATCCAGCAAATCTCAATCAGCTTGCTTCATCGACTCTGGTTTCTCCCCATATAAGGGCAAGTGCAATTTCATCTAGTAAAGATAATCTTCAATCTACATCTTCTAGAAACTAAAATCATTCCCATCAAATCTATCGATTCTCACTTTTACTTCTTCTGTCGCCATCGATTCGCTTCAACTCAGCCAAACTTGGCTCTGATACCAGTTGTTGCAAAAAGCAAGCGATCGAACAATAATATAAATAGAAGAAAAAAATAAATCGGACACCAGATTTACGTGGTTCAATCGTAAAGACCTACATCCACGGGGAGAGTTGCGATGAATTTCACTATAGCTATACAAGGATATTACATACTCAAATCACTCAAACACTCTATTGGTGTTTCCCAAGCCCCAATTACACCCAATAGCACACGCAGTGTTTAGCCCCGAAATTCCTTAAGAAATAATCTCTCATTCTCACAAAGAAATTACATGCAAATCTTACCACAAAATTTAATCGGCTACAAACACTAATCTTTCTTGGATGTAATTCACGGACAAGAACGACAAAGAAAATCCCTCACAAGCACTCAACGACAAGACGGTGCTTAAAGACCAATTCTTCATGATCAACCTCCTACCACCCACGGCCACAAGTCTGTGTGTGTGTGTGTGTGTGTGTGTGTGACCCTTATTCTTTTGCCGACTTCTCATAAGATTTTGTTTTCTATATTAAACAATTTTATCCAAAACATATCTCTGTATGCTTTAAGCAAAATCCAAATCCAAGTGAAAATTGGACTTTCCTATTTTAGCGGTCAAATTCTCCAACGCAAATTCGAATTTTGGGAAGTTGATCTTCGGATCTTCTTTGCTCAATTTCGAACGTCCGCAACATATTCAATTCGGAATATTCGGAATTTCACATTGGATTCAAACTCGAGACATATTTTAACAGGTTCCAAAGAATGGGTAAAGGATGGTAGGAGAGAGTAATGGAGTTACACAAAGTGGGCTTCATGCGACGAACTTAAAAACCAAACCAACCGTCGAGTCTTGGTTTAGGTCAAAATACATGCACTTCCATATAATTCGGTTCAATTTGGATATCATGGAAACCCGACTTGAACTATTAACACCCCTAATATAGGTTTGCAGCTAGTGTATCCACCTATGGTTTGCTTCTTAGTGAGCGGCATTCTCCCACTTCATTGACTACTTATGCAAATGAGGACTAGGCTAAGTGCTTTGATACTCGATGATCCACCTTAGGTTTTTGTGTCTTTCTCAGCACCAATCTTGTTCCATGGAGTGCCAAGAAGCTAGGTGCCAAGAAGCAAGCTATCGTGGCCCTTTATAATTGTTGACACCTAAATTTTGGCGACCCAATCATTGATTTTTTGCATAAAAATTAGGGATTAATTTTAATCCCTAAAAAAATGCATCAAAACAAATAAAATGGAAAAAATGGAAAATAAGGGGATGATCAATTATGCATGGAAGGTAAGAATTCTCACTAGCTATTATTGCTTCAATTAGATATTCAATCTTGGTAAATGTGGAGCCGAATTTCCAACCAAAGATAAAAAAATCAAGAGAATAAAGTCAAAATGGAAACCAAATCCAAAATCGGTGAGGAGAATGGCCAGATTGATAAATTGAAGGGAAAATATCAAAGAATTATACTCATCAAGGCTGAAATTCGGTAATCTCCACAATTAAGGAAGCGTAGCTTCAAACTTTCTAAAGGTAAGTGAAGGTTTTCTTTATAAAAGAATGGCGTGGAAGAAATTTAAAAGGGGGGAAGAATTCGCAAAAAAAAAAATCGTGAAAAGAGCAAGAGAATTCGTGAAAGTGAGAAAAAAGAGAGAGAGAGAGAGAACGCCGCCTTTTTGCTGTCCAAGAAGAGTTTTCTCTTCTGACAACCTGCAAGAAAAGAAAGGGAAAAGTCAGTAAAAAGAGAAAAAGTGCAGAGAGAGAGAGAAGTGACGTGAGAGGCAGGTTTGGAGAGAGAAAAAAAATAAACAAAAACAAAAAATATTGTTCATCTTCCTCGCTGTTCCTCGCTGCTCGATCCACCGTGCCTCCACAGTCACCGGTTTCGTGCCGTCCACCGCACCGGCGTCTCCTCCGCCAACCGTCGTCGTTCGTTCGCGAAGCCCCCACGCCGATGGCTACCATGCCTTTGCAACCATTGCCGCCTTGCTCGCCGCCGCTGCGACGCTCGCTCCATCTCTCTCGGCCCGCCGGTCTACGATCCTGAGCTGATCCCGACGCCCCCGCCTCTGCACAAGCGCCGTCACAGCAGCTCACCCGTTTGTCGCCACTGGTCGCCGCACCTCCTCCGCCAGCCACCACCGCCGCTCCGCCTCCTTCGCAGTCGCTGAACCCCAGCGGCGGCCACCATACCAGCAGCCCTGTTCGTCTCCCGTGCTGGTCTCTGTGTCCGGCAGCCAGTCCAAAGCATGATGCACAGCACCTTGGGCCACCCCCTCTATCCATCGCCGGAGTGCCACCGCACCTCTGCCCGCTCGTCGCTACTGCTGTGCCTCTAACCTCCCAAGCACCAACATCCCACTGCACCTCCATCTGCGTCACCCACACGAGTACCCCCGCCGGTTGACGCCTTAGCTCCGACCCCCCGACGCCCACGCCAGCAGCCCGTGCTGCCTCCGCGCCGCTCACCACCGCGTGTCCGCTCCTCACTAGTGCCTACACTAGCCCCGTGTCGCCGCGATCCCGCACCCTCACTGTTCAACAAGCCACCCCACCACCCGAGCACCCACGTCACAGCCCGAGCGCTCGCGTCACAGCCACTCCACCAGCAGCACAAGCGTTGAGTCCTTAGGTGGTTTATTTTTATTTTATTTTACTTTATTTATTTTAATTTTCGTTATTATTGGAGTATGGTATGTTGAAGTTAATTATTTGAATATTGTAAGCATTATCCGTAGGGTTTTGCCCAAAATTATTGTAATTTAATTTGATCCGTAAGACATCGGATCATTTTTTTAATTATATTAATTTCTTGGGCATTTTGATAGTATTTTAATTGTTAAACCATTATAATTATTAATTTGATCCGTATGACTTCGGATTAGATTTTTAATTATTTTGAGCTATATGTTGTGATATTTAGGGTTAAAATAATTGTTAATTTAACCCGTGAGACAACAGATTATTTTTTCAATTATTTTAATCATCTATTTGTTGAATATCTTGATTGTTTAGATCTAATGTTTATTTGATAATTACTTGCCTTGGAAAAAACCCTAAAAAATAAAATCAAAATCAAAAAATCAAAATCTTGCATCAGAGCATGTAAGTTTAGTAAATTATATATATAGATACATTTTTAGGATTGCATTTTTAGATAATTTTTTGAAATAGGTTAGGGTTGGACCTAAATAGCCTATATATATATATATAGGGTTTAAGTCAAATTAATCCCTAAGATAAAATAAATTAGAAAATTATTCTTTTTTAGATAGTTTAATTAGGGTTTTTATTAATTCCGAATTTCAATTAAAAAAAATACAAAAATACTAAGTGCATGTTAATTAGTTTGCATAATAGGATCATTTAATTAGAATTTTTTTATTAGTAAAATTAGGTCATGTAGTTAAAATGCATGTTTTATGAAAAAAATTATAATTTCAAGAAAACCCAAAAAATGATTGCTTGCTTTGTGTGATGCAATTTATTTATTTATTTTATTCGAATGTTTAGTAGTAGATGAGCATCCGTGTGATCACCATATTTGCATGATAGTAATTTAGGTTAAAATAAATCCAAGCTGTCTGAAAAAAAAAATTGAAAATAAAAATAATGGTATTGAAAGGGCATTAGAGAAATCTAGTGTAACCAAGTCCCGATACCCATAATCTCTGGTTCGTATGAGTAAAATAATTTTCCCATTATTTTACTTAGGTATCTAATCGACCTACCGTAAACTGATTAATGGCAACTCCTAGATAAAATCCATTTGCATGTTTAAAAACTTAAACTTAAGTCACGATTTGGTATGTTGGGAGAGCCCGAGCTAAGTTTAAAAACTTAGTAGTCTATTAGCCTAAATCTTAGGTGGTGCACCCGAAATTTAGGACGCGACAATAATTTAAAGGCTGAGTATCTCGCCATAGCTCACTATGTTGTTGAGACAATTTGGATTTATCATTTACTTCGTGAGCTAGGGGTCATCCTTTTTTTTTTTCCTTTCACCATATGTCGTGATAACCCACCACCTACCTTGCTCTCAACCTTGTGTTTCATGCTCACACGAAGCACATCGAGTTGAATATTTACTTTGCTCGAGAGCTACTTGCTTGTTGGCAATCTACATGTTCGCTATGTGTCTATAGCAGATTAGCTAGAGAACATTTTCATCAAAGGACTACCTAGTATGTGACATGCACTATTGAGATCCATTGTTTCAATCCTTAGGCATACTTTGAATTGAGGAGGGTTTTAATATGTAATTGATATGTTTCATAGGGTCTTTCTGTAATGATTTTTCCATATGTAGTTTTCTAAAAGTAATCATTCATACAAATATATACCACATAGCCCTAATTAAGGTCAAATCACTGTAGACATTTTCTCATTATCTAATTCTAAAAATTAACACTTTTCAAGATATTTCGTCTCGGTCCGACACTTGTCCATATTGTATAAAAAAAATAATTGAGGAAAAAAAGAGAGAGAATATGATGCACATGTAATACGTATCCTTGGATAACGTGATTCACCAAAGCAATCAATCGAATAATAAATTCACAGAAATAACTTGGCAAGATTTTGTTCCAAGGCGGATGCTCACTTTGGCCAAGAAGAGAGAAGTATATTTTAAAGACATTACCTTCTGGTTTTTATTTTTATTACAATCAATCGAATAATAAATTCACAGAAATAACTTGGCAAGATTTTGTTCCAAGGCGGATGCTAACGTAATATCATGCCAACTTTCATGCACATAATTATGTAGGAACAAAATTCAACTGAATTTTCCCATGAGTATTACTCATACTTCTCATCTCAATTTGTAAAGCTTATATTTACGTTCTTTTCATAATTTACTCTTGACTATATAATTCAGTGTATCTACGCGTTCATTGCAAGGGTTGCTGAAACAAGCTGAGAGAAAAGTATTCTTCATCACAGGTCTGTAGTTAGTAGAAAATTGACGAGAATCATTTTATTTTAAGCCAAAAAAATAAGAGTAAAGAAACGAAAGACCACGCAACCATGCATCATGCTCAGGGACATAATGAAAAGGGTTCAATATGAATCCTTGGTGATATACTTTGCAAATAATAATTTAGTTATTAGGGTCAAATATATACAAAATCTTCTAGGTGTTTGAATTTTCGGAGGTAATAATTGAACAAAATGTTGAATAGCAGCACATATTGAATATAGACGACGTACCCTCAAAGAAAAGTCAAAACAATGGAACAACACCTGATTAATTGACTGGAAAAAGGTCAATAACTATATTTCTTTCAGAGTGAATTATATATACTGGCCAAACCCAACCAAGCGGACTGTATATATAATCACTATGAACTTTTCTGGAAAGCAGTTTATTGAATTAAATCTTCATGTAATAACAGAAACAGCTTGGCAAGATTGAAATTGTCCAATGTTGAATATTCCCATAAGTACGGTTGACAAATTAGACTCTAAGGCAGAGTCAAACTCTGACCAAGAAGAGAGAAATCTATATCGATTACGGATAGAAGTTGCTATGTCAAATATCAATTCTAAGACAGTTCGATAGCGCCAAGTTTTGACTTTTCCTTTGGTAATATTCCTGTTGCAGATAACTCCGTGCATAATTATCTGGAAAAGGTCTTAATCATTCTCCCCCGACCACAAATATAATCTTCAAAAACAATGTGCCACATTGTCTATGGAATTCAAAGTCTTCAATGGCCGGGAATATGAGAAACTCAAACCCTAATATCGTGCCAACTTTCGTGCACGTCATCATGCAGGAGAAAACTCAGCCAACTTCGTCCATGTCGATTATCACCGATTGGAAGCGAAGTGTGGAATTCGACTATCGACGTTTCACCGCGTGTCCTTTCTTATGCACTATAAATAAGGCACGCTTAATAGAGTTGGCAATGCAAGCTCAAGAGAACAAAATAACAAAATGAAGATGGCGAACTTCACTTTGCACCATCACTTGGCATTTCTCCTTCTCTTTGCAGCCCCTTTGGTAGCTTTTGATATCAGCACTCCTGAAAATTTCCTCCAATGCCTCTCTCTTCACTCCAGAAACGCATCTGCAATCTCTAAACTCGTTTATACTCCAATCAACTCTTCTTACTCTTCTGTCTTGGACATTACCATACAGAACCTGCGCTTCTTGGCTCCTTCTGCTCCGAAACCCTTATTCATCGTGACACCGCTCGACATCTCTCATGTCCAAGCCACCATCATCTGCTCCCGACAGTATAGACTCCGAATGAGGACCCGAAGTGGCGGTCACGACTATGAAGGCCTTTCATATTTGTCTGAAGTCCCATTTGTCATTGTCGACATGGCGAATTTCCGATCAATCTCTATGGATGTGGAGGACAAAACTGCGTGGGTCCAGTCGGGTGCAACAGTCGGTGAGCTTTACTATAGGATCGCTGAGAAGAGCAAAACCCTAGGCTTCCCGGCCGGCCTTTGCCCCACAGTTGGCGTCGGCGGGCACTTCAGCGGTGGAGGCTATGGCACGCTGCTGCGGAAATATGGCCTTGCTGCCGATAATGTAATCGACGTACAGTTGGTTGACGCTCAGGGTCGGCTCCTAGATAGAGAATCAATGGGGGAAGATCTCTTCTGGGCGATTCGAGGTGGAGGAGGCGGCAGCTTCGGTGTAGTAGTGTCCTGGAAAGTCAAGCTAGTCCCGGTGCCGTCAACCGTGACCGTGTTCACGATCCTGAGGACGTTGGAGCAAAATGCAACGACGCTCGTACACCAGTGGCAACTTGTCGCGAACAAGCTCCCCAACGACCTATTCATACGGCTGATCTTGCAGAGCTACAACACCGGCCCCAACGGGACGAGGACGATGCAAGCCATTTTCAACACCCTTTACCTTGGTGGGGTCGACTCGCTCCTCGAGGTGACAAGGAGCCGCTTCCCGGAGCTCAACGTCACGAGACAGGACTGCACCGAGATGAGCTGGATTGAGTCCGTCCTCTACTTCGCGGGGTTTCCGAGCGGAACACCCTTGGAAGTTTTGCTCAACAGGAGCTCCAACACCAAAACGTTCTTCAAGAACAAATCGGATTATGTGAAGGAGCCAATCCCTGAGAGTGGCTTAGAGGGCATGTGGGAGAGGTTCTTTGAGGAAGATCAAGGGGTGCCTATAATGATTTGGAACCCCTATGGCGGGAAAATGGCAGAAATTTCTGAATCTGCCATTCCCTTCCCTCACAGAGCTGGGGTTTTGTACAAGATCCAGCACATAACGGCCTGGACCACCGGAGGCAACGAGGTTGCGCCAAAGCATGTGAGTTGGATACGAAGCTTTTACAGTTATATGGCGCAGTATGTGTCAAAATCGCCTCGAGAGGCCTACATCAACTACAGGGATCTCGACATAGGAATGAACAATGTGATAGGCGACACGAGTTATAAGCAAGCCAGCGTTTGGGGAAAGAAATACTTCAAGAACAATTTCGACAGGTTGGTGCGTGTGAAGACCGCGGTCGATCCTGACAACTTTTTCCGGCACGAGCAAAGTATTCCTCCGTTTTCATCTTAAAAGAAAAGGAAGAACAATCGATTTTCGATGTGTTCACCGCAATAACAAGATGATACTTTGTAATCAATGGAACATTTGACCATGTCGATGTTTGAGCTTTGTGCGGGTCATTTGTTAAATAATATTTAATTATTTGAAATTTTAGTTGTAAATTTTTATATATTGTATATTTAATTATAAAAAAATGATTAAGAGTTATTAAAAAGTAAAACAAGTAAAAAAATTCACTTAATATAATATACGTAATATGACATATAGGCCATTAACTTCTTGGTTTTTGTTAATTAATGTGGTATCTAAGCAATGTGAAGAGTTAAGTACATAGCGATTAATGGATTCCTCTATGAATTATTAGGTAAACCATTGTTTACCCATGCTTGGCATGGCTTTCTTTTTTTTCTTTTTCATAATTTCTGAATGCGAAGTATATTTTGCTTCACATAATAATAATGAACCTGGTCCTTCAGTTATAATGTTTCTAAAAAAAAGCAGATTTATTTCCTAAAAACTTCCTTCAATTTGTTAATGACATAATGGGATGTACGAGGGGGGGAAAACCATTAACCAAAAAACAAAACTAAAAACTAAAGGATAAGCCTGTGAAGATATGAAGAACAAAGTACAAGATGTAGAAGAGAAAGAACTTCTGTATTTACTTGAATCGAAGTACAAAAAAAACATGTATTCACTGAGAGCTTTCATCTCTTCTGTAATACAATCTCATTTCATCTCTTTCTCTCCTATCTATTCTCTATCCTTTTATTCTCTTTCTATATGAAAAACAGAGTACATCGCAGCTTATATAAGACTTGAGGAAGAAGATGATAAAATGGAAAAACTCTTTTAACCGACTTAACAACTTTGATTCCTTATCTAACAAACTAACGCCCCTAATGTATTAGAGCACGTGCATTTCCTGTTAAAGTCTTCAGGCTCTAAGTCTTCAGACTCATGAAGAACAATCTCTCTCTTCATGTCGGTCATGAGTCTGACTTCACCATCTTCTGTACTTCTTCCTCATTGCCACAAGCACAACATCAGCAGAACACCTCAGTCATGAGCTTCGTTTTCAATCTCTTTTTCCTTATGCATTGCCACATATCCTGTCTTCAAAACACTATCTTTAACATCCCCCCGCAAATTGGGAAGGGTTACCCCAAGCCCAATTTGGTGCAAAGAGTAAAATGCAGAAATCAAGGTAAAGATTTGGTAAAGATATCTACAAGTTGGCGAATACTGGGAGTATAAGAGACAATTAAGGATCCTGAAGCCACCTTTTCACGAACAAAATGAAAGTCGACTTCAATATGCTTTGTGCGAGCATGTAAAACAAGGTTAAGTGAGAGAGCAATGGCTGACTTGTTGTCACAAAAGAGAGATGTTGGAGCAAATAAACTAATGCCAATGTCTCGAAGTACAAAACCGATCCAAGTAAGATCAGCTGTAGCTGTGGCTAAAGCTCTATATTCAGCCTCTGTTGATGAACGAGATATTGTAGATTGTCGTTTTGCTGACCAAGAGATGAGGTTGGAGCCAAGGTATGTACAAAAACCAGTGGTAGATCGCCTTGTAGTACTACACCCTGCCCAATCAACATCAGCAAAACCATACAAATGCAAGAAGCTATGAGAATGAATGGTTAAACCAAGATCAACAGTGCCTTTCAAATATCGAAGAACCCTTTTGAGTTTGTAAAAATCTCCTAATGTGGGCTGCTACATCTTCTGACAGAGAAGATTAGTGGCATAAGCAATATCTGGACGAGTGATAGTAAGATACTGAAGTCCACCCACAAGACTTCGATATTCAAGAGGATTCTGCAATAATGTGTCATCAGCTGTCATGGTGACTGGCCGTAATGAGAGAGGAGTAGAAATAGGTTTGCAATCTTTCATATTAGCTCGAGTAAGTAGATCAAGAGCATATTTAGTCTGAGAAAGGAAGAGGTTCTATGAAGTTTGTTTAACCTCAATGCCCAGAAAGTAATGTAAGAGACCAAGATCCTTCATATGAAATTGAAGACTCAGTAGATGAATCAAGTGGGAAAGTAAGGAAGTTGAGCTTCCAGTGAGCACAATGTCATCTACATAGAGTAATAACAGTATGGTGTCTAAGCCATGATGAAATACAAACAATGAGGGATTGGTGATGCTACACGAGAACCCATTCTCAAGTAGAAAGTTACTGAATTTATCAAACTAGGCTCGTGGTGCTTGGCGAAGACCATACAAGGATTTCTTAAGCAAACATACATGATGAGGCTTCTGAGGATGTATAAAACCCGGTGGCTGTTGCATAGACATAGTTTCATTCAAATTACCATGTAGGAAGGCATTCTTAACATCAAGCTGATGAATTGGCCAATGCTTTGTCATTGCCACAGATAGGACAATTCGAATAGTAGCATGTTTAATGACAGGGCTGAAGGTCTCTGTGAAATCAATACCTTCTTCTTGATGAAACCCCTTAGCAACTAGTCTGGCTTTGAGTCGATCAAGCTGACCATTTGCAGTAAGTTTGGTTTTAAACACCCACTTACATCCTATGACATTCATATGATTAGTGCGAGGCACTAGTTCCCATGTCTGGTTTGTGTATAAGGCATCCATTTCATCTTGCATTGCTTGATACCATCCTCTGTCTGTTAGTGCTTATTTGACTGTTTTTGGTTCGAGAGGAACTTTATAGTCATCCAAGCATGCATATTTAGGATTTGTCTTGACTATGCCAGAATTTAATATGGTTTGCATAGGATGAACAGACACTATACCTGTGTGTTGTCTGAAGAGCTGCTATGTTCAGTGTTGATTTCTGGTGATAGAGTGGATACTGGCATAGAGCATACTAGTTCCTCAGTATGCATTTGTGGTGTTTCAGTAGAAGCTGATACAGGAGTGTAGATATTATGTATCAATCCTGTATCTTGCATATGTCCCATATGTCCATTAGATTTAGGCTGAACATGTGCTACAATTATAGAGTCTAGAAAAGTTACTCCATGTATCCACTATTTGTATAAGTATGTACCTTGATAATACTCAGCTGGTAGTTGAGAGGTGAAAGGAAAAATTGTTTCATCAAAGACCACATGACGACTGACATAGACATGTCCATTAGTGGGTAGAAGACATCAATATCCTTTATGTCTTTCACTGTACCCCAAAAATATACATGTAAGAGATCTTGGATCAAGCTTATGTTGAGCATATGGTCTGAGGCAAGGGTAACAAGCAGATCCAAAAACCCTTAAATGTGTATAGCTTGGTTTCTGTTGGTACAACTTACTGTAGGGTGAATGCATATGAAGTTTTGATGTAGGAAGCAAATTAATGATATGATTTGCTGTCATAAAAGTATCTACCCAGTATTTTAAGGGTACTTTGGCATGATACAACATTGCCATTCCTAGCTCAACCACATGTCGATGTTTTCTTTCAGAGAGTCCATTCTGTTATGGTGTGTAAGGATAGGAAATGTTCTGTTTAATTCCACATTGTTGTAAATGGTTCTGAAATTTGTTGCTAGTGAACTCTCCTCCTCCATCACACTGAAAGAGTTTGATCTTATGATCAAATTGATTCTCGACTTGCTTTTGAAACAGGACAAAGATATCATAGACTTCTGACTTCTGTTTCATTGGATATAACCAACTGTATCGAGAGAAATTATCCACAAAAATGACATAGTATCGAAATTTTTGAAAAGATTGAACTGGTGAGGGTCCCCAAACATCACAATGTATCTTTTCTAGGGGAGTATTAGTTATATAGTCTGACATAGGAAAGGGTAAAGCTGAACTCTTAGCAATCTGGCAACTACTACATATGCTTTGAGTTCTTGAATTACATTGAATTAGGTGCTGACTCGCAAGTACTTCACTTTTTTTAATTGGTATGTGCCAGCCTCGATGCCACAAATCTTCTCCTACTTCTTTTTGAGTTTGAGTGAAGAAAGCTTCGTGACTTTAGGGTCGACTTGATATAGTCCCTTGACTTTCCTTCCTAGCCTCACTTTGTTGAATTGTTGCAGGTGTCCTTCAGATATACCCCATGTTTGTCAAAAATAAAAGAACATGGATAATCATCTGTTAACTTCGAAATAGAAAGGAGATTTTTCTTGATTTTAGGGACTATTAGTACATCATTCAATGGTAACGAGCCAGTTTTTGTATGCAATAAGCCATTACCAACACAGGATATTGATAGACTAGATCCATCTCTTATCATAACAGTATCAGTTCCACTATATAAAGAGCAGTATTGATATAAAGAGCAGTATTGAAGCATACCAAGGTCTGCAGTGATATGAGCTGAAGCTCTTGTATCCGGATACCATTCAGTGCCATGAGAGTCTTCAATGTGCATAGCTGCTAGTGCAGTTGGTATTTCATCTGTTTGATATGAATTATCAAAATGATACCAACATCGAAGTGCTGTATGTCCTGGTCTTTTACAAATTTGGCATTCTAATAGACTATTATTTGCTATTTTTGCATTCTACATATTCTGATTAGATGCTGCACTTTGTGGTGGATATGACTTAGTGGCTTGATACTTTTGTGTAGGATTTGCATATGGTCTGAACCCATGTCCATAGTTAGACCAGTTGTGTGGTGATTTGTTAATCTGATCTTCTTGGTTCAGATTCAGATTATTCATTCTGTAGTATTGATTTCTACCTGTCTCAGCAAAGTCATTACCTCGATCTCTAGCACTCATTGCACGTCCTCTACCATAGCTATATCCTCCTCGATTATTTCCTCTTTGGTTTCTGAAGTTAGAGTTTTGCACAACTCCAGCAGACTTTCTTTGGCCATAGTAGGCTAGATTAGGATTATATTGATTTACAGAGTAAGTCTGTAGCCTAGTTTCAAATCTCTCAAGCTGAGAGATAACCTCATCATAATCAGGCTGAGGTTTTAAGCAATACATTGTTGTTCTGAAACTTTCATATTCTGAACCTAATCCCTCGAGAACACCAAACATCTTGGTTATCTCATCAACAGGTTTTCCAATGGCATTGAGTTGATCACAAATAGATTTGAACTCTCGAAGATAAGCATTCAATGTTCTATCTCTTTTCTAACATGCTTGCAATTTTCCTCTTAGTTCGAACTCTTTTGCCACAGACTTTTGTGTGAAACGATTAAGGAGAGTCTGCCATACCTCATATGAAGTCTCTAGCCTGATGATCAAGCTTAAAATGTTCTTGGTTACTGCTCCACTTATCCAAGATGAGATTAATTGATCAGTCTTCATCCAATCCATATGATCAGGATTCACCACTTCTGTTTCATTACCTTCAATCTCAACCTACATCATTTGAGCTGGTGGTGGTGTTTCGCCATTGATGAATCCAAAGAGATCCTGACTTCACAAGAATCTGTGAAACTGTGCTTGCCAAAGTAGGAAGTTGTCTTCAGCTAATTTTATTGTAACAAAATTAGCTATATTGACATGAATCGGAAAAGGATATTTCTGCATCCTTGCTGTCATACTGTATTCCAAAAGCTTTTGAGAATGTGCTTTCTTGATTACTATTGAATACTCTGTTCTTTGAACTTCTTGCTGTCGTCTAGATCACACATACGAAATGGATCACACAAACTCCATTAAAGACTTCGAGCAGTATAGTAGAAGAAACTCGAGCTCTCAGGAATGCTCTGATACCATGTGAAGAAATGAAGAACAAAGTACAAGATGTAGAAGAGGAAGAACTTCTGTATTTACTTGAATCGAAGTACAAAAAAAACATGTATTCACTGAGAGCTTTTCATCTCTTCTGTAATACAATCTCATTTCATCTCTTTCTCTCTCTATCTATTCTCTATCCTTTTATTCTCTTTCTATATGAAAAAGAGAGTACATCGCAGCTTATATAAGACTTGAGGAAGAAGATGATAAAATGGAAAAACTCTTTTAACCGACTTAACAACTTTGATTCCTTATCTAACAAACTAACGGCCCTAATGTATTAGAGCACGTGCATTTCCTGTTAAAGTCTTCAGGCTCTAAGTCTTCAGACTCGTGAAGAACAATCTCTCTCTTCATGTCGGTCATGAGTTCTGACTTCACCATCTTCTGTACTTCTTCCTCATTGCCACGAGCACAACATCAACAGAACACCTCAGTCATGAGCTTCGTTTTCAATCTCTTTTTCCTTATGCATTGCCACAGATCCTGTCTTCAAAACACTATCTTTAACAAAGCTTGGATACAGTTTATGATAACTTTCTTCAATTTTGTTGACGACACAATGCAATGTAAGGAGTAAGAAATGGGCAGTAAAACTAAAAATAAATCATTCTTTTATACAATATATTGTTTTCGTTAATCATGAACTTCATAGTTACTAATACTTCTTTAATTGTAGCTTTTTGCTGTTTTTGAAATAAGAGTACGATGACACATGGTTTTTATAGAAATCTTTTCTTGGGAGGAATTCTGACCTCCTAATTCCAAAGAAGGTAGGAGTGAAGTAAATAACTTTTTCCTGGTGCAAAATATGACATGAATAAGCAACAAAATCTACAACAATTTATTGTCATCTCATTGAGATCATATTTTAATATGAAAATTGATTATCTTATTGCTTCTTCGCGCATTACTAGAAAAATAGTATTGACCAATTATTCTTCATGTCTAATTTGGAGTAATCAATCTTACGGAGAAGGAAAAGTATGCCATGTTGAACTATAGAAGACCAATGATGTGCGCTCTATTGGGACTATTACAAAACGACATTGAACCATTGTAAATATTAGTTGATATTAACTTATCGAAAACATTTTTCATTGTGAAAATAATTACTATTTATAGTGGGCCTAAATGAAAAAGTTACTACATTCGAATGAATGCTTGAATTAAAAAAACAACCATTCAACTACATTCTTAGATAGCATTTAGGTGTCACTTTTTTTTTTTTTTTGGTTGGAAAAGGCGAGAAAGCTCATCTTTTTAAGAAAAATGAGGGTTTCTTGGCATTTAGAATATCACGTGTCATCATTAGAGGCAATGTTTAGGGAAGAGTACGGAAAAAAAAAGAAAAAAAAAAGAGTAGTCTTGCCACGATTCAATTGACCAAGTCAATTAAATAAAAATAATTGACCAAGTCACTATCTTCCAACAACTCTATTCCAGGTGAGTCCTTTTCTATTACTTTATGCTCTTCTGATTTAAAAGGCCTTTCTGAAAATTGTTGGAACCATGCATGATAACAAGATGTGCCTGAATTAGAAAAATTTTCAGTGCAATATCAACCTACAAGAATGAAATTATTCCCCAGACATGAACCGTGCGATGCCTGAGAATAAATGATAAAAAAGAGTTCCCTTGTCCCAAAACAAATAACTACCGCAAAAAAATTATGCAGTCTTTTGATGCTTAATATAAATGCATACACTATGAAAAGATTTCGGAAGTCAAATATAATGAATTATAATAAAGGCAACTCATTAATTTGAAGAGATAATAGCAAATATATATTTAGGTGAGTAGTAAATATTAGGCCTGTTTATGGGCAGGTTTAGTCGAAAATGATCCAACCTAAATTGACCAATTTAGCCCATTTTTACATGTAATGCAAATTTAGTGACCTATGCTCATACCCGACCCAACCTAACCAAGACCCAATTCTTAGTAAATTTTCTCTTTAAAATATTACCTCCGAGGAGTGAGCACTTCCATGGACTGGCTTGTTGAGTCAATGAGACAACTCGGGTGCTTGAATTAAGTCATGGGCTAAGATTTTGTGTGGCATATGAGCAATATGGGTGCGCAACGCATTTACGAACAAGAACACATGCGTGGGTGGGTCCGGCGTCGGGTATAGATGGGGTCGTGAATGTAGCGGTGAAATGAAGGTTGATGGATTGTTCAAGTGACATATGATGCCCTCGCGTTCCCGATCAGTTCACTTATATTTTTGTCCTCCCACAAATCTGCTCAACCTACATAAATTTCCTATCAGCTAAACATATTTCAAAATTCAAAAATCAAATAAAATCCTTTCACATTTAAATTCCCGGAATCACAGAAAAGTACACCCGCGACATAATCTTTTGCTCTCGGATTTCGGGCCCTGCCTAGTCCTCCCCAATCCAAGGCAAGCTCGAAGAAGAGGTCTCTTTCGTGTCTTCGTCCCTAACAGAAGTCCAAACAAGAACTTTCCCAAGAAGTTGGGAAATTTTCGACCGAACTTGCGGGGCACAGAGAACTTTGGAGCTGGAGGGTCGGTTTGGTTTGGGAAGCAGATGAGAGGTGACGCTAAAAGGGAGTTTCTTGTGGGAAATTGGGTTTGAAAGGACAATAGAGCTCGACATCTCTCTCTCTCTCTCTCTCACTGGTACTGACACTGGCAAGCACAGACGATCACGAAATCGAGGACCGTACGTGCGATGGAATTGAAGGGAGATGATTTGTTACCATTTTAGTGAGGACGGAGACATGAGTAGATCGTGAGTGAATTCTAGCAGAAGCCGAAGAATCTGGGAGGGGAGTCTGGAGGTCTGATGCTTTGGAATGAGGATTTTGGAGTTTAGTTCGGTTGTACGCATGTGCCGCGTGCAAAGCATTGTGACCTGAAACCCAAGAAATCAAGTAAAATTTTCCTCTTCCTCTAAAAATTATTGTGGCCCACATGATATGATTTATTATATGGTTTAATAATTATTGTTATGCTATAAGAATAATACATATTGGTTTTGAGGAGTTACGACTCTAATAAAATGAAGAGGTACGACTAAATTGAAAGGGTATATTGCTTTGATGGAAATCACATTTTCAACGGACGTACAAATAGAGTCCGGTCCTCTCTCCACCCACAATGAACAACAATAACCTAAAGGAATTTGGTATTCTCTCCTCCATCGATAGAATACATCAAGAATAGTGGGTTAAGGGAGAGAAATCGGATTTCTTCTTTTGGTTCGAATTCTTTGGGTTTTCTACAACGATAATCAAGTGCAACGTTATGGAGAAAGGTATGTCATAATCTATTTGTGATAATCATGAAGATCAAAATATCACTGTTTAGTATGAGTTTCCGCATTACAGATTTAATATGTATTGACTTACAGTTGGTATCAGAGCGTGGTTTATGATCTCATGATTTTTCCGTTTAAAGAAATATTATGATTTATGTTTGATGATTCGTAGAACGATCCTGTTTGTACTATTTGTTGTTGTTAAAATGTTTTCGGATGGTTTTGTTGATGAAAATCCGAATGATGGAAGTTCTCATGGAGAATAATGTCGAAAAATGGAAGAATTCGGGGGAAATAGAGATGAAAAATGGCGAAGGAATAGGTTATGGGTGCGAGGAAGAAGGCGCGTGGGTCCATGTGCGCGCTGCAGTTGCAGGCGCGTGGATCCCACGCGCCCACGCGCTCAATCGGGCGCGCGCGTGGGAAAAATCGCTGCGCACGTGGGATCCCACGTGTGCGCGCCAAGCCGTGCGGGGCGCATGGATCCCACGCGTGCGGCAGTTGCCAAGCGCGTGCGGGGCACGCGCCCGCGGCGGATGAAGGCGCGTGCTCGGCACGCGCCTGACGTCCCGCGACTCCCTTTTACGTTTTTGCCCCTCCCGCGGCTCCTAATTACCATTTTGCCCCTATTTAATTTATAATTACAGTTCTGCCCTTACTGGTTATTTACCATTTTGCCCCTGGATTAAAAATTTATGACTGCCCTTATGGAATGATTTTTGCTGGTTATTTACCATTTTGGATTATAAATTTATGGTTTTGCCCTTACGTTTTTATCCTTGTGTGCAATTTGGTAAATATTTATATTTTACAATATTAAAAAAAATTCATATTATGAAAGGTTTGTTAGTCACCAAAGTGGCCAAACTTTGAAGTCTTTTGAATTTTTGATATTGTAAATTGTTTTACTCAATTACCCATGATTAATTGATGCTATTTATGAAATTGATATGTTGCATATCATTATTGGTGTTATGGGTATATTGAAGTTCATTTATTATAAGAACTTAGGGATTAACCCAAAGGTTAATTATTTTCTATAATTCATGAACGTTATGGTTGATAATTAATATGACTTATTACTTTTGTTTGTATATCCAAAGATAGCAAATAAATTTTAATAAGATATATTTACAATTATCAAATAAAAGTTATTAGCATCATTATGGTTTTTATATATTTGTATATCATAGGATCGCCCAAAGGAGAACTATGATGTACATATGTAGTTTAGTTTGAATCTGATTAGGTGATATTCTCAAAGCATTAATGTATAAGTATTTTCTTGCACATTTGCAATATCTGTATCTGTTTCACTCCATTCGCATGCCTCATCTGTTCCCTTATTTAATGGGATAAATTTTTCTGATTGGAGTAAACAAGTCCAGTTTCACTTAGGTGTCCTAAATCTTGATTTAACACTTCAAGCTGAGAAACCAGCTGCTATTACTGATGAAAGTAGCAATGATGAAAAGTCTTTCTATAAAGCTTGGGAAAGATTGAGCAGACTGAGCTTAATGTTCATTCGAATGACAGTTGCAAACAATTTAAAGACTTCTCTTCCCAAAACTGACAATGCTAAGGAATTTATGAAATTTGTGAAAGAGCGTTCTCAAATTGCTGATAAGTCACTTGCTGGTACATTGATGAGTACACTGACCACCATGAAATATGATAGTTCACGTACCATGCATGAGCATATACTTGAAATGACGAATTTAGTAGCAAAGTTAAGAACTTTAGGGATGAACGTGGATGAGTACTTTTTAGTACAATTTATACTTAATTCCTTGCCTCATGAGCAATATGGGCCATTTCAAATGAATTACAACACTGTAAAGGATAAGTGGAATGTAAATGAATTGGCTAGTATGCTAGTTCAAGAGGAAACAAAGATAAAGAATCAAAAGGCTCATTCTGTTCATCTCTCAAGTTATCAAGAAGTTCGAAAGAATTTCAAGAGGAAAGGTGGAAGGAGCAAGAAGAAATGACTACACGTCCTAAATGACTCTTCAAATGCTTCTCAAATCCATAAGAAGGAACACAATCTTATTAAGTGTCATTTTTGCAACAAAATTGGACACTTGAAGAAAGATTGTCTGAAATGTAAAGCTTGGTTCGAAAAGAAAGGTAAGCCTTGTGCTTTAGTATGTTTTGAATCAAACTTTACTAAAGTTCCTTATAATACTTGGTGGATTAATTCTGGTACCACCACTCATGTGTCAAATACGATGTAGGGATTTCTTACGATCCAAACTATAAAGCCAAATGAAAGTTATGTGATTACGGGGAACAGAAACAAAACTCCAGTTGAAGGCATTGGCACTTATCGTTTGATCTTAGATATTGGGCATTATTTGGATTTGTTTCGAACCCTTTATGTACCTACATTTTCTCGCAATTTAGTTTTTTTGCCAAGACTTGATGTAGCGGGATTTTATTGTAAGTTTGGTTCTGAATCTTTCAGTCTATTTAAGAGTGATACTCTTATTGGAACCGGAACTTTATGTGATGGTCTTTACAAATTTAGACTTAATAATACCTTTGTTGAGACATTAATGACCTTGCATCATAATGTTGGCACTAAACGAAGCTTGGTGGATGAAAATTCTGCTTACTTGTGGCATAAACGTTTGGGTCATATATCCAAAGAAAGAATGCAAAGATTAGTGAAGAATGAAATTCTTCCAAATTTGATTTTACTGACCTTGGAGTGTGTATTGATTGTATTAAAGGTAAACAAACAAAGTACACTAAGAAATGTGCCACAAGAAGCACAAAACTTCTTGAAATTATACATACCGATATATGTGGTCCATTTGATGTTCCATCTTTTGGTAAGGAAAGTTACTTCATTACCTTTATTGATGATTTTTCACGTTATGATTATATTTATCTATTGCATGATAAGTCTCAATCAATAAATGCACTTAAAGTGTATATTAAAGAGGTTGAGAGGCAATTAGATAAAAAGGTGAAAGATCAGATAAAGGCGGTGAATATTATGGAAAGTATAATGAATCGGGACAATGTCCAGGTCCATTTGCTAAATTCCTTGAAAGACATGGCATTTGTACTCAATACACAATGCCGGTACACCACAACAAAATGGTGTAGCGTAAAAGGCGTAATCGTACTTTAATGGAAATGGTTAGAAGTATGATGAGTCATTCATCTTTACCCTTATCTTTGTGGATGTATGCTTTAAAGACTTCTGTGTATTTATTAAACAGGGTTCCTAGTAAGGCAGTTCCAAAGACTCCCTTTGAACTGTGGACGGGAAGGAAACCTAGTTTATGACACCTACATGTTTGGGGTTGTCAAGCAGAAGTAAGAATTTACAATCCACATGAAAGGAAATTGGATTCAAGAACGACCAGTGGTTATTTCATTGGTTATGCAGAGAAATCCAAAGAGTATAGATTTTATTGTCCTAATCATAGTACAAGAATTGTTGAATCTGGAAATGCTGGGTTCATTGAGAATGGTGACATCAGTGGGAGTGAAAGAATGCGTGATGCTTGCATTCAAGAAGTAAGGGTAGAAGTTCCTATACTCGAAACTTCTAAAGTTGTTGTTCCTGATATTATAGCACAATCTAACAATAATCAAGAACAACAAATTAATGAACAACCACTCCATAATGAAGATGTCAATAATGAACCTCCAATAGCTGAGTCACAAGAAATAGCATTAAGAAGATCTCAAAGAGAAAGGAGGTCAGCTATTTCTGATGACTATATGGTTTATCTACAAGAGTCAGAAATTGACTTAGGAATTGGAAATGATCCAGATTCATTTTCCCAAGCCATGGAATGTAAAGATTCTAATAAATGGTTTAATGCCATGCAAGAAGAGTTAAAATCCATGCATCAAAATCAAGTTTGGGATATTGTTGAATTGCCTAAAGGATGTAAGAAGGTCGGGTGTAAATGGGTCTTTAAGACCAAGCGCGACTCAAAAGGCAATATTGAACGACATAAAGCCAGACTTGTTGCAAAGAGTTTTACGCAAAAAGAAGGCATTGACTATAAAGAGACATTTTCACCAGTCTCTAAGAAAGACTTACTTAGAATCATTATGGCTTTGGTGGCTCATTATGACTTGGAGTTACACTAAATAGATGTAAAAACCGCATTTCTTAATGGGAATTTAGAAGAAGAGGTTTACATGGACCAACCCAAAGGCTTTTTAATTAAAGGAAAGGAACACAAGGTATGTAAATTAAAGAAATCAATATATGGACTTAAACAAGCTTCCCGACAATGGTATCTTAAGTTTAATGATACCATAACTTCATTTGGATTTAAGGAAAATACCGTTGATCGGTGTATATATATGAAGATTAGTGGGGGCAAGTTTATTTTTCTAGTTTTGTATGTTGATAATATTTTGCTTGCTGATAATGATCTTGGTTTGTTACATGAAAGCAAGAAGTTTCTCTCTAAGAATTTTGAAATAAAGGATATGGGAGAGGCAACATATGTGATAGGAATAGAAATATTCCGTGATAGATCACAAGGATTATTAGGATTGTCTCAGAAAGCCTACATTGAGAAAATTTTAGAGAGATTTAATATGAGTAAATGTTCAGCAAGAATAGTTCCAATTCAGAAATGTGACAAATTTAGCCTTATGTAATGTCCAAAAAGTGAATTGAAACGAGAACAAATGAAAAATATTCCTTATGCATCTGTTGTAGGGAGCTTAATGTATGCACAAACTTGCACCGGACCCAGGACATCGGTTTTGCTATCGGAATCTTTGGGCGGTATCAAAGTAATCCTGGAATGGATCATTGGAAAGCTGCAAAGAAAGTTCTTAGATACTTGCAAGGAACGAAGAATCATATGCTTACTTATAAAAGATACGATCATCTTGAGGTGATTAGGTATTCAGATTCAGACTTAGCCGGATGTGCCGATACAAGAAAATCAACGTTTGGTTACTTGTTTCTTCTGGTTGGAGGGGCAATTTCATGGAAGAGTGTGAAGCAATCAATTATTGCTGCATCCACTATGGAAGCTGAATTTGTGGCATGCTTTGAGGCCACTATTCATGGATTATGGCTGCGGAATTTTATTTCAGGGCTTGTGGTTGTTGACAGTATTGCCAAGCCGCTGAAAATTTATTGTGATAATTCTACAGCAGTTTTATTCTCTAAGAACGACAAGTATTCTAAGGGTGCTAAGCATATGGAGATCAAATACTTGTCTGTTAAAAAAGAAGTTCAGAAACGATGAGTGTCAATTGAGCACATTAGCACCAAACTTATGATAGCAGATCCCTTAACAAAAGGACTGCCGCCCAAAACATTTAATGAGCATGTTGAAAAGATGGGCATTATTGAACGACATTAATGTTTATATTAAGTTTATGTATTTGACACTTTGAGCTCACTTATGTGTTTCTGATATTTTCTGTTTTCTATTTAGTATACATTATGGAAATAGATGAATGTTAAACATGATAGTTTCTAAGGAAACATTATAGTTGGACTATTACTGTACTTCTCATTTATGGATCATGTTAAGTAAAGTGCTATAGTTATAGTGCATAGAAGGGACTATGTCGATTAATGACATACAACCGCTATGACTCGCATTAGTTTTCTTTACTTAATGGTGATTATTATATGATTGCCAATTTGATGAAATTTTATAGCATAATGTTATTGTGCACATTACAGTTTTTATTAAACTATGAAAGGAATATCATATGAGCCAAGTGGGAGAATGTAAGAATTATTGTGGCCCACATGATATGATTTATTATATGGTTTAATAATTATTGTTATGCTATAAGAATAATATATATTGGTTTTGAGGAGTTACGACTCTAATAAAATGAAGAGGTACGACTAAATTGAAAAGGTATATCGCTTTGATGGAAGACACCTTTTCAACGGACGTACAAATAGAGTCCGGTCCTCTCTCCACCCACAATGAACAACAATAATCTAAAGGAATTTGGTATTCTCTCCTCCATCGATAGAATACATCAAGAATAGTGGGTTAAGGGAGAGAAATCGGATTTCTTCTTTTGGTTCGAGTTCTTTGGGTTTTCTACAACGATCATCAAGTGCAACGTTATGGAGAAAGGTATGTCATCATCTATTTGTGATAATCATGAAGATCAAAAGATCACTGTTTAGTATGAGTTTCCGCATTACAGATTTAATATGTATTGACTTACACCTCCTCCTCTTTACAATCGACGGCGGTGAAAACCGCCCTGAGAATGCCATGACCTCCATGACCTGGTTTGCAAGGAGGAACAGGTATGGAGCAGCGGTGGTGATGCCCTCCTTGTCGCCCACATAGATGCTCTCAAAATTGCAAGCAATGGAGAGGAAGAGGCCTACAGCGGTAAAAAGGATGCAAAGGGGCAATACTCGATTCCTAGGGATGAACACGGTGGGCACCTGGGAGGGGCCGAGGGAGGGGAAGCCAATGAAAGAGGTGACATAGAGGAAGATGTAGACGAGGGAGAGGAAGGCCAGTCCTTTTTTTCTTTTTGGTCAAAAGGGATTAGAAACAAAGAGGTAGGCCAGTCTTTAATGGGTTTCAGATGGATGTCAAATGAAAATAAAAGGGGTCTCAAATGGATTTATTTCTAACCCATTTTGACCCGTGTAAAGTTGGCCATTTATTTTTTGGACCCACTTAAACTTGTTTGTAAAATATTACCCCACTCATTTATGATATGGCCCATCAAGCATTTTCAAGAGTTTTGCATGAAAAGGCCTAATGGACTTTTAAAGGAGAACAATCATTAAAAATAATTGATAGGCCGAATGCAATCTTCACTTTTATTTTGGAAAAAAAAAAATGGGCCTCATGTCTTATTGGATGAGGCTTATGGAAAATTCCCTTTGAATAAACGGACCAAATGTTGAGGCCGATTACAATATTAAAATAATGGGCCTCACCTAATAAAAAGGTCCAATGCAATTTTATTTTTTTTGGGGAACAGTTGTAATACTCAATTTTGCCCAATGGAAATACATGGTTAATATAATGATTTTAAGGCATGGGTCCATAAATAGATGGAAAGGAATTAAAGTGTTTCAATAAGCAGCACGAATGAAGAGGTTAATCGCAGCACAAGAGCATAAACATGCTCAAGACTTGTAATGTTTGACTCCTATTGGGTGGGGTATACTACAAGCTTAAGGCTTCCATTCCACGCGTTAAAGGCTTCCCCTGAAATGAGCAGAATCGAGTCAGCTTACTACCCCTTACCACTCATAGACGACCTCAGCTTCCTCAACACCTTCTCAGTTGGCTTCCTAAAATGCAATCTGGGATTTTAGATTGCTGTCAACACTTAAATCTGCACCTGTGTTTCTCTATCACATTTCATGTAAATTAGGGATCTAATTTGTCAATAATGACATAAGTTGACCCCTAATCCAAGAAATTGACACTGTTATTTAGCATTCACATTTCTTGCTCCATTTCATTGCAATTAGGGACATGGGCAATTCAAGTTCATTATAAAAAGAAGAAGATATATATTTTTTCAGTCAAAGGAGATGTATGTCTTGAAAAATACAAGAAATGAGGCTCTCAAATCATGGTACATGAATTCATTAGATTTGTAGATACCAATGGAATCGGGCCACATTTTAAAATGGCAATAGGGTCAATTTAGTTGTGAAACTTGAGAAGTTAAAGCCCATTTAATGGGTTTGGGTCCGGTCCACTTGAGGGGGCCTTAATCTCGGCCTATGATACGGCTCTGGTGGCCGGCCACATGCCATCTAAAAGAGCATGCTTCGGTCGACCACCCATAGACATTTAGGATTGAAAAAATTGAACAATTGAAATTTAGAGGGATAAGAGAAAACTCGTAAAGCCTCTTCCCTATGCCCTCGCCACTGCCGTGGGAAAAAAAAAAAAAGAACGCTGCGTTGATAATATCTAAACCAAGAGAGGCCGACAAGGCGTGAAGGCCTCTCGCCGATGAGTGATAGCAACAGAGGTGAAATCTAGAGCTAGAACGGTGAATACCAAATTGAAGACGTGTCGAATCTCTATCTGGCTTTTCGTCAAACGTACAACTACCGCGTTGAGGGTGTGAGAACAAAGCAACCGTAGGATAGCCTCTATGATTGAAGAAGAGATTTAGACTTTTCAATTAGAACAAATGACGACGAACATGCATCAACAAAGAAAATCCAGCGACCAAGTGTCAACATGATGATGAGATCATCGCAATGCCATGTGCCGGGTCACAACTGAGGATCGCAAGACGACACGAGATTTCTTTGATATGGATGGCGGGTATCTCGATGTGAACTACTCTTTGATATCTGGATAAGAACGCCCGAAATTAAGTCCATTTTTTACTGTGCTTCCAACTTGCTATCGTTTGTTAAACCAAGGTAAGCTTTACAATTAGCGATGCGGCATTTGCATTGAAAAAACCAGTTGCCATTTTGGGGTTGCCGAAAGCAGCTCCTTTTGTTCTTTTATGCAAGTTAAAGGAACATGCAAGGAGCTACTTATTCCTCCTGTGCGCATGTTCAACAACTGAGCCCTTTCCTTTTGTGCACATCTAATAGACATTATTGGTTAGGGAAGCTGACTTCTTTGACTAGCATTATGTTTACCATGCATGGAATCTTCAATTGACACAATCTGACTCCCTATTAGCTTCTACCAATGTATGAGTGCCCTCAGCTTTCCTTTTGGCTGGTAGTTGTTTGTTGGAATGTCATATGCTTTCCCACTGTGAAGAGAGTTGTTTTTGTTGGTGATACATCAAAATTCATGTTATGATGACGAATTTTTCCCCGTGAAGAGAGTTGTTTTTGTTGGTGAAGGTGTGACCTTTCAAGGTTAAGCTGATATATAAGATTTAAAAACTTCCATTACTGCTATGGGTTATGATTCTGGTTATGCAGCACTTCCGGGATTTTTAACTCCATTTAAAAGAGAACGGTATCATCTCAGCGATTATAGAGGGAGTGGGAGACGGCCAAGAACAGCAAAGAATTGTTCAACTACAAGCACTCTTCATTAAGAAATGTAATTGAGAGGTTATTTGGGGCATTAAAGAATCGCTTCACCATTTTGAGACATATGCCTCCATTTACAATTCGAAAGCAATCACTTGTTGTAATTGCATGTTGTGCTCTTCATAATTTCATTCGTGATCAAGATAGGATGGACAGAAACTTTTCCCATTATGGAGATCCGGAGTATCCATTTGGAGCTAGAGAAGTGGAGGTTGCAGATGATACATCGCATGAGCAGGCACTTGGGATAAACATGCTTAGGATAAGTATTGCAAATAAAATGGCAAGGGATCACAATATGCCCGAGATTTGTTGACTTTGTGTTTCCGACTTTTGTAATATTGTTTTAAGTATTCACTTATCAAAGTCAATGTGATGAAGTTGAACAATGAACTATATTGCTTCATTATTGTGATGTCATGTATGAAAGGATCCATGTTGAGATCTATAAGATACTCTTCTTTTTGGTAGTTCTTATTGTACGAACTTTACTTATAAAAATTTCTTTCGAGTATGCACATATGACCATATTCAAAATGTTTTTCTTCACTCTCCATGATGAAAATTAAATTGATGAGCATTTCATGACAATGAGAATTCAATACCAAGTTTACACTTTATTAAAAAAAAAACACTTGAGAAAAATTTGGTACAAACTTTACTTACTAAATTTTCTACCAACTATGCACATATGACCATATTCAAAATGTTTTTCTTCACTCACCATGATGAAAATTAAATTGATGAACATTTCATGAGAATGAGGATTCAATACCAAGTTTACACTTTATTAAAAAAAAAAAAAAGCAATTGACAAAAATTTGGTACAAACTTTACTTACTAAATTTTCTACCAAGTATGCACATATGATCATGTTAAAAATGTTTGTCTTCACTCACCATGAAAAAAATTAAATTGATGAACATTTCATGAGAATGATAATTCAATATCAAGTTTACACTTTATAAAAAAAAAAAAGGAATTTGATAAAAATTTGGAACAGAAATTTTTTACAGTTACCAAACGTGTTTCTGTTCTTTTTTTATTCCAGAAACAGAAATTTTATACAGTTACCAAACGTTTTCTTTTGTTCAAAAACTGTTTCCCGGAACAGAAACACTTTTTTCTATTTCTGTTCCCTGGAACAGTTTTTAAATAGAAACACAAACAAACCCACCCCAAGTGTCAACATGATGATGAGATCATCGCAACGCCATGTGCCGGGTCACAACTGAGGATCGCAAGACGACACGAGATTTCTACTACCGCCATCACCTCAAACCTCTTGCAAGCTTCTTAGCCTCCTACTACCACCATGTCGCCTTTGCGAAACTTGTTAAATCGGCCAATGTCCTTTGGAGGCGAACCTTATTGAATCGGCCAATCACCTTTGGGAACAGTACTTAACAACATATTCTAATGCTCAATATATTCATGTAGTTTCCATCCATCTAACAACTTAAGATTTTTGGTTGGATTTTTTATCATGGTATTAAAGTCAGTGCTATCCCTTTTGTGAATGTGTGTCCACCTCCATTTGTTAAATTCCACATGCCATGGTCAAAATTCCATGGACCGACAGGTCGTAAATGCTCTATATATTCATATAATATCATTCTATCTAATAGCTTAAACTTTTGGTTTGAACTTTTTAGCATCGTCTATACATGTGGAAAATTGTTTGCTTTGTCGATTGCATGAATTCACTAAACTGTTGATGGACGAAGATCAACGAAGGACTTCGAGGATTTCGCGATGATGATGCTTGGCAACAATGAAATCGGAATCACTCGACAGAGATATTCAAAGGTTGGTCTGGGTCTTGGACGGGCTCACGCATGCACTGAAGCCCCCAGGGCCCAATTGATGGGTGAATGGGCTATTGAAGAAAATAGGCTTGATCTTTGGACATTATGGGCTCAAGTGATGAGCGGATTGGACTTTAAAATATGGGCCGAACCCGATGTGTTTGGGTTTTGTTAATACTTCTTCTTCTTCTTTTTCTTCTTCTTCTTCTTTTTTTTTTTGTTATTTATTTGTAATTAATTTGTTCATTCATTTATGAAACTATTCTAAACAAGAAACCGAAGTGCCTTCATTTTCACAAATAAGAATATGAAGTGGATCTTATTTCAAGTAAAGGCCTAAAGTGTCATTATTGTCTCAAATAAAGTCATGTGGTGGATCTTATTTCAAATAAGAGCATAAAGTAGTTTTATTTATTTTTAAATAAGAGCTTGATTTTCTGGCTGATAAGGACATTTTCTTCATTTACCTTTTTATTTGATTTTTTTTCATTTTTCTTTATTTTTCCCTTTCTTTTCTCCTGGAGTGGTCTTTGGTGTGGGGGGGGTGGGGAGAAGGTTGCCCTCACCGGCAATAGACAAGAGACGGCCCCATCCTGGGGGAGCTCACACTTGCAACCATCGACGACACCAGTCCTCACCCAAGGGTTGCCTTGCCAGTGGCAAGTGAGGGACAACTCGCCTTGGGGGAGGTCATCCACGTCAGTCTTAGGTAAGGCTAACCCTCGCCAGAGCTGGCAAGGGGTGGCCTTGCCCATGGTTCAGAAAGGCTTATAGGCCCTTGTCGACCCTTATCAATAGCTAGCAAGGGCTTGACCCTTGCTCGCGGCTGCTGGCCCTCATCGAAGGAAAAAAATGGAAAAGAGAAATGAAAAGAATAAAAAATGATTTAAAATAAAATTGTATTTGAACGAAAACGTCCTTTGATCAGTTGGAATATTTAGCTGACCAGTGACCGGTGAAATTAGGCTCTTAGTTGAAACAATTATGGTCACTTTAAGGCCTTTGTTTAAAACAACCATGACCACTTAAGGTTTTTATTTGAAATAAAGTCCATTTAGGTCCCTTATTTGAGAAAATAAAGACATTTCGAGCCTCTATTTGAAACTTTTTTTTTTTTCATTTATTATCTATCTATTGTTTTTTCAAGTATCATTAGGCACTTGGCCTGGAGCCACAAAGGCCAAGTTCGAACATCGGTGCCTCTGCCACGATGTTCAATGGCCATGCCATGTTACATGGCTCTTGTGTCCAAGTCATGGGCAGCTGGGCTTGGCCCCAATGCTTGCTCTCAAGTCCCTAGCGATCATGTCCTGATACCTGCTCTTGTGCCCAAGTCATTAAGACCTTCTTGGGTTCATTGAAGTCAGGCCCAAGCCCCTAGTGCCAGTGCTCGGGTTTGTTGAGGTCGGGTCTCCGGCGCCCATGCTTGGGTACCTAGCTCTTGCGTCCAAGTCGCAAGCACTCAGATATGGGTCTATCGAGGCTAGCCTTAGCTCCACAGAGGCCAAGACATTGGATAAGGTGGTTCTAGAAAGCAATTTATCGAATACTATCTTCATCTAATAACAGAAAAATACTTGGCAAAATTTTCTTTGTTTGGCCAATACAACTTGGAAAGATTGAAATTGTCTAATTGTTTAACATTCCCATAAGTTGGTTGATAGATTATTTTCTGAGGCGGATGCAAACTTTGAACAAGAAGAGAGAAATGTATTCCAATAGATGACTATGTTAGATTATACATATAATACTTTGATGCGGAAATTCAAAGTAAAAACAATGATCTTTTGATCTTCATGATTTTCACAAATAGATGAAGACATACCTATATCCATAGCGTTGCACTTGATGATCGTTGTAGAAAACCCAAAGAACTCGAACCAAAAGAAGAAATCCGATTTCTCTGCCTTAACCCATTATTCTTGATATATTCTATCAATGGATGAGAGAATACCAAATTCCTTTAGGTTATTGTTGTTCATTATGGGTGGAGAGAGGACCGGACTCTATTTATACGATTGTTGAAAAGGTGCATTCCATCAAAGCGATATACCCTTTCATTAAAGTCGTACCTCTTCGTTTTATTAGAATCGTAACTCCTCAAAACTAATATGTATTATTCTTATAGCATAACAATAATTATTAAATCATATAATAAATCATATCATGTGGGCCACAATAATTCTTACATTCTCCCACTTGGTCCATATGATATTCCTTTCATGGTTTAACAAAGACTATAATATGCACAATAATATTGTGCTATAAAAAATTTCATTAAATTTGCAATCACATAATAATCACAATTAAATAAAGAAAACTAATGCGAGTCATAGCAGTTGTATGTCATTAATCGACATAGTCCCTTTTATGCACTACAACTATAGCACTTTACTTAACATGATCCATAAATGAGAAGTACAATAATAGTCAAACTATAATGTTTCCTTAGAAACTATCCTGTTTAACATTCATTTATTTCCATAATGTATACTAAATAGAAAACAGGAAATATCATAAACATGTAAGTGAGCTCAAAATGTCAAATATATAAACTTAATACAATCATTATACAAACATTAATGACGTTCAATAATGCCCATATTTTCAACATGCTCATTAAATGTTTTGGGCGGCAGTCCTTTTGTTAAGGGATCTGCTATCATAAGTTTGGTGCTAATGTGCTCAATTAACACTCTTCGTTTCTGAACTTCTTCTTTAACAGACAAGTATTTGATCTCCATATGCTTAGCACCCTTAGAATACTTATCGTTCTTAGAGAATAAAACTACTGTAGAGTTATCATAATAAATTTTCAGCGGCTTAGCAATACTGTCGACAATCACAAGCCCTGAAATAAAATTCCGCAGCCATAATACATGAATAGTGGCCTCAAAGCATGCTACAAATTCAGCTTCCATAGTGGATGCAGCAATAACTGACTGCTTCGCACTCTTCCATGAAATCAGCCATAAGAAACAAGTAGCCAAACGTTGATTTTCTTGTATCGGCACATCCGGCTAAGTCTGAATCTGAATACCCAATCACCTTGAGATGATCAGATCTTTTATAAGTGAGCATATGATTCTTCGTTCCTTGTAGGTATCTAAGAACTTTCTTTGCAGCTTTCCAATGATCCATTCCAGGATTACTTTGATACCTGCCCAACATTCCGACAGCAAAACTGATGTCTGGTTTGGTGCAAGTTTGTGCATACATTAAGCTCCCCACAACAGATGCATAAGGAATATTTTTCATTTGTTCTCGTTCCAATTCACTTTTCGGACATTGCATAAGGCTAAATTTGTCACATTTCTGAATTGGAACTATTCCTGATGAACATTTACTCATATTAAATCTCTCTAAAATTTTCTCAATGTAGGCTTTCTAAGACAATCCTAATAATCCTTGTGATTTATCATGGAATATTTATATTCCTATCACATACGTTGCCTCTCCCATATCCTTCATTTCAAAATTCTTAAAGAGAAATTTCTTAGTTTTATATAACAAACCAAGATCATTAGCAGCAAGCAAAATATCATCAACATACAGAACTAGAAAAATAAACTTGCTCCCACTAATCTTCATATATATACACCAATCAACGGTGTTTTCCTTAAATCCAAATAAAGTTATGGTATCGTTAAACTTAAGATACCATTGTCGGGAAGCTTGTTTAAGTCCATATATTGACTTCTTTAATTTACATACCATGTGTTCCTTTCCTTTAACTGAAAAGCCTTCGGGTTGGTCCATGTAAACCTCTTTTTCTAAATTCCCATTAAGAAATGCGATTTTTACATTCATTTGGTGTAACTCTAAGTCATAATGAGCCACCTAAGCCACAATGATTCTAAGTGAGTCTTTCTTAGAGACTGGTGAGAATGTCTCTTTATAGTCAATGCCTTCTTTTTGCGTAAAACCCTTTGTAACAAGTTTGGCTTATCGTTCAATATTGCCTTTTGAGTCGCGCTTGGTCTTAAAGACCCATTTTCACCCGACCTTCTTACATCCTTTAGGCAATTCAACAATATCCCAAACTTGATTTTGATGCATGAATTTTAATTCTTCTTGCATGACATTAAACCATTAATTAGAATCTTCACATTCCATAGTTTGGGAAAATGAATCTGGATCATTTCCAATTCCTAAGTCAATTTCTGACTCTTGTAGATAAACCATATAGTCATCAGAAATAGCCGACCTCCTTTCTCTTTGAGATCTTCTTAATGCTATTTCTTGTGGCTCAGCTATTGGAGATTCAATATCGACATCTTCATTATGGAGTGGTTGTTCATTAATTTGTTGTTCTTGATTATTGTTAGATTGTGCTATAATATCAGGAATAACAACTTTAGAAGTTTCGAGTATAGGAACTTCTACCCTTACTTCTTGAATGCAAGCATCGCGCATTCTTTCACTCCCACTGATGTCACCATTCTCAATGAACCTAGCATTTCCAAATTCAACAATTCTTGTACTATGATTAGGACAATAAAATTTATACCCTTTGGATTTATTTGCATAACCAATGAAATAACCACTGGTTGTTCTTGAATCCAATTTTCTTTCATGTAGATTGTAAGTTCTTACTTCTGCTTGACAACCCCAAACATGCAGGTGTCGTAAACTAGGTTTCCTTCCCGTCCACAGTTCAAAGGGAGTCTTTGGAACTACCTTACTAGGAACCTTGTTTAATAAATATATAGAAGTCTTTAAAGTATACATTCACAAAGATAAGGGTAAAGATGAATGACTCATCATACTCCTAACCATTTCCATTAAAGTACGATTACGCCTTTTTGCTACACCATTTTGTTGTGGTGTACCTGGCATTGTGTATTGAGCACAAATGCCATGTCTTTCAAGGAATTTAGCAAATGGACCTGGACATTGTCCCGATTCATTATACTTTCCATAATATTCACCGCCTCTATCTAATCTTACTATTTTCACCTTTCTATCTAATTGCCTCTCAACCTCTTTAATATACACTTCAAGTGTATTCATTGATTGAGACTTATCATGCAATAGTTAAATGTAACCATAACGTGAAAAATCATCAATAAAGGTAATGAAGTAACTTTCCTTACCAAAAGATGGAATATTAAATGGACCACATATATCAGTATGTATAATTTCAAGAAGTTCTGTGCTTCTTGTGGCACATTTCTTAGTGTGCTTTGTTTGTTTACCTTTAATACAATCAATACATACTCCAAGGTTAGTAAAATCCATATTTGGAAGAATTTCATTCTTCACTAATCTTCGCATTCTTTCTTTGGATATATGACCCAAACATTTATGCCACAAGTAAGCAGAATTTTCATCCACCAAACTTCGTTTAGTGCCAACATTATGATGCAAAGTCATTAATGTCTCAACAAAAGTATTATTAAGTCTAAATTTGTAGAGACCATCACATAAAGTTCCAGTTCCAATAAGAGTATCACTCTTAAATAGACTGAAAGATTCAGAACCAAACTTACAATAAAATCCCGCCACATCAAGTCTTGGCAAAGAAACTAAATTGCAAGAAAATGTAGATACATAAAGGGTTGAAACAAATCCAAATAATGCCCAGTATCTAAGATCAAACGATAAGTGCCAATGCCTTCAACTGGAGCTTTGTTTTTGTTCCCCGTAATCACATAACTTTCATTTGGCTTTATAGTTTGGATCGTAAAAAATCTCTGCATCGTATTTGATACATGAGTGGTGGCACCAAAATCAATCCACCAAGTATTATGAGGAACTTCAGTAAAGTTTGATTCAAAATATACTAAAGCACAATGCTTACCTTTCTTTTCGAACTAAGCTTTACATTTCAGACAATCTTTCTTCAAGTGTCCAATTTTGTTGCAAAAATGACACTTAATAAGATTGTGTTCCTTCTTGTGGATTTGAGAAGCCTTTGAAGAGTCATTTAGGACGTGTAGTCCTTTCTTCTTGCTCCTTCCACCTTTCCTCTTGAAATTCTTTCGAACTTCTTGATGACTTGAGAGATGAACAGAATGAACCTTTTGATTCTTTATCCTTATTTCCTCTTGAACTAGCATATCGGCCAATTCATTTACATTCCACTTATCCTTTATAGTGTTGTAATTCATTTGAAATAACTCATATTGCTCATGAGGCAAGGAATTAAGTATAAATTGTACTAAAAAGTACTCATTCACGTTCATCCCTAAAGTCCTTAACTTTGCTACTAAATTCGTCATCTCAAGTATATGCTCATGCATGGTATGCAAATCATTATATTTCATGGTGGTCAGTGTACTCATCAATGTACCAGCAAGTGACTTATCAGCAGTTTGAGAACGCTCTTTTACAAATTTCATAAATTCCTTAGCATTGTCAGTTTTGGGAAGAGAAGTCTTTAAATTGTTTGCAACGGTCATTTGTATGAACATTAAGCTCAGTCTGTTTGATCTTTCACAAGCTTTATAGAAAGACTTTTCATCATTGTTACTTTCATCAGTAATAGCAGCTGGTTTCTCAGCTTGAAGCGCTAAATCAAGATCCAAGACACCTAAGTGAAACTGACTTGTTCATTCAAATCAAGAAAATTTATCCCATTGAATAAGGGAACAGATGAGGCGTGCGAATGGAGAGAAACAGATACAGATACTGCAAATGTACAAGAAAATACTTATAAATTAATGCTTTGAGAATATCTCCTAATCAGATTCAAACTAAACTACACATGTACATCATAGTTCTCCTTTGGGCGATCCTATGATATACAAATATATAAACCATAATGATACTAATAACTTTTATTTGATAATTGTAAATATATCTTATTAAAATTTATTTGCTATCTTTGGATATACAAACAAAAGTAATAAGTCATATTAATTATCAACCATAACGTTCATGAATTATAGAAAATAATTAACCTTTGGGTTAATCCCTAAATTCTTATAATAAATGAACTTCAATATACCCATAACACCAATAATGATATGAAACATATCAATTTCATAAATAGCATCAATTAATCATGGGTAATTGAATAAAACAATTTACTGTGGCATCCCAAATGTTTGAGACAAGTCCTAAGATGTATTAAGGCCTATAATTAGGTAATGAATTTACCTATGGTTTATGCTTTAACTATTAACCTTTCCCTTAAAACTAAATGTTATACACCTATGTTCTTGAATTTTTAAGATTTGTACTATAGGTTATTTTAATAAGACAAATTTATGCTTGGCTATGCTTCTCATAGATTTGTTTTCCTATAGATTAAAATGTTTCAAGTTTTTGCCTTTGAAATTGAAAATTGAAATCAACTAAGGAAAGAATTTAGTGGTTTTTTTAAAAAGTAAAAGGGTAAATTTAGGCTTGGACTTTAGGCCCATGGATAGAGGGCCTAAAGTGGGCCATTTTGGCCAGGCCCATGAGGCCCATATGGGCCATTCGGCCGAGCAAGAGGGGGAGGGAAATTCGAATGCATGCCTCCCCCATGTGTCCCATTGTGAAGGCCACTTGGCACTCATGCATTTAAGTCAATTAAGCAATGATTAGGGGAAAGAAAAGCAAAACGGGAAAAAGGCAACCGGTTTAGGGGGAGGGGGTGTCGTGCAAAGAGAGAGGGAGAAAGGGAGAGAGAGATTTTGAGAGAAACCGAGAGGAGGAGGAGGCTGCACGAGGAAGAAGTCCGCCCGTTCGTCGCCGTTTTGCCTTTGTTTGCTGCTGTTTTGTGCTTGAATCTAAGGCAAGTTGGGATCCTTTGATGCTCTTGCATGTGTGTTATGGAGTGGTGATGGATTTGGGGTGTTTAGAGTCTAAGAAACCGAAGCTAGAATGACTTGTGCTTGAGTGATGTTGCTGTTTCCGCATGAACCGCCTGAGTCAGAATCTTGTGAGAGCTTGCATGCATGTTTTGAGTTCGATTTTGACTTTGATTTCTTCATGAAAGTTGTAACCAACATCTTAAACTACAACATACTAAAATTTGGTGCAAAATGATGGAGATTTAAGGGGTCAAACTCTCATCCTACGGAGACACTAGATCTGGAATTGTTTTGCTGACCTTTGTGGTAGATTTGTGGTTGCATGTTGATTTTTATTAAGAATCTCTCTTCTACTTCTTCATGAAACATCTTCATCTATGTGTTAACTATAACATACTCAAATTTCGTGATTTTTGAAGGCCATTTGCCTATTTAACTGACTGTGAAATGAAAACTGTGCAAACTGTGTGTTTCGGACATGAGAATCTTGACATGCATGACCTATAACTTTCTGTACAAGCTTTATTTGAAGAAATGTTCTTCATGAAAAATCTTCATCTATGTGTTAACTATAACATACTCATATTTCATGATTTTTGAAGGCCATTTTCCTATTTAACCGACTGTGAAATGAAAACTGTGCAAACTGTGTGTTTCGGACATGAGAATCTTGACATGCATGACCTATAACTTTCTGTACAAGCTTTATTTGAAGAAATGTTCTTCATGAAACATCTTAATCTATATGTTAACTATAACATACTCAAATTTCATGATTTTTGAAGTCCATTTGCCTATTTAATCGACTGTGAAATGAAAACCGTGCAAACTGTGTGTTTCGGACATGAGAATCTTGACATGCATGACCTATAACTTTCTGTACAAGCTTTATTTGAAGCAATTTTCTTCATAAAACATCTTCTTCTATGTGTTAAATAAAACATACTCAAATTTCATGATTTTTGAAGGCCATTTGCCTATTTAATCGACTGTGAAATGAAAACCGTGCAAACTGTGTGTTTCGGACATGAGAATCTTGACATGCATGACCTATAACTTTCTGTACAAGCTTTATTTGAAGCAATTTTCTTCATAAAACATATTCATCTATGTGTTAAATATAACATACTCAAATTTCATGATTTTTGAAGGCCATTTGCCTATTTAACCGACTGTGAAATGAAAACTGTGCAAACTGTGTGTTTCGGACATGAGAATCTTGACATGCATGACCTATAACTTTCTTTACAAGCTTTATTTGAAGAAATGTTCTTCATCAAACATCTTCATCTATGTGTTAAATATAACATACTCAAATTTCATGATTTTTGAAGGCCATTTTCCTATTTAACCGACTGTGAAATTAAAACTGTGCAAACTGTGTGTTTCGGACATGAGAATCTTGACATGCATGACCTATAACTTTCTGTACAAACTTTATTTGAAGAAATGTTCTTCATGAAACATCTTGTCTATGTGTTAACTATAACATACTCAAATTTCATGATTTTTGAAGGCCATTTGCCTATTTAATCGACTGTGAAATGAAAACCGTGCAAACTGTGTGTTTCGGACATGAGAATCTTGACATGCATGACCTATAACTTTCTGTACAAGCTTTATTTGAAGAAATGTTCTTCATGAAACATCTTTTTCTATGTGTTAACTATAACATACTCAAATTTCATGATTTTTGAAGGCCATTTGCCTATTTAATCGACTGTGAAATGAAAACCGTGCAAACTGTGTGTTTCGGACATGAGAATCTTGACATGCATGACCTATAACTTTCTGTACAAGCTTTATTTGAAGCAATTTTCTTCATAAAAAATATTCATCTATGTGTTAAATATAACATACTCAAATTTCATGATTTTTGAAGGCCATTTGCCTATTTAACCGACTGTGAAATGAAAACTGTGCAAACTGTGTGTTTCGGACATGAGAATCTTGACATGCATGACCTATAACTTTATTTACAAGCTTTATTTGAAGAAATGTTCTTCATCAAACATCTTCATCTATGTGTTAAATATAACATACTCAAATTTCATGATTTTTGAAGGCCATTTGCCTATTTAATCGACTGTGAAATGAAAACCGTGCAAACTGTATGTTTCGGACATGAGAATCTTGACATGCATGACCTATAACTTTCTGTACAAGCTTTATTTGAAGAAATGTTCTCCATGAAACATATTCATCTATGTGTTAACTATAACATACTCAAATTTCATGATTTTTGAATGCCATTTGCCTATTTAATCGACTGTGAAATGAAAACCGTGCATACTGTGTGTTTCGGACATGAGAATCTTGACATGGATGACCTATAACTTTCTGTACAAGCTTTATTTGAAGAAATGTTCTGCATGAAACATCTTTGTCTATGTGTTAACTATAACATACTAAAATTTCCTGATTTTTTAAGGCCATTTGCCTATTTAATCGACTGTGAAATGAAAACCGTGCAAACTGTGTGTTTCGGACATGAGAATCTTGACATGCATGACCTATAACTTTCTGTGCAAATTTCTTTTGGAGAAATTTCCTGCATGTGATATCTTTAACTATGTCTTGACGGCAACATAGTTAAATTTCATGAATTTTGAAGGTCGTTTGCCTATTTAATTGACTGTGATATGAAAACTGTGCATGCTGTACATTTTTAAATTTATGATATTGGATTGTATGGTCACTTCTATGCTGTGATGTGTGGTCCGTATGAATTGTTCATGTGAATTATGAGATTTTGGATTTGTTTTCATATAATGGTGTAATGGCTTTCATGCATTTCATATGTCATTGAAGAAAAGGGAAAAATTTTCCATGATTTCAAAGAAAGATTTTATTTAATCAAAGGGAAATTTCTTTAATGCATACTACATGTTAACAAAAGAAATTTGAAACAATTGCATTGGAAATTTCAAGAGTGAGATTGGAAAAGAAAGGTATGAGGATATGAATGACCGTCGGAGGTGTGAGCCGACGATGCCCCGGGAGTGTCTGGATGCCCGGAGGTGTGAGCCGGATGCCCGGAGGTGTGTGCCGGATGTCCTCGGGAGTTTCGAGATGCCCGGAGATGTGTGCCGGATGCCCGAAGGTGTGTGCCGGAGGTTCCTCGCGATGCCAGGTTGGGTGCGAGTGATAAATTTTGGGATGCAAACATTGGTCCCTAGGAAGAAAAATTGATGAGATCCTTGTGAAAGTTAAGAATTGAAAGTGAATCATGTGCATGGATGTATGCATATGGCACATTGCATGTAAATAGATGCATGTATGTGAAAGATGATGATATGTGCATGATATCAAGGCAAGTTATGTATGCATACTTAATTGACATGCTATGGATCTCATGGTGGGGTATGCTTATAGCATGGATGATGAGGGTATATGCTGTGCAATGGTATGAGCATGGATGATGAGTGTGATGGATGTATGTGCATGGATGTATGGTATGGATGGCACATGTGATGTGATAATGATGAATGCATGAATGCATGATGAGGATGATGACTATATGATGATGCATGTATGTGAGATATGATGACATGTGTATGATATCAAGGTAAGTTATGTATGTATACTTGAATGACATGCTATGCTATGATTGTATTGTATGATGCTTTGAGTGGTCATTGGACCTTTACTTGTTGAGTGGTTGTACTCACCCCTTCGGGGACCAACATTTCAGATTAGTACGATGCCGCTCCCTACCGTCTCACGGGCGTCTTTTTACGGCCTTCCTTCGGATGTGGAGGTTGAGTGGGCGGAGATTGACTGTCCCACCATCCCCGGGTTGACGTTCATTCGGATTCGTACATTCGTGATGTCGATGTGGGCTTGACCGGGGGCCCCGTTGTTCAGAGTTCGTATCTATTCAAGTTCGTCGAGACGGAGTGATGCGGGGATGCTGCCACCACCACCGCCCGATGCACCAGGATGGGTGTGATGGCCCGTGAGTGAGAGAGAGAGGGAGACGACCCTTTTTGGAGATAGAGCCGACACTTAGATGGAAGGGCTTTCATGTTTCTTTTAGGGGGGTCGACGATCTCATTAGAGATATAACCGAGTATAGTGAAAAGTCTCGGTTTTCCTTTTTTGGCTATACCGACCCAAAGATGTCCATCTTAAAATGTAAATAAAAGTGGTTCGGCCTTATGTTTTTCCTTTAACCGTGTAGTTGGTGTGCATTGTGCTATCGATAAGGAAGTGGAGAGATGGTGAGACTCGTCTCAAATTTTCCGCTGTGCGCTGCGCTAATCCCTAAGTTGTTTCAAAAAATAAAAAATCAAAAATCAAAAATCAAAAATAAAAATAAAAATAAAAATAAAAATTTACGCCTAAACCTCGGCCCTTAATTACGACTCCCTTTTTTCTAACGTCAAAGAAGTTGTATTTGCTTTGGATATAAACGCTTTGTATCTGTGGCGACCCTATCGGGTCTGGGGGTGCCACATTTACAATATCAAAAATTCAAAAGATTTCAAGATTTGGCCACTTTGGTGGCTAACAAATAATTCATAATATAAATTTTTAATATTGTAAAATACAAATATTTACCAAATTGCATACAAGGACAAAAACTTAATCAAAGCGTAAGCGCAAAATCGTAAAATCATAATTCCATAAGGGCAAAACCATAAATTTATAATCCAGGGGCAAAAAGGTAAATAAACAGTAAGGGCAAAACCGTAAATAATCATAAAAGGAAGGGCAAAACAGTAATTAGGAGCCGCGGGAGGGGCAAAAGTGTAAAAGTGCCGCGTGAGGACGTCAGGCACGTGCCGAGCACGTGCTGACGTCCTCGGCGAGCGTGTGCCCCGCACGTGCGCGTTTGGCGCAAAGGCGCGTGCTTAGCATGCGCCTGGCAACCGCGTGGGCGCGGTGAGTTGCACGCGCGGCAGTTGAGCTCGCCGGCGCGTGGAGACCACGCGCAACGGTTGGCGTGCGCGTGGCTCCCACGTGCGGAGCGGTTGCCCGCGCTTGGCCGCGCGGGGCGCGTGGGTTCCACGCGCCTGCAACTTCAGCGCGTGCGTGGATCCCACGCGCCTTCCTCCCTCACGCACAGTAACTTTTCTTCACCATTTTTCGTCCTTTCATCCCCTGTTTCGCCCAAATTCTTCTATTTTTTCGACATTTTTCTTCATGAAAACATTTAATCATTCGGATTTATTTATCATAATCATTCGAAAACATTTCAACAACAACAAATAATATGAACATGATCGTTTAACAAATCATCAAACATAAATCATAATATTTCTATAAACGGAAAATCATGAGATCATAAACCACGCTCTGATACCAACTGTTAGATTAAACATATAATACTTTGATGCGGAAATTCAAAGTAAAAACAGTGATCTTTTGATCTTCATGATTTTCACAAATAGATGAAGACATACATTTATCCATAGCGTTGCACTTGATGATCGTTGTAGAAAACCCAAAGAACTCAAACCAAAAGAAGAAATCCAATTTCTCTCCCTTAACCCACTATTCTTGATGTATTCTATCGATGGATGAGAGAATACCAAATTCCTTTAGGTTATTGTTGTTCATTATGGGTGGAGAGAGGACCGGACTCTATTTGTACGATTGTTGAAAAGGTGCATTCTATCAAAGCGATATACCCTTTCATTAAAGTCGTACCTCTTCGTTTTATTAGAATCGTAACTCCTCAAAACCAATATGTATTATTCTTATAGCATAACAATAATTATTAAACCATATAATAAATCATATCATGTGGGCCACAATAATTCTTACAGACTAATACAACTGAATCACGTGGGTTTTGCAATGTGAAATATGTCTTGGACATTCTCAAACCAGGTTTGACATTTTCTTTGGTTTACATTTCTATTGCAGATGGACCACTGGCATAATTTTCCGAAAAAGATTTAAATCATTTTCTCACGACATCAAAAATAATCTTTGTAGTAAATCTTTTGATACGTGATTCATTTCAGATAGCTAGGCCATTTCGTGAAAATATATACAAAAAGAATATAATTATGAGACATGATAGGTCACCATAGATTGTGATAGAAGCTCATCTATCATGTCAATCATATTTTAAAGGTTTAATACCATTAAAAATCACAAATTGTACCCCATGACACATTTATTCCAAAATAATTTTCTTATTACAAAAAATCTCAATCCAGTACCCTGAGCCCAAATCTACCTTCTGTTTGTATTCCGTCCAATATTCCATCAAAATGCATATGTTAATTTTCCATGCTGGATCTGTCATTCTCTATGTTAGATTCGTCTTGTAGTCATCTACCATGTGTCTTGACACGTATACATTTTAAGGGAACATTAGACAAATGCTAATGAAGGACAGACTTGGATTAAGGATATCGGATTGGAATTCTTCAAGGGAAGGAAACTAATTGGAGTAAATGTCAATTTGTTCTGTCTAACTATATCTTTAACTATAGTTTATTCAGTGGAAAAATATGTTTCCAAAAGCGGTGCTATTCATGCATGTTGGACGGATCAGGAAAATCAATATAGCGTCTTTTTAGTCTGTGTGCTAAAAGCCGTAGTTATGCTATGAAGAGTCCGACAACCACAGCACCTTGGTATGATATGTACCTCGCTATAATTATGTACGTGCCCATTATAAAAGCCGCAACATTTCATAGTTGAAGCAGCTTTCTAGAGCACTAGACCAGACAGTGCCCCAATGCATGATACATTTTTTTGGCACGAAAAATTTGACAAGCTTATGGCTATTATTGATGCATACAAGCTCATTTCATAAGGGAAAAATTTGGTTAAAGTATGTGAACATGATAGTCAACAACTTGAAGGAAACCAATAACTCATTAATAAAGTCATCCACAACAAATAGTGCAATGATTATCGACATTTGCCTTCACCAATCGCTAGCTTGAAGGAGATTGAAAACTCACTGATAAACTCATGGACAACAAATAATTGCGAAATTCGCTGAGTGTTGAAGCAGTGTTGTTAATGAACAAAACAAATGATTTTGAACACATCCGTCTATGACGAAGATGGCACATTGACACGAACATGGGATTGCTGTTATTTATTTTGTGATCCCACATTTTGGACCCATATTTTCTCTTAAAGTTGCGACTATTCGACATGAAGTTTTTCACATTTCGTACCCTTTCGTGACAACTGCCCATTTGGTAACCGTCTTGATGGGAGACCGTGTATAAAAGGAACGTACGTTCATTTCTGACGGGTGATGACAAGGTCTAACACAAACCCTCTCATTTGGAATACACCATCAGTACGTGAGGGAATTGGGTTAGTAGTGTATGCCCTATATTTCTTCGTTTTCAGGTTTTTCCGACGAACGTAAACAAGAACAATGGGTGCACGGTTCATATATTAAACTTAACCGTAAGAGATGATTTGATCGAGGTAGATGATTTATTGCATGTATTTAAAACATGGTTAGGTATGTGAGGGGTTTCTTGTTAGACATAAACAAACGATTCTAATCATGCATTAAAGAATAAAATTCAATCATCGATTAGAATCATATGTGGAAAACATGGTAAAAATAAATCTGACCTTCAGTCATTATTCGAGTTTGTGTTCGTCGAAAATCCACGGAAATTCAACAGTAAGTGCGGGCAATTCGATGATGACTATGGGTGCATTCTACTAACGCAATGCCCTTGTGTACTAATAGTGTATTTTCAAATGAGAGGATTTGCGTTAAACCTTGTGATTGCTCTTATGATACATCGGTTTCTTACTAATGCAAAGGAACTATTTCTTGGTAACTTGGACAACTTATAATGATATTTGTCCCGCATATCACTAGGAAGATCGAGATCTTTACACAAGGCTTTATAAAGCTTTCGTCTCAATTCATATTTAGCTACGAGCAAATCTACATTTGTGATCTCGTATATTTCGCTTCTCCGACATCTTACTGAGTTTCCCCCTCATCTTTTTGCAAAAAGCCGCTCCACGGTGGTAAAGTCTCATCTTGTGTGTTGGCTGAAGTGACAATAGTCACATTAAACCTTCTAATATGTTCGAAGATCTCAAAATGATCTTCTAGTTCCAGGGAAAATTTGTAAAACTCCATTTCCATCAAGAATTGAATGGAGTTTTCCCGTATTTCGACCCGGGAATCTAATAGAGACATTACTGTTGAGATTTTGACTGAAAAATTAGACATTCCATGCCCTCGAATGGTGCTTTGCCGTGCTAGGTCACTGACATATCCTTTGTCTTTATTTGACTCCAAGAATGGATTGGATCGAAATGACTTTCCTATCGAACCCCTTAAATAAGTGGTTATTGAGTTCACTTTCTCACTAATTGAACCTTCAAGTTCAGATAGTGAGAAAGTGAACAAAAACGTAAATGAACGATCGTCCTTATAACTGCCTTCCATCAAGGCGGTTTTCAAATGGGCGGTTGTTACAAAAAGGTATGAATGTGGGAACCATATGGTGAAATAAACATCACTTAGAAGAGAAAAGTGGATCAATGCCCGAGGATAAGATTTTACTATAAAAACATATCCCAAAAAACACGTGAGGTCACATTATAAATAATGTTCTCCCACTAGATCCCAACATTTTCATCATACGGATTATTCAACTAAATCCATGAAAACTTTATGCTTAAAAAATAAATAAATAAAACGCATGAATCGTGGCGACATATCCTCTAAGAACGAGTAATATCTTCTATGTTTCACAATATATCTTATTGTCACGTGCGCCTGTTTATAGAAGATGCCATGACAAACTGCAAAATCCCAAAAATGCTTCATAATCACTGAAACTAAACTGTATAATTCACAGATTATTTTGACTGAGGAAATTTTCTCGAAAAACTAGAGGAAAAAAAGCCGCGCTTTCTGGATTTACAACAATGTCCACTATGTGCCAACGATCTGAATGTCCAATGTTTAAGACCCTGCAAGAAACGGAATTGACTCCTTCCGTTGCGCAAAGATCAAAGTGTTTTATGAGTGACGACAAACCAAGAGCTATTTTACTGTGGTAGGAGATAACAAGTGACATTTAACTAGATAACAGGACATGCGAGGACTATGTTGCTTATGACCCAAGGTTCAGGATTCTAAGAATTGCCAAGACTTTTGTAACATGCGTGCTTGACAGAACTGGCATTCAGTAAGCTCTCATTCTTCAACACGTGCTACTCTTTTTCTTGGTTAATTGATAAGGAAAAGATGAAACAGTAATAGTACTACAAAATTCACTTGTAGGCCTTGCCCAATATATATATATAGAGAGAGAGAGAGAGAGAGAAGAAACCTCATTTGCATCGTTGAAACTACTGAAGTCATCCTTTTTCGGCCAATTTACCTTCCAACATCTACACATTCAGAATACAAAGGAGCAAGTTTTCCAGGTGAAAACAAGAACCGATAAAGTTGGTACAAAGAGGCGGTTTCCACAACCAAAACCTGCAAAATTCTGGTAAAAATGGATAACCTTAGTCTTAAGCCCAGGCTTGCTCGAAGACGACACAATAACTAGTAACCACTATGTAATTAGAGATATTGCACACTCTTATTATTCACCAGATAACTGCCCATTCCACGCTTTCTTCCTTTTAATAACATCGATAATTTGACAGAGTGCGTTATAATTTTCAAACATTGATGTCTTTTTAATAACATCGATAATTCGTCTTCCCTTACAATTTAAAGCATCTTCATCATTTAAATAGCCGCAAGAGTTTTGCACTAACACAAACGATGCCAATAGAATTCCACCTGCCAGATAAGTATAATATGCAAACTAAGGTTGCAGGCCATGCCAAAAAAAGGACCAGGTGGACAATATGACTTATAAATAACGTAAGTAAGCAGTCATACAACTTTAACCTTTGTTTTCCAAGGCACTTTGCAAGCTCCTCTGCCAAAGCTTGATCAGGTGCGTCGCCGTCAGTTGCCAGGATTATTCGAGAAGCCTGAGGTGTTTTACAAAACAGAAAGAATTACATAAAGCAATCTTTTAGAAATGAAAATATGCATCAGTAAGCACACATGGAGTTTACGCACCTTATCCAAGTAATCCTTGCAGTTCCACAAGTATTGATAAGCTGTGTCCTATCAACATTCACATAAACGGTGGAATGAGTAACAAATAGTTAACTAATTATGAAAATCAAATTCCAACAGTGAAACGCACAATGAAAAGTTAGTAGCAATGCAGGATATTAAAGGGCAACGCTGGTGTTGACAGTAGAAAATCATTTATTTTCTGATAGTGGCACCCTGACTTTTATCACCACATTCATACACACTACGACAGTTGTATGGCCTCCACCTATCAGAACTAATGCAGCTGGAAATAGAAATCACCACTGCCAGATGCAAAGCTGTACAATTATCTGATGTGATGCAGCCACAGTTTTTACACTTCATAAGGATTTTTTCATTCAATTGGCGAAGTTTCTGCCCATAAGATCTTCCATATCCCTTATAAACCCACCCAAAGTTACGGTTAAAGTAATGGTTCTCTGCCTCGAAAATACTGAAGTCGCAACTCTTCAGAATGTCAATCATTGTGAAACAAGAGAGATGTGATAGGTGACCACATTAACCTACTTCAAATGAGCTTCACACTATCAAAGCTGACCCAAAAGTCTCACACTAACACGAGAGATGTGATAGGTGACCTTGACATGTCAACATAGTCATTCCTGATCTAAGATGTTAAACCACATTAACCTGCTTCATATAATAATAATGATGATGATGATGATGATGATGATGATAATCCTGTTGGTTTCTTTTCTAGTTGAGCATTTTCTTTAGGGCAAGCTTCCAGATGTCTCGAGTTGAACTCTATTTTGGTGCATGTATTTTATAATTAGGATTATCCAGTTTAGTAGCTTTTTAAAGTCATTATTGCTAATGAGGCTTAGTTAGTTTGTTAGTCTTGCGTGGAAAAGTTATTGCTTGTGATGTATAACAAAATCTTGGGTAACTGGATGTCTTCATTTATATGTCATTCTGATGGTACACTTGCATGAAGTTATGTCAAAATTAATCTTTTCGGTCATTTGCTTAAGTGAAATTTTGGCACCTTCAATTTTGCAGATATTGCATTGATCACTATTTTTCCCATCATGAATGCAGGGTGTTCCCATAACACGAGAACTCGTTGTTGGACAATATTGCGCGGATTGAGGGCTGCTTGGCTAGATTTCCAATGTTTGACCGGGTGGGTGGCAGAACATCTGACATGTCTGCAGTTGGTTTATTTCCAGCAGCCCTTCAAGTTCGTAAGCCTTACTTCTAATCTCATTGTGGTTATATTCTGATTTGACTCGAAGAGCATATTCATTAGTGAATCCAACTTCGGGGGATCGATATCAGAGAAATGCTTGTTGGTGCATCCTTGATGGATGAGGCTACCAGGACGAAAGTGGTAACATTGCTGTCAACTAATGTTATTTGGTGTTTCTTCGGAACGTTCTGTTGTTACCCAAGTCCAGTAAAGGAATTAGTTTCGGTATTAGTGGGGCAACTTATGGTGTAAAATCTTGCTCAATGTGTAGTGCTCAGGATTCTGCATGTGCACTTTTATGATGTAGGAAGCTGAGTCGCCAAAATGAACTAAGTATGGTCGAGATATCAGTCTTGATTATAGATAGCTAATCGGGCATTAAAGGATGTCAGCTAACAAGTTGAATGGTTGTCTCTGATGGTATGCACTGTGATGTATGCAAGAGTAACTTGTGAACTTATATGCAGCAGAATCGTACTTTATCCAGTCATTATGCGCTGAGAAGATTTTGTAGTATATGTGCTAGAGGTTGTCATACAGTATAATTCATTGTAAAATAGAATGAGAGGATCCATTTGATCCATTTAAGCTAACGATTGGCAATTGCTAGCAATTGCTATTGTTGTCGTTTAGTTGCTTCAAGGCATGTTCATTTCTAGTTGCTGATGCACGCTACAATGAATCAAAGTACAATGCACTTTGATTTGTGCCTTCTCTTGTTGCCTGCTTGTAGTATCAAATTCCCCAGCAATTTGAATCCTTGTTCAGGATGCAGAGTAAATCTGCAATGCAAGTTGGGGAGATGATTCTGTTTCCTTGTCCAGGACATCCATTATTTTGTAGGTTGTTTGAAAAAGAACCATAGACACGTTCATTTAGGGACTGATAGCATATCCACACTGTTTGCATTCCTAGATTGTGATTCCTTTGCCTGCTTGCAGTATTAAATCTGGCAGCAAATAAAATTCTCTTTAAGGATACAGTCCAATGTAAGTTTGGGAATTAATTCTATTTCCTTGTCCAAGACATTGCTAACTTGTATGTTGTGTCGAAGAAGATCCACAGAAACATTGATGTAGGGACTATAGATTAACTTAGCATGTCCAAATTGTTTGTGCTTCCTACATTGTAAATCCTTTGGCAAGTAACTTATCATTGTACTACTTTCGTCAAATAATCACAAACATAAATGTTAAGGTCTGTTTGGGTTGGCTGTGAGTTTCAGCTTGCCTTTCCGGTTTTAGCTGTGGGTTTGAGTTTTTGGCTTTACAAAAATGAAGTTGGCGGAAGACATAACTTCTAACTTGAAAATGACTATGGCTCATTTTGAGAATTTAATAATACTGAATGCTGAACCTTAAACAATGATGTTTGGATTCCTGGATAATTTTACTTCTAAAATGAAGCATGTGATAACTTTTAGTGACCAAAAGCTATATACCTGATGCACGGTCCCTATCATCCCCCCCACCCCCGGTGGGTGCCAAAAAAAAGAAAATAACAACACACACACACTCACACTCACACACAAAAACAAAAGAAGAAGAAGTTACAACATAAGCAGTATCAGTAGTTTTCCGTAGCTGTCTGAGTGGCTTCTCTACTGATACTGATGAAAGGATGGTTCTTGCCTTTTGTAGTCTTGTGCAGCGAAAATAACTCGTTTCTTTTCCAGGTGAAGAACAACCCTGCTGCATTTCCAGATTCTTGCTCCTTTTCTTTGGTAGGAGGAGTAAATCCTTTATCAGAATGACTGTTTTGTAACTATAAGTAAGGAGAAAATATGGGTCTCCATCTTTCTAGATTCTTGCTCTTAATGCTTTTTATGATCACTTGTGTTTTGTAGATGGGAGAAATATCAAAGTGAGGAGGAAGTGGCTCTTGCTTGGGGAAAGCATGTCAGAAAAGCTGTTTTTTACAAAGAAGCATAAGCAGCACATCCAAGTGAAATGGCCAACGAGATATTTTATCTAAATTGCCTTCTCTTATGCTGTTAGGGCTAGAAACTTTAATATAAGAGTGCACCTGATGGTGTTAAATATTGACCAAGGGATTATGATGGTGATCTAATGGTTATTTCTTTGATATGCTGAAGAAACTCTGTTGTGCTGAAGAGCAACTTCATGGATCCACTTTTAACCATGCTCCTTTTATGGAAAAGGCAACTAAATAAATCCATTTGTCATTGTTCTTTATTTATTATGGGTCCTGGGAGTTGAAATTTGGATTATAAAGTTGCAAATGTCCTTCCTTTTTTAATTTGTTATTATTCCACTAATGAGGGAAAGTTCAGTCGCAAACACTTGTAAGGAGGACTCATGCATTGAACATACGGCTTATTTTCCTCCTTAACTTTTGTGCATGCATGAGTTTGCTTTCAAATTCCTGTTGAAAGATATATTTTTTCTCTTCATCTTGTCCTAATGTCGCTTTTAGCTTGAATTGCTGACATCCTTGAAGGTAGGATGCTGGTCTGTATTTTGAGTTTTTCATTGAGTATATTAAGCTATTTGCTCCATTAGAAAATTTATGGGCAATAAAATGAAATTTGTTCCTGATCTCAATGGTGCTGAGGTTTTCATGCATTGACTTGCACTTATATAGCATCATAATTTCATTATTTGTTGGTTTACCTTTGAAACATAAAGCAGAGTGGTGACGAAGAGGAACGGGTGCCAGAGCAAGAGCCAGAACGGGAGTATACACCTGCTGGACGCGCTCTAAAGGAAAAATAGTAAGTGCCACAATTCTTTATGTTTTTCTTCTTAGTGTAAGTTTTTTGCTGCTAATTCAATTGATGAAAGGGATGCCAATGCTTATTCAGTTGATGAAAGAGAAGTTGTGACTGCTCCTCCGCCCCCACCAGATCCTGAGCTACCACCCACTGTATCTGCAATAGCTCAATAAGTGAGACTGTTAAATGGGGAAGATAAGCCTACCATTCCTCCTTTTGTGATACTAGGCCCTCCTCCTTCTCGACCTAAGGATGCGAGACTCATTCTTAAAGAGAGAAAGAAGTCAGAGCAAATGCGGCCCATCCAGGCAGAAGTCTAGGAGAGCAGGCAACTCCCTCCGCGAAATTTCTTAGGTGATGATGCTGCTTCAAGTTCTATCCCTCTGGTCCCTAAGCTTAATGCATTTCCACCATCGGTGGCCACAATGCCAGGTCCTACTCGGAAGGAGGCTCCACTTAACACATCAACTTCAGCGATGCGTCAACCTTCTAGAGAGAAAATGAATGCAGCCCATCATCTGAAGTACTTCAGTTGGTTGCGTCGAGCATTGGTCCGGGTCAACAGCTTGCCCTTTTTCTGCCCGCGAAAAGCTTATATCTCCCTGGAAGTGATGTATCCTTAATGAAACACAGTCTTGACCCTACAAGGCAATTCTGAACCAAATCATGCTGGAGGCAAGGAGCAATCACATTCCGTCGATGGGCTTGCAAATCCCCAAAAGTTAGACCAGCTTGAAAGTGGGAATTCTTCCAGGGTTCTTTCTCAAATTGATCATCTTGATGTAGAGGAAGTCTCGTCTGAGGAGACTGTTTCGGGTCATCCCGAGAGTGACACTGATTCGTAAATTCAAGGCACGGGAGTGACAATCTATGGAAATCACAATTCTTCATGGGATTGGAAGTGTTAGGGGAGTGACAATGGAAGCGTTAGGGTGCTTTGCAAGATGGTGGCATAAATTCTTTTCTTGTAGACTTTGAGCAGTGACGGTGAGCAATGAAACCTAAAAGATAGGGGCGATTAGCCAAATTAGGACACCCCTGTGTAAAGCTTTTGTTATAGAAAATGAGATTATAGTGTTAGTCGATGTACATTTGTCTTACTCAAATGTTGCAGGTGCTAGATTAGCATAAAGATGAGTTAGTGCGGGCGTTTAACTAGAGTAAGGTTGTTGAGTGGCTCTGTCCAATACATCACCCTTAGATCAAGTCTAATTGGCGCATTTACCTTTCTTTTCTTCACTTGCCTTGTTCTATATCCCCAAGCTTTTAGAAGGTTCTTTTGTATGAGACTAAAAGCTTGTATCATATATATTGTATTGTCAAAATATCACAAATTTTCTATGTCAATAAGGGTTCATTTTCAAGTTGTAGTGTAATGAATTTTTTGCATAATGAGCAGTATTAGCAACCATGAAAAGCCATTGTTAAAACTCTGCCAAGCTTTCAGGAGGACAAAAGGGAAACACACATATAGTTTACCTAATTTGTGCATCATTTCTTATAGATTCATATAAATCGAAATCGGGACTATGAGACTGCAGAGTGTAGAGTTTTATCTCTTTAGGCACATAAACATACTTAAGGTCTGTTCGTTTCGCGGAAAATGGGCCAATTCCAGAAAATATTTCCTGGAAGTCATTTTCCAGGAAAATGACAATATTTTCCAGTGTTCAGCTAAAACGTGAAAATGTTTCGGAAAATGTTTTTCGGTGTTCGGTAAGAAAAATATTTTCTAACCCTTTTGCTTGGAAATAGTTTGCCTCAGGCCATTGGTGTTCAACTCAGAATGAACCCACTTGGCAAAATTATTCTGGGAAACCAAACAATTGAACTTGGATTTATGTTTTGCATCTACTGCCATTTAAAATAGAGTTTTTTGGCAAATAAACACTTGCGAATTGACTCTTGTTTCTGCAGCATTCAGTCAACCAATATCTAGAGCCACTCAATTCTTGCACAGTGCAAAGACCAGTTTTTCTAGGCCGCAGAAGCTCGAAGTCCTTCCTAGATACAATCTCACAAGTGCCAACAAACATCTAAGCCTCACCGGAGGAGAAACAGAGCATCAAGGAAGAGTTCTCGATCACCATCACAATCACGATCACCAACCATACACCCAGAAACAAGTCCAAGACAACATCTTGCTATTGAAAAATTCTACATCCATATCCCAATACAACATGTCAACAATGCCGCATAGCCCGCCCTCCACTATAGTTTCCTTTAATCAAGAAATAGTTCTACCCATCATCTAAAATCTGAGTAACTACGAACAACTCCCACGGCTTAAAGGCATAATTTCGACTACTCTCCGGTCCTAACATTCGAAGCTCCAATCTCAAATTATCAAATTTCAAACTTGCTGCCCAAACAAGTTACAAGATCTGAATCTGACCTAACACTTCAAAGCAAGAACCGAACAAATCGTCAACGCCTCTTCAGACACATCATAGAGCAGACACTCGACAAATTCCGTTTGGACAACAAGCGGAAACAACCTTATATCAAATTTCATCTCATGAAGCATTGACAATAACAACAAAGAAAGAAAGAACATGAGTCTTTTGGCAGTAAAGCTCAATACAATATATCACTAATGATGATCTTCTTTGCTTAGAAATTTATCAACCCATACTTTGCGAAGAGTCGCACTCTTCACCATGAATGCTTTTCCAATTTTTTCATTTTCAATTAGATGGTCAAAAACTGATCCAAGGGTAATTTCATCATATCTATCCACTTTCATCACCTCATTGTAGAGTTGAGAGTAATAGACTTGAGAGTGATCGACATCCCTTTGAGCCAATGACTTAATTGCCGAGGCCATCTCTCCAAGTTGTGTTGAAAGTGAAACATACTTGTCATCATTGTTGGAACATTTTCGCCTTTTGTGAGACCTCTTTTTTGAATGTACAGTAGAGGAAGATGTTTTTGAGCCCTTCATCAACTCATCGAAGTCATCGCCTAAGTTGACAGGTGAGGAGTCAACTTCCGTTGCATTGATGTCCGCAAACTGCTTTGCAAAGCTTCCGGTGGCTATATCTCTCCCAACCACCATGGCCATCTCATCATACATGTCAATCATTTTATTCAAATACTTTTCATGAGTAGGATGGACTTGTAAATGCACAATATTCATAATATTATTAGTTCCACAGTTAGATATTAAAGAAGCTATTAAGCAGACAATGTCAGAATTAGCAACTCATTTGCAACAATGTTCTGAAGTGAAGTCATCAATGTACTTTCTATACCAGCATAGATTGAGATCAAAACAGACTAGAAAGCATAAGAGTCTTGGGTAACACACTATTCTAATTCATTTCTTGATCATTAAGGCAAAATGATGTCACTACTTGACCTTTTCTAATTTCTTTACTACTCATTTCTTCAAATGAGACTCGAGAAGTAATGTCTTAAAGCATATTCAATATCACATTTTCAGGCAATCCTAGAATAGATCTTAGGCAATTAGCCCATTGTAACATACCTAGAGTCCAACCAGGCTCTAGTACTAACTCAGTGAGCTCTGAACATTTTGACATGGTGCCTTCTTAGGCTCTCACCACCTAAATTGCAGAAGATAAAGAGAAAAGAAGCAAACTTTACCAGCCCTAGTCGCATTCCAGATATACCCAACAATCAAAATCAAAATCGCAGCTACATTGAGAAAATTTCCAGACATATAAATTGCTAGTATGACAGTCAATATTAAATTATGCATTGCACTTGTAACAAAAACATAAACAACACCAACACGATAACCTATGGCCATCTTCAACTTGTTATCCCAACTGAATGTATTGAGCAAGTGATGAGAAACATTGGCTAAAAGAATGTATTAAGCAAGTGATGAGAAAAATTATCGACACATATTGATCAAATTCATTTTTCCCAGCTATGACCATTTTCAACTTGTCATCCCAACTGAATCCACTCTTGCCACGCACAGTTTGAATCGTCTTCCAATTGATCTTGATTGTCTTCAAATGGTTCTCAACATGGTCGGGCTCACAACAAACACCAAACTTCTCATTTATTGTATTGACAACTCGAGTAATTGAAGAGGGTTTGAATGTACTTGAAGGCTTGTTTTCTTTACTAGCTTCATCAGCGAGAATTTCAAGTAAAACACGTTCCATAGGCTTCGACCATCTAAGTTGCTTGACCTTCTCATCGTTTGCCTTATTTTTACCCATCATGATAACTACGTAACAACTTTAAACAGTAGAATAAGAAAAAATATGATGAAGACAGACACATAGTAAATATTTAGAGATGATTATCATTAAAGAAATGAAAAGCACATGTTCAAAATAAAGCACTCAAAAGAAAAAAAAAAAAAGTAAAACTATTGGCTTCTAATATTCTGATAACTAATCCACATTGCATGTGCAATCCTATCCCTCTTTGATGCCCATATCCTATTTTCCTCATTTTCCTCTCTTGTGAAACATGATAGTGTGTGGCAGAGAGAATTTTTTACTAGCATTGATAGCATACATCAGTTTTGCTTCTGAATTGGAGACGTCAGTCTTTGACGTGGATTTTGGTCTAAGACAGTTGATCACAATTTTGTGAAGCAGGATATTCGAAGCATTCATCCTCAAATAGGAAATCCGACCTTCTGCCATTCCATCTCGAACAAGCTCCACTGTAGCACAACCAATAGACACACTAATTGATTGAAATAACCCTCTCTCTACTCCAATCACATCAGCCAGAGTGTCCATATCCACCACAAAGTCCTGATCTTTAACACTGAAAGAGAAACTATTCGCATCCAGAAAACTTAGATTTGAATAGAAATAAGTAGAGAGTTCTGGATGGGCTACAGTAGAGTCAGAGGAAAATCGTTCAAGCTGAAGTAAAGTAAATTTCTCCCGCAACTTCACATTCAGGGAATCAAGAAAATCAAAATCCACACTCCTTGGGTTCATCACCCCTCGCTTTAACAATTTAGTATAAGTCTGCTTGTGTTCCTCAAAACGAAACAGATCTGATTTTGGTCCTCGTACATTCGCAGCAATACCCATTCTAGGCTTGAAATTTGTGAACAACTTTTCATCATCATTTCCATCGGGCTGACTAACTCCTCCAAAACGTGGATCACTCGGGAAATTTGTAAAGGCCCTATCTGCAGAGCTAGCAGGAGCAATTCCCAAACGTTCCATTGTTTGCAAAAAGTGGGTTTCATTTCTATACCCCTTTTCTTTCAGAAATTCGTCGATAATAGTCATTGGAGAGCCTCCATCCTTTAAAGCAGAATAAAGTTTGAAATTGAAGGCAGGCTTTTGAGTTCTTACGGGTTCAGCATCTTCGATAACTTCCTTCATTCGTTGCTGAACATTCTGAGGTCTAGCCTGAGGAGAATGACGCGGTTAAGAATGTTGTGGGATCTGCTGTTGCCTTGGAGAATCTTCTTGCTCGGTAAGGTCAAAATGCGTAGGACCCTCGCCCATATGCCGTGGTCCCCTGCTTGAGATCCTTCAAGACTTTCTTTGGAAAGACATTCTCACAGTCTTTAAGAGTTTTCCAAACTCGATTCGCGAGAAAGATGAAAACTTTAAGGATTAAACTAGGGAAAAAAAGTAAGAAGGTGGAGTTCTGCGCTTTTAGGGTTTGCGAGTAAAAAAGGAGAAGAAGAACAATATATATAAAGCAATCGAATCGGGGGCATACGAATCGTCACAAAAAAAGCCTTTTTAAAAATAATTGCCTTTTTGAAAAAAATAACCGCCATAATAAAAAGATAACTTCTTTTTCAAAAAGGAATGATTGCTTCAAAAACTTGGAAAGATAATATCAATCAATTACGGATTAATAGATAAACTTACCTTTCTCATAGGATAAATTTTTAAAACTGAAACAACTTACAGTCGTGATTCTTGATCATCTGAGTCTGAACATCGTTTGACTTTTATCCCTGAGTCTGAGCTTCTTTAGACTTTATAATATTAAGCTTGTGCCAAATAGACTCAAATTGGCTTTTCTCCAGAGGTTTTGTAAAGATGTCCGCCAGTTGACTCTTTAAGTCAATAAATTGAATCATAATTTCTCCATTTTGAACATGGTCTCTTATAAAGTGATGTCGAATCTCTATATACTTTGCTCTTGAATGAAGAATTGGATTCTTGGTAAGATTGATTGCGCTTGTGTTGTCACATTTAATCTCGGTACATGAGTCTTCAATTCCAAAGTCTCTTAACTGTTATTTTATCCATAGGATTTGAGAACAACAACTTCCAAGAGCCACATACTCTGCTTCTGCTGTTGAGAGAGTAACTGTACTTTGTTTTCTTGAAAACCAGGATACTGTCCTGTTTCCAAGTAATTGACACGTACCTAAGGTGCTGTTTCTATCAACTCTACCTCCAGCAAGATCTGCATCTGAGTATCCAAGAAGAGTAAAGTTTCCCCTTTTAGGATACCATAGACCTAACGACAAGGTTGTTGCAACGTATTTGATGATGCATTTTGCGGCACTTAGATGAGATTCTTTGGGATCTGATTGAAATCTGGCACAAAAACAAACACTAAACAAAATGTCAGGTCTAGAAGCAGTAAGATAGAGAAGTGAACCAATGATACTTCTGTATAGCTTCTGGTAAACTTTCTTTCCTCCTTCATCTTTATCTAGCTTTGAGGAACTTGACATTGGTATTTCAGTCTTTTTGCAATTCTCCAAACTGAATTTCTTAACAAGTTCTTTAGTATATTTTTCTTGATGAATAAAAATTCCTTTCTTCAATTGTTTCACTTGTAGTCCAAGAAAGAAAGATAGTTCACCTATTATGCTCATCTCAAATTCCTCATGCATAGACTTAGAGAATTTCTTGCACAGATTTTCATTAATAGATCCGAAAACAATATCATCTACATAAATTGAACAAGTAGAAAATTTTTACCTTCTCTTTTAATAAATAGAGTAGTGTCCACTTTACCTTTCACCAAGCCACTTTGGATTAAGAATTTACTTAACCTTTCATACCAAGCTCGAGGTGCTTGCTTTAATCCATATAGAGCTTTTTTCAGTCTAAATACATAATCTGATCTCCTTGGGTCTTCAAATCCAGGCGGTTATTCCACATAAACTTCATCTTGAATGAATCCATTTAGGAATGCATTTTTGACGTCTATTTGAAATAGCCTGAAATTTTTATAGCAAGCAAAAGCAAGTAATAAATGAATTGCTTCTAACCTTGCCACTGGTGCGTAAGTTTCATCATAGTCTATCCCTTCTTCTTACGTGTATCCTTTGGCCATGAGTCTTGCTTTGTTCCTTATGACTTTTCCTTTTTGTCCATCTTGTTCCTGAAAACCCATTTAGCACCAATAATAGATTTACCTTTTGGTTTAGGAGTTAATTCCCAAACATCGTTGATACCGAACTAATCGAGTTCTTCTTACATAGCTTCAATCCAGCTTTCGTCTGTTAAGGCTTCCTTTATGCTTTTGGGTTCTATTTCAGAAAAAAGAGCCACAGCACTAGACTTTTCATGCCTTTTGGATCTTGTTCGTATCCCTTCATCGATGTTACCAATGATGAGTTATTTGAGATGACTTGACTTGTGCTTCCAGTTGTTGGTTGGTCTGACAACCTGTTTATCTTTTTCTTCATTTGATTCTACAAAATTTGTTCGTTGTTGACCTTCTGTAGTCTGAGCTACTTAGAGGAATTAGAATTTGTAGAGTCTGGAGTAAGTTCTGATTCTTCAGGTTGAGTTTGAATCAATTGATTTTGTGTAAAGTCTTGGAATTTGACATTCATTGACTCTTCCACAGATTGAGTCTTCTTGTTGTATACTCTGTAGGCTGGTTGTTGAATATCCAAGGAAGATTCATTCGTCTGATTTTTCTTCAAACTTACCAACGTGATCATTTGCATTTTTCAAAATAAAACATTTGCAGCCAAACACATGAAAATAGGAAACAATTGACTTTTTTTTTTTTTGAACAACTCATAAGGAGTTTTCTCCAGAATATGCCTTAGGAAAACTTTGTTGATAATATAACATGCTGTAGAAACTGCTTCAGCCCAAAAATGAGAAGAAATGTTACTTTCAATTAAAAGAGTTATTGCCATTTCTTGCAAAGATCTATTCTTTCTTTCCACGACTCCATTTTGTTCTGAAGTATATGGCGAAGATAAAACATACTTTAAACCACATTCATCACAAAAGTTTGCAAAGTCTTGATTTTCGAACTCACATCCATGGTTTGTCTAGATGCTTGTTATAGTATATATTTTCTCATTTTGAACTTTCTTAGCAAATTTTGAGAAATGAGAGAAAGTTTCAGAATTACTTGATAAAAAGAACACCCAAGTATAGCGAGAATAGTCATCTACGATTACCAAGCAATATTTCTTCCCACCAATGCTTTGTGTTCTGGTTGATCCAAAGAGATCCATATGCAGGAGCTACAAAACATGATTAGTTGAAACTTGATTTACAAGTTTAAAGGAGTTTCTTACCTGTTTTCCCAAAACACATGGTGTGCATAATTCAGTCTTTTGAAATCTTAGGTTGGGCAGTCTACGAACAAGCCTTTTGGAAGAAATCTCGGCTATTTGCTTCATACTGATATGGCCAAGTTTTCTATGCCAAAGATTCTCTTCATCTTGAATGGAGATTAGACACTGAGAGCTTTCTGATTTGATATCAAGCAGATAAATGTTTCCATGTCTTCGACCAGTAAAGGATTGAGACAAATCCTTACTAATTCATGAACATATGCCTTCTTGAAAGTTGATTTTGAAACCAGTGTCACACAATTGGCTTATACTAAGAAGATTATAGTTTAAGCCTTCCATCAATGAAATGTTATTGATTGTGAGACTCCCAATCTTGACAATTCTGTTAGGACTAGAATTAGCACCTAGAGGGGGGTGAATAGGTGACTAAAGCGATTTTAGCAATTAAATCCGAATAAGAGATTAATGAATTAAAAACAACAATCGCTGCAAATGAAAGTAATGAAAGATAAAAGGATTAGGGATAGAGAATCAAGACTCATTTATAGTGGTTCGGCTTAGACCAAGCCTACGTCCACTCTCCCGCACGGACAGCCCTTCCTGGCCGGATTTCACTAAGAATCAAAAAGAGTGTTTACGGTCTCACGCTCTTGAGTCCACAAAGTGTAGAAACTCTACTACACTTCCTCAAGGTCTCACCACACTATGGTCTCTCTTTTGATTACATGTATTGCTCGAAGAATAAGATCACAAAAATAACATGGAGATTCAGACTTTGGAATTCTTCTATCCGGCACCCTTCAACAACTTGAGCGTCTCTCTTATACACTTATGCATGCCTTCATTACCGTTGGCACCTTCCAAAGAAGTTCTTCCAATCAACCCGTTGGACAGAATCAATTTGGAGAGATCTCAAGCTCTTTAAGGTAAGTGTAGATAGCCCATCAATCCAGCTCGCCCATACAATCAGGATCTTGGTTTCCATAAGTAGAACTTTCCAATTAAGTTGTGAATCTTTAGAGAATCTATATAAATTCGGATACAAATATAAAATCTTGTAGTGCTGATTCCAGTCGAAAGATATTCCTTAGCCGTTGAAGTCAAAACTATATTTGATAGAATCAGAATAGAAGTTTTTATCTTGTCGGTCTGGAAACTGTCCATGAGAGTAGACTTTGAGACTTGAGTCTTGTTAGCGTCAGACTTTGATCTTCAGACTTTGCCAGTAGAGTCTGCAAGTCTTCGACTAGACCGAGAGAAATGTTTTGTCAACTTCAAAATCTTTGAAGAGAATTTATCCAAGAATCTCCCCTTTTTGATGGTGACAAAACTTTCCTGCAGATTTGAATACTATTGCCCTGCAAAACAACTTTTAAGCTAGCAAAGATATCTCAAAAAGGATTAGAATAAGAATAGTATAAGATGTCCTGTACACAGATGTCCTGTACACAGACTTACCCTATACACAGATCTGCACCCACAGAAACCTCATTAGTCATGTGCAGACATTACTATCTTTATCTAATTTTAACAGCTTAAAGTAATGCAGTAGTAAGCAAACATTCAAAAACTCAAGATAAAGTCAAAATGTCAATCACAAACATAACAAACTATTAAATCCAAAAATGTTTAGAAATGAAGGTTTGGGTTTGGAATGAGAATAGAGTGAAAATCTGCCTGCAAAGTCTTCTCCCCCTTTTTGTCAGCATTAAAAAGTAAGAAAGTCAAGGAGCACGAGGAATGCGAACAAGTTGAAAGTCCTCCATAGACTTGACAGGTTCCTTCCGGCTTCCTCAAATCTTCCTGTAGTTAAGCGAGAGCAAAGTGCCTTTGCGGTGGCTCCGAACTCGACGTTGAACATCTTTAAGCCGATCATGCAAGGAGATGAACATAGCATGATTCTCATTCGAAGAGTCTGAAATTCACAACCCAAAGCATATATTTGGCCTTTGAGCTCCAAAATGATGTCAAGCAACCTTGAAATCTCCTGAATTGTCAGTTTGTGTGCTTGCGTCAACTCGGTCCGATGGTGGAGTTAAGCCGTGTGAATATCGCGGGGAGATCAATGTTTGGAGATGATGCCTCTCCCTCGGGAAAATGAGCAGCATGAACATCTTACGCATCGGAGGCGATCTACTAACACTTGCACCGGTAAATGTCAAGAGAAGAGGAGTACTTTCTCTTTGGACATCTCCCCTATTTCAATGCCTTCGGAGGGGAGAAGTACTCTTCTTGCCGAGGAGTTTCCTCGGTGACAAGATGTTGTTGATCCTCCTTTTCTTCTGGAGAATCTGTTTTGGCTTGTGAGTCTGCTGGTTGATGCCGAGAGTCTGTCCTTGCTGGCTCTTCCTCTTCATCTTTTTCTTCTTTTTCTTCTTCCTCTTCCTCTTTCTCTTCTTCTTCCTCTTTCTCTTCTTCCTCTTTTTCTTCTTCTTCTTCCTGTAAGGATTCCTTTTCTTGGTTTCCTTTTTCAGTTTCCTCTACAAATTGTTGTTCTGGAACAGCTGATATAGGAGCAGAAAACTGAGAAACAAAGGCAGAGATAGGCATATCATCCTCATCATCTTCATCCTCCAAGATGATTGCCCGCCTCTTCTTGATAGGACCAATCACAGGTTCCTTTCCTTTCCTCTTGGCGAGAAGAGTCGATCTAGTCTTAACAGGGGTTTTCTCCTTGAACCGCTCCGACTTCTTCTTGCCGAGTTCTTTCGATGCATTTTTGTAATCATCCTCGGTCCGATGACCATTAGATCAATAGTCTTCACGAGAGAATGTGGGGAGGTGGATGTTCGATGTCCGAAAAGACGAGTGATGAGAGCAAAGCATAAGGGAGTTTTCCCTTGTCCTTTGCCATAGACCCGTACATGTGAAACATGATAGTGTGTGGCGAGAGAGAAGTTAAGACCAATCTTGATTGCATACATCAATTTTGCTTCTGAGATGGACACATCTGTCTTTGAAGTTGATTTAGGTCTAAGACAGTTGATCACTATCTTGTGAAGCAAAGTGTTCATAGCATTCATCCTGGAGTAGGAGAGACGACCTTCGCGATTACGTCTCTCGCAAGTTCCGAGTTGCATGACTCACGAACACGTAAATTGATTGGAAAGCTCTTCTTTCCACACCAATTACATCCGCCGAGTGTCCGTGTCAACCACATATTCTCTATCTTTCACACTGAAAGAAAAGCTATTAGCATCAAGAAAACTGAGATTGGAATAAAAGTATGCGGTTAATTCGGAATAGGCCACCTCACACTCGATGCATGTAACTTATGAAGTTGAAGTTTCTCAAACTTCTCTCTCGATTGATGCTTAATAGATCCAGAAAATCAAAATCCACCGTTCGTGGATTCATCACCCCTCGCTTCAGCTAGTTTCTCATATCCTTTCCCGTGTTCCTTCCGAACGAAACAAATCATCCTTCTTTCCTCGAAGATTTGCAGCCACACCCATCCAAGGTTTAAAATGGACAAACATTTTCTCATCATCATCCTTTCCCTCAGGTTGATTTACAGCACCAAATCGAGGGTCACTGGGAAAGTTTGCAAAGACTTTTGCTGCCGTTCCAACAGGAACAACGCCCGATCGCTCCATCACAGTGAGAAAGTGTGTCTCATTTTTATAACCTTTTTCTTTCAAAAACTCATCAATGAAGGTCATTGCAGAACCTCCTTCTTTCAACGCAGAATAGAGCCTCTAAACAAATGTAGGCTTAAGGGATCTTACAAGTTCAACATCTTCAATGATTTCTTTTGCATGTTGAGGATGACGAACATGTGATCTAGTCGAGGAGGTGCGCTGTTGAGATTGTTGGTGCGTCTGTTCTCTTGGAAAGTCACTTTCTTCTGTGAGATCAAAATGCGTAGGCCCCTCACTAGAGCCCCGTGGTCCCCCTCGCTCGCTATTCTTGAAGATTTCCTTTGGAAAGACATTGTCGCTTTCTTGGATGGAACTTTCACACTTGTGTCGCAAGAAAGTCAAAAACTTGAGAAGTAGAATTTGAGGAGAGAAATTCCAGAGAGTGAAAAGCTTTTGAACTAGGGTTTTTGGGTAAAGTAAAACGGAGAAGGAGAAGGAGTATAAAAGGTAATCGAATCGTGGTAACTGAAGCGTCGCAAAAGAAATTCCTTTTTAAAAAAATAACTGCCTTAATAAATCGATAACCACATTTTTTAAGATTAACTGTCTTAATAAACATGATTATACATATATACACAGACAAACTTACCTTTTCGAGATAACAGTTTAAGTAAATAAATGAACTTACAGTCGTGTCGATTGGTATTCCAAGTCTATAACTTTTGAGTTTGATACTATTTGTCAGACTTTTAGATTCTGAGTCTGAGCTTCAACAATCTTCAAGAGATAAAATATTGAGTCTTGAGCGAATATACTCAAATAAGCTTTTATCAAGTGGCTTTGTGAAGATGTCCCGTTGATTCTTCGAGTCAATAAATTGTATCAAGACTTCTTTGTTCGAACATGATCTCTTATAAAATGATGTCGAATCTCAATATGTTTTGCTCTTGAATGTAGGATAGGATTCTTTGTAAGATTGATTGCTTTTGGTATTGTCACATTTGATCTACGTGCAAGAGTCTTCAATACCAAAGTCTCGTAGTTGTTGTTTTATCCATAGTATTTGAGAACAGCAACTTCCAAGTGCTATGTATTCTGCTTCAGCTATTGAAAGAGCCATAGTACTTTGCTTTCTTGAAAACCAAGATACTGCCCTGTTTCCAAGTAATTGACAAGTACTTGATGTGCTTTTTCTTTCAACTCTACAACCTGCAAGATCTGCGTCTGAATAACCAAGAAGGGTAAAGTCTCCTACTTTGGGATACCATAGACCAATCTTAGCAGTAGTTGCAACATATTTAATGATACGTTTAGCAGCACTTAAATGGGATTCCTTAGGATACGATTGAAACCTAGCACATATGCAAACACTAAATAATATGTCGGGTCTAGATGCGTAAGATAAAGAAGTGAACCAATGATACTCCCGTATAATTTTTGGTCGACTTTCTTCCTTGCTTCGTCTTTGTCTATCTTCAAAGAACTTGACATAGGAATGTCGGTCTTTTTGCAATTCTCCAGACGAACTTTTTAACAAGTTCTTTTGCATATTTTTCTTGATGAATAAAGATTCCTTCTTTCGGTTGTTTCACTTGGACCAAGGAAGAAGGATAGTTCACCCATCATGCTCATCTCAAATTCATCCCGCATAGACTTAGAAAATTTCTTGCACAAAGTCTCATTAGATGATCCGAATATAATGTCATCAACATAAATCTGAACAAGCAGAAAGCTTTTGCCTTCCTTTTTAATAAACAAAGTAGTGTCTACCTTTCCTTTTAGAGAAACCACTTTGAATTAAGAAATTACTTAGCCTTTCATACTAAGCTCGAGGAGCTTGTTTTAATCCATATAAAGCTTTCTTCGGCCCGAACACCGAAGTCTGGTTTCTTTGAGTCTTCAAATCCAGGAGGTTGTTCCACATAGACTTCTTCTTGAATAAATCCATTCGGGGAATGCGCTTTTGACATCCATCCGAAATAACCCGAAATTCTTATAACATGCAAAAGCAACTAGTAATCGATTGCTTCTAACCTTGCTCCGGAGCATAAGTCTCATCATAGTCTATCCCTTCTTCTTGCGTGTATCCTTTAGCCACGAGTCTTGCTTTGTTTCTTGTCACTTTGCCTTTTCATCAACTTTGTTCCCGAAAACCCATTTAGCTCCAATAAGCGATTTACCTTTTGGTTTAGGAGTTAATTCCCAAACATCGTTAATACTTGAATTGTCTGAGCTCTTCTTGCATTGCTTCAATCCACTTTCATCGGCCTAAGGCTTCTTCAATGTTTTTGGGTTCTATTTCAGAAATAAGTGCAACGGCACTAGACTCTTCTCGCCTTTTGGATCTTGTACGAATTCCCTCATTAACGTTTCCAATAATGAGTTCTTCGGGATGATTGGACTTGTGCTTCCGATTCTTTGGATGGTCTCGATAGGTTGTTGATCATTTTCTTGAGTTGATTCTTCATCAACAACTTGTTGTACCGCATCTGGATTTTGAACCGCTTTATGGGAGATAGATCTAGCGAGTCCGGGAAAGCATTCGATTCTTCGTCCGTATTGGCTGAACTTGTGGAGAGTCTTGAAATTTGACGTTCATTGATTCTTCCACGGTCGAGTCTTCTTGTTGAATACTCTATAGGCTTTGCTTGCGGTTGAGTAACCAAGAAAGAATCCTTCATCTGATTTTTCTTCAAACTTACCAACTCGATCATTTGCATTCTTGAGAATAAAGCATTTACAACCAAATACTTGAAAATAAGAAACAATTGGTTTCTTTTCTTTAAAAATTTCATAAGGGTTTTTCTCAAGAATTGGTCTTAAAAATACTGTTAATAATATAGCAAGTAAATAAAAAGCTTGACTTCAGCCCTAAACCTTGAAGAAATATTACTTTCAATTAAAAGAGTTCTTGCCATTTCTTGTAAAGACCTATTCTTCCTTTCCACAACCCCATTTCGTTACGGTGTGTATGGAGAGGAGAATTTGTGCTGAAAACCAGAATCATCGAATTTAGTAAAGTCTTGATTTTCAAACTCACCTCCATGGTCTCGTACGAATGCTTGAGATAGTGTGACCTTTCTCATTCTGCACCTTCTTAGCAAACTTTGAAAAGAGAGAGAAAGTCTCGGACTTACTTGAAAGAAAGTAGACCCAAGTAAATCGTGAATAATCATCCACTATTACTAGGCGAGAACCTTTTTCCACCAATGCTTTGCATTCTAGTAGGTCCAAATAAATCCATATGCGTAAGCGCAAGTACACGATTAGTGGAAACTTTACTTATTGGTTTGTAAGAGTTTCTAACATGTTTACCCAGTACGCATGGTGTGCATAGATCAGACTTTAAGTAATTTAGAATAGGTAATCCTCGAACAAGTTTCTTGGAGGAGATCTTGCTGATTTGCTTCATATTGGTATGGCCAAGTTTTCTGTGCCATAGATTAGCTTCATCTTGTACTGATATCAAGCACCGTGATCTTTCATGATTCACATCCGAAGATAGATATTTCCATGTCTTCGTCCGTAAAAGATTGAGTAAAGTCTTTACCGATTCCTGAGCACGTTCCTTCCTGGAAATTGATCTTGAATCCAGTATCACACAACTGGCTTATGCTAAGCAAGTTGTAATTTAATCCATCAACTAAGGAAACATTCTTGATTGACAGATTTCCAATCTTTATTGTTCCGCGACCAATGATTCTTCCTTTGTTGTTACCTCCAAAAGAAACTTTTCCTCCATCTATCTGGTCAAGTTTTATGAAGCAACTTGAGTCTCCTGTCATATGTCTTGAGCAGCCACTATCTGTTAGGACTAGAATTAGCACCTAGAGGGGGGTGAATAGGTGACTAAAGCGATTTTAGCAATTTAATCCGAATAAGAAATTAATGAATTAAAAACAACAATCGTTGCAAATGAAAGTAATGAAAGATAAAAGGATTAGGGATAGAGAATCAAGACTCAGTATTTATAGTGGTTCGGCTTAGACCAAGCCTACGTCCACTCTCCCGCACGGACAGCCCTTCTGGCTGGATTTCACTAAGAATCAAAAAGAGTGTTTCAGTCTCACGCTCTTGAGTCCACAGTGTAGAAACTCTACTACACTTCCTCAAGGTCTCACCACACTATGGTCTCTCTTTTGATTACATGTATTGCTCGAAGAATAAGATCACAAAAATAACATGGAGATTCAGACTTTGGAATTCTTCTATCCGGCACCCTTCAACAACTTGAGCGTCTCTCTTTATACACTTCTTCATGCCTTCATTACCGTTGGCACCTTCCAAAGAAGTTCTTCCAATCAACCCGTTGGACAGAATCAATTAGAGAGATCTCGAGCTCTTTAAGGTAAGTGTAGATAGCCCATCAATCCTGTTCGCCCATACAATCAGGATCTTGGTTTCCATAAGTAGAACTTTCCAAATAAGTTGTGAATCTTTAGAGAATCTATATAAATTCGGATACGAATATAAAATCTTGTAGTGCTGATTCCAGTCGAAAGATATTCCTTAGCCGTTGAAGTCAAAACTATATTTGATAGAATCGAATAGAAGTTTTTATCTTATCGGTCGGAAACCTGTCCATGAGAGTAGACTTTGAGACTTGAGTCTTGTTAGCGTCAGACTTTGATCTTGAGACTTAGCGTAGAGTCGCAAGTTTTCGAGACTAGGCTGAGAGAAATGTTTTGTCAACTTCAAAATCTCTGAAGAGAATTTATCCAAGAAATTCCACATCCAGTAATCCTTTCTTTGCCATTTCCACCAAAAGAAACTTTTCCACCGTCTATCTTGGTAAGCTTTATGAAGCAATTTGAATCTCCTGTCATGTGTCTTGAACAGCCACCATCCAAATACCATTTAATCTTTCTCTTGATAGTGGCCTGCAATTATGCAAAAATTTCAAGTTTTCTTTGGTACCCATATTTTCTTGGGTCCAGGGAAGTTAGTTCCAAAAGTAGTCTTTGCCCAATTTCTCTTAACAAGTTTCCAAACTTTAGGACAATCCTTCTCAAAATGTTCCGAGCTGTTACACTTTGAACATTTAAAAGCACTTCGACCAACAGATTTTACAAAGACTTTTTGAAAATGATTTCTGTAAAAAGTTTTTGTAGGTCTTTGTTTAATTCTTTCTTTTACCTTTGGAAAATCAATTAAATTAACAGTTTCTGGTGTCATTCCCAAACCTGATTTATAAAAATAAGTTCTTTGAATTGAAAGAATTTTATCAAGCTTTTTCAAATCCATTTGAAAACCTTTTTGAAATGGCTGAAATGTCTTCTTTTAAGAGAATGTTCTCTTTTGAAGAAAATCTTCATTTTCTTTTGAAGTCTTGAAATTGTTGTTGGACTTTCAAATTTTTCCTTCCAAGAAATTTCCTGTTGCCTTAGTATATAATTTTCCTTTTTAAGTTCGGAAATCCTTTTAAGAGATACCTTAAGGCTAAGACAGAGTTCGTCAATATACTTTGATACTTTAATGGGAATTTTAAAGTTACTTACCTGAATTTCCTTGTCAAAATCTGAGTCTGAGTTTGTCTCAGAGTCTAAGTCTGATTTTGAGTTTGCCATCAGACAAATATTGGCATACTCTTCATCACTCTCTTCATATTCTGTGTCGCTCCAAGTCTCTGCTCTAAGAGCTTTCTTAAGTTTCTCTGTATTTCCTTTCTTTTTCTTCAGTAGAGAACAGTTGGGTCTGATGTGTCCTTTCTTTTTGCATTCGAAGCAAACCACGTCTTTGTTGAACTCATTATCTTTAGTTGCTTTATTCTGAGATCTTTGAATACTCTGCTTCCTCCAGTTGTACTTTCTTCCCTTTATGTTTAACTTTCTGAATTTCCTTATCATGAGTGCTAATTCTTCATCATTCAAATCATTTTCTGTATCTGTAACATCAGAATCATCATTAGACTTTAAAGCAATTGATTTTTTACCTTTTGGACCTTCCTCTTCATTAATTTGCTCCACTTCGTAAGACTAAAGTGTGCCCACTAATTCATTGACGGATAAAGGTGCGATCCTTTGTGTTTCTCTAATGGAAGTCTTGATGTGATTCCAATCTTTAGAGAGTCCTCGCAGCAACTTGTTGACTTTCATTTGCCCTGAGATAGGTTGCCCATGATATGCAAGACCATTTACAATCTTTGTAAAACGGCTAAACATATCGTAACGATTTCTCGGCTTCATTTTGAAAGCTTCATATTGCCCAAGAAGAATGTTGATCTTCATTTCTTTGACTCGATCGGTTCCTTCATAAGTAACATGTAACCCGTCCCAAACTTCTTTTGCTGTTTCACAAGATGAAATTCTATTATACTCATTAGGAGATAAAGCACAGTATAAAGAATAGATAGCTTTTGCGTCGAGAGCTTGTCTCTTGGTTATCTCTTCTTGTGTCAACTCTCTAGCATCTGTCACTTCCTTCCCTCTTTCTAAAGTTGAAGTTATTGTTGGAATAACTCCTTTTTCCACCACATCCCATTCAAGGGGATCTTTCGATCTAAGGAAAGCTTTCATCTTGTTCTTCCATACGTTATATTCTTTTCCATCAAAGTAAGGCAGTTTGGTGTTGCTTTGACTTTCGATCAATCCTGGAGCCAAAATACTAGCTATAGATATTTAGTTTAAGAAGTAAAACACTTCAATAAATAAGCACATAGGCTCTGATACCAATTGAAAGGGGCTAGTGAATACACCTAGAGGGGGGTGAATAGGTGTATATGAAAATTTTCGTAAGACTTAAAAGAATATTTTTGATGGACAATAAAACAGAATTCAACTATTAAATAAATAAACAGCTCATAAGCGTAAATAAGAGGTTCAGGGATGAGAGAAGATGAACACAGAGTTTATAGTGGTTTGGCTTATTCCAAGCCTACGTCCACTCTTCCGCACTAATAGCCCATCGGCTGGATTTCACTATGAATCAAAAGAGTCGTTACAATATCACATCATTGATTCCACAGTGTAGAGACTTTGCTACACTTCCTCAAGGTCTCACAAGTATTTAATCTCTCTTTTGAGTACAAATTTCGCTCAACAGTTGAATCAACAAAGAGCAAAGAGCTTCAGACTTTGGAATTTCTCTATCACGCACACACTCGAATAACCAAAGCTCCTTCCTTTTATACTCCTCCATGCCTTCATATCCGTTGGCACTTTCCAAAGAAGTCCTCCATCTAACCGTTGGACGGAATCAATTAAGGAGATCTTCAAGTTACTTAAGGAATGTGATGATAGCCCACCAATTTTGCTCGCCCATACAATCAGGATCTAGGTTTCCATAAGTAGAACCTTCCAAGTATACCTTGCCAATTAACGAATCTAACTTATTTGTATCAAAATTAAAACGAATAAAAGATCTCGAAATGCTATCTCCAGCCGTGAGAAGCTTCTTTAGCCGCTCGAATCAATTCCTTAAATAAATCCTTGATTCTGGATAAATCTTCTTCGACGGTCTAGAAACTGTCAATGAGGGCAGACTTTAAATCTAACGGTCTTCAAACTTTGACAGAAGAGTCTTCAAGTCTTCAGACTAGATTGATGGAAACGTTTTGTCAACTTCAAAACACATAAGGAAGTTTTCTCCAACAGAAGTGAGTATCAAAGAGTTGATCATTTAGAGATATTTTCTTATTTGTCTTTTTATTCAATTTCCTTGTAAATAAAATTATTATCTTTTATCTTCTAATTTTCACCATAATTATATGTGGTGATATCTTTGTATATTATATAACATATCAATGAAAAGAACGCTTCATCGACTCAATTTCTAAGTTTCTTCGGGAAGATCTATATTTTAATTGAGCCCTAACGTACCAGCAATTTCAGAATTGCTGAACATTAACCGTGAAATCAGGAGTGCAAGTCAGTAAGCCTGATATATAGTGTTGAAAAAGGGCTTTCTTTTCTTCAGAACATACTGACTCCACAAATGGACAAGTACCTGATTGTGAAAAAGAGCTTCTTTTCTTGGGTGCAGCCACCAAGAACCATTATTGTTTCATGCATAGATTCATCCATTATTGTTTTTTGCATAGATTCATACATGTCCCAAAATTGATGTCAAGCCTCGTGCACATGAGCGGTTAGTGATTACTGATCAGGCATTACATGAATAGATTTCCTTGTGCTTTGAACATTTAAGTAAGTTGACTACTTGGCATTACCTGAATAAATGGAAGAGTTTATATACCATACACGATAATAGGGTTCACTTTTTCTTTTACAAGGAGTACCAAATTTTTTTTCCGTTTTACAAAATAATCTTTAGGTTGTGTAGAAGCAGTTATTTAAAGTAAAATATAGTAAGATATCGTAATATAAAAACCGCTTATATAAAGACTACCCCGATGGTGCACGAACAAGTCCAGTTTTAATGAGTCTGTAGGTTTTCATTTTTCATGGATTCCTATCATGAAATTACGTGTAGTGCTCGTGGCCCTAGTCATTTCACAAATATAGTACACTCATGTGATAATTTTTCAGAGTACTCCCTCGTACCATCCTTGCTACTGAACATGTGCAAATGCTAAAAGAGCAGGCCAACCCCTATCGGCTCATGCTTTACATACTTCTGGGATACGGACGAAGAGTCCATGCTCAAGTCCCAGGCACTACAATCGTCTTGGGTGGGACAATTCTTTTTTTTACCCATGCGTTGACTTTTCATATTCTTTTTGGAGCAATTTTCATCTTTCATGTTTAATCCAAAACTAGCTCGTATGCCCGATATAAATAGATGATGGAGATAATGGTGGAATGCAGTACAGCTAGAACTCTTGTCTTTTTACAAAATAGATTTCTATGCTTATGCGAAAAGGTAATAAATTCGATTTCGTTAAATGGTTACCGTGATTGGATCGGCCGATAATAATTATTTTCATTTTCATAATTACAAATAAATTTTTTTTTAATAGATATCGATGGTAATCTGTCGGCACAAATATTATATACTTGGAGCCATCCATCACAAGAACTTTAGCAATGCTATAGTAATCAATCGAAAGACAAGTAAAACATAAGAACCTTCTCAAGATGAAAACATATTTAGCATTTTCCATAATTAGCTGATATTAGTTGTTTTCACTTTTGGAAGTTGATGGCAACATATTGACACAAACGTAATTTACTTGGAGCTATTTATCACAGTCATTGTAGCGATATTCTAGTAATCAATCGAAGGATGACTGAAACAAAAGAACCTCCTCAAGATTAACAAAAAAAAAAAAAAAAAAAACTTAAGTATCGTGAGTCATGAAGTTCGGACAACTTGTAATGTCACTTCATGTTCATGACAAATATGTAAAGAGCACCATTTGGGGAGAGAGGACTTGTGGCATCATATCATCCTTAACGATACAGCCGTGAATCCTTGAAAAATGTGTCGAAAGGGGTGTTTTTGATATCGATGTATTAAGTTACCATCTATTTTAGGAAACAAGTTTTTTTTACGAACAATAAGAGTATATGGATATTTAAATACTGCATTGGGTGTTAGGTAACAAGTAACTTTCTTATGAATCTTAACTTATATTTTAATAATGCGGCGAGATCATTGAAATAACTTAATTCTTCATATTTTTCTCGGTTTTCAATTCCTTTTCTTTCAAGGATTAATGAGAAGTAAAAGTTCTCCAAGCTAACTCATCTTATGGTTTGGGTCTGATTTCTAACTCATTGGTATCATCACACTTGCATCTCTTCATGGCATCTTTGTGCCACCCATGGACATCATGTTTATCTTGGTCATTCAAATAAACAAGTTTTGCGTCATGCTTACAATTCTAATTATAAGTTAGTATCTTGTGAGTTTTGTCTGCTTGACAAATCTCATTGATTACCTTTTGAATCCATTAGCCATTGTGCATGTTTTCTTTTAGTTGTAATTCATTATGATGTCAGGACTAGGCCAATTTTGATGACAACTCTCAGTATGCTTGGGTCTTTCCCAAGATAAATAATTTCAAGGTGCCAACACACTTTCATCATTTTTGTTGTTTTATCGAAAATCTACATAATGTCTCCCAACAATAATTTTTTACAATCTGATGGCAATGATGAATACACTAGTGATTCGTTCCGTGTCTTTCTTGTCCAAACACCCCATCTCAAAAAGGTTTTGCAAAATGCAAAATCAAACACTTAATTGAAATGTCTCCGATCTTATTAACTCGTGTTCGCATGCCTCTTTTATGTTAGGGTGATGCTCTTCTTGCTTAGGGTTTGTTCGTTTCGCGGAAAATGGGCCATTTCCGGAAAATATTTTCCCAGAAGTCATTTTCCAGGAAAATGACAATATTTTCTAGTGTTCGGCTAAAACCTGAAAATGTTTCGGAAAACATTTTCCGGTGTTCGGTAAGGAAAATAGTTTCCGCTCACCAGATTAGCGAGCGTGAGCATCAATCGAAGTTCGCCAAATCGACAAGTGCGAGTTTGAGATTGACAAGCTTGAGGTTCACCTAGTCTAACGACTAGCCAAGAAAGAAGAAGATGGGAAAGAAAAAAAGAAAAAGAAAAGAAAAGAAAAGAAAAAGGAAATTAAAAATAATTCAAATTAAAAAAGAAAAAGAAAATTAAAAAATAATTCGAATAAAAAAAGAAAAGAAGAAGCAGAAAGGAGAGGAGGAAGTGAGGATTTGTAGAGGTGTGAGATAAAAGAGATCAAGTAAGGAAAATGTTTTCCACTTTTGAAAAGTGGAAAACATTTTCCCTTACTTTTGAAGACTTTTTTCCTTTGATGGAAAACATTTTCCCCAAAATTCATTTTTCCAAAACGAACGAAGCCTTAATGTTTACAATTTTTGTCCTCCTTGATATTCACCTTTCCACTGTTTATTTGGGTTGTTGTTTGATTACTCGTTCCTTTGTGTTTTTGGGTGTGTTTATTATCCTTTTCATTTGTCTCGTGCCCTATCATGAGTTCTCACCCCATTCTGTTCCATGTTTATTTCTTTGGAACACGTCAAATCGCAAAGGATATCATTGTTTTAATTGGTCAAGTGGTCATGTGTTTATTAGTCATTATCACGACATCTTTTTTCGGCGCTCGATCAGGGCGAGTGCCTATGGAGGCTAATGGTTTGGCTAGGTCTATTAGGCTTAGCCTGGACTCTCCCAAGCCCACCAATTCACAACTTAATGATTTGATTTTTTTAATCTATAGGTTAATTAAAAAGGAGTTGTCATCGGTTTGTGGTGGGTCAATTAGAAACCCAAGCGAAATATTAAGAGAAATATTCGATTCTACATAACCAAAGAAATTAGGATCGGGGACTTGATTACACTAGTTAATCACTAATGCCCTTTAGATACCTAATCTTATTTAAACCCTAAGGCTTTTTAGATTTTTGAGGGTTTTTTCCATGCATTTTGTGGAGGAAAACATTTTTAGGGTCATTTTCTCATTTTTTGGGACATAAAAAGCATTTTCTTTTTTTGGATTTTTTGGTCTTTTTTGGAAAATATAAATCATTGTTGGCTTGTTCAAACTTTTTTTGGCTTTTTTTGGCTTTTTTTGCTTCTTTTTGGGAAAATATGAGATACTTTGATTTTTTTTTATTTTCTGGAAAATAAATTATTTTTTGATTATTTTTATTTATTATTTATTAAAATATTATTTTTATTAAGATTAATACTCTGAAAAACTCCAAACTGGTATACATGTGACAAATTTACCCCAAACTATTTTTTTTACCACCAAAAACCCCAAACCGGTATACCTTTAACAAATTTACCTTATATTAGTTTTTATTAAATTTTATTATCAAATTATTAAGTTAAATGACACGTGATAGTTGACTGGTATACCAATTTGGGATTTTATGCTCTATTTTTCACAATTTACAATTTTTGTGATTTTTTTGTGGTATTAATCAAATTTAGCATATGGTATATTTGTCACAAATTTACCAATTTAGGGTTTTTTTGCGATCGAATAAATTAGTTTGGGATAAATTTGTTATAAATGTACAAGTTTATGATGTTTTTTATAGTTACTTGGAGTAAATTTGTCACATGTATACCAGTTTAGGGTTTTTCATAGTAAAAAAAATAGTTTTGGGTAAATTTGTCACAAGTGTATCAATTTGGGGTTTTTCAGGGTATTAACCCTTTTTTATTATTATAATATATTAATATATTTAAAAAACGACCCAGGTTAGATCCCCAGGTTGGGTTCGACTCAGTTCGCTAGCCAGCCTTTGGCCCAAATGGCCAACATCTGGCCCGGATGGGCCGGAAACGTGGGCCCGACCTAGAATTTTTCAATTAAAGCCTTGCACGAAAAGACAAAAGGGTCATTTGTTTCCGGGCCCACGTGAGATCGGCCCACACGCGACTAGGCCCAATTGACCTGGATCGACCAAGAAACCTTACCCGGTTACTACTCAAGCGCCTAACATGGACTCTGGCTGTAGCTGCGGACCTGACTTACAGCCACAACCCGGTTCGCAGAACCCTACCCAACAATGATGACCCGAGTTCGACTCTGCTTCCTACGAGGAACCCTACCCGAACACTAACCCGTGCCCGACCCAGTTCCAGTGGCCGCAGTCACCTCCCTATGATGCAAAAGTCGCGACAAACGACATCGCGTGTCCGTGCCCAGCTGTTGAGCTTCGCCGACGCAACGACTACTGACCCAAGGCCGACAACCCAACTCCCCTCCAGCCGACCACCGTCTCCAACCCTCCTTGCCAGCCGCTAAATCTCCGATCTCACCAGGTCCATCCTTCTCTCTCTCTGGTTCGCTCGCCTCGCCATGACGAGGACTGAGGCGAGCAATGCCGTGGCACGGCTGAGGCGTGCCTCGGCGTTGCTTCAGCCGCCCTGAACCTAAGGCTCGACCTTCGCCTCACGGCCGCCACCACCCACAAGCCCGACCAACAATAAGACCAGCGGCTTCTAAGGAACCTTGCAATAACAGTCAAGGTTCGGCTTTAAAACAGGGCAAGGGTGTTGCAAGGCTTACTTGTTTAGCTCGAAGGTGTCGTCGGTAGTGACTAGGCGACAATGACAGTGTCAGAGGGGTCGGCAATAGGTGACGTTGGTGGCCGAACGGCAGCGACGACCAGTCTGGTGATGCGGTGGGTGATGGCCCCTCTGCTGACCCTTGTCCTAGGAACTTTAGATTTGGACCTCGGATCTCGGCTCCGCCCATAAGCTCCTCCGATCTTCCTCCTCTTTCTAGCCTGCTCACTTAAACTCGAATCTTTCTCTTCGACCTCGACCTTCCTCCGACTAGATTTGGATCCAAGGTTTGGCCGGCTCTAGAACCTCCTCCGATGTCTCTCGGAGGAAGTGATCGGAGTTGGTTACCTTGGATCCCTGCTTGGTCGTGGCTTGGCCTTCCCTCGACGCCCTATTTATAGGCAGGGGAAGGCCAATCGACGGAGGTCCGATCGCTGGTCCTTCGCGCACCGAACGACCTTCGCCGGCTGAACCGGTGTCCCATCGTCGAGGTGGCTCTAGCTAGGCCGCCTTGCATTAAAGGCGCGTCCCTTCTACCTACGGCATCGTACGTCGCCATCCTCTCCTCCTTTCCGGCATCACGCGTGTCCGGTCTCCAGTGCATGCTACTCATCCGATCAGGGAAGAAGACAACAGAGGAAGAAGACCAGTAGGGAGGGCCGGGCTTTGGGGAGAAAGGCCGGGCCCTAGGCCTTGGGGGCTCGCGTGAGGAAGAAGAACTAAGGGGGGGCTGGGCACGAAGGCCCAGCCCAATAGGTTGCCTCTTTTGTTTTCTTTTGTTTGTTTTTATTGTTATTTTTTCATTGTTGTTGTTTTTTTATTATCTATTATTTATTATCCAAAAAATAAGGAAAAATAAAAAATAAGGCCTAATTTAAAAAAAATAAAAAAAAACCTAATTAAAATTTAGGCATTAATAGTCATGAGGCTCCATTTGATGTAGAGACTTTTACCTTTTGATAAAATCCTTCGGCTCAGACTCTCGTCACCCATCATTACAAATCAAACCCTTATCTTTTTATTTCTTCCAAGAAGCCCATTCGTCCTTCGTCCTCCCTTTTGCCCTCTCTCATGTCATCCGGCTTAACCATCTCATTGTCTCTTTCATTTTCTTTAGCCCAACATCCTAGCCTGCCTTTTTTCTCCTCTCAACTCATCCAGCCTACTTCTGTTTCTTTTACCCCTCAACTGCCCCTCTCCTTGAGCTAATTTCGTTTATTCCATCCTGTCTCCTCTCTGAACTGATTCCTCCCTCAATAGACACCGAAAAATCTTCTCTCCCTCTTTGTCCAACTTGTGCATTTCCATTTTAGCTCTCCACTCATCTTATATAGACTACGCCAAATTTAGAATTCTAAACCCAACAAATTTTTAACCTCTCTTTCCATGAAGAGACACCGACTTGCTATTCTAAGGCCATTCCTAATCAACATTGACAAGCAATAATGGCGGATGAATTTATCACCTTGGTCACTAGCCTCACTTGGAATCTTGTACCACCTTATCAACCTAAGAAATTAATTGATTGTAACTAGGTTTTTAGGGTCAAGGAAAAATCCGATGAAATTATCAAACGCTTCAAATATTGCCTTGTTGCATAGGGATTTAAGCAGCAAGCTAGACTAGACTATGGGGAGACATTTAGTTTGGTCATTAAACCCACTGCAATTTAGTTTGTTCTCTCTATTGTGATTTCTTCAGGATGGATCATATGCCAATTTTTTATTAAAAATTATTTCTTACACAGCATCCTTTGTCAGGAAGTTTGTTGCGCTAACCTTTCCATTTCTCTCATCCTAAGTTCCCTAATCAAGTGTTGTTGTCTATGAAAAGCCATTTGTGGCTTAAAATAGGCTCCATGTGCATGGTTTCATCACTTCAATAGCTTTTTATTATCTCTGGCCTTCACTACAAGTGAGGTTGATCATTTGCTATTTGTCTATGCTTCCTCTTAGGGTGATCTATACCTTTTATTGTATGTTGATGATATACTTGTTACTCTTAAGCTCCTAATTTACTATGGTCCTTGATAACTTGGCTCTCATAGGAATATGTTATGAAGGATTTGGGACAACTACACTATTTCCTTGGTGAGGCTAATCACCGCTCTAATGGTACTTTTTTTTTTTTTTTTCTTTTTTTATAACCTTAGGCCAAGTATGTCGATAGGTTTTTATGCAAATTCGACCTTGTTAAGGTTAAGCATCATGTTTATGCCCTTGGTTTTGAAGAATTTATTGTCAGCTAACTTTGGTGAGCTTCCTGCTTTTTTTATGTTGTATCAACAAATGGTTGGTGCATTGTAGCATGTATTTATGACTAAGCCCAATATTAGTTTTACTGTGATCTTGGTTAGTCAATTCACAAATCAACACTAATTACCTCATTTTCTAGTTAGGGGTGTAAAAAATAACCGAACCGAACCCATCAAAACATACATTCTCTCATTCTAGAAATTGTGAATCCTATATCAGTGCTACAAGTTTTCTCTGGGTATCTCCTTCCCTGTTGTCATCTGTACCTCCATCACCAAGAAGTCAAGTTTTCTCTTGACTTCGTCCTCGTTAGCCTCTTGATCATATTTCCATCTCCCTCTGTCTCGCCGCCGTTGCTCCAACCCTCGCAATGTGGGCTAATGTCCAAAGCGACGATCATTTTCAAATGGTATTATTAAATTGGATTAAGAGAGAAGGGGGCCGGGGGGTGGGGTGGGGGCGGAGGGGGTTGAATGCTTTGCGAGTCAAGCACACCTTAACTGAGCGGAATCAAAGTGAGGTCCCCTTTTCTGACTTCTAATGAAAGAACTGGCGACTCCCCAAAACTCAAGCCCCTCAGAGATGACTTTTATCTTAATTTAAAGCTTTTAACGTTTTTACCAAAAAACCTCGAAAGACGGATCTGTCATCAGGCCTATAAAAAGGCACGCACTCCACATTGCATTGGCATCCACACCACTACCGGAACAACAGTTTTAGAGTTCTCTTTGGTTGTAGGTTTGAGGTTGAAGAAGCAGCCAACGGGGAGGATGATGGAGGTGAACATGTACGTAGCTCTTCTCTTGTCCTTCGTCTCCTTCGTCACCATCTCCCTGTTCGGGATGGTGTACAAGCACCTCTCCCACTTCCGGGGCAACAACCTCCCTCCCGGCAGATTCGGCCTCCCCTTCATTGGAGAGACTCTCCACTTCCTGAGATCCGGATGGAACGGCCACCCCGAGAAGTTCATCTTCGACCGCATGTCCGCCTACTCCCCCCGGGTGTTCAAGACCTCCATCCTGGCCGACCCCACCGCCGTCTTCTGTGGCGCCCCGGGCAACAAGTTCCTCTTCTCCAACGAGAACAAGCTCGTCACCGCCTGGTGGCCTGACTCCGTCAACAAGGTCTTCCCCTCGCACAACGTTGTTGCCTCGTCTCTATTTGCAGTAACCTTAAATGCGTCTCTCTATCTACTCGCACCCACTAGGCTTAGCATGACTAGAGCCTTCCCTCGTAGACAAGGATAACAGGTGACGACAACAAGCTGAGATTTGATGCTCGCTCTAGTGGTGCTCAACCAAACCCTAGAACTAGGGCTTGACTCACCTTCGAATTTGGGTTGATCCTATTCGATGGGTCGAATTAGTCCCAATCCGAGGTCAAGAGGGGAAGAGGAGACAGATATAGGCACGATCGAGTGGATCTAGGCGTTCGGTTTGGGTCGTTGAGCTCAGACAGGCAGTGAGGTTGCGAGGTCACCAGCAATAAAGCTCATCATCTCAACTGGAGCATGAAAAGAGGACAACTCATTGTCTTTTGTGAAGAAAAAGCAGAGGAAGGAAGTCAGTTTGAAAAGATTCAATTTTTCTACTTTGGTTCCAAAGAATGGGTAAAGGATGGGAGGAGAGAGTAATGGAGTTACACAAAGTGGGCTTCATGGGGCGAACTTAAAAACCAAACTAACCGTCGAGTCTTGGTTCGGGTCAAAATACATGCACTTCCATATAATTCAGTTCAATTCAGATATCGTGGAAACCCGACCTGAACTGTTAACATCCCTAATACAGGTATGCAGCTAGTGTATCCACCCATGGTTTGCTTCTTAGCGAGCGGCGTTCTCCCACTTCATTGACTGCTTATGTGAACAAGGACTAGGCTAAGTGCTCTGATACTCGATGATCCACCTTGGGTTTTTGTATCTTTCTCAATGCCAATCTTGTTCCATGAAGTGCCAAGAAGCTAGGTACCAAGAAGCAACCTAGCGTGGCCCTTTATAATTTAAAGCCTGAGTATTGCGCCATAGCTCACTATGTTGTTGAGACAATTTGGATTTACCATTTACTTCGTGAGCTAGGGGTCATCCTTTCTTTTTTCCTTTCGCCGTATGTCGTGACAACCCATGACCTACCTTGCTCTCAACCTTGTGTTTCATGCTCACACCAAGCATATCAAGTTGAATATTTACGTTGCTCAAGAGCTAGTTGCTTATGGCAATCTACATGTTCGCTATGTGTCTATAGCGGATTAGCTGGAGAACATTTTCATCAAAGGACTACCTAATATGTGACACGCACTGTTGAGATCCAGTGTTTCAATTCTTAGGCATACTTTGAATTGAGGAGGGTTTTAATATGCAATTGATATGTTTCATAGGGTCTTTCTGTAATGATTTTTCCATATGTAGTTTTCTAAAAGTAATCATTCATACAAATATATACCACACGTAGTCCTAATTAAGGTCAAATCACTATATACATTTTTGTCATTATCTGATTCTAAAAATTAACACTTTTCAAGATATTTTGTCTCGCTCCAACACTTGTCCATATTGTATTAAAAAAAAAAATAATTGAGTAAAAAAAGAGAGAGAATAGGATGCACATGTAATACGTATCCTTGGATAACGTGATTCACCAAAACAATGAATCGAATAATAAATTCACAAAAATAACATGGCAAGATTTTGTTCCAAGGCGGATGCTCACTTTGGCCAAGAAGAGAGAAGTGTATTTTAAAGACATTATCTTCTAAGACAGGTCAAACTCTGACCAAGAAGAGAGAAATCTATATCGATTACAGATAGAAGTTGCTATGTAAAATATCAATTCTAAGACAGTTCGATAGAGCCAAGTTTTGACGTTTCCTTTGGTAATATTTCTGTTGCAGATAACTCCGTGCATAATTATCTGAAAAAGGTCTTAATCATTCTCCCCCGACAACAAATATAATCTTTAAAAACAATGTGCCTCATTGTCTATGGAATTCAAAGTCTTCAATGGCCGGGAACATGAGAAAGTCAAACCCTAATATCGTACCAACTTTCGTGCACGCCATCATGCAGGAGAAAACTCAGCTAATTTCGTCCATGTCGATTATCACCGATTGGAAGCGAAGTGTGGAATTCGACCATCGACGTTTCACCGTGTGTCCTTTCGCATGCACTATAAATAAGGCACGCTTAATAGAGTTGGCAATGCAAGCTCAAGAGATCAAAATAACAAAATGAAGATGGCAAACTTCACTTTGCACCATCACTTGGCATTTCTCCTTCTCTTTGCATCTCCTTTGGTAGCTTTTGATATCAGCACTCCTGAAAATTTCCTCCAATGCCTCTCACTTCACTCCAGAAACGCATCTGCAATCTCTAAACTCGTTTATACTCCAATCAACTCTTCGTACTCTTATGTCTTGGACATTACCATACAGAACCTGCGCTTCTTGACTCCTTTTGCTCCGAAACCCTTATTCATCGTGACACCGCTCGACATTTCTCATGTCCAAGCCACCATCATCTGCTCTCGACAGTACAGACTCCAAATGAGGACCCGAAGTGGCGGTCATGACTATGAAGGCCTTTCGTATTTGTCTGAAGTCCCGTTTGTCATTGTCGACATGACGAATTTTTGATCAATCTCTGTGGATGCGGAGGACAAAACTGCATGGGTCCAGTCGGGTGCAACAATTGGTGAGCTTTACTATAGGATCGCTGAGAAGAGCAACACCCTAGGCTTCCCGGCCGGCCTTTGCCCCACGGTTGGTGTTGGCGGGCACTTCAGCGGTGGAGGCTACGGCACGCTGCTGCGGAAATATGGCCTTGCTGCCGATAATGTAATCGATGTGCAGTTGGTCGACGCTCAGGGTCGGCTCCTAGATAGAGAATCAATGGGGGAAGATCTCTTCTGGGCGATTCGAGGTGGAGGAGGCGGCAGCTTCGGTGTAGTAGTGTCCTGGAAAGTCAAGCTAGTCCCGGTGCCATCAACCGTGAACGTGTTCACGATCCTGAGGACGTTGGAGCAAAATGGAACGAAGCTCGTACACCAGTGGCAACTTGTCACGAACAAGCTCCCCAACGACCTATTCATGCGGCTGACCTTGCAGAGCTACAACGCCGGCCCCAACGGGACGAGGACGATGCAAGCCACTTTCAACACCCTTTACCTTGCTGGGGTCGACTCGCTCCTCGAGGTGACAAGAAGCCGCTTCCCGGAGCTCAAAGTCACGAGACAGGACTGCACCGAGATGAGCTGGATTGAGTCCGTCGTCTACTTCGCAGGGTTTCCGAGCGGAACACCCTCGGAAGTCTTGCTCAACAGGAGCTCCAACACCAAAGCGTTCTTCAAGAACAAATCGGATTATGTGAAGGAGCCAATCCCTGAGAGTGGCTTAGAGGGCATGTGGGAGAGGTTCTTTGAGGAAGATCCAGGGGTGCCTATAATGGAATGGAACCCCTATGGCGGGAAAATGGCAGAAATTTCTGAATCTGCCATTCCCTTCCCTCACAGAGCTGGGGTTTTGTACATGATCCAGCACATAACGATCTGGACCACTGGAGGCAACGAGGTTGCGCCAAAGCATGTGAGTTGGATACGAAGCTTCTATAGTTATATGGCGCAGTATGTGTCGAAATCGCCTCGAGAGGCCTACATCAACTTCAGGGATCTTGACATAGGCATGAACAATGTGATAGGCGACACGAGTTATAAACAAGCCAGCATTTGGGGAAAGAAATACTTCAAGAACAATTTCGACAAGTTGGTGCGTGTGAAGACCGCAGTCGATCCTGACAACTTTTTCCGGCATGAGCAAAGTATTCCTCCGTTTTCATCTTAAAAGAAAAGGAAGAACAGTCGATTTTCAATGTGTTCACCGCAATAACAAGATGATACTTTGTAATCAATGGAAAATTTGACCATGTCGATGTTTGAGCTCTGTGAGGTCATTTATTAAATAATCTTTATTTATTTGAAATTTTAGTTGTAAATTTTTATATATCGTATATTTAATTATAAAAAAAGGATAAGAGTTATTAAAAAGTAAAACGAGTAAAAAAAAAATCACTTAATATAATATACGTAACATGACATATAAGCCATTGCTCTTGCCCATGCTTGGCATGGCTTTCTTTTTTTTTTCTTTTTTTTCTTTTCTATAATTTCATCAATGTGAAGTATATTTTGCTTTTCATAATAATAATGAACCGGGTCCTTCAGTTGTAGTGTTTCTAAAAAAAAGCAGATTTATTTCCTAAAAACTTCCTTCAATTTGTTAATGACATAATGGGATGTACGAAAGGGGGAAAACCAACAACCAAAAAACAAAACTAAAAACTAAAGGATAAGCCTGGATACAGTTTATGATAACTTTCTTCAATTTTTTTGACGACACAATGCAATGTAAGGAGTAAGAAATGGACAAAAAAATTAAAAAGAAATTATTCTTTTATACAATATATTGTTTCGTTAATCATGAACTTCATAGTTACTAATACTTCTTTAATTGTCGCTTTTTGCTGTTTTGAATAAGAGTACGATGACATGGTTTTTATAGAAATCTTTTCTTGGGAGGAATTCTGACCTCCTAATTCCAAAGAAGGTAGGAGTGAAGTAAATAACTTTTTCCTGGTGCAAAATATGACGTGAATAAGCAACAAGATCTACAACAATTTATTGTCATCTCATTGAGATCATATTTGAATATGAAAATTGATTATCTTATTGCTTCTTCGCCGAATACTAGAAAAATAGTGCCGACCAATTATTCTTCATGTCTAATTTGGAGTAATCAATCTTAGAGAGAAGGAAAAGTACGCAATGTCGACTATAGAAGACCAACGATGTGCCTCTATTTGGAATATTACAAAACGACATTGAACCGTCGTAAAGATTAGTTGATATTAACTTATCGAAAACATTTTTCATTGTGAAAATAATTACTATTTATAGTGAGCCTAAATGAAAAACTTACTACATTCGAATGAATGCTTGAATTTAAAAAGGCAATCATTCAACTACATTCTTTTTTTTTTTTTTTTTCTTTTTTGTAAGTATTCAACTACATAGCACTTGGGTGTCACTTTTTTTCTAGTTGGAAAACGCAAGAAAGCCAATTTTTGCAAGACAAATGAGGGTTTCTTGGCGTGTAGAATATCACGTGTCATCATCAGAGGCAATGTTTAGGGAAGAGTACGGAAATAAAAAAGAAAAAAGAAAGCCTAGTCTTGCCACGTTTCAATTGACCAAGTCAATTAAATAAAAATAATTGACCAAGTCACTATCTTCCAACAACTCTATTCCAGGTGAGTCCTTTTCTATTACTTTATGCTCTTCTGATCAAATTGGATTAAGAAATAATCAAGTTACATACATATAACGTATCTATTTTCTTTGAACCTCATTTTTAGGTATTTCATTTCGTATTTGATTTGGTTCTCATCTATAATTGTAAATATATGTAATAATATATACAGGGGTAATTCATACATCCTATGTTCTATTCCCCTTGCTTTAAATAAAAATTATTGAACGAACCCCAATGGGAAGATTGCAAAATTGGAAGAAGAAAGGATTTTTTGGTTAGACGCATGGAATTGGCTAAGCATTTTCTTCGATAAAAAGGCCGTTCTGAAAATTTTTGGAACCATGCATGATAACAAGATGTGCCTGAATTAGAAAACTTATCAGTGCAATATCAACCTACAAGAATGAAATTATTCCCCAGACATGAACCGTGCGATGCCCGAGAATAAATGATAAAAAGAGTTCCCTTATCCCAAAACAAATAACTACCACGAAAAAATTATGCATTCTTTTGATGTTTAATATAAATGCATAAACTACAAAAGATTTGGGAAGTCAAATATAATGAATTATAATAAAGGCAACTCATTAATTTGAAGAGATAATAGCAAATATATATTTAGGTGAGTAGTAAATATTAGGCCCATCAATGGGCAGATTGAGTCGAAAATGGTCCGATCTAAATTGACCAAGTTAACCCATTTTTACATGTAATACATATTTAGTGACCTATGCTCATACCTGACCCAACCAGACCAAGACCCAATTCTTAGTAAATTTTCTCTTTAAAATATTACCTCCGAGGAGTGAGCGATTCCATGGACTGGCTTGTTGAGTCAATGAGACAACTCGGGTGCTTGAATTAAGTCACGGGCTAAGATTTTGTGTGGTATATGAGCAATATGGGTGTGTGTCGCATTGACAAACAAGAACACATGCGTGGGTGGATGGACCTTGTTCAAGTGACGTATGATGCCCTCGCATTCCTGATCAGTTCACTTATATTTTTGTCCTCCCACAAATCTGCTCAACCTACATAAATTTCCCATTAGCTAAACATATTTCAAAATTAAAAAAATCAAATAAAATCCTTTCACATTTAAATTCCCGGAATCACAGAAAAGTACACCCGCGACATAATCTTTTGCTCTCCGATTTCAGACCCTGCCTAGTCCTCCCCAATCCAAGGCAAGCTCGAAGAAGAGGTCTCTGACGTGTCTGCGTCCCTAACAGAAGCCCGAACAAGAACTTTCCCAAGAAGTTGGGAAATTAGGGGTGTAAACGGGTCGGGTCGGGTCGGGTCGGGTCTTGATGTTACCCGACCCGACCCGACCCGAAACACATTAAACTCGCATAGGAAATGCGGGCCGGGTCGGGTCGGGTCGGGTTTCGGGTCTCCTTTTTTTTTTTTTTTTTTTTTTTTTTTTTTTTTTTTTTCGTTCGGGTGAGAGTCGAACGGGGGCATTCATCTTCATTGTTGTTCGTGACTTCTCGCAACTGTTATAGGTTATTACGAAACATTCCAAGCCTCAGCTTGGCTCTTTATTTTTTAGCATTGGATTGATTTTTGTCTCTTTTTTCTTTTGGCTGGCCTCAAATGAATGTATCTTCTACAAATGAGCACAAGCATATGCATGTGGGGAAAAGAAAGAAGTTAAAATGGGGTCGGAGAGAAGTAAATGTTTAAGAAATACATTCATACAATTGGCCATTATTTGTCCTATAATTGATCCGACATACACCAAAGATACACAAAAATTAACAAAACCAGATTCTCCTCCCAATGCAGTCTTTCACGCGAGAATTTTAAGAAGGCAAACAAAATTCACTCTGTTTGCAAAGACTAGGAATCTGAACAACCCCGAAGAACTCAATGTAATGAAGGATAAGGACTACATATCATAAGAACCAAACACCATGATTCATTCAAATCTTCATTCAATGAAACCATCCCAAAACAATGATTATTTTCCTCTTCCATTAAATAAATCATTTCTAATCCAAACACTAACCAGCACTCATTTCTAATGCAAACACTAACCAACACTGCCCACTATCCAGGAATGCCAGAAAATTAATCTCATTCTCAACCTTCCTCATACAAGGGAGAGTCCAACTCAGCCCTTAGTCAAGCAAAATCAAAGCTAAAGCAACAAACATAAGTCCCCACCGCCAAAAGCAACAACCCCCTAAATTCTTACCCACCCCAGACTTTAGTTTAACATCCTTGTTCTTCTTGCCGGTCTTCTTAGCAGCTTGATCATTGAGAGTCACATTAGCACCCACTATTACCTTATACCTCTTGGTCTTCCAAACCATGATCTTGAACCTCCCGCAAAGTGGCCAAATCCACCCTAAAGACCAAAGACTCGTTCTTGGGCACATGGGATCTTCAAGTGAAAAGATAACCTTTTTTCTGTCCAAAGCTTCCAATAATAAATTCAGGAAGGGCAGCATTGTTAGGAGTGCAAAAAGAGAAGTACGACTTACACAAGTTGATATTATAAAATACTAACCTCTAATACGTCAATCATCGAGAGAAGTCAACATCGAGCTTGACTCTGTGGTCATATTTGGCAATTCTACAATAAATTCACGACGAAAATGAGAACACTAACATATAGATTAAAATAAAGAAAGGTATAAATATTCTACAATCATATTTTCTCACCCGACTCAAAGATTTCCAGATCTTCTAAGTCCTCCTCAATTGAACGTAAAAGTGGCGCGGATCGTAACCAATCTTGAGCACATATAAGAGCTTCCGCCATGGTTGGGGTCAAGGAACTACGAAACACATCGAGCACACGACCTCCCGTGCTAAATGCCGCCTCCGATGCTACAGTCGAGATGGGCACGGCCAAGATATCTCGAGCAACAGTAGAAAGTATAGGATATCTCGATGAATTTCCTGTCCACCAACTTAATATATCAAATTCAGAGTTATAACGTTCACATGCTTCCTCCAAGTACTTATCCAGTTCTGATTTTTCATCCAAATATTGTTGTCCAGTTTGGCTAAAATACATTTCAGTCATAATATCAGCACCAACCACTGGGGATCTTGACGTGCTTACCATCCTTGTGCTCTTTAGCCTTAAGTTGCTTTGAGGGCATACACCCGTGCGATATTGTTCAAATAATAATGTCAAAGATGTTATCACTTTCTCTTGTAAAGTTTCTGCCTCCCTGCTTTCATAAACATGACCAATCATCCACTTCACATAATCCCACTTATGTCGTGGGTCAAGTACGCAAGCAATGAATAAAGTGAGATTGATGTTGTTTATATTGCCAAAATACTTACGAAATTTCGTTTTCATTCTTTGAGCCATTTCTCGCAAGCTTTGGTCCTCATTTCCACAATATCTCTCAATCATCATATAAATCCCATACACGTCCTTCGCCATAGTATTGCTAGTGACATAAGAGGAACCTGAAACTTTTATAGTTGTATCAAAGAACAACTTCAGAAAAGGAAGAAAGCGACGTGCATAATTCCAATCCTCACTAGTGGGCAACCCTTTCCCCTTGGAAAGCTCTTGGGCATAATTGTTATTTCAAAATTCCATAATGCTAAAAGCTCTTTCAAACTTCAAAGCTGATTCCAACATCAAATATGTTGAATTCCAACGAGTTTCCACATCCAAACATACAAGACTTTTCGACTCAATATTCTCTAACTCAACAAAAGCCTTGAACTTTCTTAGCCTGCTAGGGGAAGATCTCACATAACGCATAGCTGAACGTATTCTAACAATTGAATCATTCATGTCTTTTAACCCATCTCTAACAATCAAACTTAATATATGGGCATAACACCTCACATGAAGTAACTCACCTCTTAACAACAGAGAGTTCCAAGAGTTAAGTATCTTTTTCAGGTATTGAACTCCCAAATCATTCGAGCTAGCATTATCTACAGTGATGGAAAAAACACTATGGATCCCCCAATCAGTCAAACATTTCTCAATTGCTTTTCCTATTATCTCAACAGAATGACCTGAGATCTGACAAAAATTTAATATCTTCTTCTGCAACTTCCAATCAGCATCAACAAAATGAGCAGTCAGACACATATAACTTAAGTTTTGACAAGATATCCATGTGTCAGTTGTTAGACATACTCTAGGAGATGTCTCGGAGAAATATTTCTTCAATTTGTTTCTTTCCTCCATGTATAAATCATAACAATCATGCCTCAATGTGTTGCGTGACGGGATTAAAAATTTTGGCTGGATTCTGTTCACAAATCGATGAAATCCCTCATGCTCTACCAACTTAAAAGGCAACTCACTAAGAATAAACATAATTGCTAATTCTTTTCTGCTAGCATCCTGATCAAATTTCCAAGGACCTGATGAACTACCAGCCCCAACAACTTGACTCGAGGCACTTCTTTGCCTTTTTCCTACATCTCGCATATGGATATTCCTTACATCTAGCTAGATGATGATGCATTGAGCTAGTCCCTTGACCACTAGCACAACCAATAAGGGTGCTACAATATAAACACTCAGCCTTTTCTTGACCAGGAATCTCTTTAAAATGCTCCCACATTGTAAATCTTCTCCTTCTATTTGTGACATTAGAACCCCCTGCTGAAGACATCTAGCAATCCTAGGAGATGATATTTAAGGGATGAGAGAAAAATCACCGGCACTGCTGTTGAATATCTCCGAAGTGTCGGTTTCACCTTACTTTTTCCCTGCTGAACAAGGATATAGGCACTAGCCTACTTATGTGTGGAGAGTGGGGGCTTTTGATGTTCTCTCTATTTGGCTATCCTTGCATTTTACCTGCAGAAAAAGGAAAAAGAAAAAGAGATGGTGATATGAGAAGCTAAAGGCAAATCTGTGCAGCAGTAGTGCCCACTTTCCTCTTACCCAGAGAAAAAAACTTGCAATCATATTTTCTATGATGTTCTGTTTTGTATTATTCCAACCAAGGTTTGAAAAGAGTGACACCATGAATATGTATAACTACTATAAATGCAAGTAACAAATTATCAAATAGTCAAATTATGGAACTATTCTAATCCAGTAAAATCGAAGGTCAAACATACAAAGCATCTTACCCAGCTTTTTCTGCTCGCCTACGCCTTAAACCGCCAGAAGATATTGTCCAGTTGTTCACCATCAATATCATAACCAAGCTTAAGAGGGTAGATAGTACATAAGACAATGATCATGATAAGGAAACTTCAAAACTCCAAACAACCCAAATGCAAAAAGTAAGTGACATGATTCTGTGAGGGGAAAATAACAGTTACACATAAATGAACTACATTGTTAATGCCACATTTTCCCACCAATTCATCATACTTATCAATTAACGCCCTCTATCCAATTAATTCACAAAATAAGTGACATTAGAAACATCAAATTTCAATTGACACCCTTTATACAAGTTATTCACTGATAATTCACAAAATAGAATGTCCTCACTAGTCTTGCTATATAAGATGAAATCTGGTCTTTTCTAGTTTTGTGATCTTCCCTGAAACATTAACTTTATCAAGTACAATATAGCAAGGGGCTGCTAATTTCAGAAAATGTTGCCATTTACCATCCACTTTTGATAGAGCCAGGATAATTCCAAACCTATGTCGGCTCCATCCATACCCTAATAAGGTAAAATCACAAAAGTACCCACACTTTGATATCATCCATCTACTTCCCGTGCCCTTTGACTTCTCCCTGTTCATCAATTTCTTTTTGGGTATGCATGTGACATAAATATCTGTTGGTTATGGCTTCGGCATATACTTTTCTACCATTTTTTCTATTCGGACTAGAGTTTGAACTAATGATGGGAGATTGGTGCGTGAATGGTTTTACAACACACTTGAACCATTTCAAGGAGATCTATGTGCAAGAGGTCATTGATTTTTATCTAATCTGTTTCGCTCATCTTAGATCCATGACAAAACTTTACAGTCCCCTTCAAGAACTATCTTTTGCAAACCCAGATCATCTGCAAGTCCACTTTCCACACAAACAAATTACATTTATCCCAATAACAACGGACACGGTGGAAATTTCCAGGATGATCCCTTTTCAGCCACCTGTGTGGAAACTTAGGGGAATAAAGGGTTGTTATCGCACACATTTATGACACTCACAGATTCATCTCGGTGGAGACTACACTTCCATCACCATTCTGTCCATCGTACACAATTGCAGACAAAACAAGTTTATTACGGATTCTATAAGAGGAACTTTGGCATAATAAGCAGGAACAAATTACACAAGTTAGTAAAAGCATCAGAATCTATATAGAAACAAGACCTGTATATTTCAAGTTTATGTTCATGACATCTACATCTAAGAACTAGCACCTGATACTTCATAAATTTGTTAGGACACACCCAAGGACTGCAACTTAATCTTTCATTGATAATTGCATGCAAAAATCATTGACATCTTATACAAACTCCTAACGAGTTTCCCTTGCGCAAGCTAGCGCGTAAAAGAAGGAAAAAACTTGCCTCTCAAATCATAAATATAGCTAAAAAGGTACATGAGGATGGATTTCTTAATAGAAGGCAATGTACATGAGGATAGGTTACTTAAGAAATCGTACATAAAGAGATAAGTGTTCTACCACACATACGAGAAAAAAGGGCAAAATACCTGTAATGACTTGCAATGATAAAGGTCTCTGTCTTGATTGCGGCTTATCCACCTTCTCCTTGTCACTAAAAGTTAAACACTCAACGGATGAAGATTGAGCAACTCCATTCTTCGATATATCCTATGAAGTCTCTTTGGAGAAACCGATCGATTTGATGGCACTGCGATTCGAGTTTTCACGGGCGCTCTTTCAAGGCTTGGACAGCTTCGGTTTTATGAAGACCATGCAAGTCCAATGTCCATATATCATAGTTGCTATTCCTAATACTTAAGATGTCCTTGGCTGCATTGTCATTGAGTCTTTCCGCAACCAACCATTCCTCCCGAGCCTTTAAAGAGTGATGCTGTGCAGAAGAATGATCACCTCTTAAAAAGGCATTTTGTGTAGCCCTGGAATGCTGAGATGCTGATCTACATAAAGTAAAGATTTCATTAAATCAGGATACACCAGCAAACAACACAGGACTCCACAACATCCTGTTAGAGACACAACACCATGACTCCTGAATACTTGCATTCTTGAGGCGTCAAAGCAGAAGGATCATAGAACTGTCAGAGAGATCAATTGTTGCAACAATTTAGCGGCTAGCTGCAGTTCAGTACCCAATATAGCTTACTGAACACGTTGCGCAAGGCTACCGATGTGCAGAATCTATTTTCCATAAACAATTCATGTAAAAATAACATAAAAGTATGATAGCCTTGTAATCAAGCGCATTCAGACCCTTCTCACGTATTTCATTTAACATAACTCCCACAGTTTTGAAGGCAATCTTTGAGCTGTAAAAGAAGACAGGTAGAAAGGAATAATGACTTTAGTTTAAGATAGACCCAAGGGCTGCTTCGATGGTAGGACGAGCGATGACGACCGACGCTTGGGGATGCATGCGGAACAGGAAAATCAGCAGACAACAAAAACACAATTCCCCTTAAAATGTTTCCAATCGAGGGGGAAGGTGCGTGGATCTGGAGGGGGCTCCTCACCTGCAGCTGCTGAGACTTGGAAACGAGGCGAGAGCGAACCCAGTCCCCGAGCCGTCGACGATGGTCGGCCGCACGCGGCGGCTAGGGTTCCGGCGTCGGCGAGGCGGAGGCGAGGGGGTGGCGCGCGACGGCGGGGCAGAGGCGCGTTGATCAGAGGGCGGCGGCAGACTCCACGAGAAGGCGCGCTCGTCGGAGAAGAAGCGGAGCCGATGAGGTATGGGTTTCACTGTTTGTGTTTGGGGAAAAGTGTTTGTGTTCATTAACGTGTTTCTCGGGTCGAACAATGTTCGACCCTGACCCAACCCGAAACACATTGTTTTGTTTGTTTTATATTTGTCACTCGAACACGACCCGAACACGAAACATGTTGTTCGACCCTGACCCAACCCGAAACACATTGTTTTGTTTGTTTTATATTTGTCACTCGAACACGACCCGAACATGAAACATGTACCAAACTTGTTTCGTGTTCGGGTCGTGTTCGGGTCGGGTCGGGTCAGGTCGGGTCGGGTTTTATTGACACCCCTGGCAAGTGCAGACGATCACGGACTCGAGGACCGTACGCGCGATGGAATAGAAGGGAGATTATTTGTTATTGTTTTAGTGAGGACGGAGACATGAGTAGATGGTGAGTGAATTCTAGCAGAAGCTGAAGAATTTGGGAGGGGAGTCTGGAGGTCTGATGTTGTGGAATGAAGATCTTGGAGTTTAGTTCAGTTGTGTGGACGCAAGAACAAAAGGAAAATTACAATTGTTGCATGTGCCGCGTGCAAAGCATTGTAACCTGAAGCTCAAGAAATCAAATAAAATTTTCTTCCTCCTCCTCTTTACAATTTGTGGGGGTGAGAACCGCCCCGAGAATGCCATGACCTCCATGACCTGGCTTGCAAGGAGGAACAAGTATGGAGCGGCAGTGGTGATGCCCTCTGTCCTTTCATAAAACCTAGTGCAATATTGCTAGCCATAAATAGATCGTTAACTCAAAAGTAGTAAAGCATTTCAATTAAGGGTAACAAAGCTCTAATACCAATTGTTATGGCTAAAATATCATCTAGAAAGGGGTGAATAGGTGATTTTGCAGAAATGAAAGAATTTAAACCAATATTCCAAAGAGACAATTTCTGATGAAGTGGTCAGATCTTACCGGTGCACAATTCTATTACAGAAAATTAAAAGAGCAAGGGATAGATAATTGTACACTCAATATTATAATGGTTCGGCTTTTGCAAGCCTACATCCACTCTCCCGCACTATAGCCAATTGGTTGGAATCCACTGATAAGAACTAATCAAAGGTTACAAGATATGAGCTCCGACATTCAAGCTCATGTGTTAACTTTCTCACACACTCTCGACCTCTAAAAGGTTACACAATTTTGCTCATTGAATCAAATGCAAAATGATCATAAAACACCCTTCAAACTTTAGAATTAAAAGCTCAAATACTCATGAAAGCGAATTATTATCCTTCTGTTTTGAGATCTCCTCTTATACCCCTCCTAGTCCAAGCTAACTGTTGGACATGCCTTCAAGAGGATCATTCAGCCAATCTACCCGTTGGTCTTGGATTTGGTTGAAAAGATCTGATAGTGTGAGGATCATCGAGGTTGAAGCTTCCCATAAGATTTGCTGCCCATATTGTCTTTGAAGATTGAGGAAAGATTAGAAACATGAGAATTTTTATGAAAACTTTCCTTTTAAAACTCCTCCAAAAAGTGGCGAGTAATCCAGTCAATTTTTCAACTAGCCATTGCACAAGAGATTTATTATTTCCTAGCCGGTTGATTAAATGTCCGAATAAGAAAGTATCATCAACGACTCTGATTCTGATTGCAATCATCAAACTTTCCTTCCTAAAAAATACTTTTAATCAAATTCCAAAGTTGGTAAATTTTGTCAATCATCGAAACCACTAAGGGAATGTTTTCTCAATAGTTCCTTCGTGTTTTTGGGTGTGTTTGTTATCCTTTTCACCTGTCTCGTGCCCTACCATGAGTTCACACCTCATTCTATTTCATGTGTATTTCTTTGTTACATGTTGAATTGCAAAGGCTATCATTGTTTTAATTGATCAAGTGGTCATATGTTTGTTAGTCATCAGGCTCTATTTGATGTAGAGAATTTTACCTTCTAATAAGATCATTCGCCCTCAGTCCCGTCACCCATTATTACAAGTCAAACCCTTATCTTTTTCTTTCTTCCAAGAAGCCCATTCGTCCTTCCTCCCTCTTGCCTCTCTCCTGTCATTCAGCTTAACCATCCCATTGCCTCTTTCATTTTCTTTAGCCCAACATCCTAGCCCACCTTTTTCCTCCTCTCAATCCATCCAACCTACTTCAGTTTCTTTTTCCCCTCCGCTGCCCTTCTCCTTGAGCTGATTTCCTTTGTTCCGACATGTCCCCTCTCTGAACTTGATTCCTTCCTCAACAGACACCGAAAAAACTTCTCTCCCTCTTTGTCCAAATTGTGCATTTCCATTTCAGCCCTCCACTCATCTTATGCGGACTGCACCAATTGTAGAATTCTAAACCCGACAATCTCGCTCTTTCCATGAAGCGACACCGACTTGCTACTCTAAGGCCATTCCTTGTCACCATTGTAAAGTAACAATGGCAGATGAATTTATCACCTTGGTCACTAGCCACACTTGGGATCTTGTACCACCTTATCCTTCTAAGAAATGAGTTGGTTGTAAAGAGGTTTTTAAGGTCAAGGAAAAATCTGGTAAAATTATCAAATGCTTCGAATATTGCCTTGTTGCATAGGGATTTAAGTAGCAAGCCGAACTAGATTATGATGAGATATTTAGCTTGGTCGTTAAACCCACTAAAAATTAGTTTGTTCTCTCTATTGTGATTTCTTCAGGATGGGTCATATAGCAACTAGTTATTAAAAATTTCTTCTTACGCGACATCCTTTGTGAGGAAGTGCACTGCGCTAACCTTCCAATTTCTCTCATCTTGAGTTCCCTAATCACGGGTGCCGTCTATGGAAAGCCATTTGTGGCTTAAAATAGGCTCCACGTGCATGGTTTCATCACTTCAGTAGCTTTTAATTATCTTTGGGCTTCATTGCAAGTAAAGTTGATCGTTTGATGTTTGTCTATGCTTCCTCTCGGGGTGATCTATATCATTTATTATATGTTGATGATATACTTGTCACCCTTGATGATACTAATTTATTATGGTCCTTGATAACTTGGCTCTCATAGGAATTTGTTATGAAGGATTTGGGGCCACTACACTATTTTCTTGGTGAAGCTAATCACCCCTCTAATGGTACTTTTTTTCTTCTAATATATATCGTAGGCCAAGTATGTCAATAGGTTTTGACGCAAGTTTGACCTCGTTAAGGTTAAGCCCCTTGTTTACTCCCTCGGTTTTGAAGAATTTGTTGTCAGCTAACTTTGGTGAGCTTCTTGCTTTTTTGACGTTGTATCAACAAATGGTTGGTGCATTGGAGTATGTATCTATGACTAAGCCTGATATTAGTTTTACTGTGATCTTGGTTAGTCAATTCACAAATCAACACTAATTACCTCGTCTTCTAGTTGTCAAATGTTTATACTAGTTGGGAGCGTAAAAAATAACCGAACTGAACACATCAAAATATACACTCTCTCACTCTAGAAATTGTGAATCTCTTGTCAGTGCTACAAGTTTTCTCTAGGTATCTCCTTCCCCGTTGTCATCTGCACCTCCATCGCCAAGAACACAACTCTCGACTCCATCCTCATTAGCAGCTTGATCATATTCCGTCTCCATCTTTGTCTCGCTGTCACTGCTCCAACCTCACACAACGTTGTTGCCCCACTGTGTCTCCCCTCGCTCGTCTCTATTTGCAGCAACCTTAAATGTGTCTCTCTATCTACTCGCACTCACTGGGCTTAGCATGACTAGAGCCTTCCCTCGTTGACAAGGATAGCAGGCGACGACAACAAGCTGAGATTTGATGCTCACTCCAGTGGTGCTCGACCAAGCACCAGAACTAGGCCTTGACTCGCCCTCGAATTTGGGTTGATCCTACGTCGCCAGGTCGGATCGGTCCCAATCCGAGGTTGAAAGGGGAAGAAGAGAGAGATATAGGCACGATCGGGTGGATCTAGGCATTCGGTTTGTGTCGTTGAGCTCAGAGGGGCCGCGAGGTTGCGAGGTTGCGAGGTCTCCAACAATAAAGCTCATCGTCTCATTTGGAGCATGAAAAGAGGACAACTCATTGTCTTTTGTGAAGAAAAAGCAGAGGAAGGAAGTCAATTTGAAAAGATTCAATTTTTCTTCTTTGGTTCCTAAGAACGGGTAAAGGATGGGAGGAGAGAGTAAAGGAGTTACACAAAGTGGGCTTCATGCGATGAACTCGAAAACCGAACCAACCGTCGAGTCTTGGTTCGGGTCAAAATACCTGCACTTCCATATGGTTCGGTTCAATTCGGGTATTGTGCAAGCCTGACCTGAACTATTAACACCCCTAATAGAGGTATGCAGCTAGTGCATCCACCCATGGTTTGCTTCTTAGTGAGCGGCATTCTCGCACTTCATTGACTGCTTATGCGAATGAGGACTAGGCTAAGTGCTTTGATACTTGATGATCCATCTTGGGTTTTTGTGTCTTTCTTAGCACCAATCTTGCTCCATGGAGTGCCAAGAAGCAACCTAGTGTGACCCTTTATAATTTAGAGGTTGAGTATCGTGCCATAACTCACTATATTGTTGAGATAATTTGGATTCGCCATTTATTTTATGAGCTAGGGTCATCCTTTTTTTTCCTCTCATCGTATGTTGTGACAACCCACCACCTACCTTGCTCTCAACCCTATGTTTCATGCTCGCACCAAACACATCAAGTCGAATATTTACTTTGCTTGAGAGCTAGTTCCTTAGGGCAATCTATATGTTTGCCATGTGTCTATATCGGATCAGCTGGCAAAAATTTTCACCAAAAGACTACCTAGTATGTGACACGCACTGTTGAGATCCAGTCTTTCAATTATTAGGCACACTTTGAATTGAGAAGGGTTTTAATATGTAATTGATATGTTTCATAGGGTTTTTCGTAATGATTTTTTCATATGTAGTTTGCTAAAAGTAATCATCCATACAAATATATAGCACGTAGCCCTAATTAGGGTCAAATCACCATAGACATTTTGTCATTATTTGATTCTAAAAATTAACACTTTTCAAGATATCTCGTATCGCTCTGACATTTGTCCGTATTGTATATATGGAAAAAATAATTGAGAAAAAAAAAGAGAGAATAGGATGCACATGTAATACGTATCCGTGGATAACGTGATTCACGAAAGCAATCATTCGAATAATAAATTCACAGAAACAACTTGGCAAGATTCTCTTCCAAGGTGGATGCTAACTTTGACCAAGAAGAGAGAAGTGTATTTTAATGACATTATCTTCTGGTTTATATTTTTATTGCAATCAATCGAATAATAAATTCACAGAAATAACTTGGCAATATTTTCTTCCAAGGCGGATGCTAACTTTGACCAAGAAGAGAGAAGTGTATTTTAATGACATTATCTTCTGGTTTATATTTTTATTGCAATCAATCGAATAATAAATTCACAGAAATGACTTGGCAAGAGTTTCTTCCAAGGCGGATGCTAACGTAACATCATGCCAACTTTCATGCACATAATTATGTAGGAACAAAATTCAACCGGATTTTCCCCTGAGTATTTTATGAGTACATCAAACTCATACTTCTCATATCAATTTGTAAAGCTTATATTTACTTTCTTTCGATGATTTGCTCTTGACTATATAATTCAGTGTATCTACGCGTTCATTGCAAGGGTTGCTGAAACAAGTTGAGAGAAAAATATTCTTCATCACATGTCTGTAGTTAGTAGAAAATTGACGTGGATCATTTAATTTTAAGCCAAGAAAAGAAGAGTAAAGAAACGAAAGACCACGCAACCATGCATCATGCTCAGGGACATAATGAAAAAGGTTGACTATGAATCCTTGGTGATATACTCTGCAAAAAATAATTTAGTTATTAGGGTCAAATATATACAAAATCTTCTAGGTGTTTGAATTTTCGGAAGTAATAATTGAACAAGATGTTGAACAGCAGCACATGTTGAATATAGACGACGTACCCTCAAAGAAAAGTCAAATCAATGCAACAACACCTGATTAATTGACCGGAAAAAGGTCAATAACTGTATTTCTTTCAGACTTACATATATCACTATGAACTTTTCAGGAAAGCAGTTTATTGAATAATATCTTCATGTGATAACAGAAACAGGTTGGCAAGACTGAAATTTTCCAAATGTTGAATATTCCCATAAGTACGGTTGACAGGTCATGCTTTAAGGCAGAGTCAAACTCTGACCGAATTCCATATCGATTACAGATAGAACTATATAAAATATCAATTTTAAGACAGCTCGATAGAACCAAGTTTTGACGTTTCCTTTGGTTTCTATATTGCAGATAACTCCGTGCCTAATTATTCGATAAAGGTCTTAATCATTCTCCCACGACCACAGATATAATCTTTAAAAACAATTTGCCAGATTGTCCATGGAATCCAAAGTCTTCAATGGCCGGGAACATGAGAAAGTCAGACCCTAATATCGTGCCAACTTTCCTGCACGTCATCATGCACGAGAAAATTAATTTCGTCCATGTCGATTATCACCGATTGGACGCGAAGTGTGGAATTCGACTATCGACGTTTCGCCGCATTTCCCTTCCCATGCACTATAAATAAGGCACACTTAATAGAGTAATGCAAGCTCAAGAGAACAAAATAACAAAATGAAGATGGCAAACTTCACTTTGCACCATCACTTGGCATTTCTCCTCCTCTTTGCAGCTCCTTTGGTAGCTTTTGATATCAGCACTCCTCAAAATTTCCTGCAATGCCTCTCTATTCACTCCAGAAACGCATCCGCAATCTCTAAACTCGTTTATACTCCAATCAACTCTTCGTACTCTTCTGTCTTGGACATTACCATACAGAACCTGCGCTTCTTGACTCCTTCTGCTCCGAAACCCTCATTCATCGTGACCCCGCTTGACGTCTCTCATGTCCAAGCCACCATCATTTGCTCCCGACAGTATGGACTCCAAATGAGGACCCGAAGTGGTGGTCACGACTATGAAGGCCTTTCATATTTGTCTGAAGTCCCGTTTGTCATTGTCGACATGACGAATTTCCGATCGATCTCTGTGGATGTGGAGGACAAAACTGCATGGGTCCAGTCGGGTGCGACGATCGGTGAGCTTTACTATAGGATCGCCAAGAAGAGCAAAACCCTAGGCTTCCCAGCCGGCATTTGCCCCACAGTTGGCGTCGGCGGGCACTTCAGCGGTGGAGGCTACGGCACGCTGCTGCGCAAATATGGCCTTGCTGCTGATAATGTAATTGACGTGCAGTTGGTCGACGCCCAGGGTCGGCTCCTAGATAGAGTATCAATGGGGGAAGATCTCTTTTGGGCAATCCGAGGTGGAGGAGGCGGCAGCTTCGGTGTAGTAGTGTCCTGGAAAGTCAAGCTAGTCCCGGTGCCGTCAACCGTGACCGTGTTCACGATCCTGAGGACGTTGGAGCAAAATGCAACGAAGCTCGTACACCAGTGGCAACTTGTCGCGAACAAGCTCCCCGACGACCTATTCATGCGGCTGATCTTGCAGAGCTACAACTCCGGCCCCAACGGGACAAGGACGATGCAAGCCATTTTCAACACCCTTTACCTCGGTGGGGTCGACTCGCTCCTTGAGGTGACAAGGAGCCGCTTCCCGGAGCTCAACGTCACGAGACAGGACTGCACCGAGATGAGCTGGATTGAGTCCGTCCTCTACTTCACGGGGTTTCCGAGCGGAACACCCTTGGAAGTCTTGCTCAACAGGAGCTCCAACACCAAAGGGTTCTTCAAGAACAAATCGGATTATGTGAAGGAGCCAATCCCTGAGAGTGGCTTAGAGGGCATGTGGGAGAGGTTCTTTGAGGAAGATCAAGGGGTGCCTATGATGATTTGGAACCCTTATGGTGGGAAAATGGCAGAAATTTCTGAATCTGCCATTCCCTTCCCTCACAGAGCTGGGGTTTTGTACAAGATCCAGCACATAACGGCCTGGACCACTGGAGGCAACGAGGTTGCTCCAAAGCATGTGAGTTGGATACGAAGCTTCTACAGTTATATGGCGCAATATGTGTCGAAATCGCCTCGGGAGGCCTACATCAACTACAGGGATCTCGACATAGGAATGAACAATGTGATAGGCGACACGAGTTATAAGCAAGCCAGCGTTTGGGGAAAGAAATACTTCAAGAACAATTTCGACAGGCTGGTGCGTGTGAAGACCGCAATTGATCCTGACAACTTTTTCCGGCACGAGCAAAGTATTCCTCCATGTCCATATTAAAAGAAAAGGAAGAACAGTCGAGTTTCGATGTGTTCACCGCAATAACGAGATGATACTTTGTAATCAATGGAACATTTGACCATGTTGATATTTGAGCTGTTAAATAATATTTAACTATTTGAAATTTTATATTTAAATTTTTATATATCGTATATTTAATTATAAAAACAGAATTAAGAGTTATTAAAAAGTAAAACGAGTAAAAAAATTCACTGAATATAATATACGTAATATGACAAATAGGCCATTGAGTTATTGGTTTTTGTTAATTAATGTGGTAACTAAGCAATGGGAAGAGTAATCTACAAAGCGATTAATGGATTCCTACATGAATAGTTAGGTAAACCCTTGCTCTTACCCATGCTTGGCATGGCTTTCTTTTTTTTTCTTTTTTATAATTTAATCAATGTCAAGTATATTTTGCTTCTCATAACAATAATGAACCGGGTCCTTCAGTTATACTGTTTCTTAGAAAATAGCAGATTTATTTCCTTAAAACTTCCTTCAATTTGTTAATGACATAATGGGATGTACGAAGGGGGAAAACCAACAAACCAAAAACGAAACTAAAAACTAAAGGACCAGCCTGGATACAGTTTATGATAACTTTCTCCAATTTTGTTGACGACGCAATGCAATGGAAGGAGTAAGATTTGGACAAAAATTCTAAAAAGAAATTTTATTGTTTTATGCAATATATTGTTTTCGTTAATCATGAACTTCATAGTTACTAATACTTCTTTAATTGTAGCTTTTTGCTGTTTTTGCCATAAGAGTACGATGACACATGGTTTGATAGAAATCTTTTCTTGGGAGGAATTCTGACCTCCTAATTCCAAAGAAGGTAGGAGTGAAGTAAATAACTTTTTCCTGATGCAAAATATGACGTGAATAAGGAACAAGATCTAAAACTATTTATTGTCATCTCATTGAGATCATATTAAAATATGAAATTTGATTATCTTATTGCTTCTTCGCCAATTGCTAGAAAAATAGTATTGACCAATTATTCTTCATGTCCAATTTGGAGTAATCAATCTTAGAGAGAAGGAAAAAATATGCAATGTCAAACTATAGAAGACCAATGATGTGCGCTCTATTTGGACTCTTACAAAAGGACATTGAACCATCATAAAGATTACTTGATACTAACTTGTCGGAAATATTTTTTATTGTGAAAATAACTACTATTTATAGTGGGCCTAAATGAAAAAGCTACTACCTTCAAATGAATACTTAAATTAAAAAAGGTAACCATTCAACTACATTCTTAGACATCACTTAGGTGTCACTCTTTTTTGTGGAAAACGCGAGAATGCCAATCTTTACAATAAGAATGGGGTTTTCTTGGCATTTAGAATATCACGTGTCGTCATCGGAGGCAATGATTAGGGAAGAGTATGCAAATAAAAAAGAAAAAAGAAAGCGCAGTCTTGCCACGTTTCAATTGACCAAGTCAATTAAATATAAAAAATTGACCAAGTCACTATCTTCCAACAACCCTCGTCCAGGTGAGTCCTTTTCTATTACTTTATGCTATTCCGATTTAGAAGGCCTTTTCGAAAATTGTTGGAACCATGCATGATAGCAAGATGTGCCTGAATTAGAAAACTTTTCAGTGCAATATCAACCTACAAGAATGAAATTATTCCCCAGACATGAACCGTGCGATGCCGGAGAATAAATGATGAAAAGAGTTCCCTTATCCCAAAACAAATAACTACCGCAAAAAAATTATGCATTCTTTTGATGTTTATATATAAATATATAAAGGCATACACTATAAAAAGATTTGGGAAGTCAAATATAATGAATTATAATAAAGGCAACTCATTATTTTGAAGAGATAATAACAAATATATATTCATGTGAGTAGTAAATACTAGGCCCACACGTAATGTAAATTTAGCGACATATACTCATACTCGGCCCAACCTGATTAGGATCCAATTGTTAGCAAATTTTATATTTAAAATATTACCTCTAGAGAATGAGCCGTTCCATGGACTTGCTCGTCGAGTTAATGAGACAATTTGGGTGCTCGAATCAGGTCATGGGCTAAGACTTTGTGTGGTGTATGAGCAACATGGGTGAGCGTCGCATTGACGAACAATACCACATGTGTGGGTGGGGCCGGCACCGGCTATATATGGGGTTGTGAATGTAGCGGTGAAGTGAAGGTTGATGCCCTCGCATTCCTGCTAAGTTTACTTATATTATTATCCTCCCAAAAATCTGCTCAACCTTCATAAATTTCCTATCAGCTAAACATATTTCAAAGTTCAAAAATCAAATAAAATCATTTCACGTTTAAATTCCCGGAATCACAGAAAAGTACACACGCGACATAATCTTTTGCTCTCCGATTTCAGACGCGGCCTAGTCCTTCCCAATTGAAGGCGAGCTCGAAGAAGAGGTATTTTCCGTGTCTTTGTCCCTAACAGAAGTCCGAACAAGAACTTTCCCAAGAAGTTGGGAAATTTTCGATGGAACTTGTGGGGCACGAAGAACTCTGGACTTGGAGGGTCGGTTTGGTTTGGGAAGCAAATGAGAGGTGACGCTAAAAGGAGTTTCTTGTGGGAAATCGGGTTCGAAAGGACAATAGAGCTTGACATCCCCCTCTCTCTCTCTCTCTCTCTCTCTCTCTCTCTCTCTCACTGATATCGACACTGGCAAGCGCAGAGGATCACGGAATCGAGGACCGTAAGCGCGATGGAATTGAAGGGAGATGATTTGTTACTATTTTAGTGAGGACGAAGACATGAGGAGATCGTGAGTGAATTCTAGCAGAAGCTGAAGAATCTGGGAGGGGAGTCTGGAGGTCTGATGCTGTGGAATGAGGATTTTGGAGTTTAGTTCGGTTGTGTGGAGGCAAGAACAAAAGGAAAATTACAATTGTTGCATGTGCCGCGTGCAGAGCATTGTGACCTGAAGCTCAAGAAATCAAATAAAACTTTCTTCCTCCTCCCCTTTACAATCGGCGGCGGCGAGAACTGCCCCGAGAATGCCATGACCTCCATGACCTGGCTTGCAAGGAGGAACAAGTATGGAGCAGCGGTGGTGATGCCCTCCTTGTCGCCCACATAGATGCTCTCAAATTGCAGGCGATGGAGAGGAAGAGGCCTGCGGCGGCAAAGAGGATGCAAAGGGGCAACACTCGGTTCCTAGGGATGAACACGGTGGGCACCCGGGAGGGGCCGAGGGAGGGGAAGCCAATGAAAGAGGTGATGTAGAGGAAGACGTAGACGAGGGAGAGGAAGGCCAGTCCTTTTTTTTTTATTTGGTCAAGATTAGAAACAAAGAGGTAGGCCAGTCTTTAATGGGTTTCAAAGGGATGTCTAATGAAAATAAAAGGGGTCTCAAATGGATTTGTTTCTAACCCATTTTGACCCGTGTATAGTTGGCCATTTATTTCTTGGACCCATTTAAACTTGTTTGTAAAATATTAGCTCACTCATTTATGATATGGCCCATCAAACATGAGTTAATGAATAGGTTTGCCACCTGTAATAAATATAAACTTTTTGTTCGGTCATAGTAGTAGATATATACTTAGATGGTGCTTAAGGGAAGAAATTTATGTGAAGAATGCAACAAATTCTATGTTTGCAATATGAAGGAGGCTTTTCTAGTCATCTAGAGTCCAATCATGAGAGGTAATTTTTTTTTTTAAAGGATTAATACTAGAAAAATCCCAAGTTGTACATTTGTGATAATTTTACCAAAAACTAATTTTTTAGTCACAAAAAATCCCAAATTGGTATACTTATGACAAATTTATCCTCAATTAATTTTCATTAAATTTTACCATCAAATTGTTGAGTTAAATAATATGATATACCAGTTTGAAGTTTTATCTCGCATTTATCACAAGTGTACCGATTTGTAGTTTTTCATGATATTCTAATTAACGGAAATTAATATAGAGTAAATTTATTATAAATGTACCAAGTTGGGATTTTTTGGTGATCAATAAATTATTTGTGGTAAATTTGTCACAGTTTTATCAATTTGGGGTGTTTTATGGTTAAAAAATTAATTTGAGATAAAGTTATTACAAGTGTACCCGTTTGAAATTTTTTGTGATATTGACCATTTTTTAAAGTACTTCTTATCATACAATCATGATAATCAGATCGAGTTGTAAACAGACGTTACCTTTTGTTTCTCGAAGGTGTGTTCTTGATCTTATTTTATCAACTCATATCTTGGAGGGCAAAAATATTCCAAGGCAGTCTTGCTCCGTATTGCACTGCCAATTTTGCAGTCATGATTTTCAGGCGTTGATCATCAAATTTGTGACCTGGTCCGAGTCCGAGATCTACGGGATTCTACCATGCAGAATTCCTGACATTCAATAGAAAAATATATTTAAAAAAAGGGCATTTTCAAGAGTTTTGCATGGAAAGGCCTAACGGACTTTTGAAGGAGAACAATCATTAAAAATAATAGATAGGCCGAATGCAATCTTCACTTTTATTTTGGAAAAAAAAATGGGCCTCATGTCTTATTGGATGAGGCTTATGGAAAATTCCCTTTGAATAAACGGACCAAATGTTGAGGCCAATTACAATATTAAAATAATGGGCCTCACAAGGCAATTTTTTTTTTTTTTTTTTTGGGAACGGTTGTAATACTCGATTTTGCCTAATGGAAATACATGGGTAATATAATGATTTTAAGGCATGGGTCCATAAATAGATGGAAAGGAATTAAAGTGTTGCAATAAGCAGCACGAATGAAGAGGTTAACCGCAGCACAAGAGCATAAACATGCTCAAGACTTGTGATGTTTGACTCCTATTGGGTGGGGTATACTACAAAGCTTAAGGCTTCCATTCCACTTGTTAAAGGCTTCCCATGAAATGAGCAGAATCGAGTCAACTTACTACCCCTTACCACTCATAGACCACCTCAGCTTCCTCAACACCTTCTCAGTTGGCTTCCTAAAATGCAATCTGGGATTCTAGATTGCTGTCAACACTTAAATCCACACCTATGTTTCTCTATCACATTTCATGTAAATTAGGGATCTAATTTGTCAATAATGACATAAGTTGACCCCTAATCCAAGAAATTGACACTATTATTTAGCATTCACATTTCTTGCTACGTTTAATTGCAATTAGGGACATGGGCAATTCAAGTTCATTATAAAAAGAAGAAGATAGATATATTTTTTTCGGTCAAAGGAGATGTATGTCTTGAAAAACACAAGAAATGAGGCTCTCGGATCATGGTACATGAATTCATTAGATCTATTGATGCCAATGGAATCGGGCCACATTTTAAAATGCGAATAGGGTCAATTTAGTTGCGAAACTTGAGAAGTTAAAGCCCATTTAATGGGTCCGGGTCCGGTCCACTTGAGGGGGCCTTAATCGCGGCCTATGATACGGCTCTGGTGGCCGGCCACATGCCATCAAACAGAGCATGCTTCGGTCGACCACCCATAGAGATTTAGGATTGAAAAAATTGAACAATTGAAATTTAGAGGGATAAGAGAAAACTCGTAAAGCCTCTTCCCTATGCCCTCGCCACTGCCGTAGGAAAAAAAAAACGCCGAGCTGATAATATCTGAACCAAGAGAGACCGACAAGGTGTGAAGGCCTCTTGCCGATGAGTGATAGCAACAGAGGTGAAATCTAGAGCTAGAACAGCGAATACTAAACTGAAGACGTGTTGAATCTCTATCTGGCTTTTCGTCAAACGTATGACTACCGCGTTGAGGGTGTAAGAACAGAGCAACCGTAGGATAGAGGTACGACCTCTATGATTGAAGAAGAGATTTAGACTTTTCAATTAGAACAAATGACGATGAACATGCATCAGCAAATAAAACCCAGCTACCAAGTGTCAACCTGATGATGAGATCATCGCAACACCATGTGCCGGGTCACAACTGAGGATCGCAGGATGGCACAAGATTTTTGCTACTGCCATCACCTCAAACCTCTTGCAAGCTTCTTAGCCTCCTACTACCACCATGTCGCCTTTGCAAAACTTGTTGAATCGGCCAATCTCCTTTGGGAATAGTACTTAACAACATATTCTAATGCTCAACATATTCATGTAGTTTCCATCCATCTAATAACTTAAGATTTTTGGTTGAATTTTTTATCATGGTATTAAAGTTAGTGCTATCCCTTTTGTGAATGTGTGTCCACCTCCATTTGTTAAATTCCATTTGCCGTGGTCAAAATTTCATGGGCCGATGAGTCATAAATGCTCTATATATTCATATAATACCATTCCATTTAATAGCTTAAACTTTTGAATTGAACTTTTTAGCATCGTCTATACATGTAGAAAATTGTTTGCTTTGTTGATTGCATGAATTGACTAAACTGTTGATGAACAAAGATCAAGGAAGGACTCCGAGGATTTTGTGATGATGATGCTCGGCAACAATGAAATCGGAATCACTCGACAGAGATATTCAAAGGTCGGTCTGGGTCTTGGACGGGCTCACGCATGCACTGAAGCCCCCAGGGCCCAATTGATGGGTGAATGGGCTATTGAAGAAAATAGGCTTGATCTCTGGACATTATGGGCTCAAGTGATGAGCGGATTGGACTTTAAAATATGGGCCGAACTCGATGTGTTTGGGTTTTGTTTATTACTTTTTTCTCCTTCTTCTTCTTTTCTTTTCTTTTTCGTTATTTATTTATAATTAATTCGTTCATTCATTTATAAAACAATTCTAAACAAGAAACCGAATGTTTTGATTTTCTCAAATAAGAATATGAAGTGGATCTTATTTTAAGTAAAGGCTTGAAGTGTCACTATTGTCTCAAATAAAGGCATGGGGTGGATTTTATTTCAAATAAGAGCTTAAAGTAGTTATATTTATTTTAAATAAGAGCTTGATTTTCTGGCTGATAGGGACATTTTCGTCATTTACCTTTTATTTGATTTTTTTTTTCCTTTTTCTTTCTTTTTCCCTTTCTTTTCCCCTTGAGAGGTCTTTTGGAGGAGGAGGGGGGGGGGGGTCGCCCTCGCTGTCAATAGGCAAGAGACGGCCCCATCCTAGGGGAGCTCACACTTGCGACCATTGACGACGTTAGTCCTCGCCCAAGGGTTGCCTTGCCAATGGCAGGTGAGGGATAGCTCGCCTTAGGGGAGGTCATCCATGTCAGCCTTAGGTAAGGTTGACCCTCACCAGATCTAGCAAGGGGTGGCCTCGCCCATGGTTCGGAAAGGCTTATAGGCCCTTGCCGACCCTTACCAACAGCTAATGAGGGCTCGACCCTTGCCCGCGGCCACTAGCCCTCATCGAAGGGAAAAAAAATAGAAAAGAGAAATGAAAAGAATAAAAAATAATTTAAAATTAAAATTGTATTTGAACGAAAATGCCCTTTGATTAGTTGGAATATTTAGCCAATCAGTGACCGGCGAAATTAGGCTCTTAGTTGAAACAACTATGGTCACTTTAGGCATTTATTTGAAACAACCATGGCCACTTCAGGTTTTTATTTGAAATAAAGTTCATTTAGGTCATTCATTTGAGAAAATGAAAACACTTTGAGCCCCTATTTGAAACTTTTTTATTTTCATTTATTATCTATCTATTGTTTTTTCAAGTGGGGTCAACATTTGGCTCATGCGCCCTAAATCATTAGGCACCTGGCTTGGAGCCACAAAGGCCAAGTTCGAACATCGGTGCCTATGCCGTGATGTTCAATGGCCATGCCATGGTACATGGCCCCTGTGTCCAAGTCATGGGCAGCTGGGCTTGGCCCCAATGCTTGCTCTCAAGTCCCTAGCGACCATGTCCTGATACATGCTCTTGTGCCCAAATCATTAAGACCTTCTTGGGTTCATTGAAGTTAGGCCCAAGCCCCAAGTGCCGGTGCTCGGGTTTGTCGAGGCCGGGTCTCCGGCACCCATGCTTGGGTACCTAGTTCTTGCGTCCAAGTCGTAGGCACTCAAATATGGGCCTATCGAGGCTGGCCTTGGCTCCACAGAGGCCAAGACGTTGGATAAGGTGGTTCTAGAAAGCAATTTATCGAATAATATCTCATCTAATAACAGAAAAATACTTGGCAAAATTTTCTTTGTTTGGCCAATATAACTTGGCAAGATTGAAATTGTCTAATTGTTGAACATTCCCATAAGTTGGTCGACAGATTATTTTCTGAGGCGGATGCAAACTTTGAACAGGAAGACAGAAATGTATTCCAATAGATGACTAATACAACTGAATCACGTGGCTTTTGCAATGTGAACTATGTCTTGGACATTCTCGAACCAGGTTTGACGTTTTCTTTGGTTTACATTTCTGTTGCAGATGGACCACTGGCATAATTTTCCGAAAAAGATTTAAATCATTTTCTCACGACATCAAAAATAATCTTTGTAGTAAATCTTTTGATACGTGATTCATTTCAGATAGCTAGGCCATTTGGTGAAAATATATAAAAAAAGAAGAAGATAATTATGAGACATGATAGGTCATCATAGATTGTGATATAAGCTCATAGATCATGTCAATCATATTTTAAAGGTTTAATACCATTAAAAATCACAAATTGTACCCCCATGACACATTTATTCCAAAATAATTTTCTTATTACAAAAAATCTCAATCCAGTACCCCTAGCCCAAATCTACCCTCCGTTTGTATTCCGTCCAATATTCCATCAAAATGCATATGTTAATTTTTCATGTTGGATATGTCATTCTCTATGTTAGATTCATCTTTTAGTCATCTACCATGTGTCTTGACACGTATACATTTTAAGGGAACATTAGACAAAATGCTAATGAAGGATAGGCTTGGATTAAGGATACCGGATTGGAATTCTTCAAGGGAAGGAAACTAATTTGGAGTAAATGTCAATTTGTTCTGTCTAACTATATCTTTAACTATAGTTTATTCAGTGGAAAAATATGTTTCCAAAAGCGGTGCTATTCATGCATGTTGGACGGATCAGGAAAATCAATAGAGCGTCTTTTTAGTCTGTGCTAAAAGCCGTAGTTATGCTATGAAGAGTCCGACAGCCACAGCACCTTGATGTTTTTTTTTTTTTTTTTGGTCGGAACAGCACCTTGATGTTGAATAGCAAATTTCTGAAAGATGATATGTACCTCGCTATAATTATGTACGTGCCCATTATAAAAGCCGCAAGATTTCATAGTTGAAGCAGCTTTCTAGAGCACTAGACCAGACAGTGCCCCAATGCATGATACATTTTTTTGACACGAAAAATTTGACAAGCTTATGGCAATTATTGATGCATACAAGCTCATTTCATAAGGGCAAAATTTGGTTAAAGTATGTGAATATGATAGTCAACAACTTAAAGGAAACCGATAACTCATTAATAAAGTCATCAACAACAAATAGTGCAATGATTATTGACATTTGCCTTCACCAATCGATAGCTTGAAGGAGATCGAAAACTCACTGATAAACTCGTGGACAACAAATAATTGCGAAATTCGCTGAGTGTTGAAGCAGTGTTGTTAATGAACAAAACAAATGATTTTGAATACATCCGTCTATGACGAAGATGGCGCATTGACACGAACATGGGATTGCTAGCTAGTTATGCCTATGATCTCGAGATTTGTAACTTCTTATGGATAATCGTTGCTGATAAATATTATATTGTGTCTAATATTTATAACTTCTTGTAAACATCTGTAAATAGTACTAAGAAGTTATTAGTGAATTCAAAATCTACCACCGCTTATATACAAGTGCTGATGGATGAATATAAAAGCTCACATTGTAATCATCGTAGAAAAACACAATCAGTATCAAAACATCGGTTATTCTACTTTTACTTTCATCTCTAATTTCCTGCGCATCTACTCTTCCAACACTTTAAATTCTCTCACCCATCACCTTTCTCACAACCTCAGAATTCAAGTAACCTGCATTTCAATTCCTTGACATTGACGCCATCTACTTTCGTATCCAACATCAACAAAGGAGCCCTTTCCTCGACATTCGCCCTGTCGATTCATTTGTCGAGATTTTTCCCTTTTTTGGTGAAACCCGTTGCTGAATGAATAGGAGAAACTTCTCACACCATTCGCGATCAAATGAATCAACTGTTTACTTTTCTGGAAGATGATAGAAAGTCAAACCGCACACATTCGTATAAACTTCCACGCACGTCGTTGTCTAGAACCAAAATCGACTAATTGCGTCCATACGTTTATCACTAATTGGAGTGTGAAACAAAAAATCGACTTTCGACGTTCGTGCCATCGCATGCACTATAAATAAGACACCCGTCGTATAGAACAAAAGAACAAATGAAGATGCAAAGCTTCACCATGCATCATCACTTGGCATGTCTCCTGCTCTTTTCAGCTCCTTTAGTAGCTTTTGCTATGATCACTCCTGAGAATTTCCTGCAATGCCTCTCTCTTCACTCCGAAAACGCTCGGCAATCCCTAAACTCGTTTATACTCCAATCAACTCTTCGTACTCTTCCGTCTTGGACATTACCATACAGAACCTGCGCTTCTTGACTCCTTCCGCTCCGAAACCATTACTCATCGTGACACCGCTCCATGTCTCCCATGTCCAAGCCGCCATCACCTGCTCCCGGTGGTACGGACTCCAAATGAGGATCCGAAGTGGTGGTCACGACTATGAGGGTCTTTCATACTTGTCCAAAGTCCCGTTTGTCATCATCGACATGGTGAATCTCCGATCCATCACTGTGGATGTGGAGGACGAAACAGCGTGGGTCCAATCGGGCGCAACGGTTGGCGAGCTCTACTATAGGATTGCTGAGAAGAGCAAAACCCTAGGCTTCCCGGCTGGTGTCTGCCCCACGGTCGGCATCGGTGGGCACTTCAGTGGCGGAGGCTATGGCACGATGCTGCGCAAATACGGCCTTGCCGTTGATAACGTAATCGATGCCCAGTTGGTCAATGCACAAGGTCGGCTCCTGGATAGAGAATCCATGGGGGAAGATCTCTTTTGGGCTATCCGGGGTGGAGGCGGTGGCAGCTTCGGTGTAGTAGTGTCCTGGAAAGTCAAGCTGGTCCCGGTACCGTCGACCGTGACCGTGTTCACGCTCTTGAGGACGTTGGAGCAACATGCGACCAAGCTCGTGCACCAGTGGCAACTTATCGGGAAAGAGCTCCCCAACGACCTATTCATGCGGGTGATCTTGCAGAGTTCCAACTCTGGCCCCAACGGGACGAGGACGATGGAAGCGTCGTTTAACACCCTTTACCTCGGTGGGGTCGACGCGCTCCTCGAGGTGACGAGGAGCAGCTTCCCGGAACTGAATGTCACGAGACAGGACTGCACCGAGATGAGCTGGATCGAGTCGATCCTCTACTTCGCGGGGTTTAGTGGAGAGCCCTTGGAAGTCTTGCTGAACAGGAGCTCCAACACCAAATTATACTTCAAGCACAAGTCTGATTATGTGAAGGAGCCGATCCCTAAGAGTGGCTTAGAGGGGATGTGGGAGAGGTTCTTTGAGGAAGATGTAGGGGTGGCTCAAATGATTTGGAACCACTACGGCGGGAGAATGAGCGAGATTTCAGAATCCGCCCTTCCCTTCCCTCACAGAGCTGGCGTTCTGTACAAGATCCAGCACTTAACGTCATGGACCGATGGAGGCGACGAGGTGGCTTCAAAGCACGTGAGTTGGATACGAAGCTTCTACAGTTATATGGCGCCGTATGTGTCGAAATCTCCTCGAGAGGCCTATATCAACTACAGGGATCTGGACATAGGAACGAACAACGTGAAAGGCAACACGGGTTATAAGCAAGCGAGCGCTTGGGGAAAGAAATACTTCAAGAACAATTTCGACAGGTTGGTGCGTGTGAAGACCACGGTCGATCCGGGCAACTTTTTCCGACACGAGCAAAGTATTCCTCCGTTTTCATTTTAATTTCAGTGTATCCCTTGCAGTAACAAGATGATACTTTGTAATAAGTGGAACATTTGACAGTATCCATGTTTGAACTTTGTGTGGATTTTCTTATGGTGCTTCACATGAGCATTATCGTGTTCGGGGCTATTTGTTAAGGGTCTCATTAATAATTGTCTTTAGGACACTAGTTAAATTAATTAAAAGTGAAAATAACAAATTCCATGCACATAATTTTTTTTTTTTTAAAATATTCACGTATTTTGAATTTGAAACTTCCAAAACATATTTAATGAGATCAACTAAACACGCGCTCAAAGGGCACTAGTTAACATTTTCCATAAGATATTTTGACCAAAGATTTTTTCATTGTCAATGTCCAAATGACTCCACTCTCTGAGAATGTAAAAGGTCTCGATGCCCGTAACAGTACTTAGATTTCTTGAAATTGCATGAAAATTTTCACGTGTCTTAACTATGGTAAATAATGAATCTTTTATGGCTTCAGATGGTTAGTACGATATTCATTTCATAGACCCGTGTGTATTGCGCCGGTTTAGACAAAATCTCGGATCCTTGATTTTTCAATTCAGTCCGTCAATATTGAATTCATGAAAAACCTCCCATTACAATTGTATTACGTAAATATCACGTAAATGGAGTATTGGGTGCTCGAGATAGGGCCCAGAGAATATGATGAAAAAGCATCTTAAGAAGCATGCTCTTCAAGATGAGGAGCATGGTCCTTGCACAGGGAAGTTGCACGGAAGAACATCAGATTTCTAAGGGCAGAGAGATTGGAAAGATGGTTGAGAAATGCATCTACGAGTTGGGAGTAGAAAAAAAAAAAAAAAAAGGTATCCATAATCATCGTGAATAATGACTAGTTCGAATAATATTACCTTTGATCATTTAAAAGTAAAATTTTCAAGAGATAGATTATTGATCTTGAATGGTGATCTTTTACGTATGAGGTGCATGGCTCAAATATTAAATTTGATGATAAGAGATGGCTTGATCAATATATATGATTTTTTTGTACATATTTAAAACGTGATTAAGTATGTGAGGGAAGTGGTTACGTTGGATCCTAGAAAAAAGTTGAATTTTGTTGACTATTGTTATAGAATAATTTATGATGATAATGCGATTGTTGGATCCATGATAAGGTGAAGAATGGTTTGGAGCGTTTGTACATATTTTATGAGCAATCTTTGTCTTGGTTTTAGTGATCAAAATTTAGGTGGTCAAAATGTGAGGTCTAGTTATAGTGTACCTAGTGGATGCAATAACTATAGCAGTGGTGGTAACAACGAGGCTGATATTGATTTCATTAGCCCATTTTGAAGGAACTTCTTTGAACTAGGAATCTGGGGTTTTGAGTATAACACGGCCCTTAAAAATAGACACAGGTCCCGATATCACGAAGGAGGTAGACAAATGTCGTATCGGAGCAATAGAGAATCTTCGTCTTTGATGCAGGATTTTTGATAGTTTAAGCTCCGTTAGTTTTACGAAAAATGTAGTAGAAAAATGTTTTCAAGAATCCGATTTCTAGGAAAATATAATTATTTTCTAGTATTTAGTTGAAACCTAAAAATGAATTTGAAAATATTTTTCATTATTCGGTTAAAAAAATCGGTTTTTTTTTCTCTATGCACTTTTTTTCAATATTTTAATTTTATTTTATTTTTAAAGTCAATTTTAATTATTTTTTTAAAAATTAATTTTTTAATTTTTTTCTTTTTCTTTTCTCATCTTCTTTTTTGGCTGGTTGCTGGCCATAGCAATGGCCGATGACTAGCGAAAGGCAAGCTCAAGCTCGCCATTGGCTTGCTGGCCTCAGGCCTCGAGCTCGAGGCTCGTGCTCATCGATCTTTAGTGAGCCGCAAATTGGAGCTCGCCAAAGATCGGTGAGCCTCGAGCTCACTAGCCACAGGCCTTACTAGAGGCTCATGCTCACCGTTGGCTTGCCGATTTGGCGAGTGGCGAGCTTGAGCTTGTCGACCTCGAGCCTCACCAAATTGGCTAGCTAGAGGCTCGCGCTCGCTGTTGGCTCATTGATCTAGTGAGTGGTGAGTGGCGGTTGGTGAGCTCAAGCTCGCCGGCCTCAGGCCTTGCCAAATCGGCGAGCTAAAGGCTTGCGCTCGCCACTAATTCGCCCGTTTGGTGAGGCCTTTGGCCGGCATCGACAAGCTTGAGGCTGGCTTGTGGCCATTCGCTAATCATAGCTATGGCTGGCAACCGTAAAAAAGAAGGTGGAAAAATAAAAATAAAAATAAAAATAAAAAAAGAAAAAGAAAAAGAAAAAGAAAATAATAAAAATTTTGAATTCTTAATTATTTTCTTTTTCTTTTTTCCCTTTATTTATTTTCCACCTTTGTCTTCGGCCAAGTCGTTGGCCATAGGCAAGTAGCTTGCTGGCCTTAAGCCTTGCCAAATCGGCGAGCTAGAGGCGATATGAGATAAGAGAGTGTGAGTGAGAAAAATGTTTTCCCCAACTTGAAAAATGGAAAGCATTTTCCTCTCTTTTACAAGACTTTTCTTCTTTGGTGGAAAATGTTTTCCACGACTAGTTCATTTTTGTGAAACGAACAACGGAAAATTTGGAAAATGTTTTCTGAAAGCCTATTTCGTTCATATTCTCCTTTTGATATGATTAATTGATGTTGCAGAATTAAGTTAAAATAAATATAAGGTTAATTTTTCCTATAATTATGTTATCGATCGATGGGTTATATGTTATTATAGGACATCATTTACACCCAAACTTAACTAAAATTGAAATGCTGAGTGATGTCTACAATTTTAACCTATCAACCAGAAAATTGATTAGAGGATATCCTTCGATTAGAGCTCGAGGACAATATAACTCAACATTTTACTCAAGCCTATTGCTTAAAATGGTATCAAAAGTACAATTTTGATTGAATGAGGAAAGAAAAAATCAACGCCATTCCTGTCAGATGGAAAATAGAAGATCTAACATTTCCTCTGGTGTCATTTTCCTATCATTTGCATCAATTAAATGCGCACGTTGCTCTCAAATAGTATTCCCAATTGTTGATTAAATTAGAATCATTGTTAAAAAAAAAGTTACTTACATTTAGAAGTGGCAAATGGATGGATTGGATTGAGTTTGGGTGGGACTTGAATGGATTCAACTTGAATCCACCTATTTAACTCATATCGACCCATTTATTTTGTAAACAATTTGGATGGCCATCACCCAACCCAACCCAATCTAGATCCAATCCAAATCCACCAACATAACCTAAAAACAAAGAAAAAGGCATTTTTAAAAATAAATAAACGAAAATAAAACAAATTTGCGAAATTAACTTGATAATCTGACCCCCAATATATATATATACACAATGGCCAATTGTTCATGTCATTGCCTATTACACTGCTGCTTCTCTCGTTATCGCCGCCCATTTCGCCGATCGCAGACTTTGCTTGTCCTCCTCGCTTTTTGCTTCAATCTGCGTCTTCTCTTCGTGCGGTGTTTTTCCTTGATCGGAAGCTTCTCTGTCCGGCCTCCCAAAGGCGGTGTCGCGTCGCTCCTCTCTTTTATTCTGTTTCAGCGTGGTTCTTTTCTTTGTTTGTTTCTAGATGATATGTGCGTGTGGATCTTGATTTCACATTGTAGAGTTATCGCCTTGCCGGTCTTGGTCTGAATCTGATTTGATCATCGGACGTTGATTCGACGTTTTCTAGCTTATTTTACCAGGGTTTGTTCGTGTCGTCGGGATCCGTGTGAAAAGGCTGATTGACTTTTTTCTCTGGTGCTATTTGGAGGAATATGTGGTTGCAGAGGTTTCTTGGATCTAGATTCTACTATGTAGAGTCATTTAAATTATTTCTTAAATTTTGACTTAATGTATAAAATGATTTTTGAACTTCAGTTTAATACGTAATGTGATCCATAAACTTTCAATTTATTGAATGTGGTCTATGGATTTTTATGCATATTCAATTAAATCCTTAAATAATAATAAAATTTCAATATTGTCCTTCTATGAATTAAAGTTTAGAGACAATATTGAATATTTTTATATAATTTATGGATTAAGTTGAATATATAATATAAATTCATTGACCACATTGAACAAATTGAAAGTTTATGAACCACATTGTATATTGAGCTAAAATTCACAAATCACATTAAATAAATTAAAAATTCATAGACCACTGTCGCGACCAAAATTTCGGGTGCACCACCTAAAATCAAGTTAATGGACTATTAAGTCTAACTTAGCTCGGGCTCTCCCAAGCCCATACCAATTCGCGACTTAGGTTCAAATATCTAGTATGCAAAAGGGAGTTGCCACTAATCGGTTTACGGTAGGTCGATTAGACATTTAAGTAAAATAATGAAAGAATTATTTTACTTCTACAAAACAAGAGAGTTTGGAGTACGGGACTTGGTTACACTAGACTTTTCTAATACCTTTTCGGTACCTTTCCTTTTTTATTTCAAAAAAATGTTTTGTGGGCAGCTTGAATTTATTTTAATTCATTTTCCTAACATGTGAGGTGATCATGCGGGTATGTAAACCACCAATTTAACACTCAAGAAAGCAAATTAAAAAAAAAATGCAGAACTTATCTCATAACAACGAAAGCATCCGCGTTGTTAGATCAGAATTCACATCAACGGTCCTAGATATGATTTCTAATTAACACGCAATCACTCAATTTTTTGTTTTCACTTATTCAAGGAGAATCATGCTTTATGCAATGCATGCTACTAATCTAACATGAAATGATATGACATGACAATATGACCTAAACTATATGACATAAATAAGCATGTAGTCTATCTTGAATTATGAGATGAATTTATTCTTTTTTTTTTTTTTTTTGTATTTTCCATGAAATTCAAAATTAAAGAAATGCAATAATTAAATATGCAATCTAAAATAACCAAATGACTTAATTCTAAAGACGAGCAATTTCTAACTAAATGAACCTATTAACAATCACTAGATGACGGGCATTTCATGAACCTAATCCTACATGACATGCGCATGATTTTTTATTTTTTATTTTATGAAAATTCGTAATTAAAATCACTAAAAATAAAATTCTAACTAAAGTGAAATGTTATATATTCTAAATACCTTCTAAACATGCATTTAAAAAAAAAAACTAACCTATCATGCAATCAATTCTAATTTACATGGAATGCAAATGCAATTTTTTTTTTTTTGTATTTTTGGGATAAATAGAACAATTAAAAGATAAACACTAAATCATCCATGGTTATCAAAAATGTTATCCATCATTCGAATTGAAATTCAAACTTGATTATTTCGCTTATAAAATCGGTAAATTGATCTTAAGTCTTAAAGAACAAGATATCAATTTTACTCCCGCGTAAATAATTATTCCATCTAAAGCCTTATAGATAGAATAAAAATTCGTGTGTGGTTGTGAATCGAGGTGATACACTTGGAATTTCAACCATGCATTGAGAAATATTTCGGATAAAGAGACAAAATATCAAAAATTAAAACAAGATAAAATAGATCTACCTAATAAATTAAATCTACCTAATAGAATAAAATAAATCTACCTAAATTTGATTTTTTTTTCCAAAAATCCGATCGGTAGAATGGACCAATGATGGAGGCTTGGCGTGGCTAGAGACGGTGGCTGTGATGGTGGGTCATCGAGGGTGGTTGGTCACCGGCGTTCGGATCTCCGACGACAAGTCTTACGAAGGTAAACCTACAACAAAACAGGGGAGTTGCTCGGGCAGTAGCTAATGGCGCAGCAAGGGGTAGCAGCAGGCTTGGACCAGGACCAGCGGCTCGTCGCTCTGGCGGAGGACTCGGTTGGTAGGGCAGCAGGGCGTTGTGGGTAGAGTTGTCGGATGAAGGAGCAACAGCAAGGGCGGAGCAGCTTGGTTTTCAACGTTGGGTTGTTGGTCGGAGGTCGCGGTGGTTGGATCTAGCTACAGGAACGGTAGAGCGTGGTGTTCGACCAGAAGGTAGCTCGACAATAGGCTCGAGCGGGGTGGTGGCGGAGCTGGACGAGGGTGCTACCGGTGTCGCGAAGCTGGCGGAGCGCTATAGCGTCTGGGCAAAAGGCTCAGGTAGCAGTGGACTGGCGTTCAGATCGGGACCTGCTGTCATCGGGGGCCGCGAGCAGTGAACGAGAAAGGTCGGGGTCATAGGGGGCGGAGTGGAAGCGGAGCTAGTCGTCGTAGGAGAGTGGGGCAGACGCGGAGCCGGCTGTCGCAGGGGGGCAAAGTGGAAGCGGGACGGAGTAGAAGCGGAGCCGGTAGAGGGAGGCGGAGTGAAAGCGGGTCGGTCGCGCGGTGAGGCGGAGCTCTAGTGTCGTAGGCAGAACAGTGAGGCAGGACGCGACGGTGGCTGACGGAACGACTAGCAGCGATGATTGGCGGCTCTGCACGGGGGAAGAGCGACAATAGCAGAAGAGCTCGACGAGCGGAGGCTTTGTTTTCTTTTCTTTTTTTCTATTTTTTTCCTTTTTCTTCCTCTGCTGGCCTGCTGCACGTCTCTTTGCTGTCCTTCTTTCTTCTGCTCACTTTTTTGCTTTTTTGCAGAAGCAAAAGAAAGGATTTTGCTATTTGACCTTTGCTTTTTTTCCTTAGAAAGCTTTTCCTTCCGTTTTTTTTTTTTTTTTTTTTTGTGCTGAAAGAACGAATGAAGAAAACCCCCCAAGAAAGCTTTTCTTCTTCTTTTGTGTTGATTTTTTTTTTTGACCTAAAACTCGAGAAAAGCCCCCAAGATAAACCAAGAAAAAACCTAGAAAAACCCTAAAAGAAATTCTTCCCCCTACAAAGTAAAAAGAAGCCCCTCTTGTGCAGCCGTGTATTCAATGTGTGGCCTCCCAAAAACTCTACGTGAACAATCCTTTTATAGGCCAAGGATTAGGGTTTTAATTTTTCAAATTAATATTCATGAAAATTTCTTTTCCGAACGCAATATTTATTTTTTATAAGATTCATGATTGCAAAAGGATTTTCTGAAATTTCAAATCCTGCAAAGTTGAGCTCACAATATTTTTCTCACACCCGCTCTATTCAAAAAATTCCATCATATCCCCAAAAATTTCAAATTTCTATTTTTTACGAGATAATTTTCGATCATTAAAAAACGGGCTTGGGCCAATTTGCTAGCTTCGTGGGCTTAGTTCGGCCTATCAAGTTAAAGCCCAGAACCATTAATTCGAACCCATCCGCCACCGGTCCAATAAATAAATGCAAAAAATGCAAATTAAAAATAAATGCACCAAAATTTATATGTTATGCAATTATTTTTTTTTTTAGGGATAAAATTAACCCTAATTTTTAATGCGATAAATGAGTAAATGAGTCGCCAAAATTTAGGTGTCAACAACCACGTTACATATTGAACTAAAATTTGTGGACCATTTGTGTCATTTTCACTTTTGGTTAAAATACTTTGTAGATTACTAAGAAAAGACAATCATCTTCTATTTTAGTGGTCTTGAAAGAAGCTTGAAGGAAGGAAATGATGAAGACGCCCCATGTATTGCTTCGTATGAATTCTCGTTGTGGCGGTAGAGGAAAACGAAGCCATTAATACGTTTGGTCATCCGGATTTCTAATCGGGATAGGACTGGATATGATAGGATATGAAATATTGAGATTTTTTTTTATATCTTGTCAATTATTTGGTGAATCGCAATATTAAAGTCGGATATATTCATATCATATTATGTACATTTTTTTTTTATATAAATGGCATGTCATTATAAATGAACCTATATGTTCATAAACGTAGATGGTGAAAATATCTCATAACACTATTCCTTAATTTATTTTTATTTTATTTTTCCTCTTTTTTATATTATTTTCTTTATTATTTCTTTTTCCCCTTTCATCATTCTTTAATAAAATTTTATCAAATAGTAAACTGTACTAACATACCTAAAATATATAATAAATATAAATATTTAATTTATTTTTTAATGTTTATTATAAGATAGAATTAAAAGTTGAATATATAAATTAAAATAAGATTAATTAAAAAAATTCTATTTTTTTATTTTTAATTTCTTAAATTAGAATTCAAATATTATTTATATTGAAATATAATTTCAATTTTGTTAACTTAATAAGTTTGTTATTCGAGAAAAATAACTTTCCTATTATGGACATTAGAAATCCTATCCACCTTTATCCCACCTCCCCCATGGGATAATTTTATCCTACCTATATCCTCATTATATCCGACTTTATCCTGTCCTGAGCGAAGCACCAAACGTAGGATATGATAATTATCATATCCCGAATTTTATCCCGATTGCCAAACGCAGCCTAAGAGGTGCGGGACAAGGAAGAGAGTTGATTAGGAGGAGGATGAAGATGGATGCTGATGGCCACGGCGGGTGGTGGAGGCGCAATTGGCCATCGTGGGTGATATAGCCGATGACGGAGGGGTTCCGTCGGTAGTGGTTCCCTCTCTTGTTCAACATCATAGTTCTCTGTTTCTGTTTCTTTTTATTTTCTTAATATTTCTTCAGCTAATAACATGTTTAAGCTTAATTGGGTTAGAAATGAGTATTATCTTTAGATCCAACAATCCATTTTAATACATTGCTAATTTCTCTTCTTAGGTTAGAATTAGGATCACTTTGGAACTTTAAATGAATTTACCTATAAAAACATTTGCATGGACATTTAGTGACTTTAAAACCTTTTGGTTAGAAATGGTAAATCAAGAATGCATGATCACTTAGAAAAACAGCCAACTTGTTAGGTACTAAAAGGATGCTAATAGATATATTAGCATAAGCAAGTTCCTGAACTTAGAATATCTGATTACATAGAATCAAGATAGTTCTCTCACATCTCAATGGGGTTTTAGCCAACCCTCCAATAATGACTAGTGACAACTCCAATAACACTTAGGCTAAAAGACCTTAAAAATAATTTTGTGTCCTGTGAAGTATGTTTTTGGGAGAAACCACGTTTATTATTGATTGTCTATTTCTAGTGTTGTCTAATGATGGTCCATTTAAAATCGTGTAGAATTCACATCGTCTCGTAAAATAAATATCTCTAAACCCATACGTCAAGGGCGGTCCCTCGTTGGGTAGGTCGTGACAAGACTTAGGCACACTAGATTCCATACACACAACTCGATGAGCATCCACCAAGGACACAATTTTACTTTATGCAACAAGACTAAATAGCACGTACCAAACAAGCATGTGAAAGGTCTAGCATGGTCGCTTTCTGTTTTTGGAACTTTCTCATTTTCATGGAGTCTGCTCTTCATGTCATTTAGTCAACATTCACATCACGTGATGACAGCACGAGAGGTTCGGCCCAAGATATTGGCAGGAGAACTGGAACAATGTCCACATACTATAACAACTAAGGACAAAGAAAACGTTATTCACATTGGGAAAAAGTACAAATTTCCGGTTGCTATTAGAAGGGTAGGGACGGTTAAAGGTTGGTCCAGCTTGGAATCACGTGAACATAAAAGAGCCTCCTTTTGTTTAGACTCGTTTAAACTAGTTATAGCTTTTCACGGAAGCGAATAAATTGTTTTCATTTTAAAATTGCTACTTCTTAAATTATGTTTATTTAGGGGAGAAGTACACCCCAACTGCCAAAACTTGGCACGGAGGAACATTTAAGTGCTAAAAATTTGGAAATATACACTTAAGTGCCAAAATCAAAGTAAAATTGATCACTTTAAGTGCCACTTCAACCAAAATCTGACCAACTTGCTGACGTGGCAATTTTCCAGCGAGGTAAATGCAAAATAGTGTTGTTTTGCACGCTGACATGGCGAGAAAATGCAAAAACGACGTCGTTTTTGTGTCTGATGTGTGTTGACACCTAAATTTTGAACACTCATTTAGTCATTAGGGGTTTATTTTATTTTATAATTTAATTGCATAGCATATAGATTTAGGTTGCATTTATTTTGTTATTTGCATTATTTGCATTTTATTGGACCGGTGACGGATGGGTTCAAATTAGATGGGCTAGGCCTGCAGTTGACAAGTTGACCCAAGCCCATGTTTTTAATGGTTGAAAGATTATCTCGTGAAAAGTTAGAAATTCGAATTTTTTTGTTCGAGATATGATGAATGTTTTCGGATAGAAGCAAGTGATATTGCGTTCAACAAAACGAATATTGCGGATATCGATTCGAAAAAATTGAAAACCTAATCGGTGGCCTATAAATAGGTTTGTTCGCTTAGGGTTAAGGAGGAGGCCACACAATTCCATACACGGCCACCGCACAGCACACACAAAAAATCAAAGAACGGCAATTCAGAATTTCAGAGTGCATAGAATACTAGAGAGATACACGTGAGGAAAGAGACTTTTCTTGGTCTCTTTTTCGATAGTCAAAAGGGAGGGCGTATTATGAGAGTACGTCGATTCCTGAGGGAAGAAAGGAGGAGGAAGCTAGGTCAAAGGTCAACAAAAGAAATTGGGCTCCTTCTTGGGCAAGTCGTGTCCTTCGCTTAAATTCTGGACGTTTTCAGTGGTTTTCCCGACGCCCCCATCGGTAGTTCGACGCATCAAGCATCTCGGGTACCGTAAAAAAGGGAGCCCAACGACGTCCAGCGACTCGCGCTGCTACTTAGCCACGTATTCGACAACGCCGAGCACGACGGAGCCATTGTCCCGAGCTGCTGTCCATGACGTCTCTTACTCTTCACTTGCTACGCTGCCAAGCCCAGCCCCAATCCTAACGACGAGTTGTGGTGCTGATCATCGGTACCGCTCGAAGAATCCATTCCCTGCCACGAGTCTAGTGACCGGAGACAACGCAGCAGCCCTCTATCTCAAGCCGTTGCTGTTGCATCGTGACCTCAGACCAACGGTGTTCACGATCCTTCCTAGCGACAACAAAACTTCTCTTTGTTTTGCAGGTTTCCCACAAGCGGTTAAGACTTTCCGAGCATCCGAAAGTCGCCGTTGATCTTGGGACGCGGCTTTCAAGCGAATCCTCTCATCGTGCTAAGAAGCATCAATCGTGAGTCATCCACTCATGGTCAAATGCAACAGACGCAAAATTTTTGAAAGCCACAAGACAAAACAAACAATCCACAGAGAAAAGAGGGCATGAAGCATTGAGACGCCATTAGTGAGTGGAGGAATAAAAAATAAGGAGTTAAAGAGGAATTGTGAGTGGTGATTTGTGGAGATTGATTCACGCAATTCTCACATCTCGGACGCCGCTTTTCCGAGGCCAACATCAACGAAGCCAGTCCTCGCCCACTCCGCAGCTTTCCGGTATTTCATCCAACGATTTCAGCGGCCGCCGCATCGGTTCCAGCATCATCCACCACAAGCCATCGCTGGTCCCATCATTCGACGAGTCCAAATTCGGGAGCAATATTACGAAATAGGTAAAGATATTATCCAAATTTAATTTGGTAATTTTCTTACTTAATTCATTAATATTGCGATTAAATTTAAATCTTCCAATGATGCATCTTATCCAAAGTTTCCCGAAAAGTTTTTAAAAAAATTAGGGATTAATCCTAATTTCACAACGTGCATACGACAGTCCGATTTTCGCGCCCGAAATCCGACTCATAATCGCACGGAAAATTTGCTAATCCGATCTCACGCTCGAGATTCGATTCGCGATTTTGTTTAAAATTGGCCAATCCGATCCCATGCGCGGGATATGATTCGTCAATTTATGGATATCAATCTTATCTTGTTTGATTTGATGTTATTAGAAATAATTAATATAAAAATTAATTAAATTAAATTAAAACTTAAATTTATTTAAAATATTCACCTCACATGTTAGGAAAGTGAAATTAATTCAACTCGTTTGCCAAACATTTTTCAAAAAAAAGGGGGGGGTGGGGGCTCACAAAGGGTGGCGGCAAATTGATTAGTGGCGAAGGTTGAAACCTCGCCACCGCCGCCTCCCGCCGCCACCGCCTCCCCGTCGCCACCAAGAAGGGCCGGTGACGGAGGGGGTAGGGTCGGCGGGGTGGCCGGCCCCTAGTCAACCAACGGCGAGGGCCGCGAGCCCTCGTCGGATCTAGGCGAGGGCTCGGCCCTCGCCCGCTACCCTTGCCCCATACCCCCCCTTTTTTTTAATTTTAAGTTTTTTATTTTTTAGAATATTTTAAATAAATTTAGTTTTAAATTTAATTTAATTAATTTTATATTAATTATTTACACATCACACACAAAACGATGTTGTTTTTGCATTTTCTCGCCACGTCGGCGTGCAAACGATGCCGTTTTGTACTCACCTCGCCGAAAAATTGTCATGTCAGCAATTTGGCCGGATTTTGGCCGGAGTGGCACTTAAGTGATCCATTTTACTCCAATTTTGGCACTTAAATGTATATTTTCAAAGTTTTGACACTTAAGTGTCCCTCCGTCAAGTTTTGACACTCCAGGTGTATTTACCTCGTTTATTTAGAAATACTTTGAGAAACATCAAATTTTTCATTGATTATGATTGATTATGATTGATTATAATTGATACTTTTTTTTTTAATTAAAAAAAGGTGGGAAGGAGCAATCAGTGTTGGTGGCCCTTTGATTATAGGATTACCATAATAGTTTTACTTTTACCATTGAAATGTTCTGTTTGAATCATAACTATTGTTTAATTCTAAGTGAATCCATCAACCTTGGATGATTTGATGCAAATTGGAATACAATTATAATTATATTATATGCCTAGTGCACATGTCGAACTTGCATCACAAACGAATTGGAATTTCCTTAGATTGATAAGTGATTAGGGTATAAGAACTTGTGACCAAGGCACCTCTAAATCCCATGGGAGTAAGGGTATATTTAACAATAATTATGTTCTTGAGAATAATTTCTGTTCAAAAATGATTTTTTCAAATTCTGCTCCTTGGATGAGTTTAGATATTTGAAGGCGTTTGGAAACTATTCAAAATATCTATTCTCGGAATAAAAATGCATTTGATACGAATCTCAAATTTTTCTATGGTTTAGAATTTATTTTAATTTTTAAATAATTTTGTTATATTTTTCTTTTTTTTCTTCTTCTTCTTCTTCCTTTAGCCAATTGCCGAGAAGAAAAGGAAAAAAATAAAACAAAAAGATAAAAAGAAAAGAGAAAAAAAGAAAAATGGTTTGGACTTGATTATGAAGTTGTTCTCGGAAACAAAAACAATTTTTTTTTTTTTTTACCTCTTGATTTTGTTCCATATATACACTCGGAAAAAAAATAATTACTAAAGGGATTTCTGTTGTTTTTTTTTTTTTTTTTAGGGAACAAAAGAATAGAGTCATATACTATTTGACACATTATCAAATGGGTCCTAGATCTTATCCAATTTAGACAACTATGGTAATTGTAATTAATATTGTAAATAAGGTTAGGATAGAAGTAAGATATTCTTACTTTAGATAACCACTTGTACAATCTACAAATATATTTTGTATTCTTCATTATCATTAAGCACCTATACAATCTACAAATATCTCTTGCATTCTTCATTATTGAATGTATAGGACTTAATTCTATCTTGACATATTTCATCTCGGTAGCAAAGCTAACTTTGATTGAAGAAGAGTCTTTTCCACCCCAGTAGTGGCAGCAACGTTAACCAAGTCGATGTCAAGTCACTCTACAAAATCCACCGCCTTCTGGTGTTGTATCACCACTTCTATTGCGCATTTTGAAAAATCGCCATCGATTTTCCTACATCTTTGGCCTCTTCCAATCATGCCTCTGAATGATGAATTAGAAGTCATGGACACCACCCATATACAAGCTTAACTAAATATCAATGCAGATCATGTCTATATCTTCAACCCATTGATCGGCACACTGATTGATGGAAACACGGCCGGTCCAAACAATGTCTAGCTTACGCCACAAGTTTAGGAAGATATTATGATCCACGCAATCCGATATTTTCTGAGAGACTCCGGCATGGAGTGTGGTCCGGCTTATTTGGCTGTCATTACGAATTAGGGACCGCGTCCCATTTGTTGATTTTTGTTTACTTTTTTTCCCTATATTTAACATTGTAATAACATGTGCGCTGAGAAATAATATGAGAAGAGGTATTCTTACCTCATATCATTATGGATTGAACATTGCCAGGTGGATGTTAAGAATCTATTTATACTACACAATCATGAGATTATGCATTCCTCTAAATATCTAATAAAATAGTCACCTCATTTCCTTTTGTGAAATTATCGCTTTAGTCCTAAATGTATTATATGGATGTCAATTCAGTCATATATCTTGCAATTTTACTAATTTAGTCCTAAACCTTACTGTGCTGACTTGAACATTTTCCTTGCCCTAAATTTACATTAAAAATTTTGGTTTTTTCTTGTCTTTTTTTGTTGTAATGACCAAGTATCTAATTTACATGTTTTTAAACCCTCCTCTCCCAGTCCCACTTTTTTTCTTCTCTAAAATTTGAAGACAAATGCTGACTGGGATTCAAGGAAGATGAAATATGTCGTGTGTACTCATGGTTGTGAAATTTATTCGTCTGAAAATCTCACCACAAGATTTTTTTCTTTTGAACACTCGTCTTTTGAATCCAATTCCCGAACATCACAAAGTCGCGATCACCGAAATAGATGTCTGGATGTCACGTCACTTTGGACACTCACGGTGCATATCGACACGGCTTCCATTTGAGCCCCCTAACTTCTGAACATACAAGTCTTGTAAAACAAACCTAGAGAAGATTAATCGAGTCGAGATAAGAAACAAAGTGGACGTAGGACTTTTCTATTTTTGTTTACCTACTCCAATTCGTAAAAGAAAGTGGCCGTATTTGGCTTTTCTCAAATTTGAACATCCAGAAAAGAAACCAACTTACAATTCATCTCCGGTTAAGTTTTATTCACGAGTTCAAATTCGAGTCATATTATAATACTCGGAACCATTACAACGTATCCACCTGAACAAACGTAAAAATAAATGACATATGAGTTATATCTATATGCAAGGTGATATAATAGGTTTTAGATTGTATGGGTTGCACATGTCAGAAGCATATTTCAGTCTAGCTGTGGTGCGCACACATGTACGTAACATAAATGCGGCTGCGTTTGGATCGGTTTGGAAAATAGACCTTGAGGAAATGCAAAGACCTTTAGCGTAAAAGGTTTTGGCAAAATGTAAATTGCTTTTAGCAAACAATCATTTATGAAGCAACTTTGGGTTAAGTAGTATTTGGTTAAAAAAAAAATTACAAAGGGCTTTAGCTATAATTTTTTTTTTTTTTAATAAATCAAACATTTTGCCTACTTTAGTGAAGGGCTCAAGCCGCCAGTGAGCCAAATATGGCGCTGGTGGCCATCAACTGAGGTCACCCAACCCAAGTGAGGGGCGCCTAGGTTGCGAAACCCCATGCGATGTGTGCAACCCAAGCGGCCCTCACCAAGGTCGCACAACCCAAGGCGACGAGGCATGAGGTCGTGCAACCATAGCCTAGGTAGTTGCTCAACTTCAGGTGATGGTTGCATGGGTCACACGATCTCATCGGCCCCTCGCTGGTCAGATCTGGCCTCATCGGCTACCCTTGGGCAAAGAAGATAAACAATAGCAATGAGGGGCAAAATCAAGAAACTAAAAAATTGGTGAGGGTAGTTTTGGAAAAAAAAATCATTTAATCCCTTGTTTCGGCATTTCCGAAAATGTTGAAAGCTTATGTCAAGTCTCCACCTGTCTTGAACTTTCAGCCTTTCTAATGCTAGCATTTGGCTTAAAGTTCATTGAGAATGATTGCTAGATACCCCGAATTTTCCTTAAGGGGTCAAATGCATCCTACATCCCTTTGAAGTAATTTGAACATTTCGTATTGCCTATAAATAGGACATAATGAATAAATGGAATCATCATGAACTAATAAGTAACCCCCTCCCATTCTCTCTCATCCCTCTCTTTTGAAGGTCTCTTTCTATACTCATCCATAATGGCCTTGTCAAGAAGAACCTTTGCTTTCTTACAAGGTTCATTCGCTTCAAAAGGAACTTCTCAAACAGACAAGGTTGAGCATCTGCAAAATGCAAATTCTCTCTCCTCAACGAACAACAAATGGAGTAATTCCTCAGATCAGACCTTGGTTTCTATTCCGTTCAAGGATTATATTCACCCAACCGGAAAGAGAAACTTTGCCATCGAGGTTTGCTTGTCCCTTCTTCTCATGTAACTCTTTTAGTTTTGCGCACTGACTATTTAAAAAGTTTCGCTCGTTTGTTATCATTTAATCATTAGAATCAACGAAAAACACTTTAACAGGTTCATCTTATATTCAAGTCTTGAAAGGACAAAAAGACATGAAATCTTTATTTTTGTGTTTCAGGATGATATTCGAAGGCGGCACGAGGGAAGCATAGAAGAAGTGAAGCAACTATTCAAGCAAGTAACAGGAGATTCGCTTGAAAGTTTGGTAATGGTGGATGCTCTCCAACGTCTTGCCATTGACTATCATTTTGAGGATGAGATTGAGGCACTCTTGGAAAGGCATTTTTTGATCTCCACCTCTCAATCTCATTCTCAAAACATTGATGCTGATAATCTGCATGAAGCAGCACTTCGTTTTCGGCTCTTGAGGCAAGGAGGCTATCCTGCTCCTTCAGGTTAATGAAATCTCCTTCACTTGATATGTTATACAGTTCCTACTTGATGTAATGACTGTTGGGGGAATTCAAAAGAAATTCAGGCAAGGCGTATCAAAGTCTGTCTCTCTGTTCTCTGCTTTTACTTTTTCTTACCATTTGACGCAGATGATAAGAGGGTGGGGACACCGTTTCTTTTACCGAGTACTAACAATTTTTTGGCTTTTCAACATTTGACCAACAGATGTGTTTCAACGTTTTCTACACAAAATGAATCATGGTACTGAGAAAATAAAGCCACAGGACAATGACATTTTAGGGTTGACAAGTTTATTCGAGGCTTCCCAACTTGGCACCGAAGGTGAAGATGTTCTTGATCAAGTAGGAGAGTTAATCAGTCAACGCTTCCGCGCATCGTTGACAGACCTGGACCATCTTCAAGCTAGATTCGTGAGAAATTCACTTGACAATCCGTTCCATAAGAACTTGGCCAGGTTCACGGCTAATAATTTTTTGAGGAATTTTTTGGGTCATTCTTATAGCTGGACCAAGAATTTAGGGGAACTTGCCCATCTGGACATGAACATTGTAAGATCCGTGCATAAATCTGAAGTCCTCCAAATCTCAAAGTAAGTACACAGGATCCAAACTTTCTATCTAGAGTTTGTTAAGAGAATTTGAAGGTGAAAACGCTCAACACTCGCTACATAAGGAAGAGAAGAGATGAACATGCCTTTTCTTTTCTTTTTAATTCACCTTCAAATTCGGGTTAATATTTTGAAAAATTTCAAACTGGTACACTTGTGACAAATTTAAGAAAAACTAATTTTTTTTTATCACCAAAGACTCAAACTGGTATAACTTTGACAAATTTGCCCCAAATTGGTACATTTGTGACAAATTTATCATTTGTTAATTTTTATTAAATTTTACTGTCAAATTATTAAGTTGAATGATACGTGACAGTTGGCTAGTGCATCGGTTTGAGATTTGACTCTCTGTTTGTCACAATTATACAACTTTTGTGATTTTTCGTGGTATTAATCTAATTTAATGGAATGTATATTTGTCATTAATGTACCAGTTTTGGGTTTTGGCGGTCAAATAAATTAGTTTGGGATAAATTTGTCACAAGTGTACCGGTTTAAGGTTTTTTATGGTCAATTGAGATAAATTTGTCACAAGTATACCGGTTTCGGGTTCTTCATGATTAAAAAAATAATTTGGGATAAATTTGTCACACGTGTACTAATTTGGGGTTTTTCAAACTATTAACTCTTCAAATTCTCGTATGTTTACAACTCACACTACTCAAGGAAGAGAAGGAGAATAATAGATTTTTTTCTTTTGTTTGGTTTTCACCTTCAAATTATCCTGTCAGAGTTTTGGCTATAGCTAGTTTGAAATATCAGGTGGCCCCCCATTACATCTGCCTTAGATTCCTCAGTTGGTGACTAGCTTGATTTATACTTCTCATGTGTTGATCAGCTGGTGGAAAGACCTGGGCTTGGCAAAGAACTTGAAATAAAGGGACCAGCCATTGAAATGGTACATGTGGTCATTGGCCATCCTCACCGATACAGGCTTGTCCCAGGAGAGAGTGCTTGCCACCAAAGTCATCTCATTCATCTACATCATCGACGATATTTTTGACGTTTATGGCACGATCGATGAACTCAACTCGTTCTTGGATGTGGTAAAGAGGTACGTAATTTGGACTTTTACAATATAAAGCATCCAGAAAGTCTTTTTATTTTGCACATATGCAATAGTCTTCCTAAACGCCTGTTTATGTTCACAATAGCTGACTAATCAAAAGTTCAAATATCATGGTCTCGAACCTATATGTAAAAGAATATATCTTATATGATTTTGGGATGCGGTATACTGCGGGGTACGGACTTTTTCTTACGTAAGTGGTCCCAAAGCGTGTGGACACATGCATGAAATTTCAAAACCCCATTTGTACAAAAATAACAATACTTACACTTTCCAGGTCTACTAGATAAATCCATGTTATCATGCATTAAATAGTTCTATTTCTGTTGTTCTTTTGCTGATTTGATATTCTTGATCTCTCAGATGGGAATGTACTGAAAAGGATAATATACCAGACTACATGAGGATGTGCTTTCATGCTGTCGATGATGTTACCAATGAAGTCAGTTTTGTGGTGTACAAAAATCATGGGTGGAACCCACTACACTCCTTAAGGAAAACGGTACAACTCCATGATCCACAAACTTTGCTTTTGTTGATAAAAAAAATCCTCGAACTTTTACAACATACAAATATCGACATGTATCGATTTTCATAAATACTAAAATTTAAATGATATTTTAAAATTTTACAACATACAAATACTGGCACGTTTTATAAATTGGTGTGTCCTCATTTTTTGTTTGTCTCCAATTCGTGGCCAGTGGGCGAGTCTGATAAATGCCTTCTTGGTGGAGGCAAGATGGCTCGCGAGTGGTCACTACCCAGCAACACAAGACTACCTGGACAACGCAATGGTCAGCTCCGGAGTGCCCGCCGCGTTGGTCCACCTATTCTTCCTCTTGGGGGAGGGAATCAACCCCCAAAGTGTCAAACATTTGGAAAATACACCTGAAATTATATCTTCCACGGCTTCTATTCTTCGTCTTTGGGACGACTTGGGAAGTGCCAAGGTGAGTGATAATGTCATCACAAGACAAAAATAAAGAAAGAAAGAAAGAATCTCTTTTTCCTTTTGGGTTTAATTTTTCGGAAGTAGTGGTTAATTCTAAATGAAAATCGATGATTCGAGTTGTGAATAAGACAAAGCATATCAATTCTTTCGATGAAAGTTTATAATGTCTCGCTGGCGTGTCGATGGCACACGGTCTTCCTTTTTTTTTTTTTTTTATAAATATTTTAGACCTTTGGGACTTATTTAAAGGATACACACTTGTAGGGTGCTAGTGAGCAATTACCCTTTTCTTACTTTTTTTCAAGTTTATGAGACATGTTTTGACGATCTTGTCTTGTTGGTTCGTTCACGAATTAACTGAACATTTCTTGTATTGTCCTTTTTTAACAAAGCTTCGCTCTTTTGGGGGGAATTCATTAATTGTAACTGTACTCCGGCCGATGGTATTTGCAATTGGGTTATTGATTTCCTGTTGCCATGTCTCCGTATATGACTGCACTCTCATGTTTTTGCAATTGATGCGCTATGATTGTGCAACCAAGTAAAGGCACGATCGTTGCAAATGCTTTCTCTTCTTTCTTTATCTTATTCTTGAACTTTCTTTTTTCCCCTATTTTCGAGGATTATTCCACTAATATAGGAGCGATGACACCCTTGACAGGACGAGTTCCAAGATGGCCGAGATGGGTCTTATGTGGAATGCTACAAGCAAGAATTCAAAGGTTCTTCAGATGAAGTGGCAAGAAACCATGTGAAGAAGATGATCTCAGAGGCATGGAAGAGACTCAACAAGGCATGCCTTTATCCTCACCCATTCACCAAGGCCTTCACCAAAGTCTCCCTCAACACGGCCCGGATGGTCCCACTGATGTACAATTATGATGACAACCATTCACTCCCTCTCCTTGAGCACCACACCATGTCATTGCTCTTTGGAGGTCCTTCCTTTTAGAGGCTTTGCGTTTTTGTTCACAAATTCGAATACCGGTATGGTTATTGCTTCTTGTTTCCCCTAGTGCCGGACCGATCTAGTCACCGCCTAACCGGCAGAATGCCCATTCGCAGTATGATTTTCTCAATGCATCAAATGGAAGAAATCGTATAAATGTGTTTGTAATGAAAATGATGCGTCGGTGTAATAAGTGACTTTGGGAGATTTTGTTCACTATATCCAAATATATGATTGATTTTTACACGATGAGGGCTATGAATGGCATGGACTTATCAATGGTCCAATTGATAAGTATATGCCGAGTGTAATAAGTGACTTTGGGAGATTTTGGTCTCTATATCCAAATATATGATTGATTTTTACATGATGAGGGCTATGAATGGCATGGACTTATCAATGGTCCAATCGATAAGTATATCTATCACGCCCCGAACCCCGGGCACGCAACAATCCCTTCCTTGGTCGATAGAAAGCGATGCCCCATGACTCATTGCCAACCCTTTCATTTTTATTCTTTCATTATGCGCAAGCGGAAAATGAACCATCTCCCCATCAACAGACAATCAAGCAATCAAACGGGGATAGTGAGATGAATAGTAGAAACACAACCCTCCTCTCATATATATACATTTTTACATTTTCATATTGGATTAACCTACGGAGGATTGTTTCCGATTTACAAGCCCAATAGAGGGGCAGATCCCTCCTCTAAGCTAGACCAAAAAGAGACTCGTTTAGGCTAACCTAACTGTACACCAAAAAGAACTCTCGAGCTCGATCCTATAGTCACTCGGATCCAGAGGACTTAGACCCCGTCGATTCAGAGTTGGAGCCGTATGAGTCTGTTGTTGGTGAAGCGAGGCCAGGATTCTCCACTGCGCCGTCAAGAGGGTCCAACTCCATGGGATCCCAGTCCTCGTCCTTAGGGCCCTTACTAGGCGGCCTGTCAAAACCTCTTAGGGGATCGATCAGCTTGTCGCCATTCCGGATGAACCACGCCAGGAACCTATGGGGTATCCATTGCCCCAGTCCTTCATCTACCCAGATGGTGGTGAGGTACTTCTCGTACAGATGCGATCGACCCGGGAAGCGGTGGTGCGTCACGATAGTATCCTAGTCCTTAGGGATACCGAACCTCATTGGCGGAAGTGCCATCCTAAAGACCTGAAAGTGGTTATACAATAACCAATGAGATATAAATCTCAGCGAGTCCTCCCCTAAGCCCCCAGTTAGGACACCAACTCAACTCAGGGTATCTCTTCAAAACCACCCCACAAACAACCAACAATCAATAGTTAGTTCGCATGCAACCTTACCCGGTATGCCATACCCTGCACATTGAATCTCAGCTTAATACACGCAATGCACATGGCCATTAGATGATGCAATTCATCAATCACATACGAGTCGCATCACAAGCGATCTCACATAACCATTGCCACACCCTACACGTTATCAATTCATGCGTGTGTACCATAATCAACGTGCTCAACTCATGCACAGTCGAAACCAAAGATGCCATGATTCACATATGCCCTTGCACTTTAGTGCGCCACCTATCATGCATCACTCGATCACACGGGTCTCGATTATAAGGTAAAAACGTTATGACACATCCCATACCGTGCCACACAATTTTACCCTATAATAAGGCCCAACCATCTCAACCCTCACTCTTGCTCTAGTTACTAAACCTACCGGCCATAGCTAACTTTCCAATTAGTACTCATCCACCTCACACTCATGTGTGCTCCAGATTATAATAACCTCCCGGCCATGCCTAACTTCCCAGTCAGCGCTCATCCGACTCCCGTCGGGCTACCAATAAAAAGATCAGGCTTCGTCCTGCCCCATCGAGCACGGCTACATCTCGAACTCCAGTTCAAACAGTTTCCCAAAAAGGGACATTGGTTCAGAATCTACTACGACCGGCTTCCGACTCCTACGGGGTATCGTCCCTAAACTCCCGTTGGGTGATGGTCCAACATTCGATCACGCAAACATACCTCATCAATTACTTCTCTCATAAAAATGGTCCATTTCTAATGTCCCTCAGACAATCCCTATTTCCCTTCTTATGAAAATCACTCAATTCATGCTGATGCCCATGCATTTACACACTCATTCACTTCATAGGATTAAAATACATGAATTTAGAATACTTTTCATTCTCGGGTGAACAGCGCTCGTGAACAATACTGCGTGAACAGTAACTCGTGAACAGTGCGCATGAACAGTAACTCGTGAACAGTGTCGTGAACAGTAAAATTCTAGAGTTTAATAATTAATAAATTAAATCCAACAATCATTAAAACAACAATTAAATTAAACAACCAATCAATTAAAGCTAAACATGTTTAGTTAACCACATAAGCTACATTAAGCAAGTAAAGCAAGATTAAACTAAACTAATCTTAGCCACTAATCTAACCACCTATCTTAGGACTAACATAGCTTAATTAAACCTCCTAAGCTAGAATCAACAATAATTAAAGCAACCCTAAGCAAGTTTAGGCATTAATCAAGAGATTATGAGCTAAACTCACCCGTTAAACAAGCCGAAGACGCGCATGTGGCGACAACGACGGAGACTACCCACCGGGACCTCAACCACGACGATCCAAGGTGGTCCCAAGGCTAAAACAGCAGCCACAAGTTCGAACTTCCTCTGCAACTTCAAGAAACCGAACAGCAGGGGACGAAAAAGAGTGAAACGGCTTCATCGAAGCTCCGGCGAGGGGTTGGCCGGCAACCGAGGGCACTAGGGGGTCAAGGGGGAGTGGCTGGTAGCTAGGCTGGGCAGAGGAATGATCAAAATGGAAGAAAAATGGAGAAAAACGTGAAACAGTGCAGGCGGGCAGTAAATCGACGGACCGGCGGCTTCTCGCCGGCGGATGGAACAACCAGAGGCTCCGTTCGGCGAATAGCGGCCACCTTCCGTACGGCTCTCTCTCCTAGTCACGATGGTGGGTGGAGCGTAGACTGATTCTCATGGGAAGACTACTTTTAACTCGGGTTTTTGGAGAAAGGTTAGCTGGAGCAGAATAAGGTTAGGCGGACTACCGACCGGTGACTTATGGCTGGCCGGCAAGTCAGCCGGCAGCTCTGACCAACAAACAGTGGGGTCCAGGTGGACGGTCTGGGTGTCTTGAAGACAATGGTGGGTGGCACGGGAGTTAATTCGTCCGGGAAGCTAACAATTAACTCAGCTTTTCATAATGAGGTCTGCTGAAGCAGAAGCTGGAAGAAGAGGAAATAAGGGAGAGAGAGGGTCCAGTCGAAAATGGAGCTAAGGAGAGGAGAGAGAGAGTGAAGATAGAGCTAAAGTCTTCTCCATCAAGGATCTTCAATGCCTGCCTAACTCCCCATGCAAGTCCCCTCATCTTCTCTCTCTTTCCTTGCCTTTATCCAAATGCTTTTAGGGGCAAAATGGTAATTTTCGCCTTGTACAAATTACCAATCTGACCTTGGGCTGAAATTGATGGGTGGGCCTAAGAAATGGGCTTGGAAATGAATAGTAACAGGCTTGGGAATTGATTGGGCTCAAATGGGCTTAAGATTAGGTAATGGGCTTGAAAGAAGAAATTGTTGGTTTGGGCCCAATGGGCTCACTTGCTTGCTTTGAGCCCAATATGGTGGCTGTCCCTCCTTGGGCGTAGGGCCCACACTGGCTTTGCTCGGCCCACTTCCTCATGGGTTCACTCTCTCGAGCCATAAGTCCTTTTTCCCTACACTCAGCTTGCTCGGCACCGCTGATTGTCGAAGTCACATGATCCAAAGTCCGTCCCAAACATTCCCAATAATTCGAAGTACAATCTTGGGTTCTCATGCCATGTCAATTTCGCCCTAATGCCATTTTGGGTACAACTCAGACTGACAGGCGGCTTTGAGGATTCACACGTAACTGACTTGTGTCTAACCACGTTCAAGACACCTCGACACATGGACATCTTTGACTACATGAAATTGTGGAGGATAGATTCTTATTTCAAAGTACACGATTACTAAAGATTGTCATAGGATCGTTCGCGGGCTCAATAACGGTAAACGGAATCACCCGTCGTTCCATTATATTATGTCCGTGAATCGACTTCTAGTCGTCCTTAAAATCGGCCTACCTATCTACAAGGTCATCTTCACGCAAGTCTCACTGTTAAGTCGTTTTTCCAAGTCAAGTTCTTTAGTCGTACGGGTTTTGTCCTCATTAGCCTTTCCCCTCAAGGTCAGTATCTCAGGAGTGATCAATTTCGAGTGAGATCCACCAACAATGCATTGACGAAATTCACATTCATTTATCCCACAGAGGGCTCGAATTTTAGGATGTCATAATATCTCAATCATTACCGTGTGGCATGTTCACCTGATGAATATGCCAAGCAACTTATTATAAGACACATGCAACATATATTGAGCAAAATTCTTTTTTATTTTTTATTTTTGGATAAAAAGAAAGTTTCATTACTCAGATCAAATGCAAAAGCTTAGGGCCATCCTCCCGCTTTACAAACAGAACTAATAAAGCAAGGAAATTGAGATTAGAAGTCTTCACATGGTAATAAATACAACATTTACCTAGGATGGTTGGTAGAGTGAAACTGTGACATCCTAATTTTCAGATTATGTTTTCAATTGAATAAATTGGGCTTTTAATCGACGCACCTATGGTTCTTTTCCCTGAGCTAATCACTCATGGGATAACTAGTCTATCTAGTGAAGTTGGTGAAGCCGTTAAGGGATTTTAACGCAATAAACTTGAGAATTCGATCAAAAATCGATTGCTCGATCGTGCTAATCTGCAAGGGTCATTACGGCATCGTCAAAATTGATCAGATTCCGGAAATAGGTCGATTCGACAAAGGTATGTGATTAGTGCGTGGGTGATTCCACCTTATTGCAAAATTTCTGTCAAACGACACTAGACCGATTTTTCTATCATTTATGTACCATGTCCCCATATTTGAAATTTTAAGATTTTCACGATAATCGAAAGTTGCCAATGAGTCAAAGATGCACAATGTGGCTCGAAAATAATTGACCACAAGTCAATTGCACTAAAAATTCCTAAAAGCTACTCGGTAGGTTAGGTCATGTTAAAATCGTGCTCGGTTGAAATTAACTGAGAATTTAAATCCGATTTCAGAAATTGAAAGTTCTGTCGTGTCACAATTCATTTTAGAAACGTCGACTCATCCTATGAAGATTTTTCTACAAACCCGAGATTTCGGCGAAAAATCAAATTTAGGCGTTTTTGGACCGGGAAAATTAGAGAGTTGTTTTTGGTCGCATTTTTGGCCGTCAAGTTGGTTCAATTGACGAGGAAAAATCATGAGATGGATGATGGCACATTGGCTGAATTTTTGGACTCCAATTTGAGCTCAATTGGAGAAGAATTGAAGTGAATTTGGAGGGAAATGGTCCCAAATTCGTAGGACCAGGGGGCAGTGTGACATCCCAGTAGCATCACATACTAAGTGCAAGAGGAAATTATAAATATTATCGTCTTGCAGGACTTATAAAATTCCAATTGTTAACCTATAGTGTTCACCCTTGAGGGTTAGCATGTATAACATGGATAATTTAAAATCTAAACTTTATATTGTAAGGTTATCCTGCAATAATCCTACCAGTTCATAATATTAGACAATCCACGTATGAATATAGATAAAGATCATGAGAAGCTTCATTACTTTCCTTAGTAGCATTCGGGCCTACAAAAATCATCCTGGACTTCTTACACATTCATCGCCTATTTACATCATATTTACAAGTTCAAAAGTAAAGACGCAAGTAAACAGCCAAGGATAAGGGTGAGGGGGTATCTAACTCCACTAAACCCACACAAGCCCACGTTCATCAAAAAAACAAAAGACGATCTTCCAGCTTCTACACGATCAAAGGTGTCTAGGCACCATCAGTCCCAGCTCTAGGTCCATCAGCACCAAAAGGAAGAGGGCCAAACATCGCTCCTTCGTGATTAACAAACCACGCAACGAACTTCATCGGGATCAAGTCATATATGTCGTTGTCCATCCACAGCGTAGCCTCATACTTCGTAAAAGTCATCTCCACATCAGGGTCAAACACATCACTAAAGGTAGTCTCAATACGTGCTATCACACCATAACGAGCTATCGGCGGCACATCCATACTATCAATCTGAAAAATATAAGGAATGAGCAAAAACTATGCCCAATAAAGAAATAATAAGACTCTATCCTAGACAATCCATAGCTATCAAGAGTACAAGAGAATCATAACTAAACAGCTTAAGATACTAAGACAGGATTGTCACAAACAAATGAATGTTAATGCATCATATATATAACCACTTTATATGAGATATACTAAATGCATCCATAAACACATATATACCTATCACATTCTCAATCTACATCGAGATGAAATGCAATAGTAATATGCACAACTCACACGCCAAGTAGAATTATAATTTAGTGCGAATATCAAATCCACCCTCAATTAGTTTACCCACCGGAACTCTGCTGGCCCGATCGAGTCACTTTCGGAATTCCCTATCCGAACTTCCACAATATTTCTATTATGGGCAGATATCTCACTCCGAGGCATCCCGGTATCACACAACCGAGGTCCTCCCAAGATCACTTGGCATGGGGCATCTCACTCCGAGGCATCCCAGTATCACACAACCGGGGCATCCTTGATCACACACAAGGGCATCTCACTCCAAGGCATCTTAGTAACACGGGACCGAGGCATCCAAGATCACACAACATGGGCATCCCAACTTCCGAGGGGCATCACCGGCATCTCAATACCGATGGATTCATTCACTCATTCAAGCACACGTTTCACACACCACACCTTTGATTAATGCATTTACCGTATGCAAAAGAAAAAGACTTCAAAGTATACAACTACCTCAAGTATAATCTATACACTTAATTCTCATGTACCTAGCGCACGTGCGTGTCCAAATTATAAGATAAAACTCATTACAACATGTCTCATACCATGCCAAATAGATATTTATCCCATAATTAAGCATTATGCATCACACTCATTGCATACACATGATGCTATTGGTACCTATACTTCAAATGATAGATGAGGCTTATTCCTATACAGACTAACATCTATCATAATATCACTAGACTCCATATGTATCATATAAGTCGAATATAAGAGACATAACATCTATTTCTCATTTTCAAGTCAAAACAGTTTATGAACTAAAACGAGCAGTTTTGATCACAAACATAGAAAGTATATCAAATCTCATCGGATTGATACGAAATTTTAGTATGTTATATTAGAGACATAGATTAACATTTTCCGTGCAGAAACATAAGTCTATATCTCACTGTATTAAGAACAGTAATTGCTATATTATTTCCTAACATTCTGTAAAAATTTCCAGATTTAGCGTCTACAGAGAAAAATCGTCTTACTAGCCAAATCTTGTCCATTTATTCTAAAATTTTGATATGTTATTCCTAAGGATGTTTCCTACAACTTTCGTTAAGGGTTCAAAGTCCAATTCTATCTATATTATTACAGAAAATTCATAGAGTCGTCGAAGGTCTTGCTGTTTTCTATATTACGGCTTACTGTTTCAAAAAGAATTACTTCTACATACATGTTTCTGCATTCATATGGCTATAACTAGAAGTTGAACTCAATCTAATGGATGTTCTCTTATGTAAACTTCTTCTTTTTCTTATCTTCATCATTAGAAATCAAGGCGACACAAAATAAAAGACTTTCCATCTATATTTCTCTAGAACAGAAACATCTTATACCGCCTTCTTCGTTTCTAGCTCAACCAAACCGTAAATTTCTCTACCAATCTCTTTTACAACACCTCACAGCATCTAAGAATACTTTCAATAGGTTCTTTCTTAACAAAGAAACCTTCCACAGCTCAACTCAAAGTAAATATCCACACTTCGGCTCATCTACCGCAACATACATTATTCTTATTCACTCGGCAAGCATCACTTCACTTTGCTCAACCAACTCAGCCATCTTACACTCAATTTTCGAGACATGCAAGACTCTAATGCAACATGCAATGACTTATAACTTCAATCTAGTGCTCATCAAGCTCAAATCAACACAAAATAGCAACATCACATCTAATCCTCCACCATTCGGCTAGATCCGCAAGTTTCTTGACAAAATCAATGGATAACTTCTAGTTTAGAGACTTATCTTTCCTTACCTTTGTTCAGCTACTAGATGACTCAAAGATTCTTCAAAATCAACACCTAAACTCACATGCAAGAAGAAGAAAATCATTGGTTTTGGCTACTGGTCTCCTTTGTTGTTCAACTGAGAGAGAGAGAGGAGAAGAAGATGGGTTTCGGTGGCTTTGGAGAGAGAGGCAGCGAGAATTAAGAGGGGAAATGGGGCTATAGTCTCATCCCTAGGCTAGGCTAATCATTAGCAAATCTAATGATTATGTCTCATGTTGCTTGGTTTCGGTTTTGGAGAGAAAACCGTGGGAGAAGAGAGAGCGCAAAGAGAAATGAGAGAGAGATGTTGTGGCCTCCATGCACGGCTTCCTTTGCCATCTGCCGTTCGCCATCCATTAACCTTTAATCCATATCATTAGTCAATTAATTTGTTTCTAATGTTTTTCACTTAATTCCCTTTCGATTCCACTAAATTTCAATCCTCTTGTAATTATACAAATCTATGAAATCATATGACATATTAACTATTTAGTGTTAGTCTATAGAGAATTTATCACAAGAAATGCTAAAGTTAGAAATCGACATTAGCATTACAATCACTAATCCAATTATCATAACTATAGTCTATAAACTTAATCAAAAATAGAATTACTTGGTTCTAAATACCCATCTCTGGCCCAACAGGCTCAATCTACAATGATCACGGTTCATCCAACTCAGTCTTCCCACCGTGCCTCGCTAGTATCCGAGTCGCTGCAATTCAGTCCTCCGTCGCGCTTGAATCTGTTTTTGCAAGACTCTCGACGTGTACAACAATTCCTTTGGCAAATTCCAAGAGCAACCGCGCCTCGCCTCCGCGCTCTCGCCCAGCAAGTTTTCCAGCGAGTGTCCATCGTCTTTGCCACCTTGCCACAACGCAACTATGCTCAGCCGCTTCACCGGCGCTACCTCACCGTGGTCTCCCCTCCCCTCTTGACTAGTTGTCATGATTCCTGAGTCACTGCAATCGAAGTTGAGATGAATTAGGTAATTAAATGATGCATGACAAATTACTTACTTAATTTATGGTGCATTAGATACCCCTTTTAGGTAAACTAGAGTACTCATCTCACACTCAACTCATAGGGATCTTTAGAGAGAGAAACTCTGGATTGTATTACTTGTGAATGAGATGAGTACAATGAGGGGGAGGAGACCTTATATATACAAATACAAGGCAAATCGTATCTGTAGATCTCTCCTTGATCTAACGGTGGAGATCACATCTCCCCATCTACCAACTACCCGCATTTATTACATACGTATACAATTACCATATCGCCCGTCTCTAGGAGTATTCTAGAAGACTTGAGAAAATCCTAGGACTCAGGGATACAAGCTGAGGGTCGCTTGTTCCATGGATGTGTCACGGCCGTCCCTTAGACCCCTCTTGGATCGGCTTTCCTTCGGGCCATGACATTCTTCCCCAACTAATCAGGCAACGCCCTCATCGCGTCTTCGGTATGAAAAGCGTCAATCTCCTTCTTAAACTGCCAAAGACCTTCCGCAGGTTCCCAACTTGCTTCGCTCTCCGAAAGACTCTTCCATTAGACCAAGTATTCACACTTCGGCGCACAGTACCGCTTCCGTATGACTCAATTCGCCATTATGCCCTCAACCTCTTGGTCATACGAGGTTTTTGCCTCGAGTGGCACCCATTGTGACTTCCCTCGATCTGGATTTTCCTCATCAACTTGGAAAGACTTAAGTATACTCACATGGAAAACTTGATGTACCTTGAGTTTTGGTGGTAGCTCCAGCTTGTATGCGACCCTTCCGACCCATTGCAGTACATGAAAGGCCCCTCATAGCGACAAATCAACCCCTTGTGCACATCCTTGTATCGGAGAATTGCATGTAGCTTGGCCTATACTTGGTCCCCGACTTGGAACTCCACGTACCGTCGCTTCTTGTCAGCCCACTTCTTCATGCACTTGGAGGCATTGTGTAGACACGTCTGTGCTAAATCAGCCTGCTCCTGCCAATCTTTGGCAAACTTATACACGAGCGGATTACTCCCTCGATAACCCAAAGCAATGGCGCTTGGGGTTTGTGGTTGCTGCCCGATCGCGATCTCGAACGGGCTCTAACTGATAGACTCACTCTGCAGTAGATTGTAGGAGAACTGGGCTACATCAATCAACTTCGCTCAGTTCACTTGCGCTGTGCTCACATAATGTCGAAGATAAATCTCCAAGAGTGCATTGATCCGCTCTGTCTAACCGTCGGTTTAGGAATGCAAACTTGTAAAAAGATTCAACTCCGACCCTAGCAGCTTGAACAACTCAGACCAGAAACGCCCTGTGAAGCGAGGATCACGATCTCTCATGATCATTTGTGGAACTCCCCAATACTTGACCACGTGCTTCATGAATAGCTTGGCCACCTCCTCGGCCGAGCAATCCTTTGTCGCAAGCACGAAGGTTGCATACTTGGAGAACCTGTCCACCACGACCATGAGAGTCCAGCACCCTTCGGATTTCGGCAAGTTGACGATAAAGTCCATGGAAACACTTTCCCATGGACGAGTTGGAATGGGAAGCGGCTCCAACAGACTCGGCGACGAACGTTGCTCCAGCTTGTCTTGTTGGCACACCAAACAAGTCTTCACATAAGCTTAAATGCCGTCCCGCATTTGAGGCCTGTAATATCGATCTTCGACGAGGGCCAATGTGCGGTGGATCCCTAGATGACCCGCCCACTTTGAATCGTGGTACTCACGTAAGATCTCCTTCCTCAGCTTCCCATGGAAAGGCACATACAATTTCCTTCATTTGGTGTAGAGGAGATCATCCTCACACCAAAATTGTCGAATCTTACTTTCTCGCGCATACCCAACAAGAGCTTGAGCTCTTGGATCGTGCTTCAACCCCTCTTTGATGTAGTTGATCCAAGAATAATTCGGTCGACTTACCGTGCTGCTCATCAGCTCCATCTTCCGACTCAGTGCGTCTGCCACGGAGTTAGCCTTCGCCGGCTTGTACTCCAGCACGTAGTCGAATTCCGCTAGGAAATCCTACCATCGAGCTTGCTTCGAACTCAGCTTCTTCTGGGTCTAGAAGTAACTCATGGCCAATTGTCCGTCTTCACGATGAACTTTGACCCCATGAGATAATGCCTCCACATCCAAAGGTAGTGGACCACTGCAATCATCTCCTTCTCCTAGATGGTATACCGACGCTCGGTATCATTCAGCTTTCAGGACTCAAATGCCACCGGATGTTCGTCCTGCATGAGAACACCGCTAATAGCATAAGCAATGCGTCAGTCTCTACCTCGTAAGGCTTCATGTGATCGGGCAACGCCAGCACTGGCTCCTCGGTCATGACCTTCTTCAATCGATCAAATGCCCTTTGGCATCGATCCGTCCACTCCCACAGCTTCTCCTTCTTCAGCAGGTCCGTGAGCGGCATGGTGATGCTTGATTAGCTCCAAATGAACCACCAATAATAGTTGGTGAGACCAAGGAACGACCTCAACTTCGTCACCTTCGTTGGCGGCTCCCATTCGACGATCAATTGAATCTTCGCATTGTCCATTCACACTCGTCTACCCCCGATGATGTGCCCCAAGAATGGGACTCTCTTCTGGGCAAATGCACACTTCTCGCGCTTGACATACAAGTCATTCTCACGCTTGACATACAAGTCATTCTCACACAAGACTTGGAAGACCTGCCTTAAGTGCTCGATATGCTCCTCAAGCGTCCGACTATATACTACAATGTAGCCGATCTAAGACTATATGCTATATGCTCCTCAAGATAAAACATTACAAATCAATCTAAGACTGGTTGGAGTACCTTGTTCATGAGCGTGCAAAATGTAGCTGGAGCATTGGTCAGGTCGAACGGCATCACGAGGAACTCGTAGGATCCATACCGCATCACACATGTGGTCTTTAGCTCGTCCCCTTCAACGATCCGAACTTGATAGTAGCCCGATCGAAAATCCAACTTGGTGAACCATTGAACACCTCCAAGTTGATCGAAGAGATCCGCGATAAGCGAGATCGAGTACTTGTTCTTCATAGTTAGCTTGTTCAGCGGCCAGTAGTCGATGCACATCCGAAGTGGCCCATCATGCTTCTTTTTGGAATAGGACCAATGCACCGAACGAAGCCTTGGATGGCCGAATATACCCCGCATCGAGCAACTCCTTTAGTTGCTTCCTCAACTCTTCCAATTCGAGGGGTGCCATGCGATAAGGCGCCATGGCAGGCGGTCGAGCGTTAGGCACCAACTCGATCCGATGATCCACCTCTCTTTGAGGTGGTAGCTTCTTCAGCAACTCAGGGGGCATCACCTCCTTGAATGTGTTGAGGGTGTGGATCACCTCCGTCGGGGTTTCACTCCCTTTCCCATTCTCCTCCTCTGCCTTCAAGGTCACTAGGATGGTCACCTCATTCTTCCTTGGTGAGTTGCATAGCCGAGATCATCCTTCGATCACGGTCCAATTCACGATGGACCGGGATCACGCATTGACAATGCTTGTCTACCACGCCTATACATTTGGTAAAAGGCAATATAACAGCGTGGATCCTATCTAGGAACTTTATCCCAATGACAAAATCGTAGTTGTCAAGGGGAATTACCTCTAGGGTCTCCTTGCTTCTCCATTGTCCGAGCTGTAGCTCCACGTCCCTTGCGACACCGATTGCAGGGACCTCCTTGGAGTTCACCGTCTTGAGCCACCCAGCTCCCTTCTCAACCTGTAGGTTTAGTTTCTTCACGGCCTCCTCCGATATGAATAGATCGAATGCTCTCGTGTTCACAAGCGCACTCATCGTGGTCTCTCCGATCCTCAGGTCCGCAAACATCAGTCCTCTAGGCTCCTTCACCTTTTTGGACTTGATCGTGCTAAGGATTCGCAATGAACCCAACCACGATTCCTCCTTAGGCTCATCTTCCTTACAAAAGGCGGCCAGCTTGGCCTTGTTCGAGTAATCTCGCGCCATGTGTGGACCATCACAAAAGAAACACTTATAAGAGTGTACATTTCTTTGTCCTCCTCAGCTCGACTCCGCGTGAGCCTTGTGAGGACCAACTGGTGGTCTACCTCCAGTCGGGTGGTTATATCTCCCCCGATCTCCCCCACCAGTGGCTTTATCCTTCGGACGAGAGTCCGAACGGGATGTGGAAGGTGCCTTATACTCCATGAGCGATTTGGCCACGGTCATGGCTATCGTGAGATCTCCCACGTTGAACTGCTTTAACTCTTGCTTGGTCCATGGCTTGAGACCACTCATGAACTGGTAGTACGTTTCGGTCTCATTCATCGAAGGGATTTGGAGTAGCAACTCCGAAAACTGCTTGATGTAGTCACGCACACCACCCTTTTGCTCGAGACGCTTCAACTCATCACGAGCTTCTTCCTCCGCATAAGCGGGATAGTACTTCCGTCAAACTCCTCGACGAATCTACCCCAGGTCGTGATAGGATCCCTACACCAATCATCCGACCGACGATGCCACCACAACAATACATTATCAGCTAAGTACATAGATGCAGTGTTTACCCGTGATTGGTCGTCGTTGATCCCCATGGCTTGGAAGTACCGCTCCATATACTATAGGAAATTGTCCACGTCTTTGGCCACCTGCGAGCCCTTGAATTCCTTAGGCTTGGGTGCATCCGTTCGTGGACCTTACATAGTGATCACCCCATTCACGCGTGCAGCTTCCAATTCGGCAAGCTTCCCCTTTAGTTTGGCTACCTCCGCGTGCATGGCCGCCATCATGGCCTCCAGGGACTCATCCCATTGTGTGAGTTCTTCCCTTAGGGTCCCCAGCAACTCGTGTCAGAGCTCTCCCATGCCGATCTTGAGCTCTTGCACCTCCGCTACGAGCTCCTCCCTTCTGGCATCCACTCCATCCACGGTCTGAGTCAGGTCATCGACCGATCCTTGGACTTTAGTAACGAACAATTCAAGCTTCGTCATCCTATGCGCAAGGTCCCCCATTGGATCCCTTAAACTCAAACCACCACGGTTCTTCTTTTCCTTGGCAGCGCCCTTCTCGGCGTTCCTCCCACGATCAACGCAATCGCCACCCATGGCGAGCGCCTCATTGGATCGTGGATCAGCCATCGCGCTTGGAATGAACTTGCTCTAATACCACTTGTTACGGGCAGATCGATCTAGCGTTTCCTAACCCGTGCAGCCTTAGGATTTCTCCCAAACAGTCTTTTTCACACTCAACTCACAAGGATCTTTAGAGAGAGAAACTTTATAAAGAAAAACTCTGGATTGTATTACTTGTGAATGAGATGAGTACAATGAGGGGGAGGAGACCCCCTATATATACAAATACAAAGCAAACCGTATCCGTAGATCTCTCCTTGATCTAACAGTAGAGATCGCATCTCCCCAACTACCAACTACCCACATTTATTACATATGTATACAATTACCATATCGCCCGCCCCTAAGAGTATTATAGAAGACTCGAGAAAACATTAGGACTCGGGGATACAAGTCGAGGGTCGCTTGTTCCATGGATGTGTCACAGCCGTCCCTTAGAACCCTCTTTGATCGGCTTTCCTTCGAGCCATGACACGTCACCTATTGCATGTTATTTAGCAAGTCACTTAATATATTATTAGTGTCATGATAGAAACCACATCACATAAATAGATTTAATTAATAATCTCATCTCATGCATTATATATGGTTTAGTTTTCATTAAAAAAAAAACACAAAAGAAGTAATAGACATTGCACTGGAAATTTTGTTTAAGGCATGCATGCATAGTTTGGTCATTAATCAATTTTTTGCAAGATACTTCCATTGGATGATGATAAAAGAAGATACCACACTAGAAGTCCTAAAATTTGTAATGAATGAACAATTAAGTTCTCAAACTCATAAAAAGTACAATCAAGTCCAAAAACTTATCAAATTGATGTAATTAAGTATTTCCTTTAACTCTATTCGATTTGGCTAATGAAAAATGCTATGTCACCTTTCTTCAAAAATTATTTTCTCTCTCTTGTGTGGCCTTGAGAGAGAGAGAGAGAGGGGGGGGGGGGGAAGGGATGCAAAACAACAAGGGCCTACAGGGCCCTTGTGATGTTGCCCCATTGTTGCTAGAAAGGGTTGGTACTGCTAGTTTCAATGACGGGGATCAACAACCAATGAGTGGCGAGGGCTTGCAAGGCCTCACCTAGATTTGGCTAAGGGCCGCCAGTCATGGCTAACCCCTGCCACTAGCGGCCCTCACCCAAATTTAGGCAAGGGCCTATAGGCCCTTTCATAAGGTCAACAAGTGTTGCCGACTATTGGCTGAGGCCTAGTGACCCTCGCTGACCCTTGGTCGGCCATGCCCCACCATCGCTAGCCCTTTCTAGCAATGGTAGGGCGGTGGCGGCACCCACACCTAGTTTTCCTTTTTTTGATTGTTGAGAGTTCATTTATTCTTTTAATATTATTGAAAAAGAAAATCAAATTTGGACCAAAGCAACATTGTTTTGGCCACATCAACGCCAAATATGAGAGAGAAAATAAGAAAAATCCATGTTGGCATTTTTCATTAGCCGAGTTTGACAAACTAAATGGAATGACTTAATTACACAAATTTGACAAATTTTAAAACTTAATTATATTTTTTGTATGTTTTAGGACTCAATTTAACTTTTTTACAAAAGTTAAGCTTTCTAATGCACTTAAAACCTAATAAAAGATTCATGAAGGTTTGACATCTCATCTAGCAATTTAATTATTACTATGATTTATTGAGTATTAAATTCTTGCTTGCATACCCAAATAATCACCCATCACATATTAGTGGAGTAGGATTAAAATTAACCAAGACTACTTGTAAAAGTATTTTCAAAATAAAGAAAAAAAGATACCAAAAGACCGTTAAATTAGTTTAGCGTAATCAAGTTCTCATATCCATGAACTTTGGTTTGTAGAGGTAAATTGGTCTTCCACACTTTGGTCTCCCACACTTTACTTGGGTTTCTCATCGATCCATAATAGATTAGTGGCGACTCAAAGTAAATTGAATTGTATTTTTACATGATTAAATTAAAAGCGCAAAGTTGTGATTGGTATGATTTTGGGAGAGTGCACGCTAAATATTTGTTTACTTAGTAATTCATAAGCTTTTCCATGGTGATTCACCTTTGAGAAGGCCGTGAAAACCTTGTTAACTAATCATGAATACATTATAAAGTCAAGCATGCTTTTATGAGGGATAGAAGATGCTTGAATTTATTAATGAATTGAGTTTAGGGTGCATCGAGATTATTTATTGTAGATCTGTAAGTGTACTCGTTGGTCGCACAACCAATGCTTGTATGATCGATCCGTTAAAAATTTTGCTTGCAAATGATAAGTATCATATCTATGAGCGATATATGACTATGGAGATTGGGTAAAGCCCATCGTGTGCGAGTGGGAATGTTGGTTTCCAGACTTGACCGTCATGGGCTTGCCCACAACTTTCTAAGCTCCCTAGGCGGGAACAGGTAATGAAAGTTATGAAACTTCTCTTCGACCCAAACACACGTACAGCATGCTGAGAGAACGTGCAAGTAACAAGTAGACGAATAACAAAAGAGAAAGTAAAGCGCTCGCGTATGTGTATGGTGAGACCGAGAGAAGAGCGAAAAATCTCCAGAAATTTCAAGCAAGAAAAAAAGTTGTCATCAGATCAGATCAAGGGTCATATTTGGTTGTCGATATGCGGGTGTTGATTCGAGTGGGTGACTCAACTTCCTACCGGCATAGATAACCCAAGTAGCACGTTAAGTAATCACAATTCCTGGGATTTGAGGTATGATAACATTCAAATAGTTCCTTGATTTATTGCTCCAGATTCTTAGTGGCGGATCCTTGGCTGATGTACACAATTCTTACTCAATAAACGGATACTGCTGATACCTCATTCTGCAATCGTGAAGCTGGAGCTGAGCCTCAATTCTCATTGGGCAGTCGTTTTCTATTTGTTGGACTGCGAGTGTGCCACTTCGAGTCGGTAGGCTACACTTAGCTTAATGTTGCGCCAAGGGTCCTTCGTTGCTAGGTCAAGCTTCGAGATGGGTTGCGCCATGGACTCACATATGTCGGCTACATGGAAGTTGTGTATTGAGCTTCAAGATGCAGCGTGTTGGCCCCGCATGGAAATGGGCTAAGCTGATGGATGGGCGTCCTAGGCCATGCAATCAGGCGCTTTTTCAGGCCCACCAACTTCTGTCTTACATGTGCTACTCACATGGACAATGGAATTGGGCTTCCTAATAACAATTTTGTTCTCGAAAACAATTTCTGCTTAGAAATAGTTATTTCTGATTTCATTCCTTAAATGAGTTTATGAGCATTCCAAGGCATTTGGTGATTGCATAAAATTTTTACTCCTAAAATAAAAATACATTTAGTACGACCTTTATTATTTTGTGATGTAGAATTTCTTTTGGTTTTTCAAAAATTTTATGAGAATTTTCCTTTTTTGCTTTCTTTTTTTTTTTTCTTTTTTTTTCCTCCTCTAACCGGTCGTTGGCATTAGCTATGGCTAGCGACCAACTAGACAAGAGACAACGACCTTACCAGCCTTGGGGAAGCTTCTCCGTGGCTAGGCAAGCTGGGCCTCACCCAGCCACCTACGAGGCTTGACCTCACCCTGCCATCACAAGGTCAAGCCTCCTCAAGGTCAATGAGGTTCATCTCTAGCTAGTCGTCGACCCTCGCCAAGTCGGATGACCAACTAGAGGAGGAAGATTAAGAAAAGCAAGAAGAAGAGAAGAAAATGACTTGATTTAGAATTGTTTCCAGGAACAAAAAAGTAACTTCTTTTTATGTTTTTATTATGTTCCAAATCTACTTTCGAGAACAAATCTATTCTCCAAAATAAATAAAATTAGTTGATGTTAATAAATAGATTTCTATTCTTTTTTTGTTTTAGAAATAAAAGAATAGCAATAGCCAAAAATTAACTCGTTACCAAAGAGACCCTTACAAAGGTCGCAGCACCCTGTTGACGCTGGAACTTACTAGATGGCAGCCAACCATTGGGCCCATTGTCAAAGTCTAAGAGGGCACTACGTGGCTCTGCCAGTGCTAAAGCGCAACATGTAAGTTTTTTAAATTTCCAAAAAATAATTTTTTAATATTGTATCTGGCTTAAATTTTCAATTCGACGTTCCATTGATCTAGCAGACACTCATGGCCTATATGTTCTAAAAAATGTCGGGACCATAGATTTCAAGAATTGAGCCGAGCAATTGACTATGGCGACATATTATGATATTTTTCTTCGTTAATTCAATTAACATGACTTTCATAGTGTCAAAAACCTATGATTTGAATTTTAAGATCAAATTAGTTGATTAGGTAGATACCTAAATTTTTAAAAGGAGATTTTGAATGAAAATTCTAGACACTTTACGATTAGAAGTGCAAATACCTAATTTTTTTCTACTGAGATTCGAGACAAATTTTGACCGGAAGCCAGCCTCATCAAGGGCTCCATGGAAGGGTATAATTGGGTTGCTCTTTATGATATTCTTCCAACGATACCCAATTTACTTGAATCAAATAGCTAGATCACTAGATATCGCGATTTTAAACCATGTTCGTGTAATATCGATGGGGAAGGAATCATGATTTTCTCGTCAAGAAAGCTTAAGACACGAGTGGGTGGTTAGAACTCGACCAAAAGTTAAAGTTATATTTATGTGAGAAAAATAAAAATGGCTTTTGGCAGTTTCCAAGTGGGCCGGCCTGCGGTTAACGTATAGCAACAGAGGTGCCGGGCGAAGGTAACGAAGACGCGCCTGTGGCTGAGGCGAAGCAGAGAGGTCAGGGGGAGACGGAGAGGAGATCAGTCTAGGGTTCGAGTTTAAGTTGGGCTAAATTCCACCCGAAGCTGAGGGTGTTCCTGCCTTCTTCGGGTATCAGCACATGGTGCAATGTAGCTTCCATGATTTTGGGTACAAACTGACTTGACCGGTTCCTGGTCTACTTGCGTTCGAAAGATTAACATGTGTGCATAAGACATTAATTTTTTATTATCATTAATTTGTGCATATAAGAGACCCTAGACAGGACATTTTAAAGCTGTATAGTAAACACACGTATTGTCTACGAAAGGTACCACCTCAAATCCCCACCATTGATCATAGAAATATCGCGTTTCATCTCCTTTTTAAATTCATGGACACTGGCAATCGGAAACTGGGCAAAAAGGCAGCACTCATACAAAAATTATTCAACTGTACCTAATAAGAGGTACTTTCGGAAAGGACAATAAGAGAAAACAAAACGACAAAAAACACGGAATGCCATCCGTACAAAAATTATTCAACTGGCTTGGTACACATAAAAAATTGAATTGATATCGTAATGAATGATGCATGCATTTCCAGATCAAACTATCTAGATTCAGTTTTAGTGCAATCCACCATATAATCGGAATGATTTGCCAATTCATACGGGTCAACGGAGAAAGAAGCAATACACTGGTCCATGTGAAACACTTAACAGATTAGCATTCACTCAAACCGATCTTTAGTTGTTGGTTCTCTGTGTCCTCGTTCCTCTGTCTCTTTTTTGGTATGAGATTTGTTCAAATTGGCATGGAATATGGATCTCTAGGTTGATGTCTAAAAAATGCACTAAAGACAAGCCATATTTACCAAGCATGGGATTGTTTCAAAGTGGATGGATCGCTGAGAAGTGATATCAAGTAAGAAACGGAAACTAGAACATAAAGAATAATAGGAGACGAATAATGTTTAGAGCACATAGCAGAAATCCGAAAAAGTTCATTTAGGAGATCACCAAGAGGGGGAGCCCAAGGTCCGAGCCCGTCAACATATCAAATTAGACTCACTTTCACTCAAAAATTAAATTAATAAGTTATGGATCAATTATGATATATTATATCCTTTAAACCAATTAGTTCTTCGACGTGAAACATAACACATAAGTGCATGTCAATAATCTCCTCATCATGTGCAAGGTCAGTGTTAGGTCTACTATTCATTAATTCACATGTCCTTCTGCACCTACATGTCTCAACTTAACATATTTCGATTGAATCTCCACTTTGTTCATGTTGACAATAACAACAATAACAACGCCTACCTTCATCCTTAATCTCTTTCTTCGAATTGAACTACGAAGGCTCTAGACCACATCATCAAGTTGCTTGAAAAACGGCATTGGTCACAAATCAACCATTGGCACAACAAAAGCTTAACATATTCATGGATAGATCACCAAAAGAGAACTCAAGTCCAATCCTATTAATATATTTAGTTGAACGTGCATTCACTCAAAAAGCTTACGTCAATGAATTTTGGGTCAACTACGATATATTAACTACTTCATACCACAAATCCTCCGAGATGGAACTTTGTCTAAGGTAAATTACACTTACATCTCAACAAATAACACCAAGACCTATCACTTTGTTTGCCTTCGCAGCATCAAAACTTGTCCAGCTACATCATTGGCACTGTTTGGCGGGTGTTGGGTATATCTTGATACCTAGAAACCGGATTCGACACTAAATCGAATCCCTAAATCTAATGCGGAAGACGAGCCTGGGAAAAAACACATGTATCACCGATCCTAAGGCACATCACGATATCGAACGTACCTTGTTAGCCATAGCCTAAACACCGATGTTGATTTGAAGAAGAAAGATTGATCCCGTTCTATCCGATGATGTCAATTGCCCTTGAAGTGGAGAAGAATTCGTCTTCTTGCTCTTGTTTTTCTTTTTGGAAGGAGAGGGAGAGAAGGAACGTACGTACTGTGAAAAGGTGTGTTCCTCCCTCTCTTTTCTCCCTTAAATACGTCCTCTCCAAAGGACGTGTCCCTTCGGTAAAAGACACTCCCCCAAAAGTTACAACTCTTCAACGTGTCCCTCCATCCATGGGCCCCAAACTTGTGGGCCGGGCTTTTAGGCCCATCATGGGCGGACGGGCCCACTAAGGCCCATCAATATTAATTAAAACCATCATCTCCCACTCGCACATGGTGGGCCAAAACCCAACATGGGCGGACAGGCCCTACTTAGGCCCATCAATTGAAAATCCATCAACTCCCACTTGACATGGTGGGCCGAACAGAATCCTCTTTTCCTCACTGCAACATTCATACCGGTGAATAATCCGTGCGACCAAGCATACTTTGAGAGCTCATTGCCATACATACATTAGGAATATATAGCAGCTCATAATAGGCATCACATTCGAGTAAATTTTAGTATGCAGCACCTAGATCGATCGATCACATTTATATCTCTCTTAATCTCATTTAAACAAATATATATATATATATATATATATATATATATATATATATATTGTATTGTATTCACAATTATGATTATCCCAAAGACAGTCATAATTGGTCGACCAATGAATACAAAACCACAATGTGATTCTCCAAATCCGATCTTCCTCTTTCCTTCAAACTCTCAATTTCAGTTCAACTTGCTTTTCTAGAAATGTCCCATTAGATCGAATCAACTCATGACCATTGGCAACATTCTAAGATAGCAAACACTAAATAGAAATCTTGAGAATAAGTAAGAGTCATGAGGGCACTAAATTGAGGAACTCCTTTCCTCAAGAGTCTCATACGGCATGAAAGTTGAGATCAAACTTTTGCCACTCTTATTGGTCGTCTCATGCATACGTAGTATGAAATACGTATTACGGTATTAACTCCTTTCCCATGGAGCGTATGTCTACACCATCAATACCGTACAGATGATAGTTCAGACATATCCAATGTCTAACTTGAGTTCACGTATTTACTCATTCACAAAATTCATCAGAACTCACATTTAGCATCTTAGACAGATAAAGTAAAATATGTGGGGTATTTTACTTTCGGACATAGTACATATCATGTCCTCATCTTAACACTTAGTTAAGGCGACATATTTATTTTAAGCTTGAGCTCTCGATTATCACCTAGATAATAAGCTTAAAAACCGTCTCATCTCTATTATCATATAGTAAATAGAGGCGATTACTCGTGTGAGTGGGCTAATTTCTTATCTGTCCGACATACTTTCTCAATATAATATAATGCACTGAGCATTAAGATGCATAAAGATCAAACAAAGATTCATAGGCATTAATGATGAAAACACAAATTCATTAAATGTGAACAACTCAGGGAAATTACAATATCCAGTACATCAGACTCTACGCAATCCTAGAGATTTTACATGACCACAAAACACATCTCTAGGTATTGGCTTTGTCATAGGATTTGCTACCATTCTATGCGTAGATATGTACTGTAAGTTCACATCCTTTCGTGTAACCATATATTTGACAAAGTTATACTTGGTATCTATATGTTTGGTCTTGCCATGATATTTTGGATCTTTGGTGTACGCTATAGCTGCTTGGCTATCACAGTTAACCAATAATGGATGTGCAGCTTTCTTAATAACACCTAAATGATCCAAAAATCTCTTAAGCCAAACTCCTTCTTGTATTACTGCTAATAATGCCACGAACTCAGCTTCCATCGTGGACAAGGCTATACACGTTTCTTTTTCTTTGCTCCAACATATGGTGCCATTATTCAATAAGAAAACAAAACTAGAGGTAGATTTCCTTTCGTCTAAATCTCCTCCCTAAACAGTTTCAGAATAGCCTTCGAGTCGCAGATCCTTTCCTTGATAACTCAGCGTATAATCAGCAGTTCCCTTTAGATACCTCAGTATTCTCTTAACGGCTTTCCAATGTGCTTGACCTGGATTAGATTGGTATCTACTCACCATTCCAACTACAAAACATATGTCAGGTCTTGTATACATCATAGCGTACATCAAATTTCCAACAGCACTAGCATAAGAAACATGTTTCATTTGTTCCTTTTCTTGTGGAGTCCTTGGACACAGTCTATGACTCAATCCTTCACCTTTTGTAATTGGAGTATCAATGGGTTTACAATATTGCATACGAAATTGTTCAAGAACCTTATTTATATATGTTTCTTGCGAAAGAGATAACGATCTCTTCGAACGATCTCTTGAAATCTTAACTCCAAGAATGTATGCAGCCTCACCCATATCCTTCATCTCAAAGTTGGAAGACAACCAACTCTTGACAGTATAAACAAACTCCATATTGCTTCCGACAATTAGTATATCATCAACATATAATGATATGATCACAAATTGATCTTTGGATCTTTTGATATATACACAATAATCCTCATCAATCATTGTAAAATCATATGCCATTATGGCATTATGAAAACGTATATACCATTGTCTCGATGACTGCTTTAGGCCGTATATCGTTCTCAAAAGTCGACACACATTTTCTTCTTGGCCTTTCATTATGAAACCAGCTGGTTGTTCCATATATATTTCTTCCTCTAATTCTCCATTGAGGAAAGCAGTCTTTACATCCATTTGATGTAACTCAAGATCCATACTAGCCACTATTGCCAGAATAATGTGAATCGAGATAAATCACACTACAGGAGAAAATGTTTCTTCATAATCAATTCCTTCCTGTTGATTATACCCCTTCGCCACAAGGCGAGCCTTATGCCTTTCTATCGAGCCATCAGCTTTTCGCTTTATTTTGAGAACCCACTTGTTCCCAATAGCTTTGCGTCCCTTTGGAAGATCAACCGGTTCCCAAACTTGGTTTGACTTCATTGACTCAATCTCCTCTTCCATTGCATGAATCTATTTTTTTCCTTACTAGGGCAATTCGAGCCTCATTAATATTTCTTGGCTCATCCTCATCTTGTGGGGCAATGATAAAAGTTTCCCCTTCAATGTCAAAACGTCGACGGGGAACACTTTTGCGACTTGTTCGCCGTATGGGAGATTGTACACTTTGCACATCATTCCCCATTACGCTCCCACTAGGATTAGATAATGATGTTGTCGTCTCATCATGTGGTTGTAATTGAGAATGAGTCGAATTCAATTCATCACTTCTCATATTACAAGAATGAGTCGAATTCAATTCATCACTTCTCATATTACTCCCACTTGGACGAACTCCATTAATATCATTATCTTGGTCCAAGGTTTCAAATAGGAAGTATTCTTCACCTATTTTGCCCTTCTTAGGAAATTCATTCTCTAAGAATGTGACATCCCGTGATTCAAATTCAGTTATACTCCCACTTTCCTGCTCACCTATGAACACATACCCTTTCGAGTGTTCGGAGTATCTTATGAAAATACTCTTCTTTCCTCGGGACCCAATTTCCCAAACTTGTGAGAGGGCTCATGAGTATAGGCAGCACAACCCCATGGCTTAAGAAAACTTAAGTCCGGTTTCCTACATGTCCATAACTCATATGGAGTAGAAGTAACTGATTTGGAAGGCACTCGGTTAAGTACATAGGCAGCAGTTAACAACGCATCACTCCAAAAGGTGATAGGTAAGTTAGCATGCGCCATCATAGACCTAACCATTTCTAGTAGGGTTTTGTTTCTTCTCTCCGCAACACCATTTTGTTGAGGAGTATATGGAATAGACAACTGTCTTTCTATTCCTTTTTCATCACATAATTTTCTGAACTCATCAGATAAATATTCTCGACCTCGATCAGATCTTAATACTTTTATTTTCTTGTCTAATTGATTTTCTACCAAGTTCATAAACCTTTTGAAACAACTTAATGCTTCAGATTTATGAGAAATCAAATAGACATATCCGAATCGAGTATAATCATCTATAAAAGTGATGAAATAAACAGCCCCATGCCTTCCTCTCACATTCATTGAACCACAGACGTCAGAATGGATTAAATGCAGAGGAAATTCAGCTCTTTTACCTTTTCCAAATGGTTTCCTTGTCGTTTTCTCTACTAGGCAATGCTCACATATGGGCAAATCGACTTTTTCAATGTTGCCCAATAAGCCCTCTTTGGCTAGTCTATTCATACGTTGTTGGCCAATATGACCAAGTCTAGCATACCACACATTCACATCATTATCATATGAATTAGGAGACGTGAGAAGGGAATAACAAACATTTGCATTAACATAGTCAATGTCTAATACAATGAAACCATCCAGAAAATAACCACAACCATAGTAGTTTGTATCCAAATACAAATCTACACCTCTATTATGGAAGTTCACATTAAAACCAAACTTAACCAATACTAAAACAGACACTAAATTTCGATGAATCTCCGGAGCATACAACACATCATGTAGGAATAAAGTGCGCCCACCACGCATGTTCAGTTGGCATGTGCCAATTCCTTTTACTTCAGCTCTGGAGTTGCTTCCCACATAGATCCACTTAGTTCCAGTCGGAACTCATCGAAATTCTACGAAGGATTCTCTATCCTTCGCTACATGGTCTGTCGCTCCTGAATCTACAGTCCACAGAGGATTAGATTCAGTCAAGAATATAGAACTTGACACATATGCAAAGTTCCCAATAGTACAAAGGGTGTGTACCTTCTTTGGCTCGCGACAATCGCGGGCATAGTGACCCCCTACGGTCACGGTTGTAACATTTCACCCTTGAAATATTCTTCACATGAGGACGTTTTCCTCTCCTCACATGAGGACGTTTTCCTCTCTTTTGTTGGTTAATTCTTGGTTTCTTGCAAGAAGGACTTGATCCCTTGCTTTCCCACATATTGAACGAATCAATGCGCTTGCGCTTAGAGCTTGAAGCCCCTTCTGAGCTTAAAGCAACATAGCAAATATCTGTATCCTGCTCAAATGCCTTGAGGCGATGATTAGCTATCTCAAGGTGGCGCACAGCATCCTCAAGATCTTCCATAACATGGTCAAGAGCTTTTAGTGCTTTTTGCTTTTCCAGCACATATTGAATTCTCATATTCAATATTTCACTATTCTCATTGTTCAATTTGTCCTCTTTGTTCAAATCAGCAATTATGTTTTTAGTTCTTTGAATCCATCGATCCGAACATATCGGACATATATGCACGAAATATTAATGCCTATCACTTATGCATCAATTTTGCACAAACCCATTATATTAATTAATAATTTTAAGTAAGGTTTGAGAATCAAAAGGTCACTATGTTTCCAATCATCCTCCAAAAATCCTAACTTAAAACTATCATTAATATAATTGTCCATGCAAAGTAAATTCTATGAAGCTACAAAAACTTCTATGAACTACCCACAGCAGTTAACAACAACAAAGAGTAAATAATATTTGACATCCAACAATGATATAATAACAATGCTTTCACATAATACAACTAACATATTAGTTGCTACATCAACAACAATCAGGTAGAAAACATAATATAAAATGTCCACTAAGAACACTAAATAAAGACCAGCCATAACATCTAAAACCAATGCATCATACTACTAATAGGGAAAGCTGCTACTTGGTTCAATTTCTTTTTCTTTTTCTCTGTAAAATTTTCAGGCATTCTTGACAGCCACGGAAAAACAGACGGATATCCCTTAGGATTTCTCCTACGCACATTCATTCCTGGCCTAATCGAAGACATTCCTTGGGTCACAGTCTTTGTGGCTCCAACCCGATGATATTCATCTACGAATTCCATTACTAGCTCCTTATAGCTAGTAAATCCTTTGACCTCCCATAAGCGATTCAACACTCCTTGCCATTCTAGTGGAAGAGTGTTCATAAAGAATCTCACCATCTGAATATCTGGCATGGGATAACCGTTCCAAATGACTTCTTGAATTTTGTTGTTGACCTCTATGACATGATCAATTATGTCGTCACTCTCCCATCGATAACCATTCAAATCGGCTATCAACCTTGAAAGTCTTTCCTTTTGTTCATCTGACATTGTGCGCACAGATGCGCGCGGCTTACGGGGAGGCATTGTTCCTACAACAAATGCAGAACAAAAAATGGATTACATATAATCCACATAGACATAATTGAAAAAGAAACACATTCCTTCTTCTTCTTCTTCTTCTTTTTTTCGGTCAACGGTCAACCGTCGGTCAACGGTCAAACGGTCAAACGGTCAACGGGTCAACGGTCGCCGGGTCGGGTCGGACCGGTCGGCCGGTCGGGCCAGGTGGACCGGTCGGACCGGTCAGGCGGTCGGGCTGAGCGGGCCGTCCGATCGGCACGCGTGCAGCTGACGTCACGATGGCGCGTGCCTCGCACGCGCCAGCGTCCGCGAACGCGCGCGGGCGACGCACGCGCCTTCCCCTGCGAATCGGCGCGTGCAACGCACGCGCCGAAGACGCCGCTTCGTTCCGGCTGCGCGTGGGGGCGCGTCCGGCGTCCTTTGGCGGCGTTCCGCCACTCGTCGCGTTCGTCTCGACGAGACCTTTCATCCAGAGCTTTCAGAAATGAATTTCGAGTTATAGAAACTCGAAAAAATGGATGAACAGTGCTCGGGTGTCGGGATTTTTCTACCCCGATTGGTGTCGGCCGATTAATTTCACGAAAAATCAATAAGAAATCATCCATAAACATGAAAGGGGTCGGGAATAACATGAACGGGGCTCTGATACCAATGTTGGGTATATCTTGATACCCATAAACCGGATTCGACACTAAATCGAATCCCTAAATCTAATGCGGAAGACGAGCCCGGGAAAAAACACATGTATCACCGATCCTAAGGCACATCACGATATCGAACGTACCTTGTTAGCCACAGCCTAAACACCGATGTTGATTTGAAGAAGAAAGATTGATCCCGTTCTATCCAATGATGTCAATTGCCCTTGAAGTGGAGAAGAATTCTTCTTCTTGCTCTTGTTTTTCTTTTTGGAAGGAGAGGGAGAGAAGGAACGTACGTACTGTGAAAATGTGTGTTCCTCCCTCTCTTTTCTCCCTTAAATACGTCCTCTCCAAATGACGTGTCCCTTCGGTAAAAAACACTCCCCCAAAAGTTACAACTCTTCAACGTGTCCCTCCATCCATGGGCCCCAAACTTGTGGGCCGGGCTTTTAGGCCCATCATGGGCGGACGGGCCCACTTAGGCCCATCAATATTAATTAAAACCATCAGCGAGGAATTGCTCTCAAAATGATCGCCTATTTTGTTGCCTCTCATGTAAGTTTACTTCTTTTCTATGTCTTTCTTTAATTTCCCATCGCTCTTCATAATCATTAATAGATTTATTAGGAAAAAAATTGTACTTGAAAGCTATAACCCTCTTGGCTCCTAATATAATCCTGTCGTTTCGTTTATCACTTTGAGGAAGGAATGTATGGTGGCTAATAATAGAAAAGGAAGGACTGTTGATCGTGCTTGTGAAGTTGGATCACAAAGATCTTCTTTTTCCCTTTTACGCCCAAAGGAACACAAAGATCTCAAATTATTCCTTTTAGTATATGATGAAGTGTTGTTGAGGCTATTCATGGACATGGACTGGGATTTTCACAAGACTTTATTCTCCCCTTTCCAAACATGGACCCCCAGATGTTATCGTTGAACTTCAGGGACTTCAATAGACAAAAAACTATAGAGCTTATCATAACATTCACTCGACCGACAAAAGAAAAGGATGATAGAAGTTATTTGAAACTTCAAATTTGAACAAGGTGGGGGCAAAACTCCAGGAACTTGTCATAAAGCGGCATTCATCTAGATGTTCTTTGTTTGGGATGAATTCAAAGGGAGATCACATCATATCTGTACCTTCTGATCTAAGGAGAAAGGACATCAGTGTCTTGTCCACAATAGCCGGCCCCACTAAAATACATCTTCTTCTTTTTCCATTATCAAAATCATGTTGTCTTCATTGTTCTGATCTTGTCATGAAGGTTGTCAATTTTCGATGGGTACTGCAAATTTCTTGCTGCCTGAGCTAAGCTGAGACGTAGTAGAGATGCTGCGTTAAATTCTAGCGTTGCTTAGTAAATGATAAGAAAGTATCCACAATTGTTTTTCGCTAGATGATAAGAAAAAATTAATGCCCTCATCATTTTATTATTAACTAACGGAGGCTTGTAAACACGACTCGGAGATCAAGATTAATAAGTACTCTTACGAAGCTGTTAAGCCTATACTTCAAGGAATAAGATATATCTTTAGGACATCTACAATTGTTCCTCCCACAGTGGATCGGCCGTTGGGAATCGAGGTTATATGAGAAACAGAAACTAGAACTTCAGGATAATATGAGATGAACAATCCTTTAGATTGACGTAATTGATTGGAGTGTTAGGAGAATTTGATTGTATATTCAAATTTGATCCAATGCGTGAAAACTATTAGGACTTGCCACACAATCACAGAGAAATTAAAGAGTAAAAGCGAGAAAAAGAATTTGAGACGTAGGATTTTATTTTGATTTACCCTTAAATTAGAGTTAAGTCTAGTTGAAAATTTCACTATAATTATCACATTACACTTCCCTGCTACATCCATTTATTATAAGAAAAATAGAATATATGTATATATTATCCAGTAATTATTCATTGAGGAGTCAAAACTACCAATAAAGTATAGGCTCAAATTATAAAAGTCCTCTAGTATCACGAAGATGTTGTACCCTGCAACCCTCGCTTGGGCATCTCCCGAACCCCTCCTTGCTTATTGGGGAGCAGGACTCCTATGCTATAATGTCGATGGGGAGTATGAATCACATCTTAACACAAACAGCTCACTAGCATGGCTACTTGCATGGGCCACAATCTAAATTTAACCAATTCATAGGGCTTGCAGGATATTTTATGAGATTCAGTATTCGTGCATATGGATTATTAAGAAAAAAAGTATGAGATGAATTACATTTGAGGAGATAAAGTATAAGTAGTTTAAAGAAAAAGGTGCTCCTATATGTCTGTTTAGTACCTACTTTTTCCAAGTTCCGACTTCGAGTAATAATTCCTAAAACAGGAAGTGCTCTACACTGCTTGTTGCCGCCATATTATGGATGTGGTACACCCCCTTCAAATGTGATCAATGTAAAAATTGGTTAATCACCGTGGTGAATGTGATAAAAATCCCCACAGTTATTGATTTATCACGTGATCTTATGATTGATTTACAAAATAATGGGAGCATACTTATCATGTTTAAGAAGGAACTATCAACCAAGCCACAATGTTTTATGAATAACAGGAAAAAGACGAAGAAGAACCGCATCGCGGAATAAATCACGGCCCATCTATGAACTCTCTAGAGATCGATTCTCTATTGTATCTTATCATATCCAAATTCGTTTGGTCGTAGTTCCTATAGGCTATCTTACCAAAAATACATCGAGAATTTCCAAATAAATATTTATTTATGTATTACGTCACTTAAGACACTTCGACAAAATGAATTGGGATACGATAGGGAGCTGATCCTCGACAGAGCGTTGAAACTCATATAAAACTAAGCGAAAGTCAGAGATGAGCGAATATCTCATGCACGTTTTGAATGCTGGTGCGAAATATACCTTCAAGGTTTTGACCTCAAAAGTTGTAAGGATAAGAGCTCCAGAAGGGCATGTCATCGCGCAAGTTCTTATTTAATAACTGAAATTGAATTAAGCAAAGCCAGTTTCTCCACGAACGAGATCACAATAGTCATCAACAAAGAACGTTGACCCTCTTACTTTTCGTAAGTTGACATTTTCACATTTTGACCTCGAAATTGTAAGGATAAGAGCCCCAGAAGTGCATGTCCATGCGCAAGTATATTTATAAAGTAACTGAAACGAATTAAGAAAAGCCAGTCTTCTCCATTATTGAGATCACTGGAATCGTTAACTAAGAATGTCCCCTTTTATTTATTCTAAAGGTCCGTTCGTTTTGCGGAAAATGAGCCATTTAGGAAAATATTTTCCCATAAGTCATTTTTAGGAAAATGATAATATTTTCTGGTGTTCGGCTAAAACCTGAAAATATTTCGGAAAATATTTTTTGGTGTTCGGTAAGGAAAATATTTTCCGCTCACCAGATTGGCGAGCGCAAGCATCAAGCTCGAGTCTCGCTAGATCGACGAGCGCAAGTTTGAAATCGATGAGCTTGAGGTTCACTTGGTCTAACGACTAGCCAATAAAGAAGAAGATGAGAAACAAAAATAAAAAAAAAATAAAAGAAAAAGGAAATTAAAAATAATTCAAATTAAAAAAAAAAAGAAAAGAAGAAAAATAAAGAGGAGGAGGAAGTCGGGATTTATAAAGGTGTGAGATAAGAGAGATCAAGTGAGGAAAATATTTTCTACTTTTCAAAAGTGGAAAACATTTTCCCCTATCTTAGAAGACTTTTTTCTTTGATGGAAAACATTTTCCTCAAAAGATTCATTTTCCGTGAAATGAACGCCGGAAAATCCGGAAAACGTTTTCTCGGAAATTATTTTCCGTAAAACGAACGGACCCTTCGTATTAGCAATTAGGAGATCGTCCTCGGACAAAGAGCTAAATAGCCTTAGATTTGATTTGATGCCGACGTTGAATCAAACCACTTCTTTTTCAGAGCACTAAAATCAGTAGAGACACCTGAATGGGAAGAGGCGGCATCGGCTAGCTGTTAGAATGGTCGTACATGGGTTATAGGATCCCCTTTTTGACGTCCCCATGCCCCAAGTTGGTTGTTTTTTTTTTTTTTTTTTTTTTTTCAAGATTTGTACTTGGGAATTTTTCAGTCAAGATTGGAGGTGGCTTGTGAGATCTTCTCATTTCGATTATCATTGACTTTCTCTTTTTTTTCTAAAATCTTATCCGGCCCCATTTCCTATAAAAGACCAACATGCACAGCTCAATATCTCACCCAGCAAACACATTGGAACCAAACCCTAAAATGGGAACTTCATTTCCAAACTCCAAGACACTCTACCTCTTCTTCCTCGTAGTGTTGTTCATAGGTTCATTTTCTTCACCTTCTAAAGCCTTTGCAAACGAAAGCCTAACCCAATGCCTCATAAACCATTCCCAACCTTCGCACCCAATGACCTCAGCCATATACACACCCAACAAATCTTCTTACTCAAACGTTCTTCAATCTTACATACGAAACCTGCGCTTCAACACCTCCGACACACCAAAACCCACTCTCATCCTCACCGCACTCCATGAATCCCACGTGCAAGCTGCCATCGTTTGCGCCCAGAAGCTCTCAGTCCAGATGAAGATCCGAAGTGGAGGCCACGACTACGAGGGCATATCCTACGTCTCCATCTCCTCGCCTTTCTTCATCCTTGACATGTTCAATCTCCGTTCTGTAGATGTCGACATTGAGGCTGAGACGGCATGGGTCCAGGCAGGGGCCACCCTCGGTGAGGTCTACTATGGGATAGCTGCAAAGAGCAAGGTCCATGGCTTTCCGGCCGGGGTTTGCCCCACGGTGGGTGTCGGTGGCCACCTCAGTGGTGGTGGCTATGGCAACATGATGAGGAAGTACGGGCTCTCCGTCGACAACATAGTTGATGCACGCATAATCAACGTCAATGGGGAAATACTGGATAGGGAATCCATGGGAGAAGACCTCTTTTGGGCCATAAGAGGTGGAGGTGGTGCGAGCTTTGGCGTCGTCCTCGCTTACAAGATCAACCTTGTCCGAGTCCCCCAGACAGTGACCGTCTTCAGTGTCCCTAGGACGTGGGAGCAAAACGCGACCGAGGTCGTGTACAAGTGGGAACAAGTGGCGCCCCAACTGCATGAGGATCTCTTCATAAGACTGACAATGGACGTGGTCAATGGAACAAAGGCCGGAGAGAAAACAATAAGAGCCACGTTTATCGCGCTTTTCCTTGGAGATGCTCAAAGGCTTCTTTCCTTGATGAGCAATAGTTTTCCCGAGCTAGGCTTGCGGAGCTCAGATTGCATCGAAATGAGTTGGGTCGAGTCCACGCTTTTCTGGACCAATTTCCCGATCGGGACTCCAGCCGATGCTTTGCTTTCGCGCACACCACAAGTCTTGACACATTTGAAGAGAAAGTCCGACTACGTGAAGCAAATCATACCGAAGGACGGATTGGAGCTCATTTGGAGGAGGATGATCGAGCTCGAAAGGCCGATGTTGACCTTCAACCCTTATGGAGGCAAGATGGGCGAGATTCTGGTGACCAACACCCCATTTCCACATAGGGCCGGGAACCTATGGAAGGTACAGTATGCGACAAATTGGGATGAGGATGGGGACGAAGCGGCACAACACTACATCGAGCTGACGAGGAAGCTCTATCGTTACATGACGCCCTTCGTGTCGAAGAACCCAAGAGAAGCGTTCTTGAATTATAGGGACCTTGATATTGGAATTAACCACAATGGAGACGAGAGCTATGAGGAAGGGAGAGTGTATGGGGTCAAGTACTTCAAGGGCAATTTCAACAGGTTGGTGGAGATAAAGACCAAAGTCGATCCTGGTAATTTCTTCAGAAATGAACAAAGCATTCCGGTTCTTCCCCAGTAAAAAGAAAGTGAAGTGCCCAACAAATAAGATCTGCTGATCCTTCACAATGGACACTTCATTAGTTCAGAGGATTTTAAGTTTGTATGGTGAATAAATCAGAATTTGTTTATGAGAATAAAGAGAGTGACGATGGGTCTTCATTCTCCTTTCTTGGGCTTTCTTGCACTTGTTATTTGCTAGTAGTTATGTATACAATCAATTTAAAACAAATTCTACACAAACAGCCGCATACAACATTAATTTGAAAGAGTGTACGGTTATATTCCTTAAATCAAGGTTGGATGAGGCTGCTTCTTTAAAATTTCTTTTGCACAAAGAGTGTATTCTCTATCTTCTCTTTATTTTCGTAACAAAATTCTTCTTGCACAAATCAACCATCCATGTACAAATTAATTTTCACAATGGTGGTAAACTGCTATTTGACTGGCTTGGGCTGAGTCCACGTCTGGCCCAAACAATTAGGAGCCCTATTAACGCCCAAACTTGTGAATCTGGGCAAGTGCCCAATCGGAAATATGAGCTAGCTGGGCCCGCCCATCCAGCCACCTTTTTCTTATTTTTTATTATTTGAAATTTCAAAAAGGAATACGAGATAAATGAGAAAAAAATGAATAAATTAATTTTTAGTTTTTATTTTTATTTTTTTATCACTTTACTTATGTGTTTTATAATATTTCTCTACATTAAAAATTTGAGCTTATTTTTGTCGTGTTTATATTTATAAACTTTAAATATCAAGATTGAATTATTAGTAAAACATAATTGTATGTTAATAAATATAGGGCCCGGCCGGCGGTCAAGGCCCTACGCACCCTTCTGCTCACTGGTCGAGCCTGGATATTTTGTCATGCCCGCCTAGTGAGTATAAAAAATCCAACCAAGCCTGCTTAACGCCACCTGCTCGCCGATCAAGTTTACTTACAACGGACTTAATAAAGTTCCAAAATATAATTTGACAAGCAGGGTTAAAGTACTAGCATAAATACAGCTTTTGATTTCGGTTTCCGTAGAGGACAAGAGTATCTGTTTTCGTAGTACAATAAATTGGGAAACTTGATCACAATTTGTGTAGCATCTACCATTGACGTCCATTTTAGTTTAATTTTTCTTTTGTAAAGACTATTTATCCATAAAAAGAAATTGAAAGGGTTTAACTTGTACGCGAACTCAATTACGAATTTGGGTATGAGACCCAATTTTCAGGAAAACAACTTTAGTTGAAAAATTATTGTCCTCTGAACAAATATTAGATTTGGAAATGATATCATATAAAGTATATCTTCGTAAGATACGTGTCCAAATAATTGCATCAAGGTGGAGAAAATGATGAAAAAAGAAGAAGAAAAAGCAGACCTTATTATCCTCGCATTTCATCGTGATTCTGTCATGGAATTGAATGCCGTCCTATTTTTGCTGGTGTTGGATTTCAAGTCGGCGGAAGACGACTTACCTTTATCCGATGCGCAAATAACAATTAACCCCGGAACGAACGTTGAATTACGGATGAATCACAAACAAAATTACTTCACCTTGGTTTGAATACAATCACAAGGAAAGCATTCGATTTCCACAGCGTAAATGCCGATCGTTCTTGTAAAACTGAAATAGAATGCCTTCTTCTTTTTTGATGGAGAGGGAGAGAAATTTGGTGCGTATGTTCTGCCAACACCTCCAACGGTTGTCTACAAAAGGACTTATATACGACACCCTTCATACCCTTTCAAAAGGGTATCTTTCCATCGTAGCATATCAGGTCCAAACAATGCGGTCCAATCACACCCCATCATGGACATACTAGTTAAAGTATAACATCTCCCACTCAAACATGATGGGCTTGAAAGCGCTCTATCAAGAATATAAGGCATTCAATATTCATCAACTTTACAAAACAATTCATATTGACAAGTAAGCCGTGCGACCAGTGAGTATACCTACACTTGGGAGCTCAAATTATGCACTTATTAGGGATGCCATAATGGCTACAACCCCGAAAAAGAAATAAACAATTGATGTCTCACAGTGTCCTAGACATATTTTGTTACATCAATTCAAGTATACCTATCCCTTAAAGACTATATTTGATTATTCTCAAAACACCATGTATTTACAATTATATCCGCAACTACATAAAAACGATATAATTGGTTGACTAGTAAATACATGTGATAGATGTAAAACAATAATAATCTTCCTTCGCACTCACGTCTCTCTCCATTTCAGAACAACTGCTTTCCTAGACACGTCCCATAAAAGCCATATCTATTCATGACCGCCGGTAACATGCTAAAGTAGCAACATTGATCTTTCACTTCGAGAATATAGTCAAAAGTAACATAGGGCACAAATTAAGGTAAATTATAAATTACCTCAAGGGTTCACACGATGAGTAAATAAGGATAATTTTAGTCACCTTCCCTTGTCAGTCGTACAATGCACATGTAGTATGAATTACATGCTATAGAAGATTTCTCTTTCTATAAGAGCGTATGTCATTTCTTAAATATATCAACTATACGGATTTTAGCCTAAACATAGTCACGTGCTTCTCACGTACTCATGTTTAGCTCGTGTGATATATCAGCTCTCTTTCCATAATGCCCAATTAAGTACTCGCATCCGACATCTTACAAGCATACATGATTGTGGGACTATCATGTTCGGTCTTATTATAAACAAATCACAGACCTCATCTTAACTCTAATCAATGCGACATATTTTATGTACCAGACTTGTTCTTTAGCATTTATTTGTATATAATGTCTCATCTCAACGTGTTAACTATAGCACTTGAGGCGATTGCTCGTGTGAGTGAGCCAATCATTGCCTGCTAACATACTTTCCAATAATATATGTGTGCTTATGCTAGTCTCATAATGAATTTGTACTTATTAATAAAACATCAAAGCCACTATTAGACAAACAAGTACAATACACATGTCCACATATACATAAAACAATGATCCTCTACAATAACACATATCACATTCTACACAATCCTAGTGACATCCTGTGAGTCAAGAATATGTTTCTAGGAATAGCCTTCATAAATGGATCAGCAACCATTCTATTGGTTGAAATGTATTATAGGATCACTTCTTTATGCGCTATAATATCTCTGATGAGGTTGTTCTTTATGTCAATGTGCTTCGTCCTTCCATGATACTTGGGATCTTTCACATGGGCAATGGCTGCTTGACTATCGCAATAAATTGTCACCAGTCTTGGAACCTCAATGATAGTGGCTAAATTTTCCAAGAAATGTTTTAGCCATACTACTTCTTGCACTGTGGTAGAACATGCAAAAAATTCAGCCTCCATAGTAGACAAGGCCGTGCATGTTTATTTCTTGCTATTCCAAGAAATTGCACCTCTATTGAGCAAGAACGCATATTCAGAAGTCGATTTACGCTCATCCAGGTCTCCACCCCAATCAGCATCTGAATAACCTAATAGGAGTAAATCATTCCATTGTTAACAAAGTCGATAGTTCATAGTACCCTTCAAGTATCTCAGGATCCTCTTCACTGCTTTCCAATGTGCTTGACCATGATTTGATTGATATCGGCTCACCAATCCCACGGCATAACATATGTCGAGTCGAGTACACATCATAGCATACATCAAACTTCCAACCGCACTAGTGTAAGGAACAGTTTCCATTACTTTAATTTCTTCTGGAGTCTTAGGACACATCTCAGTACTTAAGCCTTCACCTTGCATGACAGGGGTATCAATGAGATTACAGTGCTGCATATTGAAACGATCAAGAATCTTTATAATATAATACTCTTGTGATAAAGTAATGAGTTTCCTTGATTGATCTCTTTCAATCTTAACTCATAATATATAAGCAGCTTCTCCCATGTCCTTCATTTCAAAATTGGAGGACAACCATTTTTTTTATGGTGATAACCAAAACCTTGTCATTTCCAACCAACAGAATATTGTCCACATAAAGTGATAAAATCACAAATTTATCTTTGGACCACTTGACATATACATAATGATTTTCTTCGATCATCGTGAAACCAAAAGTTATTATGACTCGATGAAAACAAAGATATCACTGTCTAGATGATTGCTTAAGGCCATATATTGAGTAATGAAGTTTGCAAACTTTATGCTATTGACCTTTAGCTATGAAACCTATTGGTTGTTTCATATAGATTTCCTCATCTAGTTCTCCATTGAGAAATGCCGTCTTTACATCCATTTAATGTAATTCAAGGTTCAAATGTACAACGATGGCTAGAATAAGGCGTATTAAGGCAAATCTTACAACTGATGAAAAGGTTTCCATATAATCTATACTCTCTTGTTGAGTATAACTTTTCGTCACAATGTGAGCCTTATACTTTTCAATGGATCCATCCGCTCTTCGCTTAATCTTAAAGACCCATTTGTTTCCAATGGCCTTATAATTAGGTGTTAGATCAATCAAGTCCTAGACATTATTTGCCCTCATTGACTCTATTTCATCTTCCAAAGCTTTTCTCCATTCTTCCTTATCAAAGGATGAGAGAACCTCTTGAACAGTCTTAGGTTCGGCATCGTCTTTCTGAGCAATCATAAATGCTTCCCCTTCAATCTCAAAATGACGACGATGAATGCTTTTACAATTACTTTTACACAATTGAATTTCTCTTGAATTCAATTCGCCAGATGATGAACACTCTCACTAAGTCTTGCATGTTGAGGTAAATCTTCATTTTCCTCTACAACATTAGTGGGTGTGTTATTAGGATCTTCCATTTCATATAATTGGAAGTCTTTATCAATCTCACATCTACTAGGAAAATCGTTCTCCAAGACGTGACATCTCGTGACTCCATTTCGGTCACACTTCCATCAGCTTGTTCACCTATGAACACGTACCCTTTTGAGTGTTTAGAATATCTTATAAAGATACATTTCTTCCCTCTATGACCTAATTTGCCATATTTATGGGAAGAATTATGAACGTAAGCTGCACATCCCCATGGACGTAGACTACTTAAGTATGGTTTTCTACTAGTCCATAATTCATAAGAGGTGGAAGTGACCGATTTTGAGGGCACTCGGTTAAGTACATAGGTAGAGATCAATAATGCATCTCCCCAATAGGAGAAAAGTAAATTTGTTTGCGCCATCATAGACCTAACCATTTTCAATAGGGTTCTATTCCTTCTCTTAGCTACCCCATTTTGTTATGGAGTACTAGGAATAGTCAATTGTCGTACAATTCCATTTTTATCACAAAGAGCCTTGAATTGCTCCGATAGATAATCACGTCCGCGATCGGTTCTCAATGCCTTTATCATTTTGTTCAATTGATTCTCTATCATCGTTATATATTGTCTAAATCAGTCTAATACTTCTGACTTATGGGAGATCAGAAAGACATGACCAAAACGTGTAAAGTCATCTATGAAAGTGATGAAATATGAGACTCCATGTTTCGCCCTCACATTCAAAGGACCACAAATGTCAGAATGAATGAGTTGCAATGGAAATTCAGCTCTAGTCCCTTTATCAAATGGTTTTCTAGTTGCTTTTCCCATTAGACAATGTTCACATACGGGTAGATTAACATTAGTGAGTGACCCTAAAAGGTCTTCTTTAGCTAATCTTTGCATTATTTGCAACCCAATGTGACCTAATCTTGCATGCCAAGTACTTGCATCAATCTCAACATTACTAGAAAACGCAATTAAAGAAAAACAACCGTTAATATTAACATTGTACTGATCATAGTCAATGTCTAACACCATAAAACCATTTGATACATGACCTGAACCATAATAAACTGTTTCATACAAAATGTCAACATAATCATCATGAAAATTTAATACATAACCTAGGCTAAGAAGAATAACTATAGAGACCAAGTTTCGTCGAATATCCGGAGCATAGAGGACATCATTAGGAATAGGCTTTGACCACCACTTAAAATTAATTTACATGTCCCGATACCCTTTACTTCAACTCTTGAGTTATTCCCAACATATATCCATCTTTTTTCAGGCTGTATCCGATGATACTCCACAAATACTTCTCGGTCTTTAGCTACGTGGTCTGTTGCTCCTGAGTCTACAATCCACATTGGATGAGATTCAGCAATCATTACAGTGCTAGAAACAAAAGCATTACTTAAAATAATTGAGTAATAGGATACTTCTTTCGGCTTAGTGCATTCACGAGCAAAGTGACCCATCTTGCCACAATTGTAGCACTTCATCTTGGCCTTGTCCTTCTTCCCACCATGCTTCTTGCGTTGGAAGGTCTTAGCCCTTTTAGGTGCATGATCAGTCTTTTTCCCTTTGTTGTTGAATTGAGAATTCCTTTTGCGCTTGAAGCCCGAAACTTTGTGCAAACTCGATTCAGCAACATAAGCATGAGTAGAGGATCTCGCAGCCTCTAGGCGCTCATCCTCTAATTCCAAATGATGTGCTATATCATCAAAAGTGACAATATTCTCATTATGCGTCATATTGATCTTCATATGCTCCCAATTGTCAAGAAGAGACCTTATAACAGTTTGAATTTGCTGTTCATCAGCAAGGGAGTGACCTGCCGACTTCAGCTCACGAATCATATTTGACATCTCCCGAAGATGCTGCCTCATTGTTACATTTGGGCGCTTCCGGTATGTGTCAAACTTGATAGTGAGTCTCCTCAACTTAGTGGCAGATGTACCCCCAAACTTATTTTTCAAGGCAACCCACATTGTTCGAGCTTTATCATAACTTTCAAACTCACACATGAGATCATCTTGATCAACAACGTGATGCAAGCAATACTATTCTTCTTTTTCCAAGCTTGATAAGCTTCTAGATCTCTTTTGTGTTGAGCTGAAGTTCCATGCTCAGGTTTATCCATGGTGTGGTTGAGGGTTTCCAAAACCTCTTACTCTTCAAGGATGTACTGAACCTTTCAATGCTAAATATCATAATTGTCATTGTTCAGCTTCTCACCCTTATTGAGGTTAGCCACAATGGTCTTGGATGCCGAAGCCATAATCAATTGCTATAACACATTGATATAATAGACGCAGAATTAATACTAGCACATTTTTCAGAGTAACACACATTTAATTTGCAGCAAAGACAAACTAAATTAATGATAATTCAACAAAGACACAGAAATAAAAGTTCACTATGTTCCCAATCAACTTCTATGTACGATTGTTCTATTATCATTAATTAGTTTAATTTGCGCAAATTTTAAGTTCTAGGTGAGAACTCTTTTGAATTCTACCAACCTACGAACTCCCACTAGAAAAATAATTACATGACTTCATGTAATTTCTACATTTTTCCATTAACACAAAAACATAGCATGATGTGAACCAACGTACAAAAAATAATCATGCTGCAACTACAATCAAATTCGCAATTCAAGATCTAACGGAAAAACAAGGATTTCCTACCATTGTTCGAATTTTCTTAAAACTAGAAAATTGCAAGTATATTAAACTATATACATGCTACCATCAAACCAAGCTCTACACAGTATGACATCACTTCTATATAGGCTAGCTACTATATTTCCTAAGCATAAGAATATACAAGCTAGAAAAGAATAAATTATGCATTAAACCCCTAAAAATACGCGTACTTAGGGTTCCCTACACATTTCACATCTTTAAAAAATTCAAAAATAAAAAATAATTATACCATAGTGTAGAGCACATCCATACAAACCCAACGCCTTTGACCATGCTCCAATCGGAGCATGCATGCGCCCACACGCGTCGCCTGAGTGCGCGGCGTGTGTGGCGCACACGCTAGCGAGCCTAAGGGCTCCTGGTCGGTCCAACTAGTCTGATCGGTCCAACTGTTGACCGGTCCTACCGTTGACTGGTCAACGGTCAATGGGTCGGGTCGGGTCAACGGGTTGGGTCAGGTTGCCAGTCGGGTCGGGTTGCCGGTCGGGTCGAGTTGGGTCGTTGGTCGGTGACCAGCTGGCCAACTGCCGCCGGCGCTGACGTCATCGATGACATCATCCCAATGGTTACTGACTGTTGGATGACGTCATTCGTGATGTCAACACGCGTCGCGTTGCTTCGCGCGACGCACATGCGTCGGTTCGCCGACCAACGTGTGTTGCGCACGCGCTGGCGTCCCCAGCGCATCAAGCGCGTGAGGCCCCCGCGCAGTAGCTTCTGGCCGTGCGTGTGGGCGCATCCGGCGTCCTCCGACGATGATCTACCCATCGTCGGACTCGTCTCGACGAGTACTTTCACCCCGTATATTCAAAAGTTGATTTTGTCCGAAAAAATATTTCAAAAAATGGCCAAAACTGTACAGGTGTACCCGATCCCGAACTCGTTCTTCGCTTCGGTTCATTTTTGATAATTCAAATAGCAATTTCGATTAATAAACATCCAAACAGTGTAGATATCATATTCTTGATCACGATATCAAGTGGTAAACGAGAAAATTCGATGAAAAAACAAGGCAGAAATCACAATCGGGCTCTGATACCAATGATGGAATTCAAGTCGGCGGAAGACGACTCACCTTTATCCGATGCGCAAACAACAATTAACCCCGGAACAAACGCTGAATTGCGGATGAATCACAAACAAAATTACTTCACCTTGGTCTAAATACAATCACAAGGAAAGCATTCGATTTCCACAGTGTAAATGTCAATCATTCTTGTAAAACTGAAATAGAATGCCTTCTTCTTCTTTGATGGAGAGGGAGAGAAATTTGGGGCGTTTGTTCTGCCAACACCTCGAACGATTGTCTACAAAAGGACTTATATATGACACCCTTCATACCCTTTTGAAAGGGTATCTTTCCATCGTAGCATATCAGGTCCAAACGGTGCGGTCCAATTGCACCCCATCATGGACGTACTAGCTAAAGCATAACAGCTGGCAATTAAAAAAATGTTGATTCGAAGTGAAGATTGGTGTGGTTATGACTATGAGTTGTGAAAGTTGAAGTCTAAGATGCAAACTTCACCTTAAAAAAAAAAAAAAAAAAAAAAAATCCCCAACTTGTTAAACAAACAGAATGTAACCCCTCGAAAATGTTTTAAGATAAGCTAAATGTCCAAACCTATCCTCCACCCTTTTTTCTTCTTAAAAATCCAATTCTTTATATAAGGGTATCAAATTAATGTTTTAATGATAATTTATTATATCTTCAACTAATCAAAACATTAATAGTGTTAGCAATATTAGGATATTTAAATATCTCTTAGAGATATTTAGGATATTTCCTCTTATTTCAATATATATTTTGATTATGCATACCTATGTTGATTTCCTTTGATATTCACTATCTAAACTTATAAATAGGCGTTCAATGTATTCTTTTTAATACATTGAAATATATTGAAATCTCGCAATTCTCTCTTCCGCATTATTTCTAACTTGGTATGAGAGCTAGTTAATCTTGAAGTGTACCAGGTGCATTGCACACCCAAGTGCGTTTCTGAAGCTAATGTTGTTTCTTGTCATTTCTTTTCCAATAAGTCCTAACGACCTTATTATAATTATCTCTAACAAATAGGAAAGGTAGCTTATCAAACAACATCCATGGGTTTTGATTAAACTATCCCTACTTATCTACAAGTTGCAAATCATGTCACAAAGCCTCTTCCAAATAGAAGTGCAAAATAGGCACATGAATGCACTAGGACTGTGTAGATAGTGAATGTTGTTCTATTTTAAGTTGTGATACATAATATACTCTAAGTGCAAGATAGGCACGTGAATGCACTGGGACTGTGTAGAATGGGAATGTTGTTCTATTTTAAGTTGTGATACATAATATACTCTTTTGGTGTAAATGAAAGACATGAGTTCGCTTCTATTTTGAATGTGCTTAGTGCTCTTAAGATGAATTGTATTCATCTATGATGTGAATGCTGATACGAGTAGACATATAAAATGTGAATAATAGAAATGTCAGACTGGTTTTAGATTTGCTTTCTCGCACAGATATTTTCCCTTAGAACTAGTGGTGGCATGCATAGAGATGAGACTCGAGAGCTCAAAAAGATCATAGGGAGACATCATGCTTAACAATAATTATCTCCAACAAATAGGAAAGGTAGCTTATCAAACAACATCCATGGATTTTGATTAAACTATCCCTACTTATCTACGAGTAGCAGATCATGTGACAAAGCCTCTTCCAAATAGAAGTGTAAGATAGGCATGTGAATGCATTGGGACTACATAAATTGTGAATGTTGTTCTATTTTACATTGTGGTACATAATTTACTCTTTTGGAGTAAATGAAAGACAAGAGTTCGCTTCTATTTTGAATGTGCTTAATGTTCTTAAGATGAACTGTGTTTATATATGAAGTGAATGCTGATACGCGTAGATATATAAAATGTGAATAATAGAAATGTCAACTAGTTTTAGATTTGCTTTCTCGCACGGTTATTTTCCTTTAGAACTAGTGGTGGCATGCATAGAGATGAGACTCGAGAGCTCAAAAAGATCATAGGGAGACATCATGCTTAACAATAATTATGAGACACTTAGATATAAGAATGAGATGAGGTGAATGGATGTGATATAAATTTTAAGGAACAACAATTGAAAATATCTCTCTATTAGAATTTGGGTTTGTTAAATGATGATGACTAGCTGAGGTTTTTGTAGTGTTTATATATGCATTACAACTAACACTAACACTAACTTACGCCCCAGGGATAGAATGAATTACTAGTGCACGTGATTCATACCGCATATGTCGACCAATTGGATAGTGGGAGGGAAAATTGTAATAATTGAAATTAATGTGTACACTCCACTGTGTGAAATCTTGAAGGCTATGGAAAAGCTACGTTTAGTGCAGCATTTTCAAAGGGATTTGGATCTCTGGAGACCCTTAGAGACAAAGTTTCAATGTTTGGTAACACAATCTCAGAGGCCTTTAGTGCGAAGTTGAGTTTTGAAAATGCTCAAAAGTCATGATTACTTGGGAATAGCTTTGGGTTGTTAGCATTCTGTAAGTGTTACTTTGAGGATTTAGTGAATTGCTTTTTTCCATTCTTTTCCTCACTAATGTTTTTATGTTCCTGTTTTACCCTTGCGGTTACTCTAGACACATTGCTCATCGCCTCTCTCAAATAGAGATGATTATGCCACCATATCTAGCTTGTCGAGGGTTGCATGACGTTGGCAAGCTTAGTCAAGGTTTGCTCGATGACGGCAAACTTTGCTGAGGTGAAATCCATCTCACCTTGGGCCGAGGATCACATGAGGGTTGTTGAGGACTACGTGATAAGAATCGCTAAGGGTTGCGTGAGAGGGGAGTTGAGGACATGACAGGGTGGCAGCGAGGGACAAGAGGAAGTTGGGGTGGCGGGCTTCATGAGGCCAAAGTTGCTTTTTAAAGTGTATTACCAAAATATATTTGCATTAAGTAAAACTCATTGGAGGCAAAGTCATTTTGTCTAGATGCAGTGTCTCAAATGCACCAATATAATACCCTCAAAATTTTTGGCTAAATTTCCTGATCGTGATCTAGTGATTGCTACCAAAGCATGTTTTCTCTAGTAAAAAATGATGTGGCCTCTAGGAGATGTTAGGAAACAAGCTAAGTTCAAATGGAGAGATTCGAGTAGAAAAGGAAGACCAATTTATGTTTACATTGGTACATATATATGCCAGTTAATTGGTACATGATTGAATCAAGCACGTTTTTTAAGTGGGATTAAAGGTGTTGAACCAATGCAATAAACTACTTTCAGGATATAACGAAATCATATACTGTGAGTAACCAGTGCATAATAAGCTGAATGCAAGTGCACTCATCGATTGTATGACCAATATGCTTGTGTGAATCGATCCATTGGGAAACTACTTGCAAATGATGGATAAATATGTATATGGGATATGAAATTCCATCCAACACATAATATGAGAGTGGGAAATGATAAGTTTTATGGATTGAGTTGGGCCGACCATGATGGGCTGATCCAACCCAGCCCATTCTGTTTCATAGCTCCCTGGGTGGAACAGTTGTGAAGGAAGAGAAAATTTTCTCCTCCTTGTTTTATGGGCTTGCATGGTACTTGGAAGGTTTTTTTTTTTTTTTTTTTTTTTTTTAAGTGAGTGAAGAAAAGGGCTTGTGTGCGTGGGTAGAAGACTGGTCCGAATAAACAAAAAAAAAAAAAAGCAAGGAGAATATGAACAGTGATTTACAAGCAAGTTTTGTGTCGAGCAAGGTCATATCTAGTTGTTAACATTAATCATGTAGAACTTTACATCACATAAAAAATGCAAAAAGATTGCATTGCATTTAACTTAAATTGCACCGTATATGTTTTCTAATTTTTGAAATAAATATCTTAGGTGCAATGGAAATCATGTGATAACCTAGGAAATCATGTAATTTAGACTAGGAATTAATATACATTATTTTCTAGTTTGATTTAGGTCATCGTATAGATTCAAGCAATTTCCCATTTTAATTCGTTATTTAGTGCAATGAAGTTCCCTTATCCATGAAATCTCTTATTCACAAAAGTAAAATGTTCTCTCGCATTTTGCTTGGATTTCCAATTAATCCGTAAATAGATTACTAGAGACTTCTAATTGAATTAAAATGCATGATTAAATTAAAACTTCAAAGTTGTGATTGATATGATTTTGATAGAGTTCGTGTTATGTATTTATTTAGTAATTTATTAGCTTTCCCTTGGTGGTCGCATTTGAAAAGGTCGTGACAGCTAGTTGATTAGACCATTGGACTACCACTTCAGAACGGTAGGCCACCCTTAGCTTAACTTTGCGCCAAGGGTCCTTTGTTGCAAAGTCAAGGTTTGAGATGTGGCTCTGCCAGCACTTGGGCATATGCCCCAAAGCGTCATCATGTAATATTTTTTAACATTTGAAAAAATAATGCTTTATTAATATTTTACCTAGTTTGAGTTTTTCACTCCACATTCAGTTGATCTGATTATTGTGCCTACAAAAGCTCGTGGCTTAGGTGTTCTTAAATATGTCGAGGTTGTAGATTTCGAGAATTGGGCCGGAAGATTAACCATGACGGGATATTATGATATTTTCTGCATTGATTTGATTGACTTGAGTTTTACGGTGTCCAAAACCTTTTGATTTGACTTTTGCGGTCAAATTAGTTGATTGGGTAGATACCTTAACTTTTAAAAGAAGATTTTGATTGAAAATTCCAGACACTTCACGATTAGAAGTGCAGATACCTTATTTTTTTAAACTGAGATTTGGGCCAAATTTTGACTGGAAACCAACCTCGTCAAGGTCTCCATAGACGGGTATATCCAATGTACTTGAATCATACGGCCGAATCACTAGACATCACGATTCTAAACCATGTTTATCTAATATCAATGAGGATGAAATCATGATTTTCACAGTTGGCTAATGAGATTATGTTAATTTAGTCATGAGCTTTCTAACGACTCAATAATCACTCAAAATGGTAGGCCACCCTTAGCTTAACTTTGCGCCAAGGGTCCTTTGTTGCAAAGTCAAGGTTTGAGACGTGGCTCTGCCAGCACTTGGGCATGTGTCCCAAAGTGTCATCATTTAATATTTTTTTACATTTGAAAAAATAATGCTTTATTAATATTTTACCTAGTTTGAGTTTTTCACTCCACATTCAGTTGATCTGATTATTGTGCCTACAAAAGCTCGTGGCTTAGGTGTTCTTAAATATGTCGAGGTTGTAGATTTTGAGAATTGGGCCGGAAGATTAACCGTGACGACATATTATGATATTTTCTGCATTGATTTGATTGACTTGAGTTTTACGGTGTCCGAAACCTTTTGATTTGACTTTTGCGGTCAAATTAGTTGATTGGGTAGATACCTTAACTTTTAAAAGAAGATTTTGATTGAAAATTCCAGACACTTCACGATTAGAAGTGCAAATAACTTATTTTTTTAAACTGAGATTTGGGCCAAATTTTTGACTGGAAACCAGCCTCGTCAAGGTCTCCATGGACGGGTATATCCAATGTACTTGAATCATATGGCTGAATCACTAGACATCACGATTCTAAACCATGTTTGTCTAATATCAATGAGGATGAAATTATGATTTTCATGGTTGGCTAATGGGATTATGTTAATTTAGTCATGAGCTTTCTAATGACTCAATAATCACTTTGATCGGAATTTTCTAAACGAAGCATCGACACTTTTCATTTCAACTAACTATTTAGCCCGACTTACAAAACTATGCTATCTTGACACAATTCTAAAAGTCAGTACAACACTTCTAGAAAGCTTGAGACGTGAGTGGATGGTTGGAAGTAAATCAAAAATTGAAAGTTGCATATTTATACGAGAAAAACAAAAAGGGTTTTCAACGGTTTTCAAGTGGGCCGGCCCGCGGTTAACGCATGGCGGTCACGGGGCTCGTGGTGATGGGAACAGAGCAACAACAGAGGTGCCGGGCGAAGGCAACGACGACGCGCCTGTGGTTGTGGCGAAGCAGAGGGGTCAGGGGGAGACACAGAGGAGATCAGTCTAGGGTTCGAATTTAGGTTGGGGTAAATTCCACCAAAGCTGAGGGTGTTCTGGTCTTTTTGGGGTATCTGCACATAATGCCATGTGGCTTTCCCGGATTTTGGGCACAAATTGAGTCGACCGGTTCCTTGTCGTCTTGTGTTCGAAAGATTAACATGTGTGCATAGGACATTGATTTGTTATTATCATTAATTTGTGCATACAAGAGAAGCTTCGATAGAAGTATCGCGTTTCATCTCTTCTTTTTAAATTCATCGACACTGGCAATTGGAACTTGGGCAAAAAGACAGCTCATTCAAAAATTATTCAACTGTGACTAATAAGAGGTACTTTAGAAAAGGACAGTAAGAGAAGAAAACAGCACAACGAAAAACACGGAAATGTCAATTGTACAAAAATTATTCAACTGACCTGATATATGTAAATTGAATTAGTGCCATAAAAAATGATGTGTACACATTCTAGTGCCATAAAAAACAGAATGTCAATTGTACAAAAATTATTCAACTGACCTAATATATGTAAACTGAATTAGTGCAAAAAAAAAAAAAAATGATGTGTACGCATTCTATGTGTGAACCCCGCCGGATCGAACTCTCTAGATTTTATTTTAATGCATTGCACCAGATTTGTGGAATAATTTGTCAATGCATGTGGGTTAACGAAGAAAGAAGCAATATACTCGTCCATGTGAAACACTGATGGATTAGCATTCATTCACTTGATCTTAGTCGTTGGTTCCCTATGTCCTTGTTCCTCCATCTCTTTTATAGTATGAGATTTGTTCAAATTGGCATGGAATATGGATCTATAGGTTGATGTTCAAAAAATGCACTAAAGACAAGCCATATTTACCAAGTGTGGGATCGTTTTAAAGTGGATGGACCGTTGAGAAGTGATGTCAAATGAGAAACGAAAACTAAAACTTAAAGAATAATAGAGACAAATAATGTTTAGAGTACATAGCAGAAACCTGCAAAACTTCATTTGGGAGATCACCAATAGGGGAGCCCAAGGTCTGAGCCTATCAACATATCAAATTAGACACATTTTTTCACTCAAAAGTTAAATTAATGAGTTATGGATCAAATAGGGTACATTAAATGCTTCAAACCAATTAGTTCTTTGATGTGAGATTTTTTCTAGCACAACACATAAATGCATGTCAACAATCTCTTCATAATACATGAGCTCAGTGTTAGGTCTATTATCATGAATTCGTGTATCCTTCTGCACCAACATGTCTCAACTTAACATATCTCAATTGAATCTCCACTTTGTTAACCATGCTAATAGTGACAACAATAACAATGCCTACTTTCATCCCTAATCTATTTCTCCGGATTGAACCAAGAAGGCTCCGGACCAAAACATCAAAGTTGCCTAAAAAACAACATTGGTCACAAATCAACTATTGGCACAACGAAAGCCAGATATCTTCATGGAGAGATCGCCAAGAAGGAGCTTAAGTCCGATCTTGTTATCATATCTAGTTGAACATAAATTCACTCAAAAAGCTTAAGCCAATAGATTTTGGGCCAACTACGATATTAACTACTCCATATCACAAATCCTGCAAGGTGGAACTTTTTCTAACATAACTTGCACTTACATCTCAACAAATAACACCAAGACCTACCACTTCATTTGCCTTCGCAACATCAAAACTTGTCTAGCTACATCATTGGCACTGTTTGGCGGGGGATTGCTCTCAACATGATCGCCTATTTTGTTGCCTCTCATGTAACTTTACTTCTTTTCTATGTCTCTCTTTAATTTCCCATCGCTCTTCTTAATCATTAATATAACCTTTTTGGTTCCTAAAATAAACCTGTCATTTTGTTTATCACTTTGAGGAAGGAATTTATGGTGGCTAGAAATAGAAAAAGGAAGGAATGTTGGGATAAAACTTAGGAGTCTCTTAACACGCTTGTGAAGTTGGATCACAAGGATCTTCTTTTTCCCTTTTACGCCCAAAGGAACACAAAGATCTCAAATTCTTCCTTTTAGTATATGATGAAGTGTTGTTGAGGCTACTCATGGACATGGACTGGGATTTTCACAAGACTTTATTTCCCCCCTTTTCCAATCATGGGCCCCCAGATGTTATCGTTGAACTTCAGGGACTTCAATAGACAAAAAATCGATAGAGCTTACCATAACAATGACACGACCGACAAAAGAAAAATATAATAGAAGTTATTTGCAACTTCAAATTTGGACAAGGTGGGGGCGAAATCTCCAGGAACTTGTCGCAAAGCTGGATCCATGTGGACGTTCTTTGTCGGGGATGAATTCAAAGGGAGAGCAGATAAGGTCTGTACCTTGTGATCTAAGGAGAGGACACAAGTGTCTTGTATATAATAGCAGGCTCCATTAAAGCTCCATTCATTTTACGAAAAATAACTTTCAAGAAAATATTTTCTAGATTTTCTGATGTTCGTTTCACAGAAAATAAATTGATTGCAGAAAACATTTTCCATGGGGAAAATAGTGTTCTAAGATAGAGGAAAATGATTTCTACTTTTGAGAAGTGGAAAACATTTTTCACACCTTCTTTCACCTCACTTTCTTTTATTAAATACCTTTTCTTTTTGTTTTTTCGTTTATTTTTTCTTAAATCTACTTCTTAATTAATTTTCTTTTTATTTCTTTTTTTTCCCTGTCTTTCATTTTCTTTTTCTTCTTCATTGGCCATTAACTAACCACAAGCGAGCTGGAGCCTCGCCATAGTTTGACAAGGCTTGAGTCCCGGCACGGCTCGAGCCCCAACCAAGTCGTCGGATCTACGGGGCTTGAGATCACGGGACATCGGGCAACCTCGGCCTTACCCTCGCTAACCTGTGGCAAGGCTCCATCTTACTGTGGCTGGTCATCGGTTGTCGCCATAGCCATCAACCGACCAACGAAGAAGAAAAGGAAAAAGAAATAAAAATAATAATAATAATAATAATAATAATAATAATAATAATAATAATAATAATAATAATAATAATAATAATAATAATAATAATAATAATAATAATAATAATAAAATCAATTATAGATATAATAATAAAAAAATTATTTACATTGGTGCATGAAGGAAAATATTTTCCCTACTGAACAATGAAATGTATTTTCTAGCTCATTTTCAGATTTCAGCCTATCATCGAAAAATATGATGATTTTTTTGGAAAATGACTTCCTAGAAAATATTTTTTAAAAACGCTATATTTTTCACGAAATGAACGGAGCCTAAAATACATCTTTTTTTCCATGTATAAAGATCATGTTGTATTCATTGTACTGATCTTGTCATGAAGGTTGTCAATTTTCGACGGGCACTGCAAATTTCTTGCTGCTTGAGCTCAGCTGAGCTTTAGTGGAGATGCTTCATTAAATTCTAGTGTTGCTTAGAAAATGATAAGAAAGTATCCACAATTGTTTTTCGCTGGATGATTGAAAATAATAATAATAATCCCCTCATCATTTTATTATAAACTAACAGAAGCTTGCAAACACGACTCTGAAAGAAGGATTAATAAGTACTCTTGCGAAGCTGCTGACCCTCTTTCGTAAATTGACCCTCTTTCGCAAGGATTAATAAGCCAATTTCTCCATTATCGAGATCACAATAATCATTAACTAAGAACGTTGACCCTCTTTCGTAAGTTGACTTTTCAAGTTTTAACCTCGAAATTGAAAGGATAAGAGCCCCAGGAGTGCATGTACTCGCGCAAGTATTTATGAAGTAACTGAAGCGAATTAAGAAAAGCCAGATTTTTCATTAATGAGATCAGTAGAATCATCAACTAATTGTCAACCCTCCTATTATTTCTAAGTTGGTTTTTTATTTTTCTCAAGATTTGTAATTGGGAGTTTTCCTGTCAAGATTGTAGGTGGCTTGTAAGATCTTCTCATTTCGATTCTCATTGATTCTCTCTGTTTTTTATAAATTCCTAGCCGGCCACATTTCCTATAAAAGACCAACATGCAAAACTAAATATCTCACCCAGCAAACACATTTGAACCAAACCCTAAAATGGGAACTTCATTTCCAAAGTCCAAAACCCTCTACCTCTTCTCACTCCTAGTGTTGTTCATAGGTTCATTTTCTTCACCTTCTAAAGCCTTTGCAAACGAAAGCCTAACCCAATGCCTCATAAACCATTCCCAACCTTCGCATCCAATAACCTCAGCCATATACACACCCGCAAACTCTTCTTACTCGACCGTTCTTCAATCTTACATACGAAACCTGCGCTTCAACACCTCGGATACGCCGAAACCCGCTCTCATCCTCACCGCACTCCATGAGTCACATGTGCAAGCTGCCATCGTTTGCGCCCAGAAGCTCTCGGTCCAGATGAAGATCCGAAGCGGAGGCCACGACTACGAGGGCATATCCTACGTCTCCATCTCGTTGCATTTCTTCATCCTTGACATGTTCAATCTCCGTTCGGTCGATGTTGACATCGAGGCTGAGACAGCATGGGTCCAGGCGGGGGCCACCCTTGGTGAGGTCTACTATGGTATAGGTGTGAAGAGCAAGGTCCATGGCTTTCCTGCCGGGGTTTGCCCCACCCTAGGCGTCGGTGGCCACTTAAGTGGTGGCGGCTATGGCAACATGATGAGGAAGTACGGGCTCTCCGTCGACAACATAGTCGATGCGCGCATAATCAACATCAATGGGGAAATACTGGATAGGGAATCCATGGGAGAAGACCTCTTTTGGGCCATAAGAGGCGGAGGTGGTGCGAGCTTTGGCGTCATCCTCGCTTACAAGATCAACCTTGTCCAAGTCCCCGAGACGGTGACCGTCTTCAGTGTCCCAAGGACGTGGGAGCAAAACGCGACCGAGGTCGTGTACAAGTGGGAACAAGTGGCGCCCAAACTGCATGAGGATCTCTTCATAAGGCTGACAATGGACGTGGTCAATGGAACAAAGGCCGGAGAGAAAACAATAAGAGCCACGTTTATCGCGCTTTTCCTTGGAGATGCTCGAAGGCTTCTTTCCTTGATGAGCAATAGTTTTCCCGAGCTAGGCTTGCGGAGCTCTGATTGCATCGAAATGAGTTGGGTCGAGTCCACGCTTTTCTGGACCAATTTCCCGATCGGGACTCCAGCCGATGCTTTGCTTTCGCGAACACCACAAGTCTTGACACATTTGAAGAGAAAGTCCGACTACGTGAAGCAAATCATACCGAAGGACGGATTGGAGCTCATTTGGAGGAGGATGATCGAGCTCGAAAGGCCGGTGTTGACCTTCAACCCTTATGGAGGCAAGATGGGCGAGATTCCCGCGACCGACACCCCGTTTCCGCATAGGGCCGGGAACCTATGGAAGATACAGTACGCGACAAATTGGAATGAGGACGGGGACAAAGCGGCACGACACTACATCGAGCTGACGAGGAAGCTCCATCGTTACATGACGCCCTTCGTGTCGAAGAACCCAAGAGAAGCGTTCTTGAATTATAGGGACCTTGATATTGGAATTAACCACAATGGAGACGAGAGCTATGAGGAAGGGAGAGTGTATGGGGTCAAGTACTTCAAGGGCAATTTCAACAGGTTGGTGGAGATAAAGACCAAAGTCGATCCTGGTAATTTCTTCAGAAATGAACAGAGCATTCCAGTTCTTCCCCAGTAAAAAGAAAGTGAAGTGCCCAACAAATAAGATCTGCTGATCCTTCACAATGGACACTTCATTAGTTCAGAGGAGTTTAAGTTTGTATGGTGAATAAATCAGAATTTGTTTATGAGAATAAAGAGAGTGACGATGGGTCCTCATTCTTCTTTCTTGGCTTTCTTGCACTTGTTATTTGCTAGTAGTTATGTATACAATCAATTTAAAGCAAATTCTACACAAACAGCCGCATACAACATTAATTTGAAAGAGTGTACGGTTATATTCCTTAAATCAAGGTTGGATGAGGCTGCTTCTTTAAAATTTCTTTTGCACAAAGAGTGTATTCTCTATCTTCTCTTTATTTTCGTAACAAAATTCTTCTTGCACAAATCAACCATCCATGTGCAAATTAATTTTCACAATGGTGGTAAACTGCTATTTGACTGGCTTGGGCTGAGTCCACGTCTGGCCCAAACAATTAGGAGCCCTATTAACGCCCAAACTTGTGAATCTGGGCAAGTGCCCAATCGGAAACATGAGCTAGCTGGGCCCGCCCATCCAGCCACCTTTTTCTTATTTTTTATTATTTGAAATTTCAAATAGAATACGAGATAAATGAGAAAAAAGTGAATAAATTAATTTTTAGTTATTTTTTATTTTTTTATCACTTTACTTATGTGTTTTATAATATTTCTCTACATTAAGAATTTGAGCTTATTTTTGTTGTGTTTATGTTTATAAATTTTAAATATCAAGATTGAATTATTAATAAAACATAATTGTATGTTAATAAATATAGGGCCCGTCCCGGCGGTCAAGGCCCTACACGCCCTTCTGCTCACTGGTCGAGCCTGGATATCTTGTCATGCCCGCCTAGTGAGAATAAAAAATCCAACCAAGCCTGCTTAACGCCACCTGCTAGCCGATCAAGTTTACTTACAGTGGACCTAATAAAGTTCCAAAATATAATTTGACAAGCAGGGTTAAAGTACTAGCATAAATACAGCTTTTGATTTCGGTTTCCGTGGAGGACAAGAGTATCTGTTTTCGTAGTACAATAAATTGGGAAACTTTATCATAATTTGTGTAGCATCTTCCGTTGACGTCCCTTTTAGTTTAATTTTTCTTTTGTAAAGACTATTTATGCATAAAAAGAAACTGAAAGGGCTTAACTTGTAGGTGAACTCAATTACGAATTTGGGGTATAAGACCCAATTTTCAGGAAAACAACTTTAGTTGAAAAATTATTGTCCTCTGAACAAATATTAGATTTGGAAATGCTATCATATAAAGTATATCTTCGTAAGATACGTGTCTAAATAATTGCATCAAGGTGGAGAAAATGATGAAAAAGAAAAATAAAAAGCAGACCTTATTATCCTCGCATTTCATCTTGATTCTGTCATGGCAATTAAAAAAATTGAATGCCTAAGATGCAAACTTATTTTTGCTGGCTTGAAAATGTTTTTAAAAAATGTTGAGTTTTTTTCGAAAAGTGAAGATTTCTAAGTTGGTTTGTGGTTATGACTTATGAGTTGTGAAAGTTGAAGTCTAAGATGCAAACTTCACCTTGAAAAAAAAAAAAAAAAAAATTCCCCAACCCGTTAAACTTGGGAACAAAAAACAGAATGCAACCCCTCGAAAATGTTTTAAGATAAGCTAAATGTCCAAGCTTGTTCTCCACCCTTTTTTCTTCTTAAAAATCCAATTCTTTATATAAGGGTATCTTATTAATGTTTTATGATAATTTCTTATATCTTCAACTAATCAAAACATCAATAGTGTTAGCAATATTAGGATATTTAAATATCTCTTGGAGATATTTAGGATTTTTCCTCTTATTTCAATATATATTTTGATTATGCATATCTATGTTGATTTCCTTTGATTTTCTCTATCTAAACTTATAAATAGGCTTTCAATGTGTTCTTTTCAATACATTGAAATATATTGAAATCTCTCAATTCTCTTTTCCGCATTTTATTTCTAACTTGGTATGAGAGCTAGTCGATTCGATCTTGAAGTGTACCAGGTGCACTGCACACCCAAGTGCGTTTCTGAAGCTAATGTTGTTTCTTGTCATTTCTTTTCCAATAAGTCCTAACGACCTTATTATAATTATCTCTAACAAATAGAAAAGGTAGCTTATCAAACAACATCCAAGGGTTTTGATTAAACTATCCCTACTTATCTACAAGTAGCAAATCATGTCACAAAGCCTCTTCCAAATAGAAGTGCAAGATAGGCACGTGAATGCATTAGGATTGCATAGAATGTAAATGTTGTTGTATTTTACGTTGTGATACATAATATACTCTTTTAGAGTAAATGAATAGTTTGAATGTGCTTAATGTTCTTAAGATGGACTGTATTCATCTATGAAGTGAATGCTGATGTGCATAGAATATAAAATGTGAATAAGAGAAATGTCAAACTAATTTTAGATTTGCTTTCTCGCACGGGTATTTTCCTTTAGAACTAGTGGTGGCATACATAGAGATGAGACTCTTGAGCTCAAAAAGATCATAGGGAGACATCATGCTTAACAATAATTATGAGACACTTAGATATAAGAATGAGATGAGGTGAATGGATGTGATATAAATTTTAAGGAACAACAATTGAAAATGTCTCTCTATTAGAATTTGGGTTTGTCAAATGATGATGACTAGCTGAGGTTTTCATAGTGTTTATATATGCATTACAACTAACGGTAACTTACGCCCCAAGGATAGAGTGAAATACTATAGCACGTGATTCAAAGTGCATGTGTTGACTTATTGGGTAGAGGGAGGGAAAATTGTAATAATTGAAATTAATGCGTACACTCCACCGTGTGAAATCTTGAAGGCTATAGGAAGTTACATTTAGTGCAGCATTTTCAAAGAGATTTGGATCTCTGGCGGCCCTTAGAGACAAAGTTTCAGTGTTTGGTAACACAATCTCGAAGGCCTTTAATGTGAAGTTGAGTTTTGAAAATGCTCAAAAGTCATGATTACTTGGAAAAGTTTTGGGTTGTTAGCATTCTGTAAGTGTTGCTTTGGGGATTTAGTGAATTGCTTTTTTTCATTCTTATCCTCACTAATGTTTTTATGTTCCTGTTTTACCCTTTCGGTTACCCTAGACACATTGCTCATCGTCTCTCTCAAATAGAGATGATTATGCCACCATATCTAGCTTGTCGAGGGTTGCGTGATGTTGGCAAGCTTCGTCAAGGTTTGCTCGGTGCCGGCAAGCTTTGCCCAGGTGAAATCCATCTCACCTTGGGCCGATGATCACGTGAGGGTTGTCGATGTCAAGGATTGCGTGATAAGAATTGCTGAGGGTTGCGTGAGAGGGGAGTCGAGGACATGACAGGGTGGCGGCAAGGGACAAAAGTAAGTTGGGGTGGCGGGCTTCATGAGGCCAAAGTTGCTTTTTAAAGTGTGTTACCAAATTATATTTGCATTAAGTAAAACTCACTAGAAACAAAGTTATTTTGTCTAGATGCAATGTCATTCTTTGAAAGCTTTCTCAAATGCACCCATATAATACCCTCAAAACTTTTGGCTAAATTTACTTTTGGCTAAAAGGAAAAATAGGACTATTCGGGGGTTGTACTTGTTTGATCAAATAGAATTATTTTGCTGCTTGATCTAGCGATTGCTACCGAAGCATGTTTTCTCTAGTCAAGAATGATGTGGCCTCTAGGAGATGTTAGGAAACAAGCTAAGTTCACATGGAGAGATTCGAGTAGAAAAGGAAGACCAATTTATGTTTATATTGGTACATATATACACCGGTCAATTGGTACATGATTAAATCAAGCACGCTTTTTTTGGAAGGTTTAAAGGTGTTGAATTGATGCAATAAATTACTTTTAAGATACAACAATATCGTTTACTGTGACAAACCAGTGCATAATAAGCTGAATGTAGGTGCACTCATCTCTCGTATGACCAATATGCCTGTGTGAATTGATCCATTGGGAAACTACTTGCAAATGATGGATAAATATGTATATGGGATATGAAATTCCGTCTAGCACACGATATGAGAGTGGGAAATGATAGGTTTTTTGGATTGAGTTGGGCCGACCATGATGAGCTGATCCAACCCAGCCCATTCTATTTCAAGGATCAATGGGTGGAACAGTTGAGAAGGAAGAGAAAACTTTCTCCTCGTTTTATGGGCTTGCATGGGACTTGGAATTTTTTTTTTTTTTAAGTGAGCGAAGAAAAGGGCTCGTGCACGTGGGTAGAGAGAAAATATTCAATGGTTGCCAATCACCCGGTTCGGGACCGGTTCCACGTACAAAACTTTTTTTCCTCTCAATATCTATTCTTACTCTTGCAATCACACTAGCCCTAGCACTCCTCCTTTGGAGATGGAGCCAAATTCTTGTGTAAAGTAATTTCTCTTTTTTTTATGTTTCATAACGAGTAGCTTAATATAATAGTTGTGGTATTAAAACTAATATTAGACCCATGTTTGTTGCTAATTCTTTGCCTTATGATTTTATTTATTATAATTAGCCATATGGATCATTAATTTTCCGTTTAGTAAAAAAAGTTCATGTATTAATTTATTATCAGTGTTTAATGTTTCAATATAAATTAGGAAGATTACGTTATTTTCTCACTTATTAATATAAAATTCAAAATTGTATAGGATATCAAGATGACACATGTCGGAAAAAGGGTGGGTGGGTCGAGTATAGGGTCCAATACAAATAGGGTCGGATATAGGGTCCAAAAAATTTTATTAGTAGACCCACATAGATAAGTAATTTTTTTATATGACACATGTCGTTTTATTAGTAGACCCACATAGATAAGTATATGCCAGGTAGGTGGGTGACGTGGCGCTTGTGAACCACTGAATATTTTCTCGTGGGTAGAAGATTGGTCCGAATAAACAAAAAGCAAGGGAAATATGAACAGTGATCTACAAGCAAGTTTTGTGTCGATCAGGGTCATATCTGGTTGTTAACATTAATCATGTAGAACTTTAGGCTATGCAAGTTCATTAAATTATATGCATCACATAAAAAATGCAAAAAGATTGCATTGCATTTAACTTAAATTGCATTCGTATGTATTTTCTAATTTTTGAAATAAATATCTTAGGTGCAATGGAAATAATGTAATTTAGACTAGAAATTAATATAAATTATTTTCTAGTTTAATTTAGGTCATCGTATAGATTCAAGCAATTTCCCATTTTAATTCGTTATTTAGTGTAATGAAGTTCCCTTATCCATAAAATCTCTTATTCACAAAAGTAAAATATTCTCTCGTATTTTGTTTGGATTTCCAATCAATCCATAAATAAATTACTAGTGACTTCCAATTGAATTAAAATGCATGATTAAATTAAAACTTCAAAGTTGTGATTGATATGAACTTGGTAAAGTACGTGCTATGTATTTGTTTAGTAATTTATTAGCTTTTCCTTGGTGGTCGCCTTTTGGGAACATCACAACAGCTAGTTGATTGGACCATTGGACTACCACTTCAGGGCGGTAGGCCACACTTAGCTTAACTTTGCACCAAGGGTCCGTTGCTAGGTCAAGCTTTAAGACGTGGCTCTGCCAGCACTTGGGCATGTGCCCCAAAGCGCCATCAAGTAATATTTTTTTACATTTGAAAAAATAATGCTTTATTAGTATTTTACCTAGTTTGAGTTTTTCATTCCACATCTAGTTGATCCAATTATTGTGCCTACAAAAGCTCGTGGCCTAGGTGTTCTTAAATATGTCGAGATTGTAGATTTCGAGAATTGAGCAGGACGATTAACCATGGCAACATATTATGATATTTTCTACATTAATTTGATTGACTTGAGTTTCACGGTGTCCAAAACCTTATGATTTGACTTTTGCAATCAAATTAGTTGATTGGGTAGATACCTTAACTTTTAAAAGAAGATTTTGATTGAAAATTCCATACACATCACGATTAGAAATGCATATGGCTAATTTTTTTTACTGAGATTTGGGTCAAATTTTGACCGGAAACCAGTGTAGTCAAGGTCTCCGTATAATTGGGTTGCGCTTTGTGATAGCCTTCCAACAGTACCCAATGTACTTGAATCATATTGCTGAATCACTAGACATCACGATTTTAAATCATGTTCATCTAATATTTATGAGGATAAAAGCATGATTTTCATAGTTGGCTAATGAGATTATGTTAATTTAGTCATGAGCTTTCCAACGACTCAATAATCACTTGGATCGGCATTTTCTCAAACGAAGTATCAAGACTTTTCGTCTCAACTAACTGTTTAGCCCAACTTACAGAACTATGCGATCTTGACACAATTCCAAAAGTCGTACAACACTTCTTGTAACCATGAGATATGAGTAGATGGTTGGAGCTAAATCAAAATTTAAAAGTTGCATATTTATACAAGAGAAACAAAAAGGATTTTTGGCGGTTTTCAAGTCGACCGGCCCGTCATTGACGCATGGTGGTCATTGGGCTCGTAGTGATGGGAACAGAGCAACAACAGGCGTGCCGGGCGAAGGCAACGACGACGCGCCTGTGGCTGTGGCGAAGCAGAGGGGTCAGGGGGAGACACAGAGGAGACCAGTCCAGGGTTCGAGTTTAGATTGGAGTAAATTCCACCAAAGCTGAGGGTGTTCTGGTCTTTTTGGGGTATCTGCACATGGTGACATGTGGCTTTCCTGATTTTGGGTACAAATTGAGTTGACCGGTTCCTTGTCGTCTTGTGCTCGAAAGATTACCATGTGTGCATAGGACATTGATTTTTTTATTATCATTAATTTGTGCATACAATAGAAGCTTAGGTAGAAATATCGCGTTTCATCTCTTCTTTTTAAATTCACCGACACTGGCAATTGGAACATGGGCAAAAAGACAGCTCATACAAAAATTATTCAACTGTGACTAATAAGAGGTACTTTAGAAAAGGATAGTAAGAGAAGAAAACAACACAACAAAGAACACGGAATGTCAATCGTACAAAAATTATTTAACTGACCTGATACATGAAAACTGAATTAGTGCCAAAAAAATGATGCGTATGCATTCTATGTGTGAACCCCACCAAATCGAACTATCTAGATTTGATTTTAATGCATTGCACTAGATTTGTGGAATAATTTGCCAATGCATATGGGTCGTCCATGTGAAACACTGATGGATTTGCATTCACTCACTCGATCTTAGTCGTTGGTTCCTTGTGTTCTTGTTCCTCCATCTCTTTTTTAGTTTGAGATTTGTTCAAAATGGCATGGAATATGGATCTATAGGTTGATGTTCAAAAAATGCACCAAAGACAAGCCATATTTACCAAGTGTGGGATAGTTTTAAAGTGGATAGACCATTGAGAAGTGATATCAAATGAGAAATGAAAACTAAAACTTAAAGAATAATAGAGACGAATAATGTTTAGAGTACATAGCAAAAACTTGAAAAACTTCATTTGGAAGATCACCAACATGGGAGCCCAAGGTCCGAGCCTATCAACATGTCAAATTAGACTCACTTTCACTCAAAAGTTAAATTAACAAGTTATTGATAAAATATGATACATTAAATGCTTCAAATCAATTAGTTCTTTGACGTGAGATTTTTTCTAATGTCAACAATCTCCTCATCATATATGAGCTCAGTTTTAGGTCTACTATCATGAATTCACGTATCCTTATGTACCAACATGTCTCAACTTAACATATTTCAATTGAATCTCCACTTTGTCACACATGCTAACAGTGACAACAATACCAATGCCTACCTTCATCCCTAATCTATTTCTCTGGATTGAACCAAGAAGGCTCCGGACCAAATCATCAAAGTTGCCTGAAAACCAGCATTGGTCACTGTTCAACTTTTGGCACAACGAAAGCCAGATATCTTCATGGAGAGATCGCCAAGAAGGAGCTGAAGTCCGATCTTGTTATCATATCTCGTTGAACATAAATTCACTCAAAAAGCTTAAGCCAATAGATTTTGGGCCAACTACGATATATTAATTACTCCATATCACAAATCCTGCAAGGTGGAACTTTTTCTAACATAACTTGCACTTACATCTCAACAAATAACACCAAGACCTACCATTTCATTTGCCTTCGTAACATCAAAACTTGTCCAGCTACATCATTGCCATTGTTTGGCGGGGGATTGCTCTCAACATGATCGCCTATTTTGTTGCCTCTCATGTAACTTTACTTCTTTTCTATGTCTCTCTTTAATTTCCCATCGCTCTTCTTAATCATTAATATAACCTTTTTGGCTCCTAAAATAAACCTGTCATTTCGTTTATCACTTTGAGGAAGGAATTTATGGTGGCTAGAAAAGAAAAATGAAGGAATGTTGGGATAAAACTTAGGAGTCTCTTAACGTGCTTGTGAAGTTGGATCACGAGGATCTTCTTTTTCCCTTTTACGCCCAAAGGAACACAAAGATCTCAAATTCTTCCTTTCAGTATATGATGAAGTGTTATTGAGGCTACTCATGGACATGGACTGGGATTTTCACAAGACTTTATTCCCCCTTTCCAACCATGGACCCTTAGATGTTATCGTTGAACTTCAGGGACTTCAATAGACAAAAGACGATAGAGCTTATCATAACATTCACATGATCGACAAAAGAGAAGGATGATAGAAGTTATTTGAAACTTCAAATTTGAACAAGGTGGGGGCGAAAACTCCTGGAACTTGTCAAAAAGCGGCATCCATCTAAATGTTCTTTGTTGGGGAGATTAGGTAATGTCTGTACCTTTTGATCTAAGGAGAGGACATCAGTGTCTTGTATACAATAGCAGGCTCCACTAAGGCTCTGTTCATTTTATGGAAAATAACTATCAAGAAAACGTTTTCTGGATTTTTTTATATTCATTTAATAGAAAATGAATTGGTTGCGGAAAACATTTTCCATGAAGGGAAAAGAGTGTTCTAAGATAGAGGAAAATGATTTCCACTTTTGAGAAGTGGAAAACATTTTCCACACCTTCTTTCACCTCACTTTATTTTATCAAATACCTTTTCTTTTTATTTTTTTTCATTCATTTATTTTTTTAAAAATCTACTTCTTAATTATTTTTCTTTAATTTTCTTTTTTTTTCCTTGTCTTTCATTTTCTTTTTCTTCTCCATTGGTTGGTCGCCGACCATGACGTTTGTCATGCCTTGAACCTCGAGTGCGCATACATCCTCGGTAGTCGATAAATTTGTGACGTCCCAGATCGCGTCGCCAACCCTTTGATTTTATTGCACATGCAAAAAAGTATAAACAAAACCCCAAACAACATAGATATGAGATAGAAAGCAGAACAATGAATTTCAACAAACCACCCTTATATAAACAAACTAGTATATCTACAAAAAGATTGGCTTTCAAAAAGAAGCTGTCCTACAACCTACTAGTCGGACACATTTGCCGATCCTTCGGACTCCACCTCCATAGGCTCTGGGGGCTTTAGATCCTCCACAACCCCATCAGGAGGGTCAGTTGTACCCTTGCCTGGAGCGGCGTTGACCGCAACAACGGGGTATCAAAACCCTAAAGGGGACCTTCCCTATACCCATTGAGCCCATGGCGAAACCATGCCCTGAATCAATGAGATACCCTATGAGGTAGGCTCTCATTGACCTAGATAGTGATCACAACAAGCTCATGGATCTAGTGACTCTCGGGGACAGGGACGTCTATACTCCACTAAGTAACCCCCCGAGGCTGTCCAAAACGAATCGGAGGGACCGCCATCTAAGGACCTGAAAATTTAAACCCACGACGGGGTGAAACAATGTCTCAGCAAGTCCACCCCCTAAACCTAGACTAGGAAGGAAATACGCCTAGAGGTAGTCTAATCACAAATCACAGATGACTCACCTTGCCTCAGTTCCTTCCTGCATGTCAGTACAGTTCATATCATAGATGCGTATAATAAATGCGCACATCAATTGGAACGTCTCACTCAATTTCAATCAATCACAAGGGTCTCGATTATATGGCTAAATGTTATGACACGTCCCATTTCATGCCACACAATTTTGTCCCATAATCCGGCGCATCTATTTCAATCAATCATGCGTTCCAAATGATTATGGCCCCTAGGGCACAGCCTACTCGACGTTCGGCGGTCTTTTGGCATAACCAGGCATCATGTCATCACATTGAGCATAGCAACGTCTACAAGAGACGGCAATCTTGAAAGAGCATCGGTCTAGCCTTTACTGCGACTAGCATATGTTGTTCAAGGGCATCCCATATAAAGGCAACATCCACTCAACGCGTAACAAGGACGAGTTCTCATAACTATCACACGATCACTCAATTCAGGTCAAGGACACCATGTATTGCACTCAAATGTCTCAATTAAGATAATGTACTTGGCCTATTTTTTTCGTATTAAAAACACCCGGTGAAAATAATCGTGTGTGGGTACACGGTCAAATCGAACTTTAAAAATTTATATCATTTCTTTTAAAATCCCACTATTTGATATAGTATTTAAAAACATTTTCGGTGTCAAAATCCGACACTTGGGATTTTCTAATTAAATACCAAAATTTCACAATTTTGGAATAAATAACCAAAATTAACAATCATCTCTCAATTGCACAATTTAATAATCAATTGCATAAACTAAGCACATCATTGCAAATTAGCACAAAATTCCGGCTACGAGGCTATCCCAATATAATTTCGGAAAATATTAAATAATTAAATAAATTGCAAAATTAATTAAATAAATACAAATTAAATGCATAAATGCATTCTTAGGCCTAAAACATTAATTTAATCGCCTAAACGGGCCTAGAAAAATAATGTACCAATCTAGATAAATAGTACAATCTATTTAGCCCATAATTAATCTAATCTAACCACTAACAATCCTAATTAAGCAATTAAATCAATAATTATGACTAACTAATCACATAAAACATACTTATCCTAAACGGGCTAGGCGGGCGATGGGCTGGAGCGGAAATGGGCTAGGCGGGCGACAGGCTATAGGAGCGTGACCAGGTGGTGGCTCTAGTGGCTGGATGGCGACAGTGGCGCGGCTTTGACTGTTGGACAGAGGCTCGAGTTGCTCGGGATGGTGGCTTGGGCACGCAAGCGGGCGATGGCGCGGCTTGCGGATGGCAGCGACGGTGCTCGGGCGGCTTCGGCGGGCGATTGACAGCATGCGGGGCTGGGCTGGCTGACTTCCTGGGCTTCTGCGGTTTCCTTGGCTATCAACACATCAAGAATGGAGGTAGAAAGGTTGTGGAAGAAGAAGAAGAAGAAGGCTCAGCTGAAGGGGGGACCCAATTGGACTCACAAGTCGACCCAAAATTTCTAATTCACTCATTACAAGGCCCCCACCAGCTGCTGCCTCATCCTCAGCCAATTTGCTGCACCAAGGCTTCTCCAACAAGCCTCCCAAATGGTCTAAATGTTGCACCCCCTTGGCTACGAATTTGAGATATTCCCCATCCAATTTCATTCAATTCCAACTTAATTGGACTCAAATTGATGCCCATAAATTCAGCCAAGGTGTCCACATCCATCCCATGATTTTCCTCATCAATTGAACCAACTTGACGGCCAAAAGTGCGCTAAAAAACGGTCTTCTTAATTTCCCGGTCCAATTTCACCAAACTTTGAATTTTCACCAAAAACTCGGGTTTGCAGAAAAATATTCGGAGGATCAGTCGACGTTCCTCAAATAAATCGTGACATGACAGAACTTTCAATTTTTGAAATCGAGTTCAATTTCGCGGTTAATTTCAACCGGACGCGATTTTAGCGTGACCTAACCTATCGGGTAGCTTTTAGGAATATTTAGCGCATTTGACCCGTGGTCGATTACTTTCGAGCCACATTGTACATCTTTGACTCATTAGCGACTCTCGGTTGTCGTGAAAATCTCGATATTTCAAATACGAGCACATGGTACAGAAATGACAAAAAAATCGGTCTAGTACCGTTCGACGAGAATTTTGCATTTAGGTGAAATCATCCACACTTTAATCACATGCCTCTGTCCAAACAACCTATCTCCGATCTCTAGTCGATTTTGACGGTGCCATATTGACCCTTGCGATTAGCACGGTCGAGCAGTCGATTTCTGATCAAATTCTCATGTTTGTTGCGTTTAAATTCCTTAGCGGCTTCACCTGATCGATTAGTTATCTCATGAGTGATCAGCTCAAAGAAAAAAGCTATAGGCATGTCGATGAAAAGCCCAACTTATTCAATCGAAAACAAAATTAGAAAATCAGGATGTCACAACTCTTCCCCTCTTATAAAAATTTCGTCCTCAAAATTTAAACTATTACAAATCTTTAAACAAAAAGGTGGCGGAATTGTTGTCTCATCGAGTCTTCACTTTCCCAAGTTGCTCCTTCTATCCCGTGGTGTTGCCAGACCACTTTAACTAACAGGATTGTCTTCGTACGCAGAATCTGTTCCTTCCGATCTATAATCTAAACTGGTCTTTCTACGTATGACACTCTTTCGTCCACGTCCAATTCTTCAAAATTCAGCACGTGAGTCGGGTCAAGCTCATACTTTCTCAACATCGACACGTGGAAGACGTCATGCACTTGCGCCAGTCTCGGCGGTAATGCAAGACGATACGCCAGAGTCCCTATCTCGGCGATAAAGTGAGCCAACTTCATCAGTCTATCGAACACAACCCAAATTGAATCATTACCCCTCTGACTCCTTGGTAAGCCCATCACAAAGTCCATCATGATGTGTTCCCATTTCCACTCAGGAATCTCGAGAGGTTGCAAAAGTCCTCTCGGCTTACAATGTTGTGCCTTCACTTGCTGACACGTCAAACATTTGGCGACATGCTTGGTGATATCCACCTTCATACCGGTTTACTAATAATGTTAACGCAGATTCTGATACATTTTCGTACTATCTAGATGAATGCTGTAACTACTACGATGAGCTTCTGACAAAATCTCTTCCTTAAGCTCTGCATTGTTAGGTACACACAATCTTCCTCAGAACCTTAGTGTTCCGTCTTCAGAAATCTGAAAGTCAGCCTTTCTCTTTTTGGTATCCTCTTGCGGGATCTTAGGAATCTCTAGGTCTGTTAGCTGAAGCGTCTTGATCTTTATCTGTACTTCCGGTTCAATTCTGAGGGTGGCCATAAGATTTGAAAGGTGGCCTACCTCAAATTTGAAAATCGAATCTCAAGCTCCTTCGAGTAAGACCCACTCTTTAATCACCATCTGCGCAACTAAAGATTTCCGCCTCAGCGCATCTATGACCTTATTAGCCTTTCCAGGGTGATACGTGATATCACAATCATAGTCCTTTAGGAGTTCCATTTAACGACACTGTCTCATATTCAACTCATTCTGAGAGAATAAATACTTAAAACTTTGATGGTTTGTAAAGATCTAGAATCTTTCTCCACACAAATAGTGTCTCCAAATCTTCAGGGCAAAAATAATCGCTGCGAGTTCTAAGTCATGCGTTGGATAATTCAATTCATGAGGTCTCAATTGATGGGACATGTATACAACGACTCTGTCATGCTACATTAACACGCAACTTAGTCCTCTAAACGACGCATCACTGTAGATCTCGTACTCTCTAGGACTAGATGGAATGGTCAGCATTGGTGTAGTAGTCAGCTTCTGCTTAAGCTCTTGGAAACTACACTCACACTTATCCATCCACACAAATTTCTCTTCCTTCTTTAGTAGTCAAGGCAAAGGCGAAGCTAATGCTGAGAATCCTTCCACAAATCTTCTGTAGTATGTCAAACCCAAAAAGCTTATGATCTTTGTTATTGTTGTCGGTCTTGGCCAGTTGATAACTGCTTCAATCTTGGTCGGGTCCACGGAGATTCCTTCGCCTGAAATCACGTGACCTAGGAAAGCAACACGAGTCAACCAAAACTCGCACTTGTTGAACTTAGCGTACAGTTCATGATTTTGTAGAGTCTGAAGCACTATCCTCAACTGTCTTTTGTGCTCCTCTGGACTTCTCGAGTACACCAGGATGTCGTCTATGAAAACGATCACAAACTGATCTAGATATTCTTTGAACACTCGGTTTATCAGATCTAAGAAAGCAGCTAGGGCGTTCGTCAAACTAAACGGCATTACAGTGAACTCACAATGGCCGTATCGCCTACAAAATGCTGACTTCGGTATGTCCTCCTTTCTGATCCTCAGCTGATGATACCTTGTCCTCAGGTCGATCTTAGAAAATATCGACGCTCCTTACAATTGGTCAAACAAGTTGTCGATCCTTGGCAACGGGTACTTATTCTTGATTGTCATCTGATTGAGTTGACGATAGTCGATGCACAGACGCAACAAACCATCTTTCTTCTTCACGAACAAAACTGGTGCTCCCCAAGGCGATGCACTAGGACAGATGAATCCCTTATCCAACAACTCCCGCATTTGCACCTTCAGTTCTTTTAACTCTGACAGTGTCATGCGATAAGGAGCCTTAGAGATTGGCTCTGTCCCGGGGGCCAACTCAATTACGAACTCAATCTCTCTTTTTAGCGGCAAACCTGACAATTCTTTTGGAAACACATCCGGAAACTCTTGCACTACCGCGATGTCCTTTGATAACTCTATAAGAATAGAGTTATTTTACCTATTTTAGGCAACAATTAATGCAATATTTATGAGAAAATATTTAGATTTCCTTTTGATTATTTGAATTTTCCTTATTTATGCAGAATAATGATATATGGAGAAGATAAGGAAAAAGATGGCAAACCGAGGAATTTAAATCAGCGGCAAAGGTGGGAGATAAATATCAAATCAAAACTCCTCTGATTTACTCCCTGATTTTATGCACAATTGCTTAGAGCTAGGATATATCCTATGAAGAGGAGAACATTGAGAGGGGGAGAGTAGCTAGGTTTTTATTAGATCGTTTTTCATTGTTCTGAGATTTTTTCAAGTATTTTGAAGAAAAGACAAAAGTGGTGACATAATTCTTGTTCTTTGATTCAAGATGCTGAGTTTAATTTATATTTTTATTTCTTCATCTACTATGTTCTAATTTTCTTTTGTTAGGGCTACGATGTAGCCTAACCATGATGATGTGAATTTCATGATTTTTATGTTTTGCAATTGATTTCATTCATGTGAGTTATATATTATTGTGCTTAATGCTTTTGAGTGACTGGCCACCACTTGAATGATCGATGTGTATGTTTGAGGCGAGAAGTGATAATATGCAATTGCTCATTATAATATATAACCATGAATTAAACGTGGATAGAGATATACCGCGTTATTTGTGTAGCTTTCGGTGATAAGTGTTGGATAAATTCTCCTAGAGATTTTGAAGTTGACAAAACATTTCTCTCGTCTAGTGCGAAGACTTGCGGACTTTCTGCGGCAAAGTCGAAGATCAAAGTCGACGTAACAAGACTCAAGTTTCAAAGTCTACTCTCATGGACAGATTCCGGACCGACAAGATAAATAAACTTCTATTCGATTCTATATAGTTTTTATCTCAATGGCTAAGGAATATCTTTATTTGGATTCAGCACTACAAGATCTTATATTCGTATCCGAATTGATATAGATTCTCTAAGATTCGCAACTTATTTGGAAAGTTCTACTTATGGAAACCAAGATCCCGATTGTATGGGCGGCGGGATTGATGGGCTATCTACACTTACCTTAAAGAGCTCGAGATCTCTCCAAATTGATTCTGTCCAACGGGTTGATTGGAAGAACTTCTTTGGAAGGTGCCAACGGTAATGAAGGCATGAAGAAGTGTATAAAGAGAGACGCTCGAGTTGTTGAAGTGTCTTTGGATAGAAGAATTCCAAAGTCGAATCTCCATATTATGTTTGTGATCTTATTCTTCGAGCAATACATGTAATCAAAAGAGTGACCATAGAGTGGTGAGACCTTGAGGAAGTGTAGTAGAAGTTCTACATTGTGGACTCAAGAGCGTGAGGCGTAAACACTCTTTTTGATTCTTAGTGAAATCCCGGCCGAAGGGCTGTCAGGTGCGGGAGAGTGGACGTAGGCTTGATATAAGCCGAACCACTATAAATACGGAGTCTTGATTCTCTATCCCTAATCCTTTTATCTTTCATTACTTTCATTTGCTGCGATTGTTGTTTTTAATTCATTAATCTCATATTCGGATTTAATTGTTAAAATCGCTTTAGTCACCTATTCACCCCCTCTAGGTGCTAATTCTAGTCCTAACAATTGGTATCGAGCTTGTGTACTCGTTTATAAGAAGTGTCTTTACTTCTGAGTAAAAGATCTATGGCTAGTATGTTACCTACAGGGTTGGTTGAAGGTCAAAGCAATACCAAACCTCCATACTTTGATGGAAAAGACTACAGCATATGGAAGAACAAGATGAAAGCATTCCTAAGATCGAAAGATCCTTTGGAATGGGAAGTGGTAGACAAAGGAATCATTCCTGCTGCAGCATCAGAATCAGAGAGAGGAAAAGAAGTTGCTGATCCCACTCTAATGACTCAAGAAGAAATCACCAAGAGCAGACTCTTGACGCTAAAGCCATTTACTCCTTATATTGTGCTTTATCCCCTACGAGTATAACAGAATATCTTCTTGTGGTACAGCAAAAGAAGTGCAGGATAGGCTTCACATTACCTATGAAGGAAGCGATCGAGTGAAAGAGACAAGGATCAACATTCTTTTGGGACAATATAAAGTCTTTAAGATGAGATCGGGAGAATCAATAAGCGACATGTTTAGTCGCTTTACTGAAATTGTGAATGGTCTTGAATATCGGGGACATCCAATCTCGGGACATATGAAGGTCAACAAACTCCTACGAGGACTCTCTAAAGGCGGAATCACATAAAAACCTCAATAAGAGAGACACGAGAGGATTGCTCCACTCTCTGTAGACAGGTGGTTGGGACTCTTCAATCTTATGAAGTAGAGCAAACCAACGAAGAGGAAGATTCAAAAGGTAAGAAATCAATTGCCTTAAAGTCTAATGACTATTCGATGCTACTGATTTTGAAGAAGATCTAGATGATGAAGGCTGGCACTTATGATAAAGAGATTGAGAAAGTTGAACAGAAAAGGAAGAAAATTCAAGCTGGAAGAAACGAGCTCACAAAGGTTTGAGAACAAATCAACGAGAGGAAGATGACTCTAACAAAGAAGTGACTTGCTTTGAATGCAAGAAAAAGGGACACATTAGACCCAAGCTTGTCCTCTGTTAAAGAAGAGAAAAGGAAAAGGCGAGAAATACGGGAAGGCACTCAAAGCGAGACACAGGTGATGCGAATGTGAAGAAAGTGATGATGACTATGCCAATATCTGTTTAATGGCAAAATCGATTCGGACTCAGACCTTCATTCGGATACGGACTCGGACGGTGAACTCGAGGTTAGTAATCTAAGAATTCCTATCAAAGTTTGAAATACATTGATGAACTTTGTCTTAGTCTAAAAACTTCTCTTAAGAGGATCTCGAATTGAAAAAGGAAAATTCTACATTGAAGCAACAGGAAAAACTTTGGAAAGAGAAGTTTGAAAAGTTAGAAAACAACTTTCTTGTCTTGAAAGAAAACTCGGACTCTGTTTCCAAAGAAAATAATCTTTTGAAAAATGATATTTCTAATATATCAAAAGATTTTCAAATGGTTCTGAAAAGTTGGATAAGATTCTTTCAATACAAAGACCCTACTTTGATAAGTTAGGTCTTGGTATGACTTATGAAACTATTCCTCTAATTGATTTTTCAAAGGTGAAGGAAAGAATCAAACAAAGACCAACCAGAATTGTTTATAAAAATCATTTTCAGAAAGTCTTTGTAAAACTTGTTGGCGAAATGCTTTAAAATGTTCCAAGTGTCAAAGCTCAGAACATTTTGAGAAAGAATGTCCTTTGGTTTGGAGACTGTTAAAAGGAATTGGGCAAAGGCTGTTTATTGCTCTAACTCTTACGGACCCAAGATGATGTGGGTACCAAAGAAAGCTTGAATTCTTTTTAATTGCGGGTCACTATCAAAAAGAAGATTAAATGGTATCTAGATAGTGGCTGCTCAAGACATATGACGGGAGACTCAAGTTGCTTCATAAAACTTGACCGAGAAAGACGGAGGAAAAGTTTCCTTTGGAGGTAACAACAAAGGAAGAATCATTGGTCGTGGAACAGTCAAGATTGGAAGTTTGTCAATCAAGAATGTTTCCTTAGTTGAAGGATTAAATTACAACTTGCTTAGCATAAGCCGGTTGTGTGATCTGGATTCAAGATCAATTTCCGGAAAGAAAGTGCTCGGGAATCGGTAAAGACTTTACTCAATCCTTTCTTGGACGAAGACATGGAAATATCTATCTTACGGATGTAAATCATGAAAGATCTCGGTGCTTGATATCGGTACAAGATGAAGCTAATCTATGGCACGAGAAAACTTGGCCATATCAATATGAAGCAAATCGGCAAGATCTCCTCAAGAAACTTGTTCGAGGATTGCCTATTCTCAATTACTTAAAGTCGATCTATGCACACCATGCGTACTAGGTAAACGAGGTTAGAAACTCTTACAAACCAATAAGTAAAGTTTCTACTAATCGTATCTTGCGGCTTACGCATATGGATTTATTTGGACCTACTAGAACGCAAAGCATTGGTGGAAAAAGGTTACGCCTAGTAATAGTGGATGATTATTCACGATTTACTTGGGTCTACTTTCTTTCAAGTAAGTCTGAAACTTTCTCTCTCTTTTCAAAGTTTGCTAAGAAGGTGCAGAATGAGAAAGGTTACACTATCTCAAGTATTCGTACAGACCATGGAGGTGAGTTTGAAAATCAAGACTTTACTAAATTCTGTGATGATTATGGTCTTCAGCACAAATTCTCCTCTCCATACACACCGAACGAGAATGGGGTTGTGGAAAGGAAGAATAGGTCTTTACAAGAAATGGCAAGAACTCTTTTAATTGAAAGTAATATTTCTTCAAGGTTTTGGGCTGAAATTTGTTTATTTGCTTGTTATATTATTAACAGTATTTTAAGACCAATTCTTGAGAAAACTCCTTATGAAATTTTTAAAGAAAAGAAACCAATTGTTTCTTATTTTCAAGTATTTGGTTGTAAATGCTTTATTCGAAGAATGCAAATGATCGAGTTGGTAAGTTTGAAGAAAAATCAGATGAAGGATTCTTTCTTGGTTACTCAGCTGCAAGCAAAGCCTATAGAGTATTCAACAAGAAGACTCGGGTTTGTGGAAGAATCAATGAACGTCAAATTTCAAGACTCTCCACAAGTTCGGCCAATACGGGCGAAGAATCGAGAATGCATTCCAGGACTCTGCTAGATCTATCTCCCATAAAGCGGTCAAAATCCCCAGATGCGGTACAACAAGTTGTCGATGAAGAATCAACTCAAGAAAATGATCAACAACCTATCGAGACCATCCGATGCTTGGAAACACAAGTCCAGTCATCCAGAAGAACTCATTGTGGGAACATTAATGAGGGAATTCGTACAAGATCAAAAGGCGAAGAGTCTAGTGCGGTTGCACTTATTTCTGAAATAGAACCCAAAAACATTGAAGAAGCCTTAGGCGATGAAAGCTGGATTGAAGCAATGCAAGAAGAGCTCGGACAATTCGGTATTAACGACGTTTGGGAATTAACTCTAAACCAAAAGGTAAATCTGTTATTGGAACTAAATGGGTTTTCGGGAACAAAGTTGATGAAAAAGGCAAAGTGACAAGAAACAAAGCAAGACTCGTGGCTAAAGGATACACGCAAGAAGAAGGGATAGACTATGATGAGACTTATGCTCCGGTAGCAAGGTTAGAAGCAATCAGATTACTACTTGCTTTTGCATGTTATAAGAATTTCAGGTTATTTCAAATGGATGTCAAAAGCGCATTCTGAATGGATTTATTCAAGAAGAAGTCTATGTGGAACAACCTCCTGGATTTGAAGACTCAAAGAAACCGGACTCGGTGTTCGGGCGAAGAAAGCTTTATATGGATTAAAACAAGCTCCTCGAGCTTGGTATGAAAAACTAAGTAATTTTTAATTCAAAGTGGTTTCTCTAAAGGAAAGGTAGACACTACTGTTTATTAAAAAGGAAGGCAAAAGCTTTTACTCGTTCAGATTTATGTTGATGACATTATATTCGGATCATCTAATGAGACTTTGTGCAAGAAATTTTCTAAGTCTATGCGGGATGAATTTGAGATGAGCATGATGGGTGAACTATCCTTCTTCCTTGGTCTACAAGTGAAACAACTTAAAGAAGGAATCTTTATTCATCAAGAAAAATATGCAAAAGAACTTGTTAAAAAGTTCGGTGCGGAGAATTGCAAAAAGGCCCGACATTCCAATGTCAAGTTCTTTGAAGATAGACAAAGACGAAGCGGGGAAGAAAGTCGACCAAAAATTATACGGGAGTATCATTGGTTCACTTCTTTATCTTACGCATCTAGACGACATATTATTTAGTGTTTGCATATGTGCTAGGTTTCAATCGAGATCTAAGGAATCTCATTTAAGTCTGCTAAACGTATCATTAAATATGTTGCAACTACTTTTGCTAAGATTGGTCTATGGTATCCCAAAGTAGGAGACTTTACCCTTCTTGGTTATTCGAGACGCGAGATCTTGCGGGTTGTAGAGTTGAAAGAAAAAGCACTTGGGGAACTTGTCAATTACTTGGTAACGGGGTGGTATCTTGGTTTTCAAGAAAACAAAGTACGTGGCTCTTTCAACGGTGAAGCGAGAATACGTAGCACTTGGAAGTTGCTGTTCTCAAATACTATGGATAAAACAACAACTACGAGACTTTGGTATTGAAGACTCTTGCACGGAGATCAAATGTGACAATACCAGCGCAATCAATCTTACAAAGAATCCTATCCTACACTCAAGAGCCAAACATATTGAGATTCGACATCATTTTATAAGAGATCATGTTCAGAACAAAGAAGTCTTGATACAATTTATTGACTCGAAGAATCAGCGCGGACATCTTCACAAAGCCACTTGAGAAAAGCTTATTTGAGTCTATTCGCTCAAGACTCAATATTGTATCTCTTAAAGCTTGTTGAAGCTCGGACTCGAGAATCTAAAAAGTCGACGGCGTATCGAGACTCAAAAAGTTGTAGACTTGAAATACCAATCGACACGGCGTAAGTTCATTTACTTAAATTTTTATCTCGAAAAGGTAAGTTTGTACATTTATTTATGTATAATCATGTTTATTAAGGCAGTTTATTTTATAAAGGGTGGTTATCGATTTATTAAGGCAGTTATTTTTCAAAAGAATTTCTTTTGCGACGATTCGGTTACCACGATTCGATTACCTTTTATACTTCTTCTCCTTCTTCGTTTTAAACTTTACCCGAAACCCTAGTTCAAAAGCTTTTCACTCTCTGGAATTTCTCTCCTCGATTTCTACTTCTCAAGTTTTTAACTTTCTTGCGACACAAGTGTGAAAGTTCCATCAAGAAACGACAATGTCTTTCCAAAGAAAATCTTCAAGAATAGCAAGCGGGGACCACGGGGCTCGGAGAGGGGCCTACGCACTTCGATCTCACGAAGAAAGCGACTTTCCAACGAGCGGTCTCCTCAACGATCTCAACGGCGCTCCTCCTCAACTAGACCTCATGATCGTCGCCCTCAACATGCGAAGAAGTGCTTGAAAATGTTGAACCGGTAAGATCACTCAAGCACTGCTTTTGTTTATAGGCTTTACTGCATTGAAGGAAGGTGGTTACGCAATGACCTTCATTGATGAATTTCTGAAAGAAAAATGTTATAAAAATGAGACGCACTTTCTCACCGTGATGGAAAGATCGGGCGTTGTTCTATTTGGAACAGCAGCAAAAGTTTTGCAAACTTTCCCGGTGACCCTAGGTTTGGTAGTTTCAATCAACTAGAGGGAAAGGATGATGATGAGAAAATGTTTTTACATTTTAAACCTTGGATGGGTGTGGCTGCAAACCTTCGAGGAAAGAAGGATGAGCTGTTTCGTCGATGGACACGGGAAGATGTATGAAAATGCTAAAGCGAGGGGTGATAAATCCACGAACGGTGGACTTTGATTTTCTGGATTTCTTGAGCATCAATCTCGAGAGAGAAGTTTGAGAAGCTTCAGCGCACAAGTTTTTTGAATGTGATGTGGCTTATTAAGAATTAACCACATATTTTTACTCCAATCTCGGTTTCCTTGATGCGAACAGACTTTTCATTTAGCGTGCGAGATAGAGAATATGTTGTTGATACGAGACACTCGCGAGATGTAATTGGTGTGGAAAGAGGTGCTTTCCAATCAATTTACGTGTACGTAAGTCATGCCACTCTTGAACTTGCAAGAGACCAAATTCTTTGAAGGTCGTCTCTCCTACTCAGAATGAATGCAACAAATATTACTGCTTCACAAGATTGTGATCAGCTGTCTTAGACCAAAATCAACATCAAAGATAGATGTATCCATCTCGAGGCAAAGTTGATGTATGCAATCAAGATTGGTCTTAATTTCTCTACGCTACACACTATCATGTTTCACATGTACGGGTCTATGGCAAAGGACAAGGGACAACTCCCTTATCTTTGCTCTCATCACACGTCTTTTCGGACATCGAACATCCGGCCTCCCCACATTCTCTCGGTGAAGACTATTGATCGAATGGTCATCGGACTGAGGATGATAACAAAGATGCGTGCGAAAGAACTCAGCAAGAAAGCTGGAGCGGTTCAAAGAAAAAACCCCTGTGAAGACCCGAGATCGAGACTCTTACGCGGCAAAAAGAGGAAAGGAAAAGAACACATTTGGTCCTATCAAGAAGAGGCGGGCAATCATCTTGGAAGATGAAGATGATGAGGACGATATGCCTATCTCGGCCTTTGTTTCTAGTTTTCTGCTCTGTATCATTTGTTCCCGAACAACAATTTGCGAAGAAAGCGAGAAAGGAAACCGGGAAAAGGAATCCTTGCAAGAAGAAAAAAGAAAGAAGAAGAGAAAGAAAAGAAAGAAAGAAAGAAAGAGGAAGAGAAAGAAAAGAGGAAGAAGAAAAGAGGAAGAAGAGAAAGAAAAAAGAAAAGAAAGAAGAAAAAAGATGAAGAAAAGATGAAGAGGAAGAGTCGGCCGGGACGGACTCTCGGCATAAACCAGCGAGACTCACAAGCCAAATCGGATTCTCCGGCGAAAAGGAGGATCGGCAACACCTTGTCGAGGAGACTCCTCGAAGAAGAGTTCTTCTCCCCTCCATAAGGCATTGAAACGGGGGAGATATCCAAGAGAAAGTACTCCTCTTCTCTTGACATTTACAAGTGCAAGTGTGAGTAGATCGCCCACGATGCGAGAAGATGTTTATCTTGCTGCTCATAATCTGAGGGGAGGCATCATCTCAAACATTGATCTCCCTGCTGATATTCACACCGGCTTAACTCCACCATCAGACCGAGTTGACTCAAGCACTCAGACTGAAAATTCAGGAGATTTCAAAAGGTTGCTTGACATCATCTTGGAGCTCAAAGGCCAAATATATGCTATGGGGTGTGACTTTCAGACTCTTGAGAATGAGAATCATGCTATGTTCATCTCTTACATGATCGGCTTAAAGATGTTCAACGTAAGGTTCGGGACACAGCAAAAGGCACTTGCTCTCGGTTGAACTACAAGAAGACTTAAGGAAAGCTGGAAGGAGCTGTCAAGTCTATGGAGGACTTTCAACTTGTTCGCATTCCTCGTGCTCCTTGATTTTCTTACTTTTTAATCTTGACAAAAAGGGGAGAAGACTTTGCGGGCAGATTTTCACTCTATTCTCAAACCAAACCCAAACCTTTCATTTCTATTTTTTTTTTTGGATTTAATATTTTGTTTGTGATTGACATTTTGACTTTATCTTGAGTTTTTTGAATGATTGCTTACTATTGCATTACCTTAAATTTGTTAAAATTAGATATAGATAGTAAAGTCTGCAGCGACTAATGAGGTTTACGTGGATGCGGATACGTGTACGGGGTAAGTACGTGTACAAGACATGCGTAATGCAGGACATCTTATACTATTCTTATTCTAATTCTTTATGAGATATCTTTGCAAGCTTAAAAGTTGTTTTGCGGGGCAATAGTATTCAAATCTGCGGGAAAGTTTTGTCACCATCAAAAGGGGAGATTGTTGGATAAATTCTCCTCGAGAGATTTTGAAGTTGACAAAACATTTCTCTCGGTCAGTCGAAGACTTGTAGACTCTACTGGCAAAGTCGAAGATCAAAGTCTAACGTTAACAAGACTCAAGTTTCAAAGTCTACTCTCATGGACGAGATTCCGGACCGACAAGATAAATAAACTTCTATTCGATTCTATATAGTTTTTATCTCAATGGTTAAGGAATATCTTTATTTGGATTCAGCACTACAAGATCTTATATTCGTATCCGAATTGATATAGATTCTCTAAGATTCGCAACTTATTTGGAAAGTTCTACTTATGGAAACCAAGATCACGATTGTATGGGCGGCGGGATTGATGGGCTATCTACACTTACCTTAAAGAGCTCGAGATCTCTCAAAATTGATTCTGTCCCACGGGTTGATTGGAAGAACTTCTTTGGAAGGTGCCAACGGTAATGAAGGCATGAAGAAGCGTATAAAGAGAGACGCTCGAGTTGTTGAAGTGTTGGATAGAAGAATTCCAAAGTCTGAATCTCCATATTATGTTTGTGATCTTATTCTTCAAGCAATACATGTAATCAAAAGAGTGACCATAGAGTGGTGAGACCTTGAGGAAGTGTAGTAGAAGTTCTACATTGTGGACTCAAGAGCGTGAGGCGTAAACACTCTTTTTGATTCTTAGTGAAATCCGCCCGAAGGGCTGTCGTGCGGGGGAGAGTGGACGTAGGCTTGATATAAGCCGAACCACTATAAATCTGGAGTCTTGATTCTCTATCCCTAATCCTCTTATCTTTCATTACTTTCATTTGCTGCGATTGTTGTTTTTAATTCATTAATCTCATATTCGGATTTAATTGTTAAAATCGCCTTAGTCACCTATTCACCCCCCTCTAGGTGCTATTTCTAGTCCTAACAATAAGGTGATCCAAAAGACTCATTGTAAGCCGGGAATATTTAGAGTTTTTAATGTACTCATGTTTATTTTAATTCACATAGAGATTTAGTGGATTAATAAACTGAGTAGGTTTGATATACCTAGAGATAAGATAGTAAATAGGTTAGGAAATTCCGCTATCAAATGTTTGATATCGTTTTTATATTCACAATAATCTGAAATTCATATTTTGTGGTTATGGTGAAATTGGATGCTCTAACATATTTATTTGATCAATTTACTGCATTTAGTCTCCAAATTTTGTTTTTAATTTATTCTCAATTATATTTTGATATGTTAGATAAATTTTAGAGTTAATCTATTTTAGTATTTAATTAGTTTATTAATCATCGATCTCTGTGGGACGATATTCTTTCTTATCATTATATTACTTGTTCGACACGTTCACTTGCATTTAAAATTTTACGAACATCCTTGATCTTCAGCTCCTCAACTATCGTATCCATGACAATTGCCAGGTAACCTTGGCAACCCCTGTCTAACAAACGGGTTGCCTCAAGCGACGAGATCAAGGTAATTGAGGGTCCTCATCAACTCCCAATAAACTCGAAGCTTTCCCCCGCTAACGGGTTAAATTGAATCGCTTTACGATAGCAGTCCATCTTAGCTCTTTGCTTGGTGAGCTAGTCTATGCCAATTATTATATCGAAATCATACATGGCTAGGATTATCAAATCTAGCCTCCCCTCTTGTTCACCAATCACTAACTTGAACCTAGGACAACATACCGTAGATAACACCTTATCATTTAACGGTGTAGATATGCTAACCACTGACCCCAACAATTCAGGACTCAATCCTACCAGCTTAACAAATTGCTTAGCTATAAACGAATGAGTTGCACCATGGTCAAATAAAGCATAAGCAGCATGGTCATTCAACGAGACTGTACCTGTGATCACATCAGGCGAGTCCTCAGCCTATCTTTTGGTGACGGCGTACACTCTTCCCTGAGCTGGAGGTCTATTCAGTCCACCCTGTGGCGCATTCTACGGCGCAAGACCCCTATTCTGACCCATTGGTGGCGGCAACGGCAATTGATGTTCCATCGATCTTCTGGGACAATTCTTGGCCAAGTGACCCTACTAGCCACACTCAAAGCAAGCACCCGGCCTAGAATGGGACATGGCTGATCCGTGTCGCCTTCCGCAGAAGCGACATACTCCACTAAAGCTCGATACTAACTTACCTACCCCACATTTCCTATTAGGTGAGACAAGATATCTTCCTCCGGTCATGGGCTTCTTCCCAAACTGGTTTCCATCTCTGTTTGACCCAAACCGTGACCCAGATGTTGCGGCTTGTTCGCTCAAACTCCTCTCAATTAGCTAGGCCCGCTCATACAAGTCATTGTAGTTTTTTAGGTCAAGTGGTACCAGAGGGTTCTTTAGCTCCGGTCGGAGGCCATTCCTGGACCTCCTAGCTCTGTCAACCGGATCTTCTATCAGTCTCAAGGCGTACTGAGATAACTCTGCGAATTTAGCCTTGTATTGATCCACTATTATAATCCCTTGACGGAGGCGCTGGAATTCCTCCATTTTCTGCTCCCTAGCACTATAAGAGAAATACTTGCCATTAAAAGCTTCGGTGAAGACATTCCACCCCTGAACCTCGCCTTATGGGAACACTATTCCTTTGGTGGCCCTCCACCAAGTGCTGGCATTACCTTGTAGCTAATAACTACCAAGACGACCTTCTCTTCCTCGGTGCACCTCAGTAGTGCAAAGGCCTTCTCCAAGTCCTGGATCTAGAGGGCTGCAGCCTTGGGATCTCCCATTCCCGTGAACCGCGGCGGGTTCAACTTTAGGAACTGCTCTACTAGTTTGTGAATTGGCCTCTCAACAATAACGTTCCCAGGTGGAACTTTGGCAGGTGCGGCTGCGGTAGCAACAGCAGCATTGGCGGCAACAGTAGCGGCGACTGTAACGCGGCGGCTTGATTTTGGGCCTATTGCCCCATCAAAGCTCCAAGCATCTTAAGCGCTTGAACGATCCCGTCTATTCTTAGATTGCTAGGTACTGCTACACCTGCACCGACCTGCGGCGGTGCTACTCCACTTGCGCTGGCCTGAGCCTGCGCTCTACCTCTACCACCTCGGGTACTGACCCTTGTCGATGTCCTACCCCGAGTCACTGATCCTGTGGTCCTCTTCCTAGGAGTCCTCTGCTCCTGATCGCTCATCTTGCAGGATTCTAATAGAACTTGCTTTCCAATTTCACACAAAATTAGAAATTGAGCGACCACACAAATAAACTACCAATCAGCTATCAATCACATGCATCAGCATAAGAAAACGACATTTCCTACTAACTATCCCATAACCCAACGCACCTTATCACTCCAACTACCGACCAGCTCTAATACCACTCGGGCGGAGATGTCACGCCCCGAACCTCGAGCGCGCGCACATCCCTCGGTGGTCGATAAATTTGCGATGTCCTAAGTTGCATCGCCGACCCTTTCATTTTATTGCACATGCGAAAGTGTATAAACAAAACCCCATACAACACATATATGAGATAGAAAGCAGAACAACGAATTTCAACAAACCACCCTTATATAAACAAACTAGTTTGTCTACAAAAAGATCAGCTTTAAAAAAGAAACTGTCCTACGACCTACTAGTTGGACACATTTGCCAATCCTTCAGACTCCACCTCCATAGGCTCCGGGGGCTTCAGGTCCTCCACAACCCCATCAGGAGGGTCAGTTGCACCCTCGCCTAGAATGGCGTTGACCGCAACGGCGGGGATATCAAAACCCTAAAGGGGACCTTCCCTATACCCATTGAGCCCATGGCGAAACCACGCTCTGAATCGATGAGGTACCCTCTGAGGTAGGCCCTCATCGACCTAGATAGTGGTCACGACAAGCTCATGGATCCAGTGACTCCCGGGGATAGGGACGTCTATACTCCACTAAGTAACCCCCCTGAGGCTATCCAAAACGAACTAGAGGGATCGCCATTTAAGGACTTGAAAATTTAAACCCACAACGAGGTGAGACAATGTCTCAGTAAGGCTGACGATGACCTTCCACCCTTACAGAGGCAAGATGGGCGAGATTCTAGCGACCAACACCCCGTGTTTGCATAGGGCTGGGAACCTATGGAAGATACAGTATGCGACAAATTGGGATGAGGACGGGGACGAAGCGGCACGACACTACATCGAGCTGACGAGGAAGCTCTATCGTTACATGACGCCCTTCGTGTTGAAGAACCCGAGAGAAGCATTCTTGAATTATAGGGAACTTGATTTGGAAATTAACCACAATGGAGACGACAGCTATGAGGAAGGGAAAGTGTATGGGGTTGAGTACTTCAAGGGCAATTTCAATAGGTTGGTGGAGATAAAGACCAAAGTCGATCCCGGTAATTTCTTCAGAAATGAACAGAGCATTCTAGTTCTTCCCCAGTAAAAAGAAAGTGAAGTGCCCAACAAATAAGATTACCATCGTTCGCAATGAATATCGTAATCATGCGGAATCACTCGTGAGCTAACTACCTATTTCTGTCAAATCGATTTATATCCATTTGCTAATTGACTTGTAACAATGCGGCATTGTCCCTTATCGATCTTTATGGTTGAGTGGTTTATTCTTAATTAAATTCTCTGGTCTTTCGCATTTTAATTCTTTACGGCCTCTCCCAATAGATTAGTTAACTAATGAGTGATTAATTTTGAGTAAATAACTATCAGTGCATTGATATAATAATTATTTCATATATTTCGAAAAATTTCAGAATATCACATACAGCATTAATTTGAAAGAGTGATGGTTAAGCCTCTTGTATAAAATTTCTTTCGCACAAAGAGTATATGCTCTATCTTTTGTTTATCTGGCGGTGTAAAAATTTAAAGATAATCTTTAAGTTTGTTGTCAGTGTAATAATATCCATACATATTCACCGAAAGCAGAAGCTAGCTGGGCCCGCCCATCAAGCCACATTTTAAAAAAAAAAAAAAATCTTAAAAATTTCAAGTAGAATACGAGATAAATGTGAATAAATGAATAAATTGAATTTTATTTATTTTATTATTTTGTTTTACCAATTTACTGGTGAGTTTTTTTACTATTTCTCTATATTAGAAATTTGAGCTTATTTTTGTCGTGTTTGTGTTTATATATTTTAAATATCAGGATTGAATTATTAAAAAAACATAATTGTATATAATGTTAATAAATATAGACCCGGCCCGGCAATCAGGGCCCTCTACATTGGCATCCATTTTAGTTTAGTTTAGTTTAGTTTAGTTTTTTTTTTTTTTTTTTTGGTAAAGATTATTTATGCATAAAAAGAAATAAAAAGGGCTTAACTTGTACGTGAACTCAATTACGAATTTGGGGTATAAAGTATATCTTCGTAAGATACGTGTCCAAATAATTACATCAAGGTGGAGAAAACGATGAAGAAAAGAAATAGACCTAATTATCCTCGCATTTCATCTTGATTCTGTCGCGGAATTGAATGCGCTCCTATTTTTGCTGGCAATTAAGAAAATGTTGAAGTGAAGATTGGTGTGGTTATGACCTATGAGTTGGTGAAAGTTGAGGTCTGAGATGCAAAGAGAAACCATTGAGATAAGGGTAAGCTAATGTCCAAACCCGTCGAAAATGTTTTAAGGTAAGCTAATGTCCAAACCTGTCATTGACCCTTTTTTCTTCTTAAGAATCCAATTCTTGATATAAGGGTATCAAATTGATGTTTTATGGTTTTTTTTTTTTTCAATTAATCAAAGCATTAATAGGAAAGGTAGCTTACCAAACAACATCCATGGGTTTTTTCCATTAACCTACCCTTGATTATCTACAAGTGGCAGATCATACCCCAAAGCCTCTTTCAAAAAGAAGTGCAAGGTAGGCACGTGAATGCATTGAGATTGCATAGAATGTAAATGTTGCTCTATTTGACGTTGTGATATGTAATATACTCTTTTGGAGTAAATGAAAGACATGAGTTTGCTTTTGCTTGGAATGTGCTTGATGTTCTTAAGATTAATTGTAATTATATACGAAGTGAATTTTGGCATGTACAGACATTTGAAATGTGAATAATAGGAATGTCAAACAGGTTTGAGATTGCTTTCTCACATGGGCAATTGCCTCTAGTACTAGTGGTGGTATGCATAGAGATGAGACCCTTGAGCTCAGAAAGATCTAAGGAAGAGACCATGCTTAACAATAATTATGAGTCACCTGGATGTAAGGATGAGATAAGGTCAATGGATGTGATATTAACTAACAATAATCAACGTGTATATCCTAAAAATCCAAGAAACTTGTAGCAGGCCATACAGGAAATATTAGATACACCTGATATTAAGGAAAAAAATTTGAGAATGTCTCCTTATGAGATTTTGGGTTTGTCAAATGATGATGACGGGCTGAGGTTTTTGCAGTGTTTATATATGCATTACAACTAGCACTGACATCCAAGCAGAGAATGAAGTACCATAACACATGATTCATACTACGTGCTGACCAATTTTATACTGGAAGGAAATTGTAATAATTGAAATTAATGTGTCCACTCTATGAAATCCTGAAGGCTACAAAAACAACTCAAGTTGCGTTTAGCGTGACATTTTCAAAGAGATTTGTACCTCCAAAGGCCCTTAAAGACAGTTTTGTGCTTGGTAACACAATCTCATAGGCCTTTGGTGCGAAGTTGAGTTTGGAATATGCTCAAAAGTCAAGGTTACTTAGGATCAGTTTTGGGCTCTTAACATTTTAAAATGATACTTCGTGGATTTAGTGAATTGCCTTTTTACTATTTTTATCCTTACTAATGTTCATGTGTTCTTGTTTTACCCTTCCGGTTACTCTAGTCACAATGCTCATCGTCTCTCTCACGCAGACAATTATGGCTCCATATATAGCTCATAGAGGATTGCTTGATTTCGACAAGCCTCGTCAAGGTTCACTAGATGCTAGCAAGCTTCGTCTAGGTGAAATCTATCTCACCTTGGGCCGAGGATCACACGAGGGTTGTCGAGGATCATGTGACAAGGGTCACTAAGGGTTGCTTGACGCTGGCGGGGAGGGGGGGTGTTTTGGGGTCAAGGAGGTGATGGATGGCGGAGAGGAACAAGACGAAGTTGGGATGGTGGGGCTTGTGAGGCCAAAGTTGATTGCTAAAGTGTATTACCAGATAAAATATGCATCAAGTAAAAGTCATCAGAGGCAAAGTGATTTTGTCTAGATGCAAAGTCGTTCTCCAAAAGCTCTCAAACGCACCAATATAGTACCCTCAAGACTTTTAACTAAATTTCGAAATCTTGATCTAGTGACTGCTAGTGAATCATATCTTCTCTAGTCAAGAATGATGCGGCCTTTAGGAGATGTTAGGAGACTAGCTAAGTTCAAATGGAGAAATTCAAGCAGAAAAGGAAGACCAATTTGTGTTTATATTGATATGTCTACCTTGAGTAGTTATGATCTAATTGTGAATACATGATTGAGTCAAGCATACTTTCTCTGAAGGTTTAGAAGTGATGACAATGAGATTGTTTGTTGTGACTTTTATATTTACTTAACCAGTGCATAGTAAGCTGAATGCAGGTGTACTCACCGGTCGTATTACCAATATGCCTATGCCTATGTGAATTGATCCATTGAGAAACTACATGCAAATGATTGATAAATATCTATGTGGGATATGAAATTCCGTCCAACCCACGATATGCGAGAGTACGAAATGTTGGGTTTTTTGGATTGAGTTGGGCTGACCATGATGGGCTGATCCAACGCAGCCCACTCTATTTCAAAGCTCCGTTGGGGGAACAGTTGAGAAGGAAGAAAACTTGTTCCTTTGTTTTATGGGCTTGCATGGGATGTGGAAGTTAATTAAGGAAAAAAGTGAGCGAAGGAAAGTGCTCATGTGCGCGGGTAGAAGACTGATCCGAATAAACAAAAAGGAAGATGAATATGAACAGTGATCTACAAGCAAGTTTTGTGCCGATCAAGGTCATATTTGGTTGTTAAACATAAGGGTGGTACTTCAACTGCGTAACTTCTTTTCGATTGGCGTGCAAACGAATAAGAATCATATGGAGCAATCTCAATTTTTGGGACTTAAGATACGATTTCACAAACCCAATTAGTTTTTATTGTAACTTTTTATTCTCTTGGGTCTCTCCCATTCTATCACATTTTTTTTTATCACTACCTTGAATTAAAAAAAAATTATTCTAATTTTTCCATAAAATATTATACAAGATAATAAAAGTACATCATAAAATTAAAATAACCTAAATTATGTTTATCACAATCCAACAAAAGATAATATTGAATTTCTTTATTAGGGTTAATACTACAAAAAATCCAAAACGGATACGGATACACTTATGATAAATTTATCAAAACTAATATTTTGACTACCAAAAGCCCTAAAATGGTATACCTGTAAAAAATTTATCCTTTATCAATTTCTATTAAACTTTACTATCAAATTATTGAGTTGGATAGCACGTGTTAATTAAGAGATTTTATCCTCTTTGTCATGGAAGTATCAATTTGTGATTTTTCACGGTACTAATTCAATTTAATGAAAATTAACAAATGATAAATTTGTCATAAATGTACCAGTATAGAGTATTTGTTGAATTTGTTACGGTGTATGATTTAGAATTTTTATGTGGTATTAACTCTGCTTATTAATTGTTCGTTACCAAAATAAAAAACTCTGCTTATTAATTGTTTTTTTTTTTTTGGCAAACTACTTATTAATTGCTTGAAGCGTGAAGTTTTTACATATTTTTTATATTGTAATATATTATACTCTTTGTAATTCGAAAGCCAAATCAGAGCGTGGCTCTAGCCAGCCCACGAATTTCGATGCCAAACTGGAGTGCTGTCCACGGAACATAAACCCCCCTCTTCTTCCTCTTCAATCTGGGAATCGTGCAAAGTCAACCAAAGTCAAAAACTCTGACGATTATTTCCAGAAGGATGAATCTTCCTTGCTTCTACCCTGTACTTCTCCTTGCCCTCCAAGCTTCTCTGTTCTCTTCTTCAATGGCGGAATCGCCGCAAGATCGAACCCAAGAGACGTATCTCCAATGCCTCATCGACAGCTCCGACCAGTCATCCCCACCAATCTCACCCCTTGCCTTCTTCCCCAGCAACCCTTCTTACTCCTCCGTCCTCCGATCCTACGTCCGAAACCTCCGCTTCAATTCATCCACTACTCCGAAGCCACTCTTCATCGTGACCCCAACTCACGTCTCCCACATCCAAGCCTCCGTCGTCTGCGCCAAGACCCATGGGCTGGAGCTGAGGATCCGCAGCGGAGGCCACGACTACGACGGCCTCTCCTACGTTTCGCCGGCTCCATTCGTCATCGTCGACATGTTCAACCTGCGATCCGTCGACGTCGACGCGGAGGGCGGGACCGCCTGGGTCGAGTCGGGCGCGACGCTCGGCGAAGTCTACTACGCGATCGCTGCGAGAAGCGGAGTCCACGCGTTCCCCGCCGGGGTTTGCCCCACTGTCGGTGTCGGGGGCCACTTGAGCGGAGGCGGGTATGGGAACTTGATGAGGAAGCACGGGCTGTCGGTGGACAATGTGCTCGATGCGGTCGTTGTGGATGCCAACGGGAGGGTCTTGGATCGAAGGTCGATGGGCGACGATATGTTCTGGGCGATCCGGGGAGGCGGCGGTGCGAGCTTCGGAGTGATTGTATCATGGAAGATTAAGTTGGTGTCTGTGCCAGAGGTCGTCACCGTTTTCAAGGTCGAGAAGACGTTGGAGCAAGGAGCGACCGATGTTGTTCATAGGTGGCAATATGTGGCCGACAAAGTCGATGAGAGATTGTTCATCAGGGTTGTGTTGCTACCAGTTGTAAGGAAAGATCAGAGGACAGTGAAAGCTAAATTTGTGGCACTATTTCTGGGTGGTGCAGATGAGCTGCTCGATGTAATGTCTCAGAGCTTTCCCGAATTCGGGTTGGAGCCTAAGGATTGCCTTGAGATGAGTTGGATTGAGTCAGTTCTGTTTTGGTCTAATTATCCTAAAGGAACATCCCCAAATGTATTGCTCCAAAGAATCCCGGAGTCGGAGAAGTTCTTGAAGAAGAAGTCGGACTATGTGCAAGAGCCGATCTCGAAAGTGGGTCTCGAAGGGATATGGAAGAAGATGATGGAGCTGAAAAGGCCGGCGCTTACTTTAAACCCTTATGGTGGGAAAATGAGTGAGATCTCTGATTCTGAGACCCCGTTTCCGCACAGGGAAGGAACATTTTTAAGATCCAGTACTCGGTCACTTGGAAGGAGGAAGGCAATGAGGCTTTGAATCAGAATTTGAATCGTATAAGGAGTATATATAATCACATGACTCCATTCGTGGCGAAATCGCCAAGGAGTTCCTACCTGAACTACAGAGATACTGATCTGGGCATCAACCAAATTGGCAATGAAAGCTACTCTGAGGCTAGCATCTGGGGAACCAAGTACTTCAAGGCCAATTTCGATAGATTGGTGCAAGTGAAGACAATGGTTGATCCCGGGAATTTCTTCAGGTACGAGCAAAGCATTCCTTGCATGTCATCTTGGCCGAGTAGAATGGCTGAGTGAAGTTCTAACTATATGTACTCGTTATTCATTAGCTATTTTATTGTGAATCTGTATATAATACAGTGAATATCACGAGTTCTGTCATGACTTTTAACACAATTGCTCACACCTACACACTTTCAGGTTAAAGATACAAGGTCCTGATGATGTCTATCTACCATATCTTTTGTCGTGAGAGCAAGTAAATATATTTATAAGTGAGTATGATAGAAAAAACATCCATAACCAAATAGTGATTATATGCGATGTATGGTATGGTTATATAACAAGTAATAGACAACCTGTCAGATGCTAGCATATTTTATTCAACATAATTCTTTTCTTAGTCTGCTATTAAACACACTGATATATGTCCGTGTATGATCTTATGAGCATAATATTGCGTCTCTCACGCGAGTAATCGCTTCTAGCACGTGCATTATGCGCATATCTTAGATATTTAAGCATTTCATGATGTTGGGGAGGGATCAGGCTGAAAATATACAGGTTTGCTTCAGGTCATCACATTTTTTTAATGTAAAAATGACTGTAGACACCTTATTTTTGACCTAATATTTTAGGAATTTGATCAAGCTCGACCATCTTTTGACCTGAGGCGAAACTTCGTCGAAAACCCAATTAGATGGTGAAATTGGGTAGCAATTGTTGGGAGATTTCCAACAATACCCAAATTGCCCCAATATGATACCTTGGATCATGAGATTTCAGTATCTTTTAATTTGGACCTTATGATTGCGATGACGTTTGGACAACTCGTGATTTTTTCTAATACAAAGATGTTCCTGTAAAATTCAAGCTACGAGCTTTTCCAGCGCATCAAATTAGAGGTCAATTGGATTTGGCAACAAAGAAAAAAATTCACGAGTCAACGTTGGAGCCAAAATTTTCAAAAGAAAAAATCACAAAAATAGAAATTACGAATAAGATGAATAAAAAACAAGATAAGTGGGCCACTTCAATACAAACTTCGCTCCTCCACCGGATCTCCAAAAGAGAGAATAAACTGAACACGGACTAGGATCTGGTTGGTCATGTATTAACTCCTAGATCTTTGTTTTAAGTTTTTGATGATCGATCAATAGCCTAAGTTGTCACAAGACAACTTGAGCCTGTGTTTGAAATTCTAATGGTGAAAACATGATTCAGATGCATATTTGGAAACTTTTGGGGCTAATAATACAACCAAAATAGGGTGAATAGCTTGAATGAAAATTATGAAGAACTTTTGTGGAATATAACAAGTTAAACTTCAACAACAAGAAAAACAAATCGGTGCTAATGAACTAGTACTAATAATAACGAACATGTCATGCTGATTATGAAGAGATAGAAGATGGCGCATGGATATTAATAGTGGTTCAGCTTTATTCTTAAGCCTAGGTCTACTCTCTACAACTAACAGCCACAGTAAGGCTGAAATTTACTAATGACCTTCAATGTAAGTTACAATCAACAAATATTAGTCTTATCAGTTAATTGATCACACTATCAACACATAGCTATTACTCTCATGCCTATACACTTGAGTCTATCACGGTTACAACCTAGTAGCACTTCACAGACAATGCATAGTTATTATTAACAAAAACAGAACAAAGAACACTCAAAGCATTAGACTAGATTTGTTCATTTTTATCCAAACCCACTACTTTTGGATTGAATATTAGCCATCCAACCTTATACGACCGTTTCCTACTCAGAATCCTCAAGTGGCCGTTGGTTTTACCATCATTAGTAATAGAATGTCCCTCTGTTGCTCACCAGTGTCAAAATAGCTCTCTGATGGTGGCAATTTTCCCAAACCAGTTAGTCTGCTCTTATAAGAATATGTCTTCTACTCAGTGTTGTCAGCAGTGCTCTTAATCAACTTTGCTGCATCTTTTATACATTCTAAGCCTTGCCAACGGCTATATTGGTGTTTGTTTTTATTGTCCTAATCAGATGAGCATGTGGACACCACTTTCCAAAACTCGATATCTGCATCGTTCCTTACCCATTATAAGGAGTGCAACTAATCAATATTCTATTGTTGCTGCCCCCTGACGAAATTGAGTGAAGACATAAAATCAATCTTCCAACAATCCTTTTGGCTTCTTCGACATATAAAGAATTCCAAGGATATTGACATCCACACTGATTTCTCGTATTTGCTTATTAACTATATCAGTTTACAAAGAATCCAGTGACATTGGTATTCCCGCCAATTCTTCATCTTCACTAATTTTACTGAGTTAGCTTCCATAGATCTCCAAGGATATTACGTTGACTCTTACCACACACGCTAGTTTCTTGTCTTCACTAAACTCACAGAGATTGTTAGTATTGTTATAGTCTTCCACTTCATCTGATATTAGTAGTTGCTCCTACCAATCATTTGTTGTCCTGATAATGATCCATTGCTTTTCTATCTTCCGGTCCTTCCAAGCATAGTGACGTTATGATTCTATTAAACCATTCACCTTCATAGTCCTTCCAAGCTTTGACCAAATATCCTCATTCCAGGCTTGTTCACTATTATTAAAGTCTATCCAACTCTTCATCTCATTTTGGTTTCTTCAAGCCATCACAAATATCCCCGTTTTTCTCCTTGTTCACCCTTGATCAAGAGCCTTCCATATGTTAACCTTATCTCAAGGTCCTCAGCTTGTAAATGTTTTGGCGCTCAATACCTTGCTCGCCTCAAATATCAGTTGTGATCATTCTATATCAACATAGCACCCTTGATGGAGGCGGAGTATTCCTCATATCAGAATTACTTGATGGGACACCATCTGCATGGTGACTTGTGTATATATCATCCGATACTTCTCAACCAATACATATATTAGTAACCTTTGCTTGTCATCTCCAAGAAAAAAAAAACATGAAGGATTTTCCCAATAGAAACTAGGTGATGCAAGCTTTCTAACATCGCAAGAATCATGTGATCAAACATCAAATTAGAAAATTACGGAATTATGATGAAAATAAAAAAAAAATGGCAAAATTAAATCAAGAACTACCACGTTAGGGCATGTTTGGTAACTGATCTATTTCTTTGCTTTTTTATTCTTTTGTTCCTCGAAATAGAAAAAAGAACAAAAATCTATTTGCGTAAGTCAGTTAATTTTTCTATTCCCAAGAATAGATCATTAGCCAGGTAATAATTTTGGAACGAAAACAAGAAGGTAAAAAAATCTATTTTGTTCTAAGGAATAGAAATAAAAAAAAAATTATTTCGAAACAGAAATAGCTCTTAGAAATAGAAATATCACAAAATGCACCTTTGACTGCTTCGGCTCACCTTGAGCCAGATTAGAGGAACCCAAGTTAGGGTGAGCCAAGAGAGCATGTTCTTGGCCGACCTTGACTTAAGTATCCCCAACCTAGCTCAAGGTGAGTTCTTGTCACATCCCTGTTCAACTCACATGAATCCTACTCTTAATTGTCAGAGTCATCGAATAAAGCGAAAGCATCACCATACTATAGCCGCTATACGCCTCATATAAATAAGATCTCAAGACACGACTTAACAAAAGAAATATACAATTATTTCTAGCATAACTGCAATTAACAACGGGAGGAAGACTAACAACAAAATTGGAGGATTTAACAATGACAAGTACATCGAAAAGGGCCTGTCAACTCAAGCCCACCACTGACAGGTCCTCAACCATAAACATATCCTCCACATCGCCTACTCGTCTACACGCCATTTCATGCAAAGATTCTCGATTCGTCTAAGAAAGCATGATTTCTTCAAGCTCGAACTCCTTCCCCGCCTAATTTCCCCCACCACAACCATTACCACTAGCGCCAGGGGCTGTCGGATAAGGAATGGGCCCTACCATTCGATCTTCCACCTTCGCGAATATAGTGACAAAACGACACGTAAATCAAGTCAGCTTGTCCTATGTCCACAGGCATTTCGACGGTGAACCGCGCAAAAACTCGGCTAGGGAAGTTCTGGTCGGTAAACTCATGGGTCTCGGTCTCTACAACTACTAGTGCTCTATAGAGGGTGAAAGGGGTCATAGGACGGGTCAACATTACTATTGATCTGAAAAATAACAACAGGATTGAGCTATTGCCTAGTAAGAGAAATAGTAGACTTATAAACCATTCGATCTATTTAGCACTCAATTCCTAGGACACGAACTAACATACGAACACACATGTATATACTTATGTGCACACAATTTAGTTGCAATCAAGTATCATTGCACACGTGGAGGCAGCATGCATTAATTAAATACATACTCATGCCATATCAAGAATCATAGCAACATGCATCTCACTTCTCATAACACATGCAAAATATTACTTAGTTGAAAATTTCATTTTAATTGTTCCCAGTTCATCGTAGGCGGCATGAACAGTGACTTCCAGCCATCTCGCTGGGCATCAATAGCACCAAGCCGTAGGCATTCCAACTCTGGGGTAATTTGCCACCAAAGCATTTGTCACCAAGACAATTCTCCTCTAACATCCCTTCGGGCCATCATTGGGTATAACACTTCCAGGGTTTGTGTAACATCCTCGATTCTAACCTCGTAAGAATCGGCCATGAGGTCCAAAAAGATCGATCATGGGCCATTAGCCATGGATCGATTGGTTTGATTGGCAAGGAATCACGGATCGGTCATAGACCGACCGATCAACCGACTGACCAGTCACGAATTGGTCAAATTGTCGGCCGTGAATTTCTATCGACCATACTAATGGGATAGGATCATCAGCTCATAAGATGACTTTTTGATAACGAGAATTGGTCACGGGATGATTTTAGATTGGTGGATGGTCACCGGTCGATCCGACGGATTGCAGTTTGTGGTCGCAGGTGATTCTGCCCGGTTATGCACCGATACACGGACAATCCAGATTGACCAAATGCAACTCCCCCTAACCAAAAATGTATCATTCCCTATTTAATTCTTAGTGATCAAAACAAAATCTCGAATTTGTGATGTCCGATCATGGATTGGTAACGCACCGACCATGAACCCTACCGGTGGATTAGGTGCCGATCAAAATGAGCTCAGGGATAGACTTGGCTATTTTGTCATCTCTTATTCTAAGGTCCATGAGTGCCTTGGCTTAGTACTAAGCCATGCGTAGCCTTAGGATTGGTCTCGAACCGATCAAATGACAATTGACCCTATTGGCCGACCGACCATCCAAAGGAACGGTTTGGGTGAATATGGGCCGTGATGGCCAAACCTCGGGTGTATGCGATTCGATTTTTTGAGGTGTACCTAATGATCCATTCTTCTACCCCGGAACCAACTTAAATGATAGAATTCTCTAGACCACCTCATTAATGAAGAAAAATACAAAACAAAGAGAATTCTAGAATTTCCTCATTTAATGAAAGGATGAGTTATCCCTTGAAAAGTCAAACGTCATGATGGCGGCAAAATATCTTTGGAAGTTCTAGAAAAAGTGATGTATATGTGGATCAATTGGAACGTGCTACACGAGCCCTCATTAATGATCAAAGAATCTAGATGCCAAGTTGGCAACTTTGATGGCATCTTATCCAAACTTCATTAAATGTTCATTAAATGTGGGGTACAAGGGGACCAATGGAAGAGCGAAAAGCGAGCCACCATCGATGATGCCTACAAGCTAGATTTGCCAAGTATGACCTTTTAGCCATCCAACTCATTCCTTAGGCGCAATTATTAGACAAGTAGGCTTGCCAAATAAGGACTTTAGGAGGGACACTTGGAAAAATTAGAGTGGATCATTTGGCTTGATAATAATAGCTTGACATTTGCCTTGGAGAAGAAGTTGGTGACTCATAAGCTTAGGTGTCCTCTAGAATCTTAGGTTATGATGAACCAAGAAGATCACCTTGGTGAACAAGGCAAAGGCCAACCAATCAAGAGAGGACATTAGGCATCAAAGGGGCTTATGTATCCTCTGGGACCATAGGCATATCATGAGCCTAAATTGAGTATTGGAGAGCAAGCCAATAGGTGGTCCAATAAGAAAATGACAAATGTTCTCTAAGAACCCTAGGCATGCTACCTTGCAAACTAGGCTTGCCACCTTGATGCCATAGCCGTGCCACTTCAAGAAATGTGATTGGGCCGCTTGGATAAGTAATGATGGCACCGAGTAGTATAAATAGGAGGATCCCTCCTCATTTTTCACCATGCCATTCACTTTCTCCTTTCCTCCTTTATTTCCTTTCTCTCGGCCTTACATCCTCAATCCCTCAAGCTAATCTAAGTTGGTCTTCAACGTTCGCCAAGGTAAGTAAGATCCCTAAGTCTCCTCTAGGGCGGTAGTCTCCATTATCGTGTCTAGTTAGGTGTTCACCCATCAAGCCATGGGTAGGATGTTGGATCTTTTGTATAGTTTTGCTCATGTTTGTGCTTGAATGTGTGCTTGAGTTGTTCATGCTTGGAATGAGGCCGAGGTTCGTTCGAGTTGAGTTCATCGCAAGACAAAGTTGCCCAAGCCATAAAGCATTGGTTTTGGCATAAATAGGACATCGGGTCCAAGTCTCGCTTGGTGCAGGAATCGCCTAGGGCCGCAAGGTCCTAAGTCAACATTGAGGGGTGTCAATCTTACACCTTGATCGGTATGGGGATTGCCCAAACCCACGAGATCTTGGTAAGGCACCAGCCATGCTGATTTCCATAGTCCAAATGGATGCGAGGACTTTGTGCTTGGCGTTGAATGAAACTGCGAGCCGAGGATCATTCTCAATACATGTACATCCACATCGGGTTGGAGCCAAGGTTCGTCAAGCTTGGGATCGTACTTAAGCGAGGTGTACCCAAGCCTCGAGGTCTTGGATCAGTATTGAGGCATACCGTTTCCGAGCCTTGTCCAATTCGGGGATCGACATTAAGTGATTGATTCAAGTTACGGACCAAAGATTGTTCCCAACATATGTATTAGTGATGTATAAGAAAATCATGACACACGTGAATGAATGAGCACGCCTTCGGGCTATGCATGTGTCGGCTAAGAGCAAAGATAAGAACCCGCTTGTATGATGTATTAAATAAATGCACTTAAAGAGGAAAAGGTGCTTGTCGCCACACAGCGTTGGTGGCAATGCCTCGTTCATAGAACGGGATGCATCGATTGAGCCAGGATGCCTTAGTTGAGCCTGGATGCCTAGGTTTTGAACCTGGAAGCCTCGAGAAGCTAGCCTTGAGAAGCCTTGGTTGAGCCGAGATGCCCTGGTCGAGCTAAGAAGCCCAGCAAGAAGCTGGAAGCCTCAGTCGAGCCGGGAGGGCTTGGTTGAAGAAGAATGACTCTAAATGAATTTGCATGGATGCCTGGTATATGCATAAGTATGATATATTGATATATTTATTAATAAGCCAAAGATAAGTATGTATTGAAGCATGTTGCAATGGATATCTATATGTAATCGAAGGTAACAACAAGTTTGTTATTGATCTACTATCGACACTGTTTGCGAACGTTGTACTTGCTAAGCTTTGATGATGAGATGCTTACATAGTAGAGAACTAAGAATTTTACTTATTGAGTTTCCCCAAAACTCACCCCCTCATCTTTCAATCTTGTAGATATGAAAATCTCACGTCAGTTTTGGGAGCTGCAGTCATGCTAGAGGAGATAGGATTTCTCTTAGCATATGTGGAAAAACTTGTAGTGTGATGCAAAAAGAAAAGAGGGCCCGTAGAGAAAGGGCTTGTAAAAGTACTGTTACGTTATAAATTAGTGTGTTTTATGTGATATATGTTACAGTCTTCCAGCTGTTGTTTGTCCAGGAGATTATTTGTTCACGTTTTCACATGTGCATGATAACGAGATAAAAATAATCGAGACAACGACAAGCTTGGGACATTGCGAAAATAACCCTTGCCGCTCGTGACCCTAGAGATGGAGTTGGGATCGTGACAAAATCGAGGCGACGGTACGTGCCTCATGGTCCTTATTATGGGGTTTTAGTATTTCACCAAGATTTTATCAAGAGAGAAGGGGCATCATTAAAAAATCGATCAACGTCTATCAATCGAACGTCCACTCTTATTCTAAGAGTTTCATATGCAAAAGTGGCATTGATTTTTTTTTTTTTGAAGAGATTGATTTTATGATTTTACTCTTGCAAAAAAATGAAGTGACTTCTATTTTGAGAAATCTATACACAAAATGATTTGCATTTTAGTCCCAAAATGTGAGAATGAGAGAATTTGATAAAAAAAAAATAATTTCAATTTTTGTGCCTCAATATAAAATCACAACTTGAAAGTTTTTTTGTTTTTTTTTTTTCAAAAAGATTTTGAGCCCATAACTAGAAATTTAAACAAAACCATGAGTTCAACAGGGCCAAATCAAAGTGTTTAAAACTTGCATTCAATGTTCACTTATCAAGAGTGATTGCCAATTTTTTTTAATCAAAAGCCTACAACACTGAGGGCATTCGATTGATTTCCGCGAATTTTAAGATGAAAATGCAATACAAAATGAGCAAATAAAAAAGAAAATGATACTCATAATGGATGCCGACCTTTGTCTCTTTTTTTTTTTTTTTTTCTTTTTAAATTACATAGACATGCACATAGGATGTGGTTCGATTTCTACTCTATTCGGCTCAAAATGGAGCCATGGGATCACCGACTGAACCAACAAGATCGCAGTTAGGTCGTGTTACCCATGACTCCGGCTTTGTCAAAGAACTGACCCGTGTCGCGCGCTTGCAAACCGGGGTGGGTACCTTCGACATGAAAGAAACTTCAGGGTAGAGGTGGGCGACTCATACTACACGGTTGTAGTCGGAGTGGTATCTACCTCAACACCATCCTAGGTGATCCTATGCAGCTCAAGTCCGACGGCAGGTTATGTGTGCTAGAGTGTAGTGCAATGCAAAGGATACATGCACAACAATCTATAGGCAAACAACACTCCATACATAAAAAAATAAACCATACATTGTTACACCTCCCTGCAAGACAAAGGTGAGCAAACACTTCCCCTTATACCTCCCATTCTGCAAAAAAATTTAACACCTTTAATGTCAGGGGCGTACCTAGAATCCTCGCTGCAAAACAAAAATATTTTTGAACAATATTAATTTTGGCCTAAGTCCTCTAAGGTTTAAAACCAAGTCCCCAGCAGAGTCGCCAAGCTGTCGCGACCTACCCCTCGGGGGGAGGGAATAGGTTTAGAGGTATTACCTGAAGGACGGGCCTAAGGCCCATGATTAGGCGCGGGCTCTCCCGCGTGACATCGGGATATTTTAAGAATTTTTTTTTTTGCACAAAAAGAGTCGCCACTAGCCTATTGGGGTCAACTAGAAACCAAGTGAGGCATGAGAGTGTGCCTCACTTCCTATGCAACTAGAGAATCTAGGGTCGGAGACTTGATTACACTAATTGACCAATTAGTGTCCTTTCAGTACCTAATCTTGTTCATTTTAAAAGAAAATATTTTTGTCAGGCAGTTTGGATTAATTTTACACCTATCCACTAACATATGAGGTGATTATGCGGGTGCGTAATTATTAAAGTAACAACCATAGCTACCAAGATCCTAATGTACAACAAAATTAAATACGTGCAATTAAACATAACTAGATATGCAAATTAAACATACGATTTAATAATCATGCAAGAAAATAGAGGTCTAATTACCTTAAGAATGCAAAATATAGCAATTCCTAACCAAACCCTAGATTTTTTGGATTTTCGAAAATTTTAAATTTTAAAAATTTTTAAAATATTAATTTTTAAAAAAAAATTTTAAAAATTTTTTTAAAATAATTTTAATTTTTAATTTTTTGAAAGGCAAACCGAGTCGGGTCGGTTTGACTGACCCGGGTTCAACCCGATCGGGCAGGGGTCGGGTGCGGTCGGAGATCGGACCCGGGTTCTATCCGGCCAGGGGCGAGCGGTAAACCTACTTGGATAGGCTAGGCAGCCCACCTGCACTCGGGTCCTGCCTGTCTAGGCGAGGGTTGGGCCCCAACCAGAGGGCCCAACCGCTTGCTAATAAAAAAAAAAATGGCTCTTTGCAACAAGCCCAAACAAGATTGGGCCTAAACTACGAGCCTAGTCCAGTTCAAAAATTTAGTCCACAAAAAAAAACAAAAAAAAAAAAAAAACAAAAACAAACAAACCTAAATAAGCTAAGCCTGGCCCAACACAAAAAAAAAAATAATAATAATCTAATACTAAGTCGACCCAATGACCTTGCTTTAGCCCAGAGAGAATTCAGCCCACGCACACAGGCCCAGCCCAGACGAATCAAAACCCTACTCGATTCAGTGGCCGCAACCCGACTCGTACCTCCTCTCTCTAGGGTTTCTTGGCGGCGTTGACGACGGTGGCAACGGGCTTGACGGTGGCGGTGACACGGCGGGTGGCTCCGAAGACATGGCGGGTGGTGGCGGTGACGGGCCGATGCTGCGACGGGGTTGGACTGGTGTTGCGGTGATGAAAGCTCGCAAGTGAGGCGGAGGCGAAGCAAGTCATGGGCTTCAGGGCGTGGTGAAGGTAGAGCAACGGTGTCACGGGGTTCTCCCGGTGGCGAGGTAGAGCCGTGATGCGTGTCGGCAAGCGTTATTGCGGCTAGGCGGTCGCGGATGGCTGGCAGCTGGCAGAGGTCGCGGGCGAGATGGGCTCGCGGTTAAGGGGAGCTCCGGCGGTGGCGCGTTTGAGAAAATAACCACGGCGTGCACGAAATATTCGAGAACGTCAAGGCGGCTCGGGAAAATCGGCGATTGGATCTTAAATGAACGAAAACTCAGACGGGCGCGAAGGGCGGCGGAGTTTGAGGCGTCGCTCGGAGAGGGGCTGGGAGAAATTTGGGATTGGGCGGCACGCGAGGAGGAGTGTGGTGGCTCGGCTGCGTGTTAGGTTGAGGTGGCGAGGAGGATCGTCTCCTTCTCTCTCCTCCTTTCTCTTTTTTACGGCTCTTGGCCGACACGGCCTTTATCTTCTTTTCTCTCTCCCTTCAATTGTCCCACTCGGTCAAAGACCAGCTGCCCGATTTTCCCCCCTTCCGTCCTTTGTCTTTTTCCTTCATTTTCTCTCTAGCTCTCTCTCGTTCTTCTCTCTCTCTCTCTCGCAGTTCCAGCAAGCTCTCCCCTCTCCACGCGTCCACGGCTTACTCCTTCACGGTCAACAGCAGCGGATTTCTTCCCACTTTGTTGACCACCGAGTGAAGCCAGCCCGTCCGCTCCATCTCTCGGCAACGACGCCAGCTGCATCTCCACGGACGTCTTTCTCTCGAGCTCTTGGTCTGCAGCCCATGAAGACAAGCCCATTTCAATTTTGGTTTCAGCCCATCTCCTCCAAGCCCAGTGGGAATTTTCAGTCCAGCAGCTCAGCAGATCTCCCTCTCCGTGCGCAACCGGGTTTTTGGCGCTTCCTTCTTTTTCGCTTTTTCGCCAATTTCGCCCAGCCATTCCGCCGACTCTCTCCTTTCTCTAGGGTTTCACACGCGAAGGTGGGTCAAGGAGGAAGTCCCGACATGGGCCAGGATGGGGCCGAAGGGGAGTTTAAGGGCCGGGCGTTGATGTAGTATATAGTAGAGAGAATGGATCCCGTGCGATGTTATCGGCATACGTGGTTGATGGACGGAAGTATCACGGGAAAACGCGCCTTTAAAACGCGACGTGAATGATTTGCATAGGCAAACGCGTGCTCAAACGGTGATTAGCGAAATATTCTTTTGGTGAAACGACACCTTAAGAATCCACGACGTTGTCTATTGCCGATTCCATGAAACAGCGCCTGTAAAGCTGACAGAAGGACGTGGTTCGGTGACAGTGATATCACTGAGTGAAAATGGCACCTTAAGTTAACGCACGGTGTCGTGTCCCGGTAGTTGTCGGTGGCGCGCCGAGCTTGTGTGATTTTGGTGAATGGTATCGTAGGGAATCAGATGGTATGAGTGGGCGGGAAATTGGCCCGGAGTGATTACGTAATCGACTAAGTCGATTGATCAACGCCCGATCCCTAGTGTCGTGAATTGATTGAATGTTTGATGAGCTATATGAAACATCCGTATAACCTTGAATTGATCGCATTCTAAAATCGACCAAGGTAAGAGATGTGCGCGTGCTTGAGGATCGGGGCGTGACAGAGGTGTCGGGCGAGTAGGGGCGGTCGAAGGGCAGCAAGAGGAGGCGTCGCTCGGAGAGGGGGTTGCCGGAGGGCGGCAAGAGGAGTACGGTGGCTCGGCTGGCGTTAGGTTGAGGTGGCAAGGAGGACAGCGGCTCGAACGGCGTCGGGCAGCACCGCCGCTACCCCCCTCCCCTCCGTTCCTTCTCTCTCTCTCTCTCTCTCGGTTCCAAGCTCTCCCCTTGTGCTGCTCTCTCCCTTTCTCTGTGCTCTTTCTCTCGAGCTCTCGGTCTCCCTGCTTTGAGCTCTCCCTCTCTGCTTCCTTCTTTTTTCGCTTTTTTCTGCTCTCTCCTTTCTCTAGGATTTCACACACGAAGGTGGGTCGAGGAGGAAGAGGCCGACATGGGCCGGGCCGAAGGGGAGAGGGCCCTAAGCCCTAAGCATTTTTTTCTCTTTTTTTTTTTTTTTTTTTTTTTTTTGTTGTTGTTGTTTTTTTTTAGTGACTAATTCCTAATTTTGTATGCGACTAAATCATAAATAAAATAGTAAAATTTAGGTGTCAACAGGCTTGCCTTACCTTTCGGGATTGGATTTGAGTTCCAAGAATGTTGAGATTTTTAGTCTCAAGCTCATCTGATCTCGTCAATTATGAATTTCCTTCTAGCTACTCATCCTCCAATTCATCTTGGACTCCCTAGAACAAAGGTTAGTCCTAAAATACAATGCAACTTAGATGCAATGCGACATCTAAGTAAGTAGTCAAGCCATTTGTTCGTATAATCAGAGAAATTGTAGATGCAATAGATGTGGAAATAAGGTAATCAAAATTAAAGTGTCAACGTAGATGTGTGAGATTTTTATTTGTAGTCTTCTTTTGGTAGCCTCATTTGCCTATGTTCAATGTGTGATGAAAAGAGAAGGGATATGTAGTATTATAATTTCAATGTAGACGCGTGAGATTTTTATTTATAGTCTTCTTTTGGTAGCCTCATTTGCCTATGTTCAATGTGTGCTAGTATGAAAAGAGGGATATGTACAAGAAAGAATCCGGAGACATGTCTCCCACAGAATTTTCATGGTATTTGACCTTTTCGAAATTGTAGATCTTTCTCCAAAGAATACGATTTATACATCTAAACAAAAGCAGTAAACAATGTCTTATCACATTCTCCCCAAAAGTAATAATATTTTTTAAGTTTGAAAATTTATGAATGAATTATATGTGATTTATACCTATCAACTTCATACAGACCGAATCGATATCATTATACTACTTATGGTAATACTGGGAAACGTCACCAATCCAACCATTAAGGCAAGATAGGCCAATCAATCAATAAATATATTTTGACGTTCATTTTTCCCAAAGATACCAGAACCGAAACGCATCCCTGCGTCAGCGCTTTCCATGCACCCAATCCAAATAAGAATCTGCCCGGCATGGTCAAGAACTTCTTGCTCAAATCTGTGATGAACGAAATAAGAAGATTCAAAATTATTAATATAGAGTAAATTTGTCACCTAGCCTTAATAGGAATTTTTTTAATGCATGATGCTAAAAATAGGCAAATGGGTAAGTAATGTTTTCGCTTTGGAAGGGAATAGATTTTTTTTTTTTTTTTTTTGGTTTGCTCATTACTCTATTCCTATTCTAACGCTCACTCGCACTTTTTGCGCTGTCCACTTTACGGGACGTGGGAGTGAAATCCCGCTCCGAAACTTTCGCATCCCCACCCCAACCCCCTGAGAATGTGGGGATTCGAACCCCCCACCTCCCATTTCCAAGCTGGAAGGGTGGCCACCGGAGCAAACCCCAGTAATTTTGAAGGGAATAGATTGGATACAAGCTCAAGAAGATTTATTTGGTAACCTAAAATGATGGTTATTAAATTCAAAAACGAAAAAAAAAAAAAAAAAAAAAAAAAGTGAAGGAGGTGGATCGTCACATGATGTCGAATGAATGAGTTTGGTATATGAGAATCTTGAAGAAAATATGGCCTTAAAAGGAATCTTGTAAATACATAATGCTAAATAAGGTGATTGAGCTATGATGACGGATATAAATTGCATATGAACTCAAGAGGATCGACTTTGATAACCTAACGCGGCAGGATAAAATTGAAAAATGGAAAAAAGAAAAAAAAAAAGAAGGTTGCCGATTTTGTCTCTTTATAGACAATTAATCGGAATTGCATTGATGATTGCCAAATAGGTAATAAATCTCTTCCTCGAAGAATTATATATGTATAATACACAGACCCTCCATCACAAACCGCACAAAAATAAAGCAGTTTTGCTGAAAGATAACCCAGAAATGAAACCTTTAACCTTTCTTCCTTCCCTCTTTACTCTCCTCTTCATCCTCGTTTCTCTCCATCTCTCTCCTTCATGGGCAGCCTCAGACTCAGTGTACGACACCTTCCTCCAGTGCCTCACCCGCCGCAGTCAACCGTCGGACCACATCTCCGATATCGTCTACTCACCGGCCAACTCCTCTTTCGCCAATGTCCTCACGTCCTACCTCCGTAACCGCCGCTTCAACTCGTCCTCGACGCCAAAGCCGCTTGTCATCGTAACGCCCAAGCAGGAGTCCCACGTGCAGGCCGCCATCCTGTGCTCCAAGGACCTCGGCGTGCACCTGAAGATCCGCAGCGGCGGACACGATTACGAGGGCATATCGTACGTCTCCGACGATGCGTTCTTCATCCTCGATTTGTTCAACCTCCGGTCAATCGACGTGGACATCCAGAAAGAGACCGCGTGGGTCCAGGCTGGCGCGACTCTAGGAGAGTTGTACTACGGGATTTGGAAGAAGAGCAAGGTCCACGGCTTCCCTGCCGGTGTTTGTACCACACTCGGCATCGGAGGCCACTTGAGCGGCGGCGGGTACGGCAACATGCTGCGGAAGTACGGCCTGTCGGTCGACAACGTCCTTGACGCGAGGATCGTGGACGTCCAAGGGCGGATTCTCGATAGAAAAGCCATGGGAGCGGATTTATTCTGGGCGATCCTCGGGGGAGGTGGGGCGAGCTTCGGAGTCATTCTGGCTTATCAGATTAAGTTAGTCCCGGTCCCGGAGAAGGTCACGGTCTTCCGCGTTGAAATGACGCTCGATCAGAATGCGACAGATCTCGTGTACAAATGGCAGTTCGTGGCACCAAGCACGGACAGCGGCCTATTCATGAGGCTTTTATTGCTGCCAACCTCTTCCAGGACCCAAAAGGGACAGCTAACGATAGGGGCCTCTGTGGTTGCATTGTACCTTGGAAATTCAGATCAGCTCCTGGCAATTACGGACAAGGAGTTCCCTGAAATTGGGTTAAAAAAAGAGAATTGCACTGAGATCAGTTGGATCGAGTCGGTTCTCTGGTGGATCGGCTTCGACAATGGCACCTTCCCAGCCCCAGAGACCTTGCTGAGCCGAGACTATCCCTCCACTTTCTTCAAGAGGAAATCGGACTACGTCCAAACTCCGATCGCGAAGGCTAATCTCGAGTGGCTCTGGAAGAAGATGATCGAAGTGGGGAAAGTGGGGCTCTCGCTCAATTCATACGGGGGGCGGATGAGCGAGATCCCGGCATCGGCCACCCCATTCCCGCACCGGGCTGGGAATCTGTTCAAGATTCAGTACTTCATCGATTGGAAGGAGGAGGACCCGGAAGCGGGGAAGAAGTACTTGGCGCAAATCAGGAGGCTGTACAGTTACATGACTCCATTTGTATCTAAGAACCCAAGGAGCGCATTCTTGAACTACAGAGACCTGGACATTGGGACTACTGCCAATGGCAACAACAGCTACGAAGAAGGGCGAGTCTACGGGGTCAAGTACTTCAATGACAATTTTGAGAGGTTGGTTAAAGTGAAAACTGCGGTTGATCCCAACAACTTCTTCAGGAACGAACAGAGCATCCCTACTCTGCCAAAATAAAGAGGCGATCATTTTCATCTTTTTACTAATTGATTTAGTTTTACGTTACCAATGATTAGCGATTGCTCCAATAAGACAGTATGATATAGTAACTGTGCGATCATTTTTTGTACCAGAATTGATTTTTCTTTACTCTTTATACTCATACGTAAAAAAATGATTACTTCGCATCGACCGACGTTAGCGTACTGTTTCTTGTCCTTTTATTTGGAGATAGTGCTTGTGAAATTCTAGGAGAAGTGGTGGTGTTGGATGGACCACACGGAATTGGAAAAAAGTGGGATAATTTATGATGAGACTAATCAAGCTATTAACAAATTATTGAAGTTGCCCCAATGACTATCCTTCCCACATCGAAGGAGGAGGAGGGGAATTCTTCCTATATTATTGGGGGCCAAGGGTGGGATGTTAAATTTCCGTTATAGAATTTGATTCTCACACTCTCCAAAAATGCAGAATAAAAGCCCGAGACGTGACCCAAAAAAAAAGTCTAAGCTCTGAACAAAAATAGAAAAACTTATTAATAAAAGTTCTAAACCTCTAGCACTTAATTCAATTCTAAATCTTAAAACAATTTTAAACAGATTGGGCTTTGAGTCGAATGCGGAATTGAAAGCCCAAAGCTAGCTACCGGGGAAATGTAATTGTGTTTGGTAAAAAATTTTTGCAAATGAACTTTAAGTTGAATGTGCATTTGGTAAAAGAATTTTACCAAATGCACATGCATTTCCTCAAGTAAATTATTTGGACTGAAATGTTAAACCAAACGCAGCTAAGTCATTCTAGTCACTTTGCTTGGAAATTATTTATGTGAATATCGATCATCTATGTAGCACCGACACGGACACGCGACACAACACGACACACCGACATGTCATTTCTCAAAAAATAGAGAATTTCGACACGTTATATATTAAATATATATTTTTATATATAAATGCAAAAAAAAAAAAATAATAATAATAATAAAAAGAGCATAGAATTAATTTATACTAAAAATATTAATCCAACATTTGTTAATATCATTCATTGTTTTAATTTGATAGAAATTAAACGAAAAATTCAAAAATTGCAAACATGAAAGAGTAAACTTGAAAGAACATGTCCTCTTTTCTTATACTTGTCGGAGATTAGTGAGATTTCTTATAATCCTAAACAAAGTTTGGAGTTCATGATATAGACTAGCTTGGAACTCCTCTGCAAAATAAGGTTTGAGAAAAATGAAAATCCATGACAAGAACTTTTGAAGTATGACCAAAAGAAAATGGAAATCATTAAATTCGCCACGGAAAATGTGAGAGATAACTCACAAAGTCAATAACATGTACCGAAAAGAGATAACTTGCATTGGTCAAAAGCGATGCTTGCAAGAGGTGGAAAGAAGAAAAAAAAATTATAACTTTAAGTATGTGGGGGCAACGAAACGACGCTAACGAGAAGAGGGGCATTCCATCATCACTCATGAGAAGATTAGAAAAGTGAGAAACTTGAGAGTAAGAATTTTTTTTTTTCCCCTTTATTTTTGTTATTTTCATTATTTTTCATATATTTACATTTTGACCCCTCAAGTATTGAAAATTTTTAAAATTGACCTCGTGAATGTCGAAATTGCATGTCGGAATTTCGGACTCGCATGTCGAAGCATGTCGGGAAGAGTTGACACGTGTTGGATTTTCCGACACTCGTTGACCATGCTAGTGTGTCGGAACGTGTCGAAGCGTGTCGGAGCGTGTCGGACACATGTCGAAGTGTCGACATGACACGAACACGGGGAGAGTGTTGACGCTTCTTAGCCGATCATCCTACATGACCTACATGACACAATCGATGATAATGTGAATAAATTTATAATTTAAAAAATAATTAGTATTTTTCAGTTGAAAAGATTATTTCATTCGTAGATGAGTCTAAAAGCACAAATGACACAATCGATGTTAATGTGAATAAATTTATAATTTAAAAAATAATTGGCATTTTTCAGTTGAAAAGATTATTTCATTCATAGACGAGTCTAAAAGCACAAAATATTCCATAGAGGCGAAGCGGGATTAGAGGGAGGGATTTCCTGTTATAAGTTTTGGCAATCCAATTAGCTAGGCACTCAATTCTTTCATCTAGGCTAAGTACATCCGGCGATTTTCAATCACACTTTGCAGGGCCACAGGCTTTGGCTTTCACCTGAAATGATCTGCACAATTGATAGGCTATCACATTCCACTTCCACTCCCTTGTCTTGGGGACTCCACAGGTCAGTTCTGCCCAGCAAGTACAAGAGTCCTTCGACTGCTACAGCTTCCAACTCCACTTCCACTTCTCCGGACGCTCTCACTGTTTTTGCAAAACCAGCAATCGAAAACCCGTTCCGATCTCTACGAACTCCAGCAATCGATCCTTTGGCACTTCCTTCTACCCATGAGCTGTTGACATTGAGCTTGATGGATCTACTCGCTGACGGAACCCATCGAACTGGCCGAGTAGGTAAGTTTCCGTTTGCCTGCTCTTTCCCCTTCGATTTCTGGTTCCACTTATGATAATTCGTGTTTTTCGGGTAAGTTGAGTAAACTGGGTTTTTTAGGTAAGTGGATCATCATCTTGTTTAACCGGGCCAAGGGTTTAGATGTTGAGTAATTGGGCCTTGTGTAGTGAGTTGAGTTGACTAATCCGGATGCCGGATGCTTTGTATTGAATGAAACTTAAATAACTTTCTTTGTTTATGAAAAAAAATATTTGTCCAAAAAGAATCTAAAGGAAAAAAAAAGAAGAAGTTTTAGGGTCCATTTGTTTTCGGAAAATATTATGTTTAGGAAAACATTTTTCTAGAAGTCATTTTTAAGAAAATGGCTATTTTCCGTGTCGACTAAAACCAAAATTTGAGTGGAAAATATTTTCCAATCGTTCGTTAAATTTCATTTAATTGTTTGGAAAAATTATCAAAAATTGAATTTTAATATTTTTAATTGACCAAAAAATTAATTTTATTTTAAAAAAATGAATTTTTAGTTATTTATATTTTTAAAACATCGAAATTTTTATTATTTTTCTTTTTTTTTTTTTCTTTCTTTTTCTTTTTCTTTTTTCTTTTTCTTTTCCTTCCTCCTTCCTCCTCCTTCTTCCTCCTCCTCCGCGCCTCCTTCCTCCTCCTTCTTCCTCCTCCTTCCGCCGCCGGCGCCTCCTTCTCGCCCGATGATGGCCGGCTACCCGACGGCCGACCAAGACCCAATGGCCGGATCCGGCGAGCTCGAGGCTCGGCCGATCTCGCTCGAGCTCGCTGCGAGCCGCAGGGCTTTGGCGAGCCGCGAGCTCCCGGATTTGGCGGCGGAGCTCGGGCTCGCTTGGATCGGGAGCCGAGCTCCGCCGCCGGAAGCGGCGAGCTCGCGGCTCGCCCGAGCCCGAAGCTGCGGCGAGCTCGGGCGAGGCCCGAGCCCCGCCCGGCTCGCCGGATCTAGCGAGCCGCGAGAAGCCGCCCGGGCGGCGAGAGCTCCGCCTCGCCCGTCGGCGGAGGCCCGATCTCGGCTTCGCCGGATCGGGCTAGGCGGAGCCCGGCCGGCCTAGGCGAGGCCGGCGAGGTCGCCGCCGCTGGCTTGTGGCCGGTCGCCGACGCCGCCGTGGCCGATCGCCGGCACCGCCAAAGAAGAAGATGAAAAGGAAAAAAAGAAAAATAAATAAAAGAAAAGAAATTAAAAACTTGATTTAAAAAAAAAAAGAAAAATAAAATGAAAGCATAAAAATAAAATGAAAATGTATTAATAAAAAGAAGTAAGAGGGAAGAAGTCATGGAAAACATTTTCCTCACTTTAAAGGTTGTTTTTTTCAATGATGGAAAACATTTTCCCGACTAGTTCATTTTCCAGGTAAACGAACACCTATTTGGAAAATCCGGAAAACATTTTCCGGAAGTCATTTTCCGCGAAACGAACGGACCCTTAGAGTAAAATCACCATTCCAAATGTAGCAGTAACCAAATTGTCTTCTTCTTTTCCACTTAGCAATATTTACTAACGACCAACTGTTTAATCGATAAAACTGAAAATTAGGTTTTGTAAATTTAAGCATTCGATTTAAGAATTGATAATCTGGTCCGACAAAAATAGGAATAAAACTTGTTCGGTGATAATTGGAAATACATGACTGGATATTAAGAACTATCATTCTTGGTAATTCGTAATTGATGATTCTCTAACTAACATAAATTGTCTTTTCTATTAAAGGCATTGAGTAATGCATTTTCTTGGTTTTCCAAATTACACAATTTTGTGATCCTCGGAATCTTTTAGGTCAATTCTAATTAGAGCAAGCTTAACAGTGCTAAGTGAAGAATTTGCAATTTTAAGTACTTAACTGAGTTATCAAATAGGGTCTAGGATGCAATATTAATCGAGGACAAATATATATAAAGTTCGGAGTGAAATTGTAATTTCTCCTTCTAAACAAGTCACTTTTTTCCTTTCTTTTGCTCATCCTAAATGTTCACTCTCAAAAAACAAGAATTTTGCAGAATATGAGATGTGGGTAGAACTCTGAATGTAACGCAACAAACTTGAAATTGATATAAATTGTCTCATCCATTAGTAATAGTGAAACATTTCTAATCACGTCATAAAATTTTGATAATGATGATAAGAATATGATGGTGGAATATTTTTTGCGTATCGTAATCTTTCCATAGAACTCTGATGGTCGCCTCATGATAAAAGCTCCGTTTAGGTTGTGTTTACTTGTCTAGGATTTTTAACTTTATTTCTTACAATGCCCCGGGCAACAATTGCCGTAAAAAAGCCATTATTTAACGTAGTGAGGACTTCGAACAAAAAAAAAAAAAACGTAGTGTGGACAACCATCGTCTTCTTGAGCAATATTAGGAGATAGCGTGCCACATGGTAACCTTGAATGGAGACCGCATCTTCAGAATCACATAAGATTTTGGAGACTGCAGCATGAAGAGGGAGACCTGAATCATAAACAACTCAATAGGCCTCAAGAAGCATTACATCATACTACCAGCCAAAGATAAATAGCTATCCAATCCTAAATAGGAGTGATCGGTGTTAGGATGGGTCGGTTCTCACCCTAAAATTAGGGAACCAGCCCATCTTATTTTGGAACCAGATCGAACCAAACCTACCAGCCCAATTCCCGGGTGGGTTCAAGAAACCAACAGCATATCTTTTTTCTTTTTTTCTTTTTTGGTTAAACCTAATGAATTCTCCTAACTCCACACACAGAAAGAGGTGAATAAGCAAAGCACAAAAGAACAAGCTTCTCTTACCTGGACCGCCATTTCCAGTGATGTTGAGAGACGAAACCCTAGAATCAAGGTCACAGGAGACGCCATACCGACCGCAGTGACTGGATGCACCCAAGCTCAAATTCCAGCCAGAGAGGAGCCCGACTAGTCGGAGGATGAGTTCTTGAGTTGGATGAGGATCGATTTGTAAAAATCACCCAGAAGTGATGAAGGAGAAAGCCAAGAAAACAAAGTGGGTTTGACGGTGATGTCCGTAATCGAAAAAGCAGGAGAACCCATCTCCAAACACCCAAAAGGATGTTCAAGCTTGAAAATGCTCGAGCCTTTTATGTTTGTGTCAATTCGGGAAGTGCCCTTTTTTTGTCAGTGATGGGAGAAGAAGAGAAAGATAACACTAATTTGCATTGGGAGAGTCCAACTGTGGTCTTCGAGAAAACACATACGTTGAAGCTTTGATTTGGGCTTGTGAATGAGAGGCGTGAGCAAGTGTGAGAGTGACTGATTAGGGTTTGTGAAGAATGGACAAACTAATTAGTTTTTTCAAGTTTGTAAAAATAAAAATAAAAAAGTTAGTCCGATCTGAGTGCTTTAGATGGACGGTTCCGCACATAGTATCAGGAATTAGACTGAAAATCACCAATTCCAATTTTTTTAACCAGAACTGAATTGGTGCTTCAGGAAAACATTAGAACCAGCCAATTCGTTCAACTTCAAGCGATTCCCAATCTATATAGTTCCTTTTGTTCACCCCTATTCTGAAGTAATGTATTTCGGAAAAGTTTAGTAATAAATCCTAACTTTAAGGCAATTTGGTCTCACTTTGTTCTGGTCAAATCTCTAATGTAGTCTTACTTTTTAGAAACTCTCCCTCGCCCTCTCTTGCCCTTTATGAGTTTCAGCCTCTCTTTGCTTCTCCAACTTCTGGAGGGGATGAATTTGACTCCGATCTCTCCCTCCCTTTCCTCTTTGGTTGCTCTTCTTTCTATTTTCTCTTGTTTCTTGCTCTATTTTCCCGATCCATATGTAGATGTAGGAGGTCTGCTCTCCCGATCTAGTTTTAGATTTGGGAGTTTTAATAAATAGGTGCTCAGCCTCCAATTTTAATAGTGTTCATAGTAGTTTCGGCGTTAGATTTATGCTCATTCAACATGTTTTTGTTAGAAGCTTTGGTGTCTCACATTTAATAAAGACCTTGTTCTCACATGAGTCAAATTTTAGCTTATTCAATATGTTTTTGTTGTCTTCGTATAGTGATAGTGCTTGGGACACCGAACCTAGGCACACACTGCCAAAAACTAAAGCTGTAACTAGAGATGGTTTCTTACTGTGTGCTCATCACTAATAATAACGTGTGATTTGGTAATTGGCCACCGATCATTTTCCTTGGATGAAGTTACAAATCTATTATTGAAAAATGAGTGCATGCTTACCTCTGCCAATCATGTTCTAACGATATATCTCGATTTCTAGATTTTAGTTTGTTTTGTAGTCTTTGGGCTTGCTTTTTTGGTGGTGATTTCTAGGACTTCCTATAAATCCTTTCATGTATTATTCTGATAATAAACTAAAATTTCCTTTTGACAAAAAAACAATAAGTAAAGATGGATTATCCGACTACAACATCTAGAAATAATAATGTCGTTGTACCCAAGTCTTTAGAGAGATGCTACCAAGTAGAGTTGAGTAAAAAACGAAAGATAAAACTCATGCTTTTGAAGACATAAAGTCTTAAGATTACGTTTGGTCATCCGAATTTCTAATTAGAAAATGATTGGATAAAATAGAATATGAAATCATGGATTTTGCTATATCCTATCAACTATTTGATGAATTGCAGTAATAAAGTCGGACATATTAACATTATAACATTATATCATGCATATTTTTTTTTGTATAAACGGCATATTAGCGTAAATAAACCTAAAAATTCACAACAGAGATGGTACAAAACTTTTGCGAAACTCTTGCCTAATTTACTTTTATTTGCTTAATTTATTTTATTTTTCCTCTCTTTTTTAATTATTTTATTTTTTGTTTCTCGTTTTCCCCTTCTATCATTCTCTAATAAAATTTTATAAAATATCAAATTGTACTAATATACCTATAATACAAAAATACCTTAAATATGTAAAATATATATTTATATATATGCTGGATTTATATTATAAAAAGAATAAAAGTCAAATATATAAATAAAACTAAGATTAAATTAAAAAAACTAAATTTTTATTTTTGGATATTTTGAATTTCTTATATTAGAGTTCAAATATTATTTATATTGAAATATAATTTCAATTTTGCTAATTTCATAAGTTTATTTATTTAAGAAAAATAACTTTCTATTATAGATATAAGAAATCATATCCATCTTTATCTTACCTCCTTTATGGGATAATTTTATTTGGCCTATATCCCTCTTATATATGACTATCATATATTGAGTAGGCATCAAAAGTAGGATAGGATAAATTTTATCCTATCTCGAATTTTATTCAGACCGCCAAACGTAGCCTTAATGTTTTGCAACTTGGCTTATTCCAGTGGCTTGGATGGTCAATTTATGCAAATGGCATGACAAATTATTTCTCTAACATTGCTTTGATATCAAAGATATATTGCGAAGATAAGTATTTCCAAAAATTTAATATTTGTCACAAAAGTGCAATTAAATATAAAAATTTCAAATACCATAACAAAAGTATGTAATTTTTCAATTAATTCAATCGAGTGTTTTCGTTAATTTCTTCCAAAATTTTAATTAGATACTTTCATATGTATTCAAGGACTATGATGCCGATGTGGCAGTCAATAAATATGAAAAAAAAATAGAAAAAAATAGAAAAAGAAAACTAAAATAGAAAGAAAACAAAGCTCGAAAGGAGAAATATTCACACTCCCCCCCGTCTCTCCTCATAGCTATTGTTTTTATTTTTCTTAACTTTTTTTTTTTTTATCTTTTTTATACACAATGTGACACATGTCCATAAAAGCATTAAAATTGTCATGACTAGATTTTTCAATCACTCGAATTGAACAAAATTCATATTTGATTGTCCTTTTAAAGAAAATTCTATGATGCCCTTAGCTTT